>RPOG01000107.1:0-600000 GCA_008086565.1 Thalassoma bifasciatum | reverse complement strand
AATCAAATATCAGGAGCTCCACGCTTTAGAGTTCACATATAATTTTTTTGTCCTTTAGTTTTACACAACTGTAAGATGTCAACTTCAAATAAACTCATGGCCTTTTTCTCAATGAAAGTACTTCATTTATTTTGATGAGTGATGCAACTAAAGCCCCAAGGGGAAGTCGTTTTACTGAGAGGTCATGTTTTCCTCTGTTATTTGCAGCACTCACACTAAATGGCCAGTAGATGGCAGAGCTGTGAGGCTGCTTTACTGTATTTTATTATGAAGAGAAAAGTCATTAAGGACATTTTTGACAATGAACAAGATTTCTGTCCAAACAGAAAAAAAACTGGACCATAAGAGGTCACATATATATATAAGATATAAGTGTTGGAAAGACAAAATAAATGTGCACAATGACACAAGTGATGAATGCTGTCGATAAAGTATTTATATTTATTTAAATTGTGATGTATACACATTTACAAAAGTACATACATGTGATCAAAAGCTTTTGTGTTTTCTTGTGTTTTTTTGGAACATGTTCTTGTGAGTGATTCAAGTGAAACATAGATATTTCAAACACATTTGTAACTATTTACAGTCTCGTTTCCCACTATGCAGAAAAAAAAACATTTATTTGATAATGTCTCACTAATGTTTCTTACTCATTCATTACATTAATCTTAGTTTAGCTTGTGTTTACAAATGGTTTAGGTGCACAAATATGACATGAAATGCATATAATTCATATTCATTCAGCTGCGTTCAGACAGAAAGAAAGCAAAAAGTGGTCGCTTCTCTATTCTTTACCAAAATTTGTACAGGAATGTTTTTTCTTTTGATACAATTGTGATTTCACAAATCGTACGAAAATGTTGGCCAGCATTTCTGTGACCTGATTAAAAATGAATTTCACCGTTCACGCCTTCTTCCAACATTTAATTAGCATTTATTAACTTCTCAGACAGGATTTCGTTGATTGAAATGAACTACCAGCATTTGTTTCACCGCAGAGCACCTGTTCTCAAGATGTTTTTTGTAAAACTAGAGAGCAACTATAAAAATGTTTGAATTTCTTTAAAATTTCCATTAGGGTGCAAATATCTTGTATTTGTGTCACCTCTTTCACATTTTGCTTTGTGATAACTCCACAGTTGTCACACTTTCACCCACAAAACAAGGTATAACAGTTAATAAGTGATACAAAGAGGTAAAAAATCACTCACCTGCAGAATCATACTTATGAGTGAAACGGGAAACGGGAAACAGGCAAATAACTTTCATTGAAACAGGGTAAAGGAAATGTGGTTAAATCTAATGGTTAAACAGAGAACTTTCATTGATTTCTCAGATAAGCTTCATAAAAAAACACCTTGAGCCTCGTGAGGAGCAACCGCTAATACCCAAACATTAGTTATTGAATGTGAAATGATGCATTTAGGACATCTAAAGAGGTAAAAATTTAATGTGGAGAGTCAATAAAAGCACATCCCTCTTTGGAGGTGTATTCATCTTGTCTGTGACTGTGCTCTGAAGGTGTGAATGTGCTGCTAACACAC
Source organism: Thalassoma bifasciatum (assembly GCA_008086565.1). NCBI lineage: Eukaryota > Metazoa > Chordata > Actinopteri > Labriformes > Labridae > Thalassoma > Thalassoma bifasciatum. Next base: position 598,453 of record RPOG01000107.1, on the reverse strand, counting down.
TAAAAACCTGACCTCACACATTGAGCAACACATCAGTCATCAGGCTTTGTCAAACAAACAAATGAAGGAGGTTATTTCATCCTGGGAAGTTTCAAGAGTGTGTTGTTGCTCTCATTTTGGTACTTTAATTTATGACTTTGGTCTTGGCTCGCTTGGAGGCCAGACTGCGACAGTGCAGGTAGACGTAAAGAGGATGGATGAAGGCCACCAAGCTGAGCACCGTCAGGCCAATGTTCACCTGGAGTCAGAAAGATGGGAGTTCAAAGATGAGAGAGCTGAAATGGGAAGGAGGAGATAGAAAGCAGCTGAAGATACATGTCATATACTCACATATAAAGGGTCTCCATCCAGAGCTCCCTTCACCAGAGCAAAGCATGGATACTGCAGCAATGAAAACACTGCAGATAGAGCCATGACCAGACCGTACAGCTTTCCAAAGTGGCATGAGGGGAAACTACACACAGACACAAAACAGGTGACACACATGAGATGAGACTGAAGGTGCAAAAAGAAAGAGAAATATTCAAGTATGAAACAAACTGCTTTCTAAAAAAAGGTAACAGCTTTGTTTTAGCCTTTAGTCTGTGCTCTGTCTCTCTACAGTTTAGTTTTCTTCAGCTCCTATGTCCTTGTGTTCTGACAGTCCAGCTCCAGTGTCCACTCTTAAAACCAAATAAATCCAAAAAATCCTTTTCAACGGGGGAAAACACAGATTTCTCTCATCTCACTGCCAAGCTTAATCGGCTGGCGTGGTATTGTCATAGAGACGCCTACGTGCACACACAAATCAATCTGGTCCTGGATTACCTGGAAAGGGAAACTAAGAATTTAGAAAGCAGCCATTCTGGTACTGATAATCTCCTGTTAAATTGTGGATTATGATCAGGCATAGAAGAGAAAATGTTTCAGGATCATTCAGAAAGTCCTCACAGGAACTGTAAGTCAGAAATCAAATATTCAAGTTATGTTTCACTGATGCTGAACTCATTATGATTCAATGCATGAATTGATGTTAGGTGTGTTATGGATTTGTGATAACAACCTATGACTTCAGTATGTTATATGATTAGTTCAGTGAAAGGTGAACAGTGAACAGGTCATCAGTTATGGAACGATAAAGCTCACTTCTGAAGTGGATTGAAATACATCAATTGAACAGGTGTGCTAATATGTTTACTGTTGCTGTGGAAATTAACTTTTTAGCATGGAGTCAATTCCAGAGGTTACCACTGAAACCTTATAACCCCCCCCCCCCACACTGTTTTATATGTATATACGCGTGTATGTGTGTGTGTGTCTGCTATTCAAAAATTGGTCAGTAAAATGTTCAGTATTTGTTAAACAATGTGACCATAGTAATACATGCATTTGCACCAGTGTCCTAAAAGCACGTGAAGTTTTTCACATAGAGTTATCTATATGTGTGTGTGTGTGTGTGTGTCTGTTACTCACGCCACACTGATGAAGGCCGCGTTGCCTCCGTACAGGAAGGAGCGGTTGAGCACCTGCAAGATGAAGGTGAGATACTGGAGTGGCAGGTAAGGGGTGGAGGCGCAGATGGAGAACAACAGACACTGCAGTGCCGTCAAGAAGAGAGAAAGCACTGAAGCGCGCAGGTCGGCCTCCTGCTCACTCTCCCCTACAAAGACACACATAAAAATACACTTAACACACACGTCTGTATGTCGACCGAGTGAAACAATGACATCTGCTGAGGCAAATGCACATGTTGAAACTTGGGTCAGCATTTCACAAATATTCATCATATCTCTACAAAGAAAAAAGCTTTCAGATATCAAACACAACTTGACAAACCGTGCTGGCTGATGTTGTGGCATGCATGTTCAGAGAATGACAGGGTGATCATATTCTGAAAACCAAAAACAGGACCCCCTGTCCAGTCTCTTGGAGACATTGCAAAAATACCCAAAGTTCTTTTTATCTCAAAATTTTTTCTTGGGATCGCATATATTTGACATTATTATCTCAACATTTTTTACCTTGTAATTCTGACTTTGAGGTTGGTACATCTGAATAATTCAGTAGTCAAGTGCAGCAAATTAATATAAATATCAGGAGTCTGTAGAACAAGCTGAGAGAAATCCAGACATTTTGAGGAATTTTATGAAATCCCCTCAGACATAATTTTACGGCCAAAAAGGAGGACATGTCCTCGGGTAAAAGAAGACTTTTGGTCACCCCAGGGAATGGGACAGAAAAGTTTGCTTTGGTACTCTGGCCTCATGGCTGTGACCTGTTACAATCTGATCATCAGTCATTATCAGGGTTTTGTATCTCACCTGCAGCCCGAGGCTTTCCTTTGTGTCTGTCCATGATGAGGCCGTTCCAGGGAGCACAGAGCACGCCGCACAGCTGCGTTATAGCAAAAGCATTGATGTACTGGCTCACTGCAGGGGCAGGCAGAACACAAATACCACATGATTTTAGAAAAAAATCCTCCTAAGAACCACATAGACACTTTCTAAGATCTGGTCGTTGCTGAGGGTGGTGTTGTGATGTAGCGTTTGTGTTTACCCAGCGATGGCTCTCCTGAAGTCAGCCGCTGCAGCATTGGGTTGAGGGTGCCGATGAAGAGTAAATGTCTTAGTTGCATCACTGACAACCAAAGCAGGTGCCACAAAAAGAACCTGGACAGGAAGCATTCCCGGAAACTCTTCTCTGAGACGGACAAGAAGAGAGACCACAGAGATGAATAACAAAAGGAAACAAACTCTCTTTATCCTGATTTGTTCTGGGATGCATCCATCCTCGCAGCAGTGAGCACACCTTGTTTTATGTTTACGTCCTTGCTGACTGGCTTTTCTTCAATAGTCCTTCGTGCATTGCCGTTTGTTGTGTGCAGCTCTGAACTTTTTGATTCTCCACAAGTTATCCTGGCAAAGGTCAAAGGTCACAGTAGTTAATAAAGGGGGAATATCAATAAAGTTATTATTTGATGTCGATTTTTTTTTCATATGGATTGGATATGGACAGATTTCTGAAATGTTTAAAAATAGCTTGGGAACTCATGTGTTATTTGCTCCGTCAGATGAGTCTCTTGTTCAGACTGAGTTCAACTGGTTCAGACAGAGTCCGACCTGATTCATGCCAGAACAATCGTAACTCTTCACCTCTAGCACAGGGGGTGTAAGCAACATCGAGGCAACTTCCTTAAAAACCAAGATGTCTGCTGCTGATTGAGAATGGTATGAATTAGCTGCTGTGTCTGTATTAAAGAATAACATCACGCAACGTTGGTGTTGAATGTCAAACTGTACATGAGGAATGTTAGGTTAACCAAAACAGCAGCAAAAAAGCCTGGTAATTGTTTTGCTGATCGGTTGCTGGAGGGATTTTTTTTCTTAAAAACATCTGTTACAAGTTATAAATAAACAAAGAGGGTCAGTGAGTTTACTCAAACCAGTGACAGCAAGTGATGTCAAATGACTTCAGATATGATGAGTTGTCCTCTGCTGCATATCACCTCCAGTCTCACACACTCATCTCTAAATAAAAGCATTACAGAGCAAAAACAGCTACATCTATGCTTTCTAATATAAATCAGATGCTTATGACACGCCATAGCTGTATCCCTAAAACATGCGTCACAGGTGTTGTTGTACCCATATGTGTAGTGATCTGGGAGTGGATGGGGGATAAACTTTCTAGGCAGCAGGAAGAAAGTCCTGAGCAGGTGAATGACTCCGCAGGCAGACAGGAAGATGAAGGACGCCCGCAGGGAGATCCCCACCTCATGTAACAGCTGAAGAGAAACAATAAAGAGGAACGACATGAGGATGTGTTTGCTTTGGTCACATGCACAGCTTGTGAATGTTGCCCACCTTGATGACAAGGAAGAGAGCTGAGGAGGAGTCGAAGGCCCCGTTGTAGAGGGTGATGATGGTTGAACGGTGGGAGCCAAACAAGTTTCCTACCTGAGAACAAATACATGATGCACTGAGAACAACGTATAGTCATGCTGCTTCTTCCTTTCTGTGAATATGGTTAAGTCTGTTACTGCTGACATTAACCTGCCTATCAAGATTTGGGGATGAGTGCAATTTGGGTAGAATGCAATTTTGCACATTTGCTATTCTAGCACATCATTCTGTGTCAATAACAATACCATTCACCAAATCTAAAACTTTGATTGTAAATTGAAGCTTGAACAATTGACTTCTTGGTGTAGTAGATTTCTCTGTACTGCGAAGTTAACAGGTTCTTCATTGTATTACTGATGTAAATCCAACATGATGTGACGGCTTTTTTACCTGCATGTTGGTGATTAGAAACATCATGCCACCCACTGCTAGGAGAGAGAGGGCTGGGAAAAACAGGTTGGACAAGGCTGTTGGGGTGAGAAGTAAAAAAAATGGTTGGTTAATGAGTGGTAATTTTTCTTAGTCTCCTGTATTTCTTCCCATAGTACAGGCTTTGGGGACACGAAGAACAGATTTCTCACCTGGGGTCGAGAAAGCCATCAGCATGGTACCCATGGTGTAAAGCAGTCTAGAGTGAGCAAAGCACAAAAATTACACCAATGGATATGTTTGAGGTGGAAAAATGTTTGCTCATAACGCAAGAGATCAAAACAACTTTCAACATCATATGTGAAAATTTAATTTAATTTTTCAACAGTGTTTGGAGAACTTTTAGCCAACTTTAATTTCCTCCTTTTTGCCTGTCCTCATCCTCATCACTTGTCAAACTGTTTGAACTACCACACCATTATTTTCCCACGCTCTCTGTTAGTCTGACACATATGGCCAGCTTAGCACCAGCATGTTATTTTGGATTGACACAAATCTGTGGCAACAAACCAGTCAGCAATACCTGTGTGTTCTCATCTTATGAAATAAATATAAACTCTGAGACAGAAGCCTTGACCTTTGGGCTTTCATTTTTTCAGTCACAGTAGTTTCAAGAGTCTTTTTCTACATCACCCTCTTTTCTATATGTTTGCTAAAGTTATAGCTCTTATTAGATTATCATGAAGGTAACTTTGTACTGTGATAACATTCATGTATCTGCTGCTGTTTGGAGACTTCTGCTACTCTCTCTCTCTTCATTCCTGTCACCTCATTTCCTCATTTCTTCTCACAAGAGCATGCACAATTGATTCACACGCACACAAACAGTAAACTTAATTGCTTCAGTTCGTGACACTTGGCAGCTATTAGCATTAACAGAGAAGATCTGTCAATCCTTCAGAAGGAAATTGTTTGTTCTCATGCCAGCACCAGCAGCACAGACAAACAAGGACATACGGGGATATGAAGTGGACAGAAGTTTGTTTCTGTTTCATTATAAATGTCTTTGATTCAGAAAAAAGCCAGCAGCTGTAGCCTGAGGCTCTTGGTTTGTTTTTTGTTCAGTATTTGATGTCATTGTGTTATAAAAACTACGGTTGAATGAGACTGGCATTAAATGTCTTGAGTATTCATATCTTGAGAAGCATTAGCGGTGTAATTCTGTGGTTCTCTATGCTGCCAATGACAGCACAAATTTCACGCAGCTACAAAAATGATGTTAACAATCACAACAACAGCGTAACTAGAAAAGATGTTATGAGACAGCTGTTTCACTCAACCCCAAGAACAAATGTACAGGAGACCTTTTGCCAAATCGTGTGTTCAAATCAAGATGATCAAGACACCATCACAGGTTTTGAAAGGAATTTTCCCCGACTAACAAAGAATTCTTTGGTTTCACATCAGAATATTTTACTAGCTTATGTGTGATGTGCTGATTCTGAAATTGAGCTTAAGAAAGAGACTGAATGTGTGAAAGATGGTCTGGCATCTGTAGTTCAGGAAAACCTTTTGGTTGGTGGCACACCACACACTTGAAAATTCTCAATTCAGATACAGAGGAAAAATTTTCCAATTTTGGTTTTGATTATTTTCCTGATATTGCCGCTCATATTGATATTTGTACTGGTGTGTATTGCAAATTGATCGTTCTATAAAAACACTTTAAGTTAGGCAGAAACACAGGTTTAGTCTGCAACACAAGCAGCTGTTAAATCAAAGAGGCTGCTTGTTATTGGTTCAAAAACTGAAAAGACAAGACTTCTTACTTTTGTTGTGCCTTTTTGGTGTTTTTTTTTTGTTTGTTTTTTTGTTTTTTTCATTTAGCCTTTTCCAAGTCATCCCTGCATTATTCTCACGTGTCAAACACATCACCATGTCGTTATCCAGAAGAACTGGAATGGAAAAAAATGTTACAGCTTAAAACGAATAATGTTTCTTTCAGGATCTCACACCTGGTTGCTGTAGCAAAGATAAAAGACACGGAGACTGTGCATTGAATCTCTGTTATGCGAACCCAAACAGGAGACTAGTTGTCAATAAATTTCTAAACCACCAAGGCGATGGGCTTTTTTGAAGGGTGTTGTTTTTTCGTGAGAAGATTCAAAGGAGATCTGCAACCTCCACTCATCATCTACTTTTTGTAGAACAATACGTTTTTGGACTTACATCCCCCAAAGACGAGCAACTGTGGTTCCAAAGCGGTCAAAGAGAAAACCATTGGGCAGTGTGACAAAATTGTTCATAAAGGAGGCGACTGTGAAAACAAGCGAGAACTGCTCATCCTGTCCACTGCAATCTGAGGATACAAAAATAGAAAAAGTGAACCAAGTTTTGGCGGAATAGGCACAGACATGTTGCATAATAAGAAGAACATTTATTGCATCACTTTAACATATGTAAGGTTTCAAACTCACCCAGGACGTGCGTTCCATTGAGTCCTGTGGTGTTAACGCACAGGGAGCTGAAGTAGCCCTCTGATTTTAGAACAAACACTATTGAAGCCCAACCAAACACAGCGCCAGCAAAACACAGACACTCCAACAGGCCAGTGGCAAAGGTCAGGCCGCGTTTAAGCACCGAGGTGTTCCCAAAACCCACCATAGTCCCCCTCACACCTGCACACACACTTACACACAATCAAGCTCTAAGCCACTACTATATTTCTACCTGCCTGACCCTGTACACACATGCACACAAGAGGCTTCAGCAGCACCTGCAGACAAAAGGGGATCAAATGAGGCATAGTGAGCTTTTCAATGTAAACCATCAGTAATCCATGAGTTCGATCTGCATCTTGAAAGACAAATTTACAGGTTTTAAAAAAAATAAGTTGTATATGACATTGTTTAAAAGATGAGTTGAAACATCTGAGCACAAAATATTCTGCAGAAATAAATCAGAGCACCATCAGATTACTGTCTCAGGAAAAAATATAAGCTTCAGGGCAAAGACTGCACAAGAGGACAGTAAGTGCATTTCAATCAAATTTTAAAAAGACATCTATCAAGAGGCAGAATCCATAGGAAAACATCACTTTTTCAACTTTAAAGTTGTAATCTTGGTTTCAAGTACTCACAGTTCAGCCTCTCAGGGTCCCCCCCAAAACGTCTCTTAACCACACCTCTCTGCTCTCATCCCTTTCTCCTTTGTTATATAGCCAGGCTTCTTCCTCTTCCACACCAGTTCCCTCCCTCTCCCCCCTTCTCAAAATTTATGTTTTCCCACTTTGTCAGTTACTTTCTCTGATGTGAAAGTAAAAGCACAGAAAATCCTATCTGTTTCTCTGTTGATTCACAGAAAGACAATAGTCCTGTATTCACACAGAGCAAGTCAGCAGTGCCAGTGCAACCATGAGACGCACCAGTGCATACAGAGCAGGATGCTTGCTGGTAAGGTTGGCAAGATCTTGTTGGCCAGAGGTCATGTGACTTGTACCAGTAAACAGCTTTGTGAGTACTCTATGTATATTCACTCGGAAAGAACAAAGCCCCCTTGATTGGTGTTATCACTCACAGACAGGCTCTCCTAATAAAGGATGCTCCAGGAACTCATGACATTTCGTGATGCTTAAGAGTTCCTCTAGATGAAATATCTACTGTGAGTCCTCTTTATATCCTGAGGAGTTCAGCATATTTGACCGATACATAGAAACCAAACCTCTGATGCCCAGCTGACCCTGAAAGGTCACATTAAACAGAAGTCTGGTCAAAGATTTGTCATAACTGATAGTAAAAAACTGTTTCAATGATCGTTGTTTATGCCACAAGCAGAGGAGAAATTAAAATCCTGCATTTAAGAGTGCTGAGAGACCCCTCTATAGCTAAAATTCAACACATCAAAAACCCAGTGACTTTGAGAAGCAACAGTAAGACAAAATTATCAAAAACAATACAAGAAACAACCAAAAAGAGCATTTCTAAATACTTTCATCCTGATCGACATGCACCTTTTGTTTATCAGTCATGTTCCACCTTTATCTGAGGACAAGAACAAGATGATTAAGGATCACATGTTTTTTAACAGTCATTTATAAAGATGAGTTTCGAGTTTGCAGTCATGATTTGACAATTTTATCTCATAAGAAAGAAAAATCTAATCTACAGTTGTAAAAGTGTTAAACTTAAAGACATAGAAACATCATGACAGGTACAAATAAAGATATGACATAAATTCATGAGCAGATCCTGAGACAAAAAGACACTTTAAAACATGTGATTCCTTGTGAAAATAAAAATCTGCCACCATCAGGAAAATCTTCAGAATTCACCAGTGTAATTTCCAGAGAGTTTATATGTAAAGTTGACTCTGTGAGGGTTTGTTTCCAGAAATCCAAATCTCCACGGAGAAGAAAGTACATGTTCCAGCTGGATGTTGAAAAGGACATCGTCAAATATCTGGAGCCTTTCTGGTTTCACACTGGTGGGAGCTGTGAGACAGATCAGGCACTTTGACACCAATGGTTACACTAATCATACGTTGAAGCCCATTTTTGTCTGAACTGTAGGATTATCAGACCAGGTAATAACTGCACAGATAATGACTGATCTCAAAGCCCATAAATTGGGGGACATGAGTCTGATTTATCCCTTGTGCAAATTTTGTGGGTGGCTCTTATGTACTTTGTGTTAACAATTGATCATATAACAAAACATATCATCCCAAAGTCCGTTGAACTCACCATACTAAATTTTGTATGCTGTCTCTCAGTCAGATAGCACACAGAGGGAAATCACCATAAGTTTTATTTCCAATACATCAACAGTCATGAGGGACCAGAGTGTATATTACACCATTTCTGATCACAAGACAGAGCTACTGCATACGCACTCTTTGACACGCAAACAACTGTACACACTTCCTGAAACCACCGACCCAGGATTAACATCAACCCCACATGTGTCCATGCGTGTGTACAGCCTAGAGATACCAACTACAAAGAAGTTCAGTAAAGGTCTTCAGCCCCATGACTTCTATCTCATCACACTACAGAGTCCCTAATGTCCTGGGGGGTTACAGACATTGTTGTATGAACATATACAAGGACGACACCAAAACCCACAACAAATATATCCTAGTATGTAATCGCTTTGTGTGTCGATTAAACAAACCGATCTGGAGATGCAGACCAGTAGCAAATGTTGGATCTCCAGAGCGAGCACAAAAATAGACTTTGAGTGTAGACCATTCTGTCTTGTGCCAGATTATTTCCTTTAACCTTTTTCTGAACATTGAGGCCCATATGGTGCAGATACATAGTCAGAATCTGAGTTTATTTATGAGTGAAAGCCCAGAAAATGAAACCCTAAGTAGAAAAACAAAACATGAAAGTAATGCAAACACTGAATGCTTGCATCAAAGCGATGTTTGAAGGACAAAGGTTGGTTTTAGGAATGAAGTTTCAATTTCCTTCAAAAGTGTGTGTGTGTGGCTGGATTAAGGTGCCTCGGGGGTAAATTTGATTTCCCAGGCCTTGATTATTCCTAACTTTTGAACATCTCTGTAAAGCATGTGAAGTATTTCTGAGGTTTGAGGATTTAAAGGAATGGTTTGACATGAAAGTGACTTGCTTATTTGTTTTATGATGCAGTAATATTAGACATGAGATTAGATGACTGAATAAATGACTTGATTGTGACACACAAAGGCTTCCTCATCCTTTGGGTGAAGTTAGGTCCACCTGCTGTGAGCAACATCCTCCTGTTTAGACAGAGTTAAGTAGCATTAGTATGAAGGTTAAGATCAAAGTTTGGGTGCAAAAATAAACATTAGCTTTAAATGTGATGTTTACAACAGTGAATCAAACTTCACGTGTATTTCATGACAAACTGCTAGACACTTCCTCTCAATAGAAAAGTGCATACATTTGCAATTTCTAAAGCGCCTAAAGGTTTTATGTCTTTTTTTGTGATTTAGAAATAGAGAGAAAGCACAAGACCCTCCTTCTCCATTTATTTCACTTCCTCCTTTTTCTGAAACATCTTCTGCAAGAAGTCAAATATATAAAGAAGAAATGATGCACATGACTTAAAGGGGTATCTAATGTCAAAGAATTGTTGCCTTTCCCTGCAAAGGTTTTCATAACTCTTGTATAATGAACTCTTTGGTATTGCTTTGCAGTTTTATTCATTAAATGTGTTGCTAAATTTCTATTTCTTTCTTTTGGGAAGATATTTTGCACTTAACTAGTTAACATGTAAGACTTTTTGCCTTCTACTAGTTTACTTATAAATCTTTCTGCATTTTACTGGTAAACTAGTGCCGCCATAGAGTGCAGGAGTACAGGAAACTTAGGTTTGATATCAAAGATATCTATTAAGTGCTCATTTGACTTTCCATAAGAGTCCGTCTGTCTGTCTTCTGGCTCTGAACTGGACTCGATCCAGGTGAGTGTCCACCTGTAAACCACCTGTAGCTGGACAACACAAATTTAGCTGGACGACTTCAAGTTGTGCACCTTACACCTTTGATAGCCTGTATCCAAACAGAAGAGTGCACGAGACTGTTGCTGAGAGGAAATACAGCACCACATTTTATCAGCCTATTATGTGTGAGACCAACTTGGCAATGCAGTGTCAGGAGGAAATGATAGTTCAAAGTGCTTTCCAATCAAACTGATTGGTTTACTGGCGCCACCATGTGGCTTTTTGATGGAGTTTCAATACGCTCAAGAAAAATACATTGCCAATAGTTTTAGGTTTTTATTTTTGTTCAATGTCAAATTCTATTTTTAATTTGCCATATTGTTAGGCACTGCTGTATAATGAACATCTCACTGACTTGGATAATTTGTTTACTGTACCATCTGTTTGCTACATTTTAACTGAAATGTAAGACTTTGTGATTTGCTCAAACACTTCAATTCAGTTCAATGCCTGGTAAGATAATGAATATTTTGACTCATTCATTGTTTTTATGTTATCTGAAAACAGTCCTGGGACACATTGTTGTGAGGAGTGATGATGTTTGATATTTAAAATTTTTTTTTTTTAATTTTTGAAATTTAAATTTGCACTTTAAGACACTTGTTATGTTCGAGTGTCCTTTCCTTTGAACCATAGTTTCTTCATTGCTTACATTTCTTCTGGGCTGGAAAACAGCTATGTGTGTTTACTCCATCCATTCATTATTGCAACAGTTTCACCTGCACAAGCCTGAAAATGTGTACTGTGGAGTAGCCCACCTAAAATGCAATATATATATATATAATAATCAACATAAGGCTATTATTCTACTCCATGTTTTGGCCTGTCACAGATTTTTTCAATATTTCTGCAAATCAAAAGGTCTGGGGGAAAAGGCCTCAGGTGTCCCAAGGTTGGTAAAAAAAAATCCCAAACTATAAAAATTGAAAAACTGAGATTCACTGTGGGCCAGACATCTTCAAACCAACAAAAACTTGCTCCTGAATTCAGCCTCTGCACAGACACTGAGCTAACTCTACCACTGCTCTCACCTGTACAGGGTTTCACTGAATACCCAGCAATCAGCAGCAGCTGAGTGTTGTTAACTCGTTAAGCTCTGATTGGTCGGGCTGATGTTGTCAGGCATATAAAAACCCTCACAGCTCATTGAGACATCAGTGTCTGGCTTCACTGTCCTCCTTCAAGGGTTCAGCTTCTAGTCACTGCCCAGCTCAAGATGATGGCATCACAGGTCTTTACAGGGTAAGTTATTGTTTTTCTTTGAGTTTTTTTTTTCCTAAACTCATCTTTTAATTTTTCTCTTCCTTAATCCATTGTAGATCAATCCTCTTTGCCCTGCTGTTTGTGCATGGCTGCTGTGTCCCTGTTAAGTCAGGTAATGTAGTCTCAGCATTTTGCAATTTAACTCTGGGACATTTCTAGTGACTAACTTGACTCTTGTGCTCAGGATTTGATCCCAGTGCTTCCTATGGTGGTGGCTATGCCAGTGCTGCACCTTCTTTTGGATCTGACCATGAGGCAAGCAGCTATGCTCCCTCTGAGGGACCTGAGACTGGATTTGCTCAACCTGCTATTCAGGGACAATCTGCATCAATTGTTGGCTACTCTGGCTCAGGAGCAGCAGCAGGCCCTAACCCAGGAAGCTTTGCTGTGTCTGGAACAGGTTTTCAGCAAGGCCCTCAAGGTTCTCTAAAGTTGCTGAGCTTCTCACAGGTTCTGAGTTGATCATTTCTTACCAGCTTTAAACTTTGTTCTCTTGTCTTCAGATGTGAACTGGGCTATTCAACCACTCAGTTTGCTCTCTGGCAACGATGGCTACGCAACATCTGAGGCCATGAGCCCTGCCTATGCATCACATGGACCTGTGTACCATGGAGGAGACCTGTCTGGATATGAGGGAAGCTACGAGCATGGAGATGCCATGAGTGAAACAGGAGGACATGGCTACGTGGCCCCTAGCCCAATGATGCAGGAGGCTGCTGTCCAACAATACGCCAGCAACCTTCAGTCGGGCTCAGACATGACTGGAACCTGGGGAGTTCATCCTCTCTACGACTACATGTTCATGACCGGCCAGTACCCTCCAGGCACCATCACTCACTCTGCTAGCAGCTTGGAGCAAGGAAGTGACAACTTTGCAGATGTCCACTACCAGAGATATTACATCCCCCAGTACACTGTACAGGAGATCAGTATCCAGGCGCCCCCACGCCCTGTGGCTGCTGCACCTGTTAAGGGAAAGGGCAAGGTGAGTTTAATTTATTTGCATGTTGGCTGTTGCTGCTTTCATTGGATTGCTGCTGACCTTTTCTCTTTTTTTCTTACAGGGTGGATTCTAATGTTCTCTGCTGCAGATAAATGATTCAACTTTAAATTAAAAAAAAAATTCTGAAACTACCTCAACTCTCTGTTGCATCCCTTTGTATTTAGTGTGATTAACTTAAGTCTGCTTCCCTATGAAATGTTCAAGTTGAAAATTCAGCCCATACAGGTGACAAATTATAACCAGGCAAATGGATCTCTCTTGGCTTAAAGAACACATCCTTGAGCAAAGCTGAAAATCCTTCTTTACTCTCTAGATTTAGAGGAGTAATGTGCAATTTAGACTTGTAAGCACTACCTGATGAGTCTTATATTTTAACTTTAAAGTATCAATGTTGCGAATGAAGCTAAAACCAAAAGCTTAATTTTAGAACTTAAATGCTCTGAAGTGCTAATACTTTCTAGAAGGAAAAGATAACTCTTAAATGTACACCTTTTAGGCCCACTGAGACAGTATCTGCAAGATGCAAAACTCATGACACTGTCTTGCAGGAAAAGCAAAGACACCCCCTTTAAAACTCAGTCAGAATATGGTAGCCATCTAACAGTTCTCGGAAGCACTTCACTCAGTGAACTAACACCAGTAGATGGTACAATATCCCAAATCACTGACTACAAAAACTTTCATCTATACTCTTATCTCTTGGATTCTCCACCTCAATACCAAAATGAAACTCTCTGGTTGAGGGATGGATGGACACTGATCAGATAGACACCATCTGTGTTACTCCTGCTCCCATCATCTTTGATACAAAACACTGCTGCAGGCTTTTTCTAAAATGAGTGCTTATTCATACAAACTCAAAATTAAGTATTTGAATCTTTAAAGAGGTGATTGTTTTCATTCTGCAGCTGTATCAAATCTCCATTTTATGAATAAGTATTTAAGTTATTGAATATGTCAGTTCAGACAAGCAGACTGAAGATTTACAATTATATATACATTTGTTCTTTGCAATGGAAATGGCTTGTCTATAACATACAGAAAAAATAAAATAAAACTCATACTGTTAACACTGAGAAAGTCCTACTCTTCAAAAGGCCAGGAGGGGCACCTGGCCTCCCAATATCATGTGTCAAACAAACTCAACATTGCTTTGCAGAATCTTTTAATATTCAATCTTTTCTTTATAAAGCTCATGTTTGGCTTAAATATTCTGACCTTGTGGCGCAATGGTAGCGCGTCTGACTCCAGATCAGAAGGCTGCGTGTTCAAATCACGTCAAGGTCAAACATGGTCAGGACAATCAAAATGAAATGAATGAGTGCATGCAAGAGTGTGCACCACAGTAAACAGCTGACTACGCGCAGGCTCAAAGTAAAACAATAACGCAGTGCAGTGCTAACAATGTGAACAGTTCTTTTCAAAGGCCACTTCCAACGTCTGCTGTCATGGCTTTGTTGTTTCTGTTGACATTGAAATAAAAAAACATTCATGACTCAATGCTAATTAATCCTTTATTCAAGAATAATCCAAATCTACACAGAAAGGCACTGCAAGATAAGTTGAAATGCAGGATTTAATGTTTGATTTGCAAATTGAGCCTTATAAAGCTCCACTTCTGCCTGATGTTTCTGACCTTGTGGCGCAATGGTAGCGCGTCTGACTCCAGATCAGAAGGCTGCGTGTTCAAATCACGTCAAGGTCAAACTGTCCATGTGTGAGCGTGTTGGATACTCACTGCTGTGTGTAAGGATGCTTTCTTAACTTATATTGCAGATAAGAAGTGACCAGACTGAAAGGTCGTAAACAGTGATAGAGGTGGTCTACTCTTCAATTTGCCAATATGAGAACTTTTTCTGAAGTTTATTTACAGACTTTACTCCTTCAAAAACTTTCCAGATCCCCATGCATATGAGTTTAAAATCATTTCCCCTCTATTAAGCTCCCCTTCACCTGAGAATAAGTGACCTTGTGGCGCAACGGTAGCGCGTCTGACTCCAGATCAGAAGGTTGCGTGTTCAAATCACGTCAAGGTCAAACACATTACAGACTCAGAGATGCCAAAATTGTTTGCAAGATAAAACATCTTGGAGACAAGAGAACTCTAGCTAAATCTTTGAGAAATAAAAGCATTCATTTTTTCTTTTTGTTTTCATATGTTCATATAAATCTTCATTAAAGAAACATTATTAATGGAAAAGACACAAAGGGATAAATGCAATACAGAATGTATTTTATGCTGTTAAATCTATATTTTTCTTCATTTAGCCCCCCTTTCGTCTGAGAGGTGTAAACTTATGGCGCAATGGTAGCATGTCTGACTCCATATCAGAAGGCTGCATGTTCAAATCATGTTGGAGTCTTTAGTGTTAGTGTGGTCAAAATGAAAAAAGAAATGTAAGAACACTCTGATGGATAACTTATAAACACAGGCAAATTCAATATTTTGAGAGAAGTAGACTGTTACTCAATGTTACTGCCATAACTCAATATGTTATATATAATTATTAATCCATATGTTAACTCTGTTTTGCACTGATTACTTGGGTGAACATTTTTGTTCCAGTTGATCATGTTTGACCCTGACGTGATTTGAACACGCAACCTTCTAATCTGGAGTCAGACGCGCTACCATTGCGCCACAAGGTCAGAATTTTTACTGAGATAAGTGGAGTTTTATAAAGACAAGACTTTGTGTAACAACAAAAAATGTCAAATTTTTCCTTTGTTTTTTTCAGTGTAAATGTTTCATATAAAACAAGATGAGTAATACGATGAAATTTCTTATGTTGAGTCAGTAAGAATGAATGTTGAAAACCACACATATCTATAACAGCAGTTGAACCCATGCTGGGAGGGAATGCGTTAAAAGGTCTCAAATCATTCTGTTGTTACATTTCTGTTTTGTTTCAATTCTTCACAGGATCAAGTGAGCGTGTGATTTTGCTCAGTGATACAGCAACACACAAATACCTGACATGAAGATGCTGCGGCTACTTTAGAGCATGACACCAGATAACAGAAAGAGTGTTTGTGTGTGTGTGTGTTTGTGTGTGTGTGGAAACAGGTCCACACACACTGAAAAATAGAGGCCAGGTGGGAGTGGGTTTGATACATGAGAAGGCTTTGACAAATTTATAGTCCCCAAGACAGAAGAGGGGAGGATACGGAGAGTGGAGGAGCTTAGAGAAGATTATGATAGAGTGGGAATAAAGATAGACATTTGTTTTACAACCATCTGCTTTGTGTTGAATGAGTAGAATCATGGTTCAGGTTGGAAAGCTGCATAAGCAATGTTCAAGCATATGTACATCGACCAGTTTGTGTGTGTGTGAGTGTGCACCTCAGGGTCGGCACTTTAAAACATCATTGCCAAGAAAGTGGAATAAGTAAACATAAATCGCAGACCACATCTCGTAGGGCAGCTAAAGTTTAACATTGTAATCCATTCAATCTCTTTATTGACAGTAAACGTCCATGTGATTTAAATGTATGTGTACGGCCACGGTTTCCATAGCAGACGCAGCTGTCTGGCCCACTGGTCCGTGCCTATGTCACTATGAGGCTATTTCAGGACCATGTGTTGTTTGAAAGGTCAGATAAAGAAGCACAAGAATCCTCACTAACTAGAGGGTGGGGGTGTTGGGTGAATGGGGGTGAAGGCGGATGTCCACAAACCACCAACACACACATCTCAGACACAGGGGAGTGCTGACAGAGACGGGCAGACAGAGAGACAACAACAGGACATAAAATCAAGTGGTTTGAAGCGAGGAGACAGTGAGACTTGAAGCAGGGCTGCAGTGAAGATGATCTCCTGAAAACTTCCTCAGGAAGATCATAGGAAAGTCTTGGATGACTGCTTCATTGAAAACAAAAAGTTGATTTGACCTTTGATTCCATGGATTCACAGACAGTTCAGGACATGGAGGGGGAGCAGAGCGCAGAGGAGCCATGTGGATCCACAGACAGTCACAGTCAGACTGACACCAACAACAACAACAACCAGGTTTGTAATTTTACAGTTTATTTGATCACCACAGAATTAGAAAAAGGTTTTCATCTGTTAAACGCACAACGGCTAGTGCTACAACCTGCACCAATAATAGACACTGAGTGTGTTTGTGACCATGGCAGGTGTTGTGTTTAGGCAGCATGTAAGAAGAGGCTGTGCTACACCTGTTTGTGCTGGTGGCTTAAGAGCTAACACAGAGACACATGAGCTATGAGACGTAATGCTCATGCACACACACACACACACACACACACACCTAACACACACACACACACACACACGAACACACAGTGTGAGTGAGTTTCCTTTTCTCTCCAATGAGTCACTGCTGTGAGGCTGACCTGGTGTGACTGTTCCTGTATTGAATCGTACTGACATTTAATCAGAAACATTAAGACTATCAAATGAGCACTTCTATCTTGAAAAAGAAATTATTTGCTTTGATAAGATCTGAAATAATTGCATTTGGAAAAGTTTTGTAAGAGATTGTGTGACCCTGGTGTTAACAGAGTTGGTGTGTTTTACTCGGGTGAAGTCTCCTGATGACTTTTGAATCCGTAACTAAAAATATTTTGATTTTTATTAAGATCTAAAACACTTTTCCTAGAGACAAGACCTCATTGTTAATGTTGTCTATGTTTTCAAAATGTAAAAGGTAATTTTTCCATGTGCCTTGACCTCTTGACAGCAATAAAATAATTGACATACTAAACAAATCCCACAGAGCCGGGTATATCACATAACACTCTGCTCACTATGTTCAGGGACCATATCAACCGTAAAGTAAAGAGAGGATGCTTATTTTGGTGCATATTACGTAATGTTATCTCACACACTGAGATTTCACGCTCAGTGATCCAAACAATATGATCACCAGATTAGTTTCATATTCATCCTGCTTTCATAGAAGAAGTAGGGGCTTAAATGTAGCTCAGCAGTGACAGGATTACTTTGGTTCATAAGAAAGCAATTTCTCTTTTAAGTCCCTTTACTTCTTTGCAGTCATTTCATTTGAGACTGTTCATTGTGTGTCGTGTTGGAGACGCAAGCATGTGAAGTATGCTTTGATGGTGTAGAAGACAATGGGGAGGTTTTTTTGTAAACAGAAACAAACAGCAGAAAACAAATGAGTATAAATGAATGTCTCAATGAAATGAGAGTGTGGTCTGTGCAAACAGTTTGCACCATTGTTTAGAGTCAAAGCTTTGTTTTCTTCAATTTGCTTTTATTCAGTTATAAGTGAGGATGTAGTGAGGAGATCTTCTTGGTCTGTGATGAAAATGTTATGGCTTACATGATGAGAAAGTTTCACCCCTATCTCTGTTCAGCATTTTTTTTTCCACCTTTTTTTTAGCTGAAAACATATAAACATACATGAACTTAATTCTATGTGTTAATACCACAGACAGATGAACCAGAGTTGGGGGAAGGCAAAGACTTGGAGGGGGAACCTGCTGCAGGAGAAACAGCAGAAGGTCAGGGGCTAATGGAGGGCAAGGATCCAAAAACAGATAAAGAGGTAGATAACACTGGAGCTGAAGATACAGACAAGCCTGAGATCTCTCCACCAAAGCAGACTGAAGGTGACGGCGAGGAGGCTGGGCAGGCAGAGGACATGAAGGATCCAAAGGGGATGAGTGAAGAAAAAGATGAAGGGGTGGGACGTGAGGAAGACAAGAAAGATGAGCAGGTGGAAAAGGTCAAAAGCTGTGAGGCTGGGGGAGAGGGAGAGAAAATGAAGGATAAAACAAAAGAAGAAAAGAAGAGTGAAACCGAGGAAAAAATGAAGAAAGAACCAAAGGAGAAAGAGGCCGAAAAAGAAGTCAATGAAAAATCCACTAACGGGGCACAGAAGGGAAAAAAAGTTAAGGAAGTAAATGTTGAAACAAAAGAGAAAGGACAGAGCAAGGATGTGGAAAAGCAAGGAAAACAGAAAAGAAAGAGTGGTCCTCCTGCCTCCTCTCTATCCAGACCCAGACCCTCTGCTCGCTCCATTAGGGCGGCTGCTAAAAATGACATCATTGCCAAGTTTCAGCAGGGTGCTCCTGAGTAAGTCACTGTGTGATATCCAGCAACATCAGCAGTTTTTAACGGTGATGATATACCATGTTATGATGAAGGTTTCCTTCAAAACTGAACAAAACTGTTACATTTTTAGGACACCAATCCCACGAAACTTCAGAATTCAGAAGTCATCTTCAGCTGCAGCAACAGGAGCTTCAATCAAACAGAAGATGCTTCAGTGGTGTCGCAACAAGACTCGCAACTATGAGGTGATCTCTCAGTTTTGAGCAGAGACAACACATTTCAGGGACTCTAACACAGTTGAAAGAAATTTGGAAATGCTTTGGTTTGACTGTATTTTCTGTCTGTATCTCATTTAACATCTGATTATAGGGTGTCAACATCGAGAACTTCTCATCGTCCTGGTGCGATGGCCTGGCTTTCTGCGCCCTGATCCATCGTTTCTTTCCTGAGGCTTTTGACTTCAGCTCCTTGAATCAAAAGGAGAGGGAGAAAAACTTCACTCTGGCCTTTCAAACTGCAGAGTATGAGGAACTCAACTTTTTGCTTCTTGTCTTTCCTTTAAACAGAAATTATCATGTTTCATGAGGTTACTGAGCCCTGGTTAGTGTGTTAATATGGGTCCATAAAAATTATTTTCTTTTCATGCATGCTCAATGCCAGTAGCCTAGTCCAGCACTTCACATAAACATCAATGGTCTGTAGAACAAGCTGAGAAAAACCTGAACATAGTATGGAATTTTATAAAATCCCCCCCGAACATAATTTTGCCACCAAAAAAGAGGACATGTCTGGGCTAAAGAGGATGTTTGGTCACTCTGTGTAGTATGGAACAGTGAGGTAAGGTTGATTTCTTTACCGCATATTAAAACTGACTGGACCTCCACTCTCCTGTCTCTTTTTTTCCCCACGTCCCCTATCAGGTCCCTGGCAGACTGCTGCCCCCTGCTGGAAGTAGAGGATATGATCATGATGGGTAACAACCCTGACCCCATGTGCGTGTTCACATATGTCCAGTCCCTCTGCCATAACCTCTCCAAAATAGAAAAAGAGAGGAAGGAAAAGGAGCAGGAGAAGAACAAGGAAGCTGGAGATGACAAAGGGGCGGTGTCACCAGAGAAAGAAGAGTCTGCTGAGAATGGCACGATGGAGAGCCAAGAGGAGTCGCAGAGAGAGGATACAGAGGCAGAGGGAACTGCAGGGGGAGAGGAAAAAGTACACAGCAGCAGTGAGGTGGAGGGAGAAGAAGCAGTGCTGGTAGAGGCAGAGTCCTAAATAAAATACAAATGGAAGAGTGGAGGACTGAGAAGACCAAAAAAGAGGCTGATGGCTGAGGTACCATGATTAGTAAGTCTTAGTTTGGTTGCTAGACTGAAATATGTCTAAGAGTGAAGGAACATCAGGCTGAGAGTCAGCTCAAATGTTGAGAAATGTTTAACAGTCATGTCTAAGTTATAAGTGTTAAAGTTTGCTATAAGCTATATTTTCCTTGTTCATTTTGAGGTGTTCTGTGCACTCAGAGCAGATACTTAATGTTTTTGTATTTGCTGTGTATTTGAAGAGATGATTAAGTTATAGACCTTTGTGAGAATGTATCGAAAGAAAATCCTTGTGTTGATGGGATAAATGATGCTTATTAAAGATGAACTGAAGAAAATAAGTTGAGTTTTTGAGCCGCTCGTGTTTATTCGTACACAAACTTGGAAAGTCTTTACAGAAAACATGTTAAAAAATCAGGATGTGAGAACATAAGACATTTTGGTTTTGTATATTTGAGGTTATTTCTCCTGAAGAGAATAAACTGACACCACTTTGATAAAAGTTTCAAACCTACTGACAAGAGTTTTTTGTATTGTGATACGATGTGAGGCTTGCAAATAAAAGTTTGCACTAAAATAAAAGAGTTGTTGTGATAAGAGAAAAAGATTTACAATGGGACAATTAATGAGTACACAAGTGAAATGAACATAGTGAACTCTTTGGTTCAGTAATATTTGTAAATACAAAACAAAATTGATGATAAGTTTCAGCCATTTCATAATCGTCTGGCTCAATTAACTCTGACTTGCCCACTCATTACTGGAAAATACAACTGGTATCAAGAAAGCCGGCAATAACGGGACATCAATAAATCAAACTGCGTTTTTTTTCCTGCGCATGTACGCGGTACATTACGGTAAAGCTGAGAGGCATGATGACGAGAGGAAATCACGTGACATTGTAGTTTAAGAGAAAATATCAAAATAAAACTTCACGGACGCACTGGCAAGCCGCTGGTTATTAATATTATTATTATTATTATTATTATTATTATTATTATTATTATTATTATTATTATTATAATTATTATTATTATTATTATTATTATTATTTTGTACTGTTAACTTTATGGCCTGCATGATGCTCGTTTCTAACAGAGGTATTAATAGTCTCTGTCTCCCACCCAGGTACTACAAAATAATAAGCTATAAAAAAATTAACTCTAATTTCAAGAAGAAAACATAAAATTATAACCATATATTCGTAGAGGATTGACGCAACTATTTACTTTACTATTTCGTGTGAATTCAAACATGCGTCCACTTCCTGTTAGTTACGGTAACTAGGGACATCCTACCGGAACAAGCGTCTGGTCCTCTTTGAAGCTAGTCGTCTGTCTTGCCTTGTCTTTTTAAACCTAATTTTCGGCGGTAGCGGAGAGAAACATGTCACTGGACATGCCACCGGGGAGTCTGGACTTGGAGTCGCAGCTTCTGTCCATAATGGACGTGCTGGTCAAAGCGGCGGTGACAGAAATCAGCCAGCTGTTTTCGGCGAGCTCGACGACCCTTCGGGTTCAACTGAGCCAGAGCCTGAAGGAAAACGAAGCCCTGAAGACGAGGATTAAGGGGATGAGGAGTGAGCTTTTCTCCCTGAAGCTGCAGACCAGGACGAACCGACCAGCCAGCCGCTTCTCCCAGATGAAAGGAAACCTCACCAAACCGAGGATTAAACCACTAGGTAGAGGGAGCACTCACATCATGAAGTACTTCTCACACATGTAAAAAGTAACGTTACAGGTGAAGAGACAGGCAGGTGTAATATAAAGAAGACAGACTTCAATCTATTACATTCTGTTTTTGAAACCTGTGTTCACATTTTTTGTTGTGAAGAAAATGCCTTTGACATCAATGACCACATGTTTACATCTTGTCCTTACCACGTGGCCAAAACGTCATTTATTTATTTATTGTCTTTTGTCTACAAAACATATCACCAGTCCAAGAAAACAGATCGATATCTGTTTTTACAGTTTTAGGTGAGATTATACACATTTCAAGATGGCTAAATAACATAAAAGGCTTTTTGTGGAATGAAATGGTTTGATTGGTAGTGTTGGTATCTAAATGGAGACATTGCGAATTCCTGACTAGTGTTTGAGTTGATTTTTGGGGGGATTTTCCAAATAACAATGACATTTTCAGACGCATTGATGCTGGTTCAAGACCTCAAGAGTGATAATAAGTTTATCAATAATTTTTATTTCCTAAAGATATTTCACTTGTACCCCTTTCTACAGAACCCCATTTCTACCAGTAAAGAAAATAAAACTGATGGATTTGTTAAGACTTTTCTTTTGCCCATATCAACTCTGAATGTTGGGTTACAAAGTCAAATTTAGAGGTTAAAATGTCCAAATTTAGACTTTTTTTCATAATCATGACTGTTATCATCTCAGAAATTTGACTTACTGTAGAATTTCAACCTATGTCCAAATTCTGACTTTCCATCTCAGAGTTTGGACATATCTCAAAAATTTCGATTTATTATCTTAAAAATTTCATTTTTTAATCTCAAAATTTTGACTTAATGTATGTGCAAAAAAAGAAGTCTGATCGAAGCCAAATTTTCATTGTTAAGAATTGGGCGGAAATAGGCTGACTCATTTATAACAATAATTTCAAAGACTGTTGTTTTTCTTCTCTCTTCTAGTCGTCCTTAGAGCGCCAGCTCAAGAAACCGTCAAAGATGCTGTTTCTATTTCACCACAACTAGAGGGGAGGAGTTCTGCTCACACTCAAGTGAATGTAAAAAAAAAAAAGCACACAAAGTCTGAATACTGTCAGTCTCTAATTATTTTGTGCAAAATAGTTTTCTCACCTCTTCGTTTTGTCACTTGACAGCATACAGATGTGGAGGGCCCAGATGTTATCCTCATCAAAGATGAAGATGACATTGGAGAATGTGAGTCAGTTAAAGGTGAGACTCATACTTTCAATTTTCTGCAGTTTAGTTTGAGAAAAATTATTGTTTGAATTGATTGAAAGTCATGTGTCCTAGGTATTTAATGTTTTTTTTCTTTTTTTTTAAAGGCCAGGACAACTTTGGACACAGTACCCAGGGTGGGGCTGCCACAGGGGATTTACAGCCCACTGGTCCCTCCTGCCTGACACAAATTGATATGGGGCTGCGGATTGTGAGTGTTCATGGACGAGGGGAAGGGCCTCTGCAGCAGGAGAACAGCCTCTGTAACATCTCCCAACTCCAAGCTTTTAGCTCTCTGTCTCCGGACCAAAGCCATCTGGATGGAGACAGTTCCACCCAGATACCTCCTACAGCATCAAATCCTGCTATAAAACCAGCCATAAGAGGAGCAGATTGTCTGACAGGACAGCTAAGTCATGTCAGCCAGATCCCAGGGCAACAGAATACATCCCTGCAAGCTCCCAATAAACCCCTGGACTGCAGTTTCTGTGGTAAACGCTTTCTCAACCGAGAAGACCTGATTTCACACCGCGCTTGTCACACTGGTGAGTCGCCTGCTAATTGTTCATTCTGTGGCAAGTCCTTCTCCAACAAGGCCACGTTGAACATCCATTTGCGCATACACACCGGAGAGAAGCCCTTTGAATGCACGCAGTGTGGGAAACGCTTCACGCAGAAAGGCAGCCTGAAGATCCACCAGAGGATTCACTCTGGAGAGAAGCCATACGTCTGCTGTCTGTGCCCCTCAAGCTTCAACAACCCCAGCAACCTGCGCAGGCACATGCTCACACACAACATGAATGGAGCGCTCTGACCATGAGGGAAACAAAGATATTTCATCATCAGACAAGTGAACAACCCTGTGGTGTCTTTGTACATCTGCCTTCTGTGGCAGTTTGTCACAGTCTTATCCTTTTTAAAACTAAACCAATAAAAATTTGTGACATCTTTGTTAAAACGGAAAAGATTTGGTGAATGAAATATGGATCGAAGATTTCTTTTCCCTCTGTTTCTGAAACTGCCAGAGAGAAACACTTTTGTGCAACTATGTAAAATTTGTTTTCTACTCATCATTCAATGTAAATTAACCTAATTTCATGTGAATTACTCATATACTGTTTTGTCCTAATGCAACCCAGTCTGCATATTATGCAACTTATTCTCAATGCCAAGTCATTCATTGTCTAAATTACATTAATTATAAGTGACCCAAGCAGGAGCCATCTGGTGCTTTCCGACAGGATGAACTCTGTAAACTGTGGATGGCTGAGCATGCAACAGGTGCTTATTCAGAAGCCAAAATGAACACGCATTAACACCAAAGTAAAAGGAAAAAATACTACTCAAAGGGATTGGTACAAGTGTTTAAACTAGATACCAAAATTTCCAGCAATGTCTTTTCATTTATAAACCAAATTTGGTTAACAGGGTAGCTTGAAGTGCTTCGTATAGGACATGGAAAAAAAAAGAAATCGACTTAGAAGAATCACTAGCAAAGGTCTCAAACAGCATTTTTCTGGGAGTCGGTTCCAGAAATTTAGGGCTGAATTCTCAAACAGCTTGATTTTTATTCACTGATCCAAGAACCAGTTCCCAGGTCCTGCTGATATGAAGGACCTTCGGTCCTTGATGTATTATTTCTGTGATAGTAGACTGACTCTGTAATAATCTTAATTCAGGTCTGAGGCCATGATTTGTCCAAGTTTCTTTCTGGGTCAATGTTTGATGAACAGTAACATCTAAAGCTGCTGCAGATCAACTGAACAAACATCTGACTTAGAAGCTTCAATACGGCTTTTTCAATGCAGGACTGATTTTACAGGTTTGACTCGCTGTAAGCCAAGCTGAATAACTGTCATAATTCAGTAGAAAGTTTGTGTGCTTGTTTCACTTAGTAAGCAAAAGCTACCTCTATTGTTGTTTTTTAAGCCCTACATCTTTTGTAGTTCAGGAGAGTTTCATACTGGGCAATAATAACTTGTGTGTGAATTCTGTGTTTTAATGAAAATGTTTATGAATATTTATTTTTGTAAGGAATTTCCTTGTCTGATAAACTCATTTTGAGCCTCTAGAGTGCAGTAGGGTGTTTTTGAACCAATTGATTGTTGTGGCACAAGTTTTTTCATACTGTCTGTAGTTGTGCTAAAGGGGGGGTGTCAAAGTGAAACAAGGGGAAATTCCTTACATTGTTCCTCTTTCCACCCTGACCAAACTAAGGTGTTGAGTATCAGAATTCCTGTAAATGCCTTTGATTTCAGGCAAATCTTTTGGAAGAGATAAAGATACCTACACTCATCATGTAATTGATGGAAAAGTAAGATAAGACAAAAAGTTTGAGATCCCCCTGAGTTACAGTCATGTAGTTATTCCTGAATTGAATATTAGTCAAGCATGATTCATATTTTTGCTATTATTTTTACTCCTACATCTCTGACATGTGGATGATGTTAATGGTCAATGATAGTGGTTTATGTGTCAGTAGTTTTGTCGTGTTTGTGAGGAATGTTGTTGTACTTCCCTAAGAAATGCTGCTTCCTCTCAGTCTATTGTTCTTGGGCAATCAATGAAATGACATCAGTGTGTGTGTGTGTACAGTGAGGGAGAGGGAGCGACAGGCTGAGAAAATGGGAGGAGAGTGTAGTCAGTGGGAGGTAGCCTATTTCTTTAAAACAGTCGAATCTGGTCCCCTTTGTTGTTTCTGTGTGAGTCTGAACTTTTACATGTATGTTCGTGTTTTTTAATCGTTCTTGGGAGAACTAGTTCAAGCCTTGATCATTAGGACCGGAAGAAAACACCTGTAAGAGAGGAGGAATTCCGTGTGCGCCGTCTTTACGGTAAAGCCGCTTGTTGATCCCGCCCTCTCGTAGATAGAAATCTCGGTGATGTCGCTTCGTCTTTAACGAGCTTGACCCAGAACCCAGGAGAGAAGGAGGGGGAAAGAGGGGAGAAAACACTCTAAAAACGGAATAGTCTGAAAGGGGACGAGGCAGCCTTTCATCCAGCAGGTGAGTTTCAACCGGTACATGTTTGCTGGCGGTTGATGGAGCAGGGTTACAGCGTTTTACCCCACAGATAGTGTGAGCACTGCAGCGTTGGCAAAAGGAGTGGTCACATCATCGACAGAGCAGCAACAGGAGGAGGCTAACACCAGCTAACGGTGCTAACGTCAAAGTTCAGACGTTGACCGAGGGTTTTTTTTGCCCTGCTTTCCATATTGTTACAATCCCGTGATTTTCAGGGTTAAAACACCGCGTTAAATTTGCGTACACTGCTTCTCGGCTGTGTAAGCGTTAACTTCAGCTCCCGCGGCTTATCTGTGTTTGCTATGCTAACGCTAGCTGTGGTTATTGGCACGGCTCGCAGTCTCTATGTGGGTTATTGTGATGCTAACGTAGCAGGACAGCCAAACCAGGTCACACGGGTGCAGAGCGAGCACGCTAACCAACTGAGCTGATTTGATCTTCAACGTTGTCATTTATGTGGGCTGTGGCTTTAGCACAAACACCGAGGAACTAGTGCTAAAATACACGAGTCTTTGTTCGTGAGAGTCATTTTGTACCCGTGTCTTTTTGTTGTGTGGCTAACGCTGCGAGCTCTTCGTGCTCCTGCCCTACATCGCTACATTACGTTAGCAAATCAATTCATGTTAGGGAGAGAGAGAGAGAGAGAGAGGCTCCAGATGGTTCACGACAACGTCTGCAACGAGGATGGAGAGGTTTTAATAGAGTATTCAAGTTGACAGGCTGCTTCACAGCGGATGTATTTGTGATAAGCACATTCCCCTTGTAGCAGATCGAGCAGATTTCATGTCCCATCTTTTACAACATGAAGACTTCAATGTGTATTGTCGTGTTTCTCTGAAGGGCTGGTGGTCTTCCAGGTGTGCTGTAACACGCAGGTTTTTGTCTTAAGTTTACCAGCTTGTGAACCTGTTGGGTGGGTCCTGTGTGGACTTGTTTAGGTAGCAAAACGTCTGGGTGGGGACAACTGTCAGCCCAAGAGTGAACAAGTAAACTAGCTATTCCCCAGTAAACATTGGTTTACTTGTGGTAAGCACCCTGCCTGTGGGCTTTGAAGAGTATCCTGGTTTGTTTACTTTAGGGCTGAGCAATTAATTTGCCAATTAGTCTAATTCGCAATATGGCCTCCTGCAATAATCTAATCGTTGGCAGTGCAATATTTCTTAATCCTCAAATGTGTCAGAGTATCCAATACAAGTTTTATAGTATGTGTTTTGTACTCTACACCTGTGTCACTCAACCCTGTTGAACCAAAAGGCCAATCTGTTGAAAGTTACCTTTGCAAGAGCACAATCCAAGTGGTGAAAAATGACAAAGACAGCAAGGAGTAGCTATAAAAGTCAAAGCGGCCAAAAAGATTGTGAAATGACTAAAATGGGCAAAAAGTAGTCAAGAGCAGCAAAAATGGTATTTAGAGTATAGTAATAAACATACTGTTTAGGACCCTGACATTTCTGTTGAAAATATACTTTTCCTTTTGATCTTATGTAGTCTCTAGTTTTCTCAGACAGAATTTAGAGTTTTCATGGTCTTTAATCCATAATCAACATCATCCCAAAAAATAAAAGCATAAAGTCATTCACATCAAATTAACCACATGAATCAGAATGGCTTTTCATCTTTTTTTAAGTTATTTGCGTTGAATTTATCAAGTAATTGTTATAAATCATATTAGAATATTTTTGCGAATCACTCAGCCCTAGTGAACATACAGTTTAAGTAACAAGATCAGGACTACAGGTGGTACCTCTAACAACCCTGTATGTGATGATCAACCCTCCCTAACTAGTCATCTTCCTGTGACTGTGATTCTTGATGTGTGCCCCCAACACCAGCTGCATTGTGTCTGCTGTCCTGAGGTGTCTAGGTTAATCCTGAAAGGGTCTAACCTATGTTTGTGTGTCTATCTGTGCGTGCTCTCTAACATCATGTGTGTATGTGTTGGGAGGTAAGTGGATTAGCGGGCTAAAGCTTCAATCCCATTACAAGCCGCATTCAGCTTAAACAAGCACTCGTGGAATCACACTGACAAACTTATTAGCAAACTGGCTCATTACCTGGACATCTATGAACAGATGTGTGTTTGACAGAGAAGCTGCAGATTCAATGGCAGGTGTAGGCACTAATATAGTAACCTGAGTTTCATAAAGGCCACAAAGGTTGCACTGTTACATGTGCTTATGATTACAGATGTCTTCTGACATGGCTGAGTGAGTCATGCTGATGGACGGCTGCAGAATCAGATGGAGATATGTGACTCGTGATGAGTCAGGACTCAATCAGATGTTAGAGGGGAGTGTGTATGTGTGATGTTGACCTCTGTGTACTATGCTTGACTTTGTGACCGTTTGTTTCAGTCTGTTCAGAACAGCAGAATTAAAATTCCTGTTGTTCCTTGTTCACTCACTGAAATTTTAAACAGAATTTGCTTCTAATACTGTTTTGAACATTTTTATGTTACGACCAGTGTCCACAGATTTATCCTTGGGGATCCTTTTGAGACAAGAACACTGAATCCTTTCTTCTAAAAATCTTTTTGCTGTCTTCATCCTATTCTCGCAACTCTGAATCACATTTATGTGAGAGTCACATTGAATAGATTTGTTTTAACACTGATAAATGTTCGCAATGGGTTTAATTTTCAAAGATAAGAACAAATGGAGAATTTCCAGAGCTGGAGATAGTGTCTCAGTTGAGTTGACAGAAATCATAAAACATTTATGATTGTGATGATAAGAGTCGTAGAATTAAGTGTTTCAGCTTCTGGAGTTTTAAATAGGTTTTACTCTGGGAGCAAAGTGACCTGCTGCGGTATTCTAATCGTAGACAGTGCAATATTTCTGTAACATGAAATGTGTAAAAACACCAGATATAGTTTTTTGCAGTAGATATTTTATGCTCTACACCAGTGTTACTCAGCCTTGCTCAACCAAAGAGACAAACTATTAAAAACTACCTTTGCAAGAGATACAATCTAAATGTTGAAAAGTGGCAAAACAGCAAGAAGTAGCCATAAAAATAAGTTAGAGTGGTGGAAATAATAGTCAGAAAACAAGAAAAATTGGCAAGAAATTGGGGGAAAAAGTGGGAAATTGTCAGAAAGTAGCAAAAAGTGGTCCAATAGTGAAAAAAAGAGTGAAAAGTGACTGAGATTGGCAAAAAGCAGTAACAAGTAGCAAAAACTAAATATCATGGGTTGTTGCTATGCTGTTATTATTGTTGATGTTCATTTCTAAAAGTGTGTTTGTGTAGGAACACAAGACAGGGAAACTAAAAATAACGGCACAATAAATCGCAGTTGCAACATGGCAAAAAATAATTGCACTTGGATTATTTTTGCAAATCGTTCAGCCCTCGAGCAGAGTGAGATATTGTAGCTCACTTATGTGATGATTCAGCCATGTGGATCTGCATAAATTGCTTCTGAAAGGTCATAAAAGCAGAACAGAAAGAGAGGATGCAGAACAATATTAGCAGAATGGGAAGCTGCATGTGGTCGTGTGATCATCAGATCCACTCAAGGGGATTTTCACCGCAGAAGAAGGAAGCCAACCTTTTATCAGTGGAGGGGTTATTCAAGTGCCTGTCCTATAGGTTGAAATGTTTCTGCGGACAGGCTGCTCTGGAGGAAAATGGGTTTATGGTGAGCTTAAGTAGCCACAGCGTCCCTTGAACTTCTCTGTGATGTCGAATCCATAACATCCTGTTTCTCCGGATGTGGGTAACAGGGGAGGGGGAAGAGGAGGGGAGCAGCAAAAGGCCTGCCCTGCACTGATTGTTTGCATTGTTCAACGAAACTCACTGCTGACTTTCAAGGCCAAAACTAACAGCTGTGAAAAAGGGGGACGAGTGGAGGACACAGGTCACGGGCGACTTTTTACGACACAAACACAAGAAGCACAGATGAAACCGAAACGTGTCTGATAATGTCCCCCTCGCTCTCCTACTTTTCTTACACTTGCGTTCCTGGTACTGGTCGCACAAACTTCTTATTGTTCCACCAACCTCTCAGACTGACAGCTGCAAATTCCCTCCTCTGGCTGCGGTTTCAACACACGCACACACTCACGCGCACTCTTAGAATAACATTTCCTTGTACATTTGCCAAGAATTATCAATCACAGTTTATAATTTTTCTTGCTTGAATGTCAGTTGCACTCATTAGTGAAATTCAATAGCATGATAATCTGAGATAAGACGAGGAGTGAGGCAGTGTTTATATCCGGCTAATGAGCATGGAAACACGCCAGACGGGGAAAGATTTGATGAAGTAGTACTTCTTTCTGTGTTTTGAGTGTTTGTGTTCTAGTTATCTCACAGTCGGCTGCCCTGGCAGTACAGTAAACACAGATCTCTCTGAGTTCTTGTCATGTTAAGGCCATTAAACACGGGGTCAGTGGGTGGGCTGCTGCGCTCATTTGACACAAAACAATGCAAGGAATGCAAGATTGGCTTTTTATCTTCTTTTCAGCACTTCTATCTGTCTCTGCTCCAGTTTACCCTCTCACTCCCCTGAAAGAAAGTTTTATTTGTTTGCAGCTCCCGCTCTGCTGTCTCCTTCTGTCTGTCTGTCTGTCTGTGAGGATAATATCAGCTCTGTCCTGGCTGTGACCATATATGGGCATGAGTGGGACAGGACAGTAGTGTGTGATTTGCTCAGGTGGGAGGTTATGGCTCAGGGGCGGACACAGCCATGAAGAGAGGGCTAGCGTGAGTGTGCACATGTGACGTCGTGTCTTCCTGTCAGTCAGCTCCATCCTTCATGCAAATCCTGGTTTTGGTTCCTCTGAATTCCTTTGTGTTGTGAAATATGTTTCAGCCACTCCTCATTTTCTCATCAGGCCATCCCACTTTACTCCCTCTTTTCCCACACTGATGGTCACACCCAATGTGGGACTTTTTTTTTTGGTCAAATAAGCTAACTCATGTACATGTGTGTGTTAGTCACAGGTTTGACAGTCATCCAGGAACAGACAGCGCCTCCATAGGCTTCAGTTGACCCAGCGAAGCGAGTAGTGAAGTGTGTTTATCTAAAGGTGATCTCATCCTGTCTGAGTTTCTTCCCCCCCCTCTTGTTTGCACAGCCTCGTACAGGTAATACTACGAGTCATTCATCACTATCTCCTCACCGCACACACTGCTCCGATGTTGCCTGAACACTCTACCTATCTTACCCACAAACACCTGCTGCCTAGCTGTAAATGCAGGTCTCTGTTTGATCCTCACGTATGATCACAGGAGTGTCTGTGCATGTTGGCGAGACAAAAAGAGACACTGGGAAACTTTGGAAGCCCCTCCTGCTCCTCTACCTTGTCCAACCGGTCATACAGGTGTGTGTGTGTGTGTTTGTGTGGGTGGGTGGCAAAGCCTAGGTTTATTCACCTTTAACGCTTGTGCTGCTGCATAGGTTGTATCAGCAGATAAGAAGATCTAAAGCTCCACTTGTTTGTTATCTTGGCTGTGCTCTCAGAGAAAGACATTGTTATATCAGAGACAAAGACACACAGGGGGGAGGGATGAGTGGAAGCTGAGTTGATAGAACAACAGTGGCAGACTGACAGACTTGGGACAGAGGCAGATGAAGACTGATAGCGGAAAAGTGCCGGGAGAAGAAGGCAGAGTTATATCGCATGCAAACGATAAGAGAATCTGTGCTTCTGAATGTTCCCGTCTCTAAAACCTGCTCTTTCTTTCTGCTGACTCTCGATGTTCTGTCCCAGAAGAGCTGCAGGTTGATCCACTTCCCACAGCTAGCTGCCGCACACAGGCCAAATGTTGTGTAAATACAGGGTGTGTCTAACGCTGGAGCTACTGTATGCCCCTGTCTCTTGCTGTTTTCCTGCACACAGAGCAAACACTGCCCTGTTGACACACATGTACGGTATTCTCACTTTGTTGCTGTTTTTCAAACAGGGGTGCCTTTCTCCCTCCACACATTTCTCCCTGTGATATTCCTCCCTCAACCTCTCCATCCTTCTCTTTGCAGTTCACTCCTTCCTGTTTCTGGGCTTGGTGGTTCTGTGATCTTCTCCCCATGAGCAACTAGAGCTCAACCTCTGATCTAGGCGTGAACTCTCACCTCTACTTCCAAACCACGCCCACAGGTGAAGGTGTGTATTACTGATTTCCTATGAAATGAGCTTGACGGTGTGTCTCTGTGCTGCTGTCTTTTGTCCTGTTAAGCATCCCTAGTAAAGTACCAGGGTGGCTTTTCAGTAGATCTGACTATACTTAACTCTTTTTTATATGGATCTCTGTATAAGAAAAATGTGCTGCTGAAGAGTAGACATTCAGCTAGAACACTGTCTGCAGTTTTGTCAAGCACTTCAATATCCTATTTACAAGCAGGATATTTATATGAAATGTATGTGTATTTAGAAGAGTGCTGTTGGTGTTTATGTGCAGAGATGGGTACAGAAGTACTTTTATAGGCCAGTAGCACTGAGTATCAATTCATTTAAAATCAAACGGTAAATTTAAATACTTTGATATTTTTTTTAATAATCAAGTTAACTTTAATTACCAAATAAACACAAAAGTACAGAAAATTGTCACTGTTGAGCACTGATACCGATTCTTTGGCACTGAGTGTTGGTACCTTATTGGTTCATGGGGAAGGTCCCTAGTTATGTGTGAAGGCAAGCTGTAATTTGAGCATCCTGACCTCCTTTAGGCCCCTGTGTGAGTAAAATCTTCAATGAATGACTCATCAAACAATGACACTGGGTCATTTGGCAATTCTGTGTCGGGGTTTCGACCACAGACATGTCTTATCAGTTGTGACTGTTGTAATATCATTACTAAACAAAAAGTTGATTCTTTATTAAGGATGTCCCAATCAGCTATTTTTGCCCCTGTTACTGATCCCATTTCTTAATATTTAAAATCTGCTGATACCAAGTCCTGATCTAATAAGAAATAAGAAAGTGAAGCTGCATGCTTTTTTTAAATTTGTACAATAGTATATATAAAAATGATGGCTGAAATATGTCTTGAGCTTATTAACTCCATCAAACTTCATCCAGCTAGTTCTGATGTTGAAGGCATATAACTTATTTTACATTTTCTTCTGTACAACATCCCTGCAATTTGTGTGCATGCAATACAGCACGCTAAAATCTGAGGCTGCTCTCAACACAACTCTTATGAGACATTGTGAGACTATGAAAGTATAATAATATTAGACACTAATGCTTCTATCTCATGTTTTTTCGCCTCTCATTGAAATGTTTATCTTGCTACAAACCAATTTTCAACTTCAAATGACTCGATTGATCTGAAACTGTTAATTAAAGGAATCAATCTATTTGCTACGAGCTCAGCAGAAACACGGGACAAACGTCTGCTGCAAAACTAATCACGTTTCAGTCACCTTGTATGTTGTTATTATGTGTGCTGTACCGTTCCATTGAGGCAGGATGGGAAACCAAAGGCCTGAACGGCAGGGTGTACTGTGGTGTGGGTGTCAGCGGTTTTTGAACGTTCTCACTCTCCGTGGATATCTATCCGTTCTTTGAAAGCCCAGAAACAACAGGGCAACCTTTCTCCTGTTAATTAACTTTGCTGCATGTTGTTTTCAGGTGTTGTGGTCGTATTGAACGCATTACTTTAAGATTGCAGTGCATAAATGTATTCACCTGTGGCTGTTGGACTGTTCTCACGTTCTAGTTTGATATATTTTTGCACTGCTGACACTTAAACCACAGAGTTGCTAATGCTAAGCTAACACACTGTCACTGGATTTTTTTGTTGTTTCGTCTTTTTAAAGTGTATGTTGCTGGAGAGTTACTGTACATTGTAAAGTATTCTGTAATAAAGCGAAGTGTGGCTGCTGGTCCACGTTAGTGTTCTGACGTATTGGTGTTTGGCAGCAAATTGTGCTCAGTGACAGCTAGTGTTAATGATTGGATGACCAAGCAATGATCACTGATCAATTAGAAAAGGCCAAAATCAGCCTCAGTCCGATACTTTAGATGGGGATTGGGACATCTTTATCCTTGTCCTGTGCTGTACAATCCTAACCTAGCAGGAAATCTAACCAAGTCACTTAACAAAAAAAAGAGATGGTCAAACATTGAATGATGCTAGACAACAGACATTGACAGATGCTACACATAATTTTTTTGGAATAATGAATTTTCTGTCAAAATTATTTTGTCCTGAAAAATATTCAACATGATGATTTGATGCTTATCAAGTTCTGTTTCTCGCAAACATGTTTTCTCAAATCTTTGTAAAAGAAGTGATAGCTTTGGTCCTTAAAGCACTTTATCTGATGCATCCACCAGATCTCTGTGCTTTAAACAGAGGGTCACCCTGTGCTGTAATGTATAGGAGGCTTCTTTGGATGTGTGTAACACCCTCCCTCTCCCCCCCTGGGGTTGTATAGTGTATATGGAGCAGTGTGAGAGCGCAGCGGCTCTGCTGGAGTCGGTCAGGGAGCAGGAGGTGCAGTTTGAACACCTGACCCGGGCACTGGAGGAGGAGAGGAGGAGAGTGGGCCTCCCAGCCACCAGCCCCTCGGCCCTGGGTCGCCCCCTCCCTCATACACAGGTAACACCCCCCAACGAACCTGAACCTCCCTGATCACAGCCTGTTGTAGGCTTTGACCTCCCTCAGCTTTCATTTTCATCCATCCATGGATCATCATTTCCTCTCTCCAATCCTCAAATTGCCTCCATGTGACACCCGTCCAAATATCATCCATCCCTCTCCCTCCACCCAAACTCGTCTCCACCAGCGCTCGGCGAGTTTGGGTCCATGAGTGTTTGTGTAAATAATATCCAGATGTCTTTCTCCTTTGACTCCTTAAGTCTACCTGCCCTCATCTGCAAACATGAGTTTCTGCCTGCACATACCTTTAAACATGCCTGAGATGGTCATCTTTTCAGCATGCCTTCACTGTCACTCACCGGAAATGTTCCACACAAACACACACACCTTTCATGGCCCCCCTTCTGTGGAATCTCAGTTATTCTCTTTTTCTTGTTGTGACATGTCGTGTTTACAGATGAGGTCGTGTGTTGTGCATGTGTCACATAGCCCCGCATCCAATCAGTTCCTTGTTATGATAGATTTCTTTTAAAATAAGATTTCTTGCGTTACTATTCACATTTCAGTTCATTTCTCTTTTACTAAATATTCTTATGCATGCAATTTTGTTTTGATTGAAGTTTTTCCCAACAAAGAATGCTGCTTAATTCAGTTCTTTGAGTTACATTTGATTTTCTCCATTACCAGATGTGACTAACAGGTTAGCTGTGACATCAGATAATTGGACACACTGTTTAGTATTGCAACTACTTGTTTAATCTTTTTTGTTTTAACTAAATCTCTACAGTGTCAGAAAATGTTGCATCTTTTACAATCTATGATCTTTTAGGAATCATCTAGTTTATGCAGCAGTTTCTATGTACATTTCCTTGAAACTCTTAATGATATATGATTTATAACTTTTGAGGATCAGGTTTCCTGCCCTTGCTTTCACACCACAATCCGGGAAAAGCTGAGTTATCTGGTTGAACAAAGCCCCAACTGACGCCTTTTGTTGTCTCTATCAAAAGACTTCACTATCGCAGAGAAAACTTTGCCTCAATGCCTGTGGGGCTGAAAGAGCAATTAAAGGAGAGCTATTATCATTTGGCCCTCAGCCCGCGGTAAAGGTCAGGCAGGGTCACATTCAGAGCTCAGCACTTTTAGGGCCTGTTTAAGCACAGACTGTAAAATGTTTGTGGCTCCAACCATACTCCAAATTGCCAGTTCACATAGATTAATGTCGATGATTTGTCTCTGAG
This sequence comes from Thalassoma bifasciatum, assembly GCA_008086565.1. Classification (NCBI taxonomy): domain Eukaryota; kingdom Metazoa; phylum Chordata; class Actinopteri; order Labriformes; family Labridae; genus Thalassoma; species Thalassoma bifasciatum. Next base: position 562,353 of record RPOG01000107.1, on the reverse strand, counting down.
GCCATGAGAGTGATGTAGTTGGATAAGTTTGTGGCAGCTGGAAACTGAGAAAGCAGGATTCTGTAGTTTAGATCTTCAGAGCATGTCATCCAAAATTTAATGGAGTTGCGGTAAATTTGGTGACCTGCCTCCCTGTGGATGAAAGATAAAGTGCAGGCATGATGCCACAGATGAAATGGGACCCAGTTTCTCTTACAGCTCATTACATTGGAGTTTTTTTATTCAACAAAAGTATCACAGAGATACTGAAACTCTCAGTTGTGGAATTTTTCATCCTAGTTACTCACTTAGCAGAAATAGCCTTGAGCTGATGTATCCTCACTGCATTGAAGTGAGTGCTGCTCGGGGTAAGGTAGAAAGTGTCCAAGTCATGCAGTCAGTGTGACAGTCAATGGTTATGTAAGAGAAGAAAGCAGGAGGAAGTAGGGTGTGAGGATGAGTGGCTGCTCTCCAAAATGTCCTCCCTCATGTCTGGCAGTGATTCACGGACCATCAACAAACAGGGACGGTTTGGTCAGCACTGAATGTGCCTCAGCAGCAGTAATATCATCTGGGTGATTCTGAGAAATGGACAGCAACAGCAACTGCAAAGCATGCCTTTAAAACATGAAGATGTACTAGTAAAATTGTTATATCTTGAAATTCAACAACACGTTTGATACTTATTCCTCTTTCTTTCAATGTAGAACGGGCGTTTAGGGGATGCAGACATAGAGCGACTGAAACTCACTGACGCATACATAAACGGCACACAGGTTTGTGTTATTGTGCGTTTATTCAGTCATTCATAAGATATGCGGTCACTGTGAATTTGTAAACATAATTTGTCTATTGTGTCTCTGCTACAGTACAGAATGGTGGACCCTGCACACGGCGCTCTAGATGAGAGCTACACACCTGAGGACGACTCTCAGGAAGTGCACTCTGTGTTTTCTGAAGAGGGGACGGCACGGCGCCAAGACAATGGCGTAAGTGATATCACATGGCTGACCTTAGATTTGTAAAGTCCCTCAAAGGCTCTAGTGTTGCCATATTTTACAGATTTTTTTTGATAACTGTTGTTACTTTTTTTCTGGCGACTGTTTATCCAGATGAAGAAACCAATCTCACGCACAGTCCTGCCCTCTGAGTCGATGTCCATCGATGGGGGCTTGTCGGTGCCTGGTATGAGTGGCTATAGTGCCACCCTAGACCGTCCCTACAGGCAACCTGGAGCAGTCGATTACCCCACTGTCACAATGCCCAGAAACTACCACTATGGCCCCGTGGGAGGTTACGATGATTACCGCGGAGGCCCACCATCAGACTACACTAGCTTGAGCCGGGGTTCACACATGGATGAGCGTTACAGGTACAAAAAGAGTTTCAAATGTTGTCTTTGGTAGCATAGCTTTTCAAGTTGTTGGTGAAATATATTATTGTGAAAGGTTAATCTTATGTGTGGAATTTCTGATATTTTCAGATTGTTCCAAAATCTTGTAAATAAAGCCTCAGTCCATTTTTCAACCTTGGAAACATCATCTTAACTGTGTTGTATTTATTGACGCAAGAACTGTCACTAATCCTGTCATTCCTGCAACTCTTAAAATTAGGCCAGTTGATGGCTATAGGACCCTGGACTCAGGCTACCGTGCTCCAAGCCGTCAGCAGCTAGACCCGTATGCAGCACAGCCCCAGGTGAGCCGTGGGATGAGGGCCCTGGGCTCAGCAATGGAGATGCGTTATGGTCACGCTCCCTATGGTCTAGAGGATGACCAGCGCAGTGTGGGTTATGATGACTATGGCATGGGGCCTCCACCTATGCACCCTGGTGGCTATGGCACTATGCCTCGCCTGGGGCCCGGCCCTGGGGGAATGGACAGAAGAAGACTTAGGTAACACCACTTTTGTTTTTCTTTCTGTTGACTCTCATTTACCCTATTGATTCTCTCCATAAACTAACATAAAACGTTCAATCGGTATCTAAAGTCATAAACATTGGTCCTCCATCCACCTCTCTCTTGCTCACAGGAGCTGTGAAGATACTTTAGATGGGGACATGGGAGGAGTTGACCCTTATGCTTGGGCACCCATGACGATGGAGAGGGGGAGTATGGCTTCACTGGACAGCACACTAAGGAAGGGTCCTCCCGGTTCATGGAGACAGCCAGAGCTTCCAGAGGTTATCGCAATGTTGAACTACCGCCTGGACCCAGTCAAGACCAATGCCGCTGCCTTCCTGCAGCATCTCACATTCAAAAATGATAAGGTGAAACAAAAATCAAAGCCAGAATATCCACCTCACAAATATTCATCTTTATGTGTTCGTTTTTTACATCTGTCAATTTCTGGATCAGAGCCTGAGAAATATTTGTACATGTGTTTAGGTGAAGTCAGAAGTGCGTCGCCTGAAAGGGATCCCGGCCCTAGTGTCACTGCTGGACCACCCCAGCAAAGATGTGCACCACTCAGCCTGCGGAGCACTGAAAAACATTTCATATGGGCGAGACCAAGATAACAAAATCGCCATCAAGAACTGTGATGGAGTGCCCGCCCTGATCCGATTACTGAGGAAAACCCACGACCAGGACTTGACTGACACAATAACAGGTATCTAGTTCATGGAATCTGAAACTCAACGGATCTAACATACTAAACATCAGACTCTCTGAAAGCTGTGGGGACAGTGATTTATATTTGATTTATTGAAGAGGCAAACCTGTCACCTTTATTGCTGTGGTAGTTACAGTGTTTATTGTATCATCACAGGCACCTTGTGGAACCTTTCATCCCATGACTCTGTGAAAATGGAGATCGTCGACCACGCCCTGCACGCCCTGGTTGATGAAGTGATTGTCCCTCACTCTGGCTGGGAGCGAGGGAGCAACGGAGGAGAAGAGAGCTGCAAACCACGGCATCTGGAGTGGGAGACCGCCTTGACCAACACTGCTGGCTGCCTTAGGTATGCAGGGGATCAAAGGATGGAGCATGGAAAAAGCTGAAAAGGGTCAAGAATGGGAGTTATTTTGAGAAGAAAACATGCAATTATGTGCCCAACTCGTCCTTCTCCAACAGGAATGTGAGCTCAGAACGCAGCGAGGCCAGACGGAAGCTGAGAGAGTGCACAGGATTAGTGGATTCACTCATGTACGTCGTCCAATCACAGATCAACCGCAAGGATGTTGATAACAAGGTACCAGATGTCAGATTTAACTTTTTTTTTATTTTTTATTTTTTTAACCAAATTGCACTTTCCTCCTTGACTATATTTGATCACGTTGTTCACTTACTTACTCCTCTTGCAGTTAGTGGAGAACTGCGTCTGCCTCCTTCGAAATCTCTCCTACCATGTCCATCGTGAAGTCCCCGGATGTGAGCGCTACGTGGAGGCCACACCCCTCAACCAGGGACCAGTTCCTGCAAACAAAGGGGGCTGCTTCGGCTCTCGAAAGGGCAAAGGTCGGTGTCGAACAGACTTCACAGCTCAGGCTTGGACAAAATTTGCTGTTGAAATGTGGGAAGCTGCTGGTGTGTTTGAGCTTCTTGGTGGCAGATGCACCTGTCGCTATTTTTCACACTCTACCACTGTCTCCCTCCTTCTCCTCTCCTCCCTTCTCCCACTTTCCTCCCCCATTCTTCCTCCCACTCGCCTTCACTTCCTCCTCTTTCTCTGCTGTGTTTAGATGAGTGGTTTTCCAAAGGTAAGATTCTCCTCTTGGCGTTCTCTTAAGCTTTTTGAAACCTTTGAGCATTCTTGTCTTTGCTCATTTTATTAACACCGAAAAAGAAACACAACTAGAAAAAGAGGAATGTGAAATAGTGTTGACTTTACATCCACTTCATGAGCACGATAACCTGATGTCACGCAGACGGCATTGCATGTTCACAATGACTGTCCCACTTGTTGCATGGTCGCATTTCTCGTATCGGATCTCAGAGAACTAAAGATAGCTGCTCATCTCATCCCATTCCACAAAATTTGTGTTCTTTCTTTGGCTCAAACATCTATGCTTTGTGTCTTTTTTGGTTTGCTTCTTGCTGCAGGTAAGAAGGATGGAGACGATGGGAGCGGAGATCAAGTTGACATTCCAAAGAGGACAACACCTGCCAAAGGTACTTTCGTTCATTTCCCTTAAAATGATCGACAACTGGTGGTCAAAGAAGCAATGCAAGTTTAGTTTTAGATTTTGATAAGGCTATACGTGTTGTGCAAAATGTGACTTTTCTCTCTTTTGTTACAGGATACGAGCTGTTGTTCCAGCCAGAGGTGGTACGTGTTTACACGTCACTACTCAGAGAGAGTAAGAACCCCTCAGTCTTGGAGGCTGCTGCCGGTGCCATCCAGAACCTGTGCGCTGGGCGATGGACTGTGAGTGCTATTTCTAAAAAAAGGAAACTCTGGATTTGGGAAACTGAAGCTTTGTTACTGTGTCGCTTCCAGTTGCTTGGGTTGATTGTAATTTCTCTCAGCATACACTCATGTTCAGTTCTCCCTCTCTTCCTGCTTGCTCCTCAGTATGGTCGGTATATTCGGGCCACTGTGCGCCTGGAGAAAGGTCTTCCAATGATGGCAGAGCTGCTTGCTCATGGAAATGACCGTGTGGTTCGTGCAATGTCTGGAGCCTTGAGGAACCTCGCCATTGACAATCGTAACTGCGAACTGCTTGGTGAGGATGTCAAAATTAACCTCAAATTGACCATTTAGCTTAAAGAACTGAACCATCACTTCTCTTTCACCAGAGAATAATTGTCATTTTTTTCTCCTTAAACAATTTTGATTAATTTCTAGGTTTATTTTACTTCAGATCTAGCTTTATCTTACTGTGTTCATGCTGCAGGGTTGCATGCAGTGCCTCACCTTGTGGCCAACCTGCCTGGAGGCCAGAGTCAGTCTGGGCGTGCTCTGTCAGAGGAGACGGTGGTGTCTGTACTGAGCACGCTTGCTGAGGTGCTGGGCAACAGTCTAGAGGCAGCAAAGACTCTCCGTGCATCACAGGGCATTGAGAGGCTGGTGCTCATTAACAAGGACGGGTGAGTTCGTATGGTAGATGTGAAGTTTGAGTTTGTTTTATAAAACACAAAAACTTTGCTAATCTGCATTAAAACATCTGTGTCTCACAGAAAGCGCTCGGAGCGTGAGGTGCGGGGGGCCGGCCAGGTGCTGCAGCTTGTCTGGGCTCATAAAGAGCTGCGTCGGCCTCTTGAGAAGGACGGCTGGAAGAAGACTGACTTCATGGTCAACCTCAACCCCAATACCAGCACCACCAACGGCCCCAGCACCCGAGCCAACGGCACCTATGAAGACAGCACCACACCATTGTTAGACAGAGGTCAGTGCGACAGAAACAGCGATGTGTAGAAAGTTTTTTGAGAAGTATTTCTTCAAACGTTGAAATGCATCATGGATCTTACTTTATCTTTATTGCAGGAGAAAAGAGGGACGTGATTCCACTAAACGACCTCGGACCTGGTTAGTAGATCTATCGTTCTGTTTCAATAATCTTTTTATCATTTCATCTTGTACTTTTTCACATTCTTTTCATCTTTGCTTGTTTCTCAGAGGCCTACTCTACACTGGACCAGAGGGAGAGGAGACACACTCTGGATGAAACCACAGACACTTTACCGGTACTTTAAACTAGTCTGGAGCTCTTCCATGAACCGGGTTGCTCACTTAACTACACTAATCCTCACTCTCCTGCACTACTTTGAGTATTTCCTGACTTCAACCTTTTTTGTTTGGAAGCCTGTAAAACTTCACATTTACTGACATTTTTCTTTTCTCACACTCACTCCCTTTCTCTCTCTTTCTGTCTCTCTCTCTCTTTGGTGGTCTCTCAGCGAGGGGTGTATGGGGGCAGAAAGGGCTCCCTGCCTCTGTTGGACTCCTACGATGGTTAGCCCCCCCCCCCTCCCCTCTACCCCCTCTGCATGTAACAGCATGGTATGTCCAACTGACCTCTCGTCCTGCATGGACTCAGTCAGCTCTTTTCCTTTGTCTCTTTAAGCTTCAAACCCTCAGTGACCCCGGGTCTCTGTCTTTGAAAGGTGTACCAAAAAACTGGTGTAGATCTCTGTACTGACATCTTACTGTACTAAGTCCTGGTGTCATGTGTACATGCTGGTATAGTATGCTGCAAGACTGCTCTTTTTAGCCAGTGTAGAGACGAACCCAGAACTGATAATGAGGGCTTTTTTTTGCTTATTTAAGTGTGAAAATCTTCATAAACACTGTGACTTTTCAAAAAAAAAAAATAGAAAAGAGTTTGGTATGATATCCCACAATCTTTCTCAGGGTACTTTATCCTTCATCAAACACACTTGCCTCTCTAAGTATTACTGGAAGTGTTTTTTGATGTATTTTCCACCAACTTTCGGCGATGCAGCTCTGTCTAAGAACAAATTTCCACCAGACCTGAACTTGTCTTTCAGTGCTCTCTAGTGTCTATCTGAGGTATTACAGTAACAGTTGTCAGTGTAAACAAAGCCATGCACTTCAAGGGCTTTGTTTTCATCTGGTCACCTGGTAACTTCACGTCACTTAATTTAATTTAAACAGTCTGACAGATTTATTAATTTAAAACAAAATTATTTATTTATTTATTTGAAAATGTAAGACCTTATTGGACCCAGTGTCTCTTTAAATTCTATATGTTTTACCTTTTTTCCAATTATCACCAATAACATTTCCTTCCAAAACCTAATTCATACTGATAAGATAACAAATACATCAAAACAGATTGTGCAAGTCCTCCAGTGGAAGGGAGTTGCTGCAATCTACTTCATGTGGATTCTCCTCACAGTCCCTTTTAGATTTGATGTACAGCATTTTATTTGAAAAAAAGTAACAATTATCAATAAGTAGCAATAGCAACAATTCTTTTATGCTGTGTGCCTCACTTTGTGTCTAGATTTTTTAGCTCTTTGATTAGCGTACAGTGATCTAAATATGTTGTTGCAATTTACATTAAGAAAGCACCATATCCTGCCTCATAACAGGTCAGTGTATAACAGAAATACAAAGTGACTTAAAATATTGAGTGGGTCATGTACCAATGAATAGATGCCAGACTTTAAATTCCAGTATTGAAGTGTTACTGACAGTCTGATGATTGTGATAGCACTATTGCACAGAGTGCCATACTTATACCACATATCAAGTCCCCCTGTTGCCTCCATGTTTAGTGTTCAGACTATACAGAGGTTTTATTTTGTGCTTCAATTCTGGCTGTGGTTAAATCAATCCACTTTTGCACCTTTCCTCCAGAAAAACTGATCGTGTGCATCACCCAGACTGGGCCGTCCCTGCCCTACCACTGCTACTGAGGAGAGATGATCCAGACGCACAGACTCTTTCCCTCCCCTTCCCTCTCTATCGACACACAGATGGGATTTGAAGATGAGGGTTGGCATCCAAAGAAAGTGGCTGTGTTGCAGGCTTTCCATGCAACACACACACAAATACAGACACACATACACACCTGCTTTTATAAATTCCTTCAACTGTAGCAACCAAAATATATTCCGTTTTTAAAAACTATAATTTTCCTGTAAAGGCAATCACCTTTTTGACAATCATTTAATTCTGGTGTTGTCACCCTGCTTGTTTCTAATTTTCTTGCTGAAACATTTTGGTCATTTTTGTCATGGTCGACCAGTGTTTGCCAACACCTGCATCCTAATGATGAATTTGTATGTAGACTTAAATGTAGGGTATATACTGTATATATAAAGAAAATGGGATGACTGCATTAGTTTTGGCTCATTAATTTAAATCATCCCTTAACTGGGATTGTTGGGATGGAGCGATGGACCGCCCTGTAGGACGAGAATGTTGTTTATAGAGGAGTTATTTTCCTGTCTAGAGTTATTTTCTCTCGGTTGGGACGAGCACAGGTGTTTGGAAAGGGCAGGAGTGTTTATATTTGTCATACAGTAAACCTGTGGCTCTGTGCGTGAGTGTGAAAAATGGATATGGACCTTGGAGTGAATGGGAATTTGTGTGATTGTGTGTGTGCCGGACCAGACCTATAAGACCCACGTTGATAATTTTATCTGTTCATGTCTTTGTTTTTAACTTGTGCTCCTACTCCTGTGACAAAACATTTTTGTTTTCATTTTATTCCTTTTAGATTTCATATACTGACTGCCTCTTTTTAAGTTTTGTACTTAAATCTTTGTTTTGCCCTTTACATAAGAAAAACAGCTTCAGGGTCTTTAACCGACCAGGTCACTTTAAATGTGGTTTGGACTTGTGAAGCTGGAAACTTAAACACTAAACCACTACAACATTTTATCACCTGCTGCAGAAATCATTCCAGGCTCAGATGTAACATACTTAACTTACTCTACGCTTTATTCTTAATTTAGACAAAGTAACAAACAGTTCAGGAGGCTCTCTGTAAAATGATAAATTCTGCTTTAAATTTGTAGTCCTAAAAAAAATCACTACTTGCTGTTTTCTAATGGCCTTTGAGGTGTGCTGTTTTATGAATAAACACTTTGGATATGGGAGTTTTCAGATACTGACTTAATTCACTCTGGGAGGTGGACAAAGCACATTTTGTCTGTCATCCCTTTCCTTTTTTTATTTAGTCTTTTTTCTGTTTTGTGTCTGGTTTGTGTTATTCTTTGGGATTTGTATGCAAGGCAGCAGTGAATAAGATCATTATGCAATGTGTTCAATTTTTTTTTAGTCCTAGTTTTACCGTTACAGCTTTGTTCTTTTTTAAGGCAAAAGAGACCAACTGTCTTTGTGTTTTACTTTTTCTTTTTTTTACTCTCCACATACAGTATATTTGTAATGTTGCCTATCCATGTAAAATTATGATGTACCATTCATACCTGCCTTGGCTCTGAGAAGTTGCATTTTCAGTGAAGTATGTATCTGGTAACACTGTTGTTTTTATAAATAAAGATCTTTTCTTAGACAACATTTGGTGACCTGTGATTGATGTGGCTGTGTGGGGAGGTGAGAGAGGAGTGCTGCATCATATAGATAAACACGTCTAATTAAAGAGAGACACTCCAGTAATTTCATCCTCTCATTCTTCTTAAGGCAAATGGCAAACATACATTTGACACCATGTCAGATATTCTCAAACACCAGGGTACATCATTACTTAATGTTTTTTTCAAGGCTTAGTTTCAGGGATTGAAAAAGTGTATAGTTGGATACTCTTAGACCCCAAAAAATCCTGTTGAAAACTTGAGGGTGTTAACTGTTTGAGCCCAGCGTCGGTTTCTGCTGAGTAACTTTTAAACACTGCGGCACCGTTCAGTGTTGACATTCTCAGCTTGGGACTTGTCTTTGGTTACACACTCTGACAGAAAAACTATGTGTGTGTGTGTGTGTTTGTCCCCCTCTAGACATTGCGGAGAGACTCAAGGGTTGTTCAAGGACGTGAGAGGGTCCTGATGTTTTTAACATACAACACAAACAGAAAAAAAGAGCATCCCTTTCAGTCTAAAAAGCCGCTGCTGGATCATGTGGTGCCTTGAAGTCACAGAGTCTTAATGGTTTTCTGTGGTGAAGTAAAAAGAAAGTCCTTTCTTCAGAATACAGTTCTGGAAAATTCCTTTTAGTGAAGAATCCTCAAAGTTGCGATGTGATTTTTGAATGTCTGGGGAAGAAAACAAAATTTTTTTTTTTTTTTTTGAATAATTTACAATTAGGGATGCACTGATACCACACTCATAAAAGCCACTATAAGGAAGTTGGCTTGTCACTGGCGCCCAGGTAGAGGACTATTGACTGTCAGCAGCATGTGCAGGTGCATCATTGTCTTCATTTTATTTGATAAATGAGAGATTGGGGAAACAGATATTTCCAAAGTGACATTAGAACTGCAGTGATGTTAATAAGAATTTGGTTTGGTTCTCAGTATCGGTGAGTACTTAAATGTAAGTACTTGTGTTTAGTTTGATAAAAAAGTGGAATCGGTGCATCCGTAATAATGAGATTTTTATCCTGCCTAAAATGTCATTATTTATTTCATATAATGTGTTTTTTGCCCCTTGATTCTCCAAAATATTTAGTACAATGTTCATATCTTGTTGGATCCCCCTAAAATCCTTTTTTTTACGTTGAGTGTTACATATTTTTAATTCTTTAGACATTTCTTTTTCACCAGAGAGGATATGTAGGGAAAAGAGCAGAGGGACAACAAATTGCAAAGGGTTAAGACCAAGTGCTGAATCAGCAACTCTTTGCTCAACAACAGCCTTGAAATACGCTTTGAACACTTGGTAAAACCTGTGCAGTAATGTTTTAGTCAACTGGTGAAAAAGAAAAAAGGAGAAAAAAAATAACATCCACGGAGGAAGATGGAGATTTGTGAGATTCATTACCTGAATACTTTTAAAACTTTTGCTTTAGCCACAGTCAGATGTGTCATGTGGGATGTGTGTATGTTGATCCCCCCCCACCCACCACCTCCCTACAGCTGCAACTGCCAAACGATAAGGACATGATGATGCATGTGAGGATTTATTATCCCAGCAGGGAAACATAAATGCTTTTGTCCTCTAGCTGCTCTGGAAGTATATCTTGAGTGACATGTGTGCGTGCATGTCTGTGTTAGTCATTCGGTGTGTGTGATGTTTGTAACCTGTGCAGCTGGTCCAGACACACACACACACACACACAGCATTAAACTTGAGACCACCGAGCACAGCAGATTCTCCCTCCCACCCTCCCTCACTGTGTGTACCGTCATTTGGTGTCACATCTATTTCGAGCTCCCCCTCTGTTCTTCATTTCCTCACGATCACTCTCTCAAGCTCAAGACGGGCAGCAGCATTTAAATCCAGACGTCAGATCTGCAGGAAATCTATTAAGAGGATTAAACCTAAGGAATATACATCACCTGTCCAGAGCGGGGAATGAACGCTGAGAGGGATTAATTGCTGGATACATCACACTGATTCCACATTAGAGACTCCATGCGGGATAAGGTAGGGAACCCACACCTCAGGAAGATTAAGTGCGGCCTAGTTTACCCCAACTTATGATTGGAGCTGATCTCTGGAGTAAAGAAGTAAAATAACAGTGTGGAATAATAACTCATGGGTGTCTCCAGTCCTCCCTCATCAAATTCAGATGACGAGTCCCTTGATAACACTCCGGCCCCCGACACCCTCCGTCACACTTCCCACACCACTAAGCAGAGTGGCTTTGGTAGTCTAGGTTATGGGCTAGGGGTAGCTTGGGACCACTTGAGACCCTTTGTCCCCTTCTTCCTCATCAGCTTCATGGTTGTGGCCCTTGTCTACCTGATGCAGGCCATCATCTATGGGGGGCCCTTCAAGGACCCGCTCTTCTTTGTCAAGTTCAACGAGCGCTGGCCACGACCCAGCCCAGTCCAGCAGGACCCTCCAGAACCCACCAAGAGTTTCAGTCCAGTCCCTTCTTCATCCTTTGAACAAGTCCTCTTTGAACTTCATAAGGACAATGAGACAATATGAAACATCATTTAAAAAACTGTGGGTGCAGTTTACTTTCTTCATGGAGATCAGCACTCAAACAAACTGTGGATTACATTGAAGTTCTTCAATGTATCACAAGGGCAGCCTGGACCTTTCATGTCCTTGTCAGTCGAGACATTTTCTGTCTTCACCATCAAAGCCTTGGACTACAGCTTCATGGATTGAATAATAAACTGGGGATTACAAGCACTGTTTTTAAGGATGAACAGCTGAAACTAATGCTTCTTCTGTCAAGTCAACGAGCTCACAATGGCTCAGTTTACCACGGCATAAATCAACCTCTTTAACTCAATCCAGTGGCTGTGGATTCCTAAAATGCTGAATTATCGATGGAGGAATTTTTTAATATTCCATGTTAAGGGAACTCAAAATTGCCTTTGAATATGTGTTTATGATTATTTTTTCACTAAGAAACAAACAGTTAAGAACAAGTGATATACGCTATGTTTTCCTGTTCTCTATAGAGAAAAAGCATAGAGGCGATGCTTGAACAGATATTCGTATCTGGAATTTAAGGTTAATGTAGTTAGTGAATTTTTTAATCAAGAATCTAACAAAAGGTAAAGATATACTGGCATCAAATGTTTACTTGCTTTGTTACTTTCCTTTTACTGTAGCTCTAGCAAAATGTCATTGGAAAGTGAAGTATTTACTCATAAACCATTAAAGCCAGATATTTGTACTCCAAATTTCTCCCCTTTGTTTTCACTGTAAACTCATAATGTTCTGTATGAATAAATGAAATATCAAAGACACACAGAAACTCTCTCATCAGGTAATAGTAATGTTTGATGCACTTAACTATCAGATTAGATAACATGTAAGGACTTTTGTCGGCTATTCGGGGCTAATAAAACATGGTGATATCCTTTTAAATGTATCAACTTGAAATAGAGTACACTTGTAGCTCTCTGTGTATTACATTTCAGTGGTTAAAAATAACTTGCTGTTAATTTGTTTATTCACATTACTGGGCGGTGACCACGGGATCCCATTAAAGCTGTTCGCCTGTTTTATGGTCTGATCCAAACTGTGGCTGATATGGGTGATAACAATAAACAGGATGCTCTGTGCTGACAAGTTTTGGTGTATCCTCAGCTTCAATACAATGCCTTTATTAAAGTTTTTCTCCCAACTATGTGACTATGGTTTAACTAACAGCTAAAGACTTTTCATCAATGTCTGTTTTTCTACGGTGTGCAACAAAAATAAGATGTGAAAATTGAAACATGTCAAAAGCAAGCGTACATTAAGAACCATCTAGACTAGCACTTAGCCAAGTTACTTTCTGTACATGTAAGTTTGGTATCTGATCCACTGTGCAGAAATTGTCTTTTGAAGAATGTGACCAAAATCACATGAAAAATGGTGTCATCACATGAGCAGGTGCAGTCATCATCAACCTGGAAGCTGACCTCAAAAGAAATGTGAGTTGAGAAAAATGATGTGCTTTCTTTTGATTGTGATAAAAGGGCACACATTTAACATGCATAAACATTGTAAATAAAAATGATACTCAAATATGAAGAATGTTTAAGTGTAACAAAATAGCCTAAATATTTTCAAGGTGTGTTTCTGTTATATAAAAGAGGGTATTTTCTTAGTGTCTATGCTTGGTGACTTAGGACACTATTTAAATGCTGATAGTCACATAACAATAAACCTTAACACTTGTGTTTTCATGACGTTGTTAATCAGGTAACTTGACATCTCTAGCAGCACAGATTCACAGAGGTGCAGACAGAAATCAACTTCAAAGTACATTGAGATTTTTAATGATTTATGAACAAAATGACAGTATAAGCTATTTCCTCTATTCTTGCATGTTTAGAGGTTACACTAACGTCCATCATTTTCCATTTGACTTGTCTGTTTAAATGTATTCAATCATTTAATGCAAACAATAAAAATGAACTAAGCCAGGGCTTCAGAGTTGAAAGTCATGTGGTGATAAAGCAACGATAATAAACGAATGTTGGAGCCAGAGCATGTTCTATCTTTATACCTGAAGATCACTTTGTCTAATCTATGGTTAAATTTCTATTCATACTTGATTTAATGTCAGTGCGAAGGAGAGTAGAAAATCGGGGTAAAACTCTTTGAAAGACAACTCACAACAATTTGAATGCAGAAAAATGAAAAGAGCCACTGATGGGTAGGGTGAGGGCACGACAAGAAACAGTCAGTGAAACACTTTTTTTTGTCTCTTGCATTAATATAGGTTTAAGGCAATGGTCTACAGAAGGAGTCTCCAAAAGTTCTTTTTTCTTTGAAGGCCACATAACTTTGCCTTACTCTGACAGGGGGCCAGGGTCTGTGTGTAACAGAAAATAACATGTGCTGCAGTGACTACCCATATTATTGTGGAGTTGGATTTTATCCCAGGGTCATTAGGATTACATATTTGATATGCCTACTGATTTGTTTCAGCATATTTGTTTATTATACATAATGCAAGATAATTTTACTACTTTGTTATGCACTTTAGCCTACTTACATCCCAGCATTACTTCACAGGAGAAACATGTCGGCTTTTTAAGAGCATTACTACTTCCATAGATAGAGGGTTTTTTTTCATACTTATTTTGCAATCAAAGTCTGAAAAGTAGGCTTTTTCTTTCCATTGAACAAACTGATAATCATTTGTCCACTGGACCGCTGGTGTACAGTGATGACCTACTGACCTAACACCAAAAACTGATTTTGTGTTTTCAACGTGAGGAGATTGAGTCACATTTTTGGAAATAATGTGAGGAAAATGAATTTCTTCATTCACTTTCATTGAGGAATTCTGAAGCTTATCATTTGCTGGTTTATGTTTTGTTTATAAATGTGTTAGTTTGGTTCAGAAGCCACGGGACTGCCAATATTGACAACACTGACCACAATGATGTAATGAGACTACTACTACTAATAATAATAATGATAATAATTAATAGACAAACAAATTAATGAATGAATAGTGTGACGCGTGATGTATTGAACTTGTCGTTTCTCCCTGTTTCTCTGACTCCACTGACCCCTGGCGGCGGAGTGACCTACCTCAGTGAAATTACCTTCACCTCTGCTGACCACGCTGACCCGTGAATGACCCCGATAAAAACAGTGAAGCTGGAAGCTGGACAATAGAAATTGTCTCTCTGTCAAAGTGATATCGAGATTTTTTTTTCTTCAAACAAATTACTGTTGTTACATTGACGGGAGTCTGGACTGTATCGACACTGAGACCTGACATCGGTGAGTGAAGCGCCGATAGTTTCATGTAGAGTCACGGTCCGCGCAGAGAAAGTAGAAGAGCAACTCACTTCAAAGGAAACAATTCAAACAATGCACGGGACGTTTGAACTCGTCGTTAGTCTTTAGTGTATAGTTAACATCGCGTCTCACTGAGGTTCATGGTTTTGTTAAAAACAGTTATATTAGCTCCTGCTAACTGTCCACAGCGATGCTAACCTGCAGGTGTGCTCTGATCTTTATTGGCTTCTTAAAATAACTTTCGTCTCATGAAAATAGTATTCAAAGATGACTTTGAAAATATTCAGATTAATTTATCTAGTTTAATACCTTAATATCCCTTTTACTAACATCATAAGCTGTAAACATCTGTCAAAAGTCCCTTGGGCTTATTTACATGGAGCAAATAGATTACATTTCTCTAAAAAGCCTTTCACCAAAAGCTTCAAATATTTCACAGGTTAATGCAGTGAATACATTTTAGGTTTATATTGCTGTCATTGTATTAAATACATAGAAATAAATGCAGTACAAGCTTCCTCTTCATAAGGTAAAGAGTAACTGCACAGACAGCCACTAAACCAACTGTACAAGAAAAAATAAAAGTAAACATTGGACAGGGTATGGTCTAATCGTCAGTTAAGGAGATTTGATTTTTTTTAAAAATAACGAAACGTGAAGTTATAAACAGTGAAGATTTACATCTGTAGGCATTCATGCATCAATCACACCATAATATTTCTGAGCTGGTTTATATACAGGACTCCCAAACCTCAGAATAATAAAGTTCAAACACACAGACCAACAAGTACCATACAGTTTTGGATCATATCACAAGATCTCTGTTTTGTGTTAATAGGGATGGGAATAAGGACCCAGTTCCTGTTAGGAATAGATAAGAAATGTTTCAATCCATCGATATCAATAGTCTTTTTGCTTAACAGTGCCCTTATTGATTCTTCTACTTGGCTTGAGATACAATCAGCCCTGGAAGATCGAGGAAAGCAGATGTGCTTATCTTTTTGATTAACAGGAATTGTTGAATTTGTTCAACCGACATCAGAAATCAACAGTCTCGTGACTTTCACATTTATGTACATAAAACTCAATAAAGTGTTGACAAAACAACAAAGGAGGAATCCATAAGGGGTTCAATGAAGAAATGTATTGATAAGTGGGATTGATATGGTATTGGTATCAATAAAATCTCATCACTACCCATCCCTATGTACTAATCAATAACTGTGTCCATCAAAAAATAGTAAAAAAAAAAAAGTCCTGGTTTGTCTTGCTTTATTTACACATTTTGTACATATGTGATTAAACAGCATAAAATTTGTTTATCAATGTTTAAATGCTGTCAATGTGAGAGTTATTTTCCCAAATATTCTCTATCTTTGCTGATTAACTGTTTTCGTCCTCCTCCTTTGCAGTGAATGGGGAGATGTGGTGCTACCAGAAACCAGGGTTTGAAGCCCTTCTCCTCGCTGAGCTGCAAAGGCAGCAACAGTGCAACCAGTTCTGTGACACACTGCTCAAGACAGATGGTATAAATACACTCAATTACAAAAAAAATCACTCTATCTGTTCTATTCATTAGGCATGGTTATTTATAAGGTTTTATTGATACGAATGCCCTTATCAATTCTGTTCATCAATTTTGTTCTTTAGCAGTGCCTCCTACAAATTTTCTGTGTACAAAAGAAGACTTTATGGGTTTTCTGTGTTAACAACATTGTTTTGAGATGATAAGTGAATAAATTTAAAATTGGTCTATGGATCTGGATATATCTACACATAAATGAACTGGAAAAAGTACAAATCTTTGCACATTGTCTCTGGATACTAGATCTCTAGACACAAATAAGTAAAGCTAAGTAAAAATTACATGTCACATGATGTCAATTAAGATCAAGCTGTTATGGCATAATTTTAAGAATTGATAAGCATAAAGAGTGATGATTTCAATACATTGAAGTATTTCTAATTAGTTCTTACCAGGAACCGCTTATCGATATCTGTCCTCAGTATTCACTGACACCATCTTTGTTCATGACATACTTTTGTTTCATGCAGTTGCAGAAGCTGTCACAACCACTAAACATTCAACTTCCTTTCAGGTGTATCAGTGCCTGCACACAGTTGTATTCTCTCAGCTATCAGCCCCCAAATCTTCTCATCTCTGTCCTCGATGTCGCCACCTCGTGCAGGACGGAGTCGTTTCCTTGAGTTTCAGGCTCTGGGTTCCAGTACCCTCCTCCAACTAGTCAGACTTCTGTACTCAGGTCAGATGACAGGGGAAGGGGAGGAGGAAAGGCAAGAGGCTGTTTCTGCTGCAGCCAAGCTGGGCATCCATGGACTGGTAGAGGTCACAAAAGGAGGAAATGAGGCAGCACAAGGCCAGCACAAGGAAGTCGGGGTGCAGACGGAGCCAGTGATTCATGTGGAAAATGAAGAGAGCCAGTGCAGTTGGAGGAGAGAAGAGAGGGATGGAGATACCTTTCTGTGGAGGGAGAAGGTGTCACACGGTGAAAAAGAGTCATGGACTCAGACAGAGGAGCCGCAGGTGAATGCAGCTCCTCCCTCTTACCAAGCAGCCTCCTTTGAGACCATTGATATAGGTGCTTTGCATACATTAGGACAGACAGACCCCGGTCTCCAGCAGACTCCAGTTCCCTACATCCCTACAGTTTCCCTCGTCTACCCACCAGACAGCTACCAAAACCAAGTAACCTCCTGTGCTGAACCTAAGAGCTGGTGGGCTGGTGCAGCAGCTGAGGAAATGGAGGATGAGGAGTTGGAGCAGTTTCAAGGCAACATCCCAGGATATATCAGCTACTTCTTGAATCCTCCCAAAGAGGGAAGCCGCCGTAGGGGGAGACCACGAGGGAGCCCTGCACCACGAACCAGAGGCGCTGGTCGAGCTCAGGCAGGAGAGAGAGGGACCAGAAGACCACGAGCAAATACAGGAGGAAGAGGGAGGGGAAGGGGAAGGGGAAGGGGAGGGTTGACACAGACAGTGGACTCGCAGAGTGTCGGGGTGAGCAAGATTCAGAAAATGTTCCTGCAGAAGTGGGAAATTCGGACGCCCAGGACGGGGCAGGGTGGTGGTGCTGTTGGCAGGAGGTTGACTCTGAAGAGCAGAGAGCTCCTGAAGCAAACCAAGAGCTGTCCAAGGAGGAGGAGGAAGTACGGCAAAGACTGGGAGTTTGGTCAGAGTGGAGATGGGAGAGAGGGAGGAGGATACCTGAAACAGGTGAGAGTGCTGAAATCCTGCCGTCCAGTTTGTGATGTCAGTGTATGAGAAAGGGGACAGAAATGATCGACAACTACTTGTTAATAATTTCAAGCAAAAAGTTGAAGGTCGGACTGATAACGCACAAATCAGCATTTGAACAAGCGGATGGATATAGAGAGTGTTTGGAAAAATCTGAGAACAGGGTTGGGAGTCTAACTGTAAAGCTCTGGCCCATGGAGTTATTCACAGGTGAAGGTTTTTATAATTTGAATGTGTTGTGTCTGTGTTACTCTTTCCTCTCCTCGTTTCAGGGCGGTCTCTCGGCACCAACCTCAGCCTCCTTTCAGACCCCTCCTGTCAGATTTTACGATTCCCATCAACCATTACCAGCCTCCACCTCCACCCTCCAGCCCTCTCCTTCTCCCAGCCTAATGTCGCCTGCAGCTTCCTACCAGCATCCAGCATCGTCCCTCATCCACTCGGCCCCCCATCCACCCACAAACCTTCCAAATAACGAGCCTGAACACATCGATCGCCTCTTGGAGGAAGTAATGATCGGCCTCAATATTTTACCAAACAAAAAGAAACACCAAGGTCATACCACTGTGCTCCTGGAAACTGGACCCAAACATGGAGGTGGTTCTGAAGGGCGTTGCACTTCTGGCTCTTCAGTGCCTGCTCTGCAGCAGCAAGGAGAGGGGGAGCTGGGTGACATATTGGAGAACTTCCTTCAGTCCTTCGAGCAACATGTTGAAAGCTGTTCCACTCGAGAAGAGATGGAGAAAGACGTTCAAAGCTGCACAGAGACTGTACTGAGCAAACACAGAAGGACAAGGAGCGGTGAAACTGGAGGTCTGCAGAGCGTCCTCCAGCAGCACCAATCTTCTCTTGTTCCCAAGGAACCTGCCGAGGTCACGACGGCACCAGGCAAGGCACCACCAACACAACCGCAGAAGAGGAGAAGGAGGGCAAAAAATCAGTTTCAGTTCCCGATGGAGAGAAAGAGGGTGAGGGTGAGGAAGGCTGCGTCTTCAAGTGAAGCAAAGGGCAGGACTGTTCCTGACCGAAGAGACAAGCAGCTACTGCAGATGCCTGTGGTGAAACTGGAGAGAAGTGGCCTGGTGCCAGAGAGAGTAACGCTGCAGGGACCCTGCCGCCAGAGTCTCGAAGAGGTGACAAACTTTTTCAATGTGTCTGCTCTCATGCCTCTGATTATATCTGCTGTCACCATGAGACACATTAGATTGCTAATGTTGAAGGCTAAAAAGTAGCCTTGACAGAGTTGGAATGAATTAAAAGAGATTGTAGCATATTTACAGTTAATACTCATTCACGTACAAATAAGTTTTTTTTTTTTTTTGCTGTGTGTGTGTGTGTGTGTGTGTGTGTGTGTGTGTGTGCGTGTGTGTGTGTGTGTGTATCTTTTAGTGTCCTGCACCCACAGACAGCAGTTCATCGTCAAGGAGATACCCACATGGTATCTGGGAAAGAAAAGTGTACCCGATCAGGAGCAGATTCAGGGAAGCCAACATCTTAGTGAGGATTGATTTATTTAATTTTTTTTTTCTAACAAAACTTTATTGTACTGCTTGTGTGAGTTTTATCCACTTAGCTTTGATGGTTTGCTGAATTTTCCTCAGTCAAAAACATCTCAGTGTCAACACACATTGTTTAGATGGTTACCTCCTGTAAAGCTCACCCTCAGGGCTCTTTGAGGGTCTAAACTTCACAAAAAAAGTTAATAACCTCGCAACATCTAATCTGTATTAGTTGCAAATAACTGCATGTGTTTATGCTTGTTAGAAGTATTTTACCTACTGAAAGAGCTGCTGATCTTTAGTGAAATTAGTAATTACAACTAACCTTAAATGGTCTGAAGGGGGAAATTTTCACTTTCTCATCATCTGCATTTCTAGCATGTTAGAATGACCCTTTGTGATGTTTCAGAACTTCCAGAAATGCTCTGGACTCTTACAATGTTTCTTTTTATATCTTAAAGATTCATTTGTTTTACAGGACAGTTTGCCCTTTCTCCATGATCCAGCTCCAGACAAACAGCATTCAGCAACTGTCAAACCAGGTCGCAAGCCAGGCAGGTCCAGAAGAAATAAACAACATGGAAGTTCATGTAACAGTGAGAGTTCACTGTCAGCAGTTCAGCAACAGCCACAGCTGTCTGTTTGTGATCATGTAGAGGAAACTCAAGAGAATCAGGGAGAAGAATTATATGCTATGACAAATGAGAGGGGTCCCAGAAGAACAGGACAGAAGAGGACAGCAGAATCAGATGAGGAGACGAGTGATGATGCCTCCGAAACCAAGAGACTCTGCTGTGAGCGTCTGACTCAGACAACAGGCTCTGCATCTACTGAATCACCAACTACTGAGAGAGACAAGGCCGACACAAGCGATAGAGATGGTCTCCAAAGAGAAGAATGTGGAGAGAAACTGACAGAGAGAGAGCAGAGTGTGGAGGATGAAGAGGAGATTGATGTGGATGGAGATGATGAGGATGATCGCTACCAGGCAAAAAGAGAATCCACTTCCATCTCACCTCCCTCACCTGCAAGCTGCAGAGGGGACACAGAGGAGGACATTGATGTGATCGGAGGCTCTAGTCCTGCCCCTGATCCAGTGAGTATCAGCTGGTCAGACTCTTCTGGAGGTGAGGAGGGGGAGGGAGACGAGGATGTTGACGTTGTTGGAGAAAAGATGGACTTGGTTCCATTAGCACTTTTAACTTCTAGAAAAGGTGAGCTTGAAAATACCAGACTGAGGTGCTCTTAAACTTGAATTTGCTTTAAACTCCTGCCTTAAGAGGCACGTAAACATTTTATTTGGTTCCAATCTTAATGTTTGCGTCCCAGACAAAAGTCAAAAAAATTATTTAGCTTTAAGTGGACAGAGGTTGACTAAAATAGTTGTGGAAATGTACAGCCATGACAGGCACTGATGTCTCATGCTGGTGGTGCACAAAACTGATGACTAATAAAACAACAAACAGTTTTCAGGTCCACAATGTGCAGTCCATAAACTTCTTGGGCAGACACCCAAGAGTATGCATAAGGAAGTTGAGTTTCATTGGGAAATTGCTCTTTGGACATTAACATTATCGGAATCACAGCAGCTGTGATGAAAATCACCATGTTTGGGGAAAAAAAACTGGCTTGCACTTCAATTTTGAGTTGTCAGTTTTATGACCTTCGCCCCAGTCAGTCTGCCAGAAGAGCTTTAAAAGTTTTGGCTTCAATGTTGGGGAGCTCCAATGATGTCTATCTGTTATAAAGTCTGCTCACAACAGAGATAGAAGCTTGTATGAAAATAAGAGACCTGCATCATTCTGCATTCAGACCATCAGCCAATTAAAATCAGCAGCTAAAACTGACACATTCATGTAGTTTGAGGATGGATTGTTTCGTTTTTGTACTTTTAGATGTTTGGATTTTATGTGAAAACCTCAGAAGTTGTTTCCACCAAAGATCTGTGGACTGAGTTTGAGTTATCAGAAGAGTTCATTAAAGTTCAACAGTTTAAAAATACACAATCAGGTTTATACACTGAAACTAATCAGTGGTGTTTTATAGGAATTAAGACTATGACTGTATAGGTTGTATGTAAAATAAATAATGCCTCCCTTTGTTCTATCGATGTTGCAGGATGTCTCTTATATTTCTTGTTTTACTTTTGAGTTTGTGTTCTGTTATGTTCCATGTGACTCTGATTTCTACAGTAAAAACATTCCTCTCTCAGAAACCACTGCTGCACTAACTTTATTCTGTGATGCACACAGTCTCTTCCTGGAATTGAAACTACAGAAACAGCTGTTTTCTGGTTTTCCTTCACCAACCTTTTAGGGAGTCTGCAAGTAAGTCGTTGCCTTGACCTTTGTTTTCTAAATATCTAACAATAGGTAGGGACAAAAAATATCCAAACAAACCCAAAAACAAATAAGCATCTCGTATTACATCACTGGATCAGCAAAATGTGACTTTATGATTGATCTAAAAGTAAAACCTAAAATAAAAATGACATAAGCTACATTGTCTTACTTAGTTTTTAGTGTAATAGGACAGTGAAAGATTTGTGTTGTAATCTTTGATGATATGAAGTGTGCTTTACAATATGCATAGAAAGTAGAGCACACAAATCAAAAAATTATATATTTGAGCTTTTTATGTTTTACATTTCTTTGTATTTTTATAAATTGCTCATATTGTGTTTTATTCAAGCCAATTTTCTCTGATATTACCTCTGTGGCACCTTTCAGATTTAATTTATTTTTCCAACTCTGTGATATTTGTTCCTGTATAATAAGTAATAATAAAAACCCATAATGAAACCACATACAGCTCTATAATAGAAGAAAACATGAATTGAAAATGAGTTTATTAGCTACAACCTGTGGATCGACCTCCTACACAACAACAACAACAACCTAACACATCTGAGCAGCACAGTCTGCTGCACTGAGGAGGGTGAGGCCAGCTGAAGGGGAGGCTTCCTGGTCAGGGCGCCATGTTGGAGCTTCCCCCCCCTTCTGATGAGTTCCTACTCACTGAAGAACTTTCCCCCTCATCATCACTCAGCTCAGGTGAGAGTACAGCCCAGGAATGTGTTTGTGTGTGAGTGTGCAGGGACCTCTAAACCAAATAAAAAGACACAGTGTGAGTGTCAGCTGAGTCAGCATATGTGTGTGTGTATATGGATGATGTGTTTCCCTGTGCTTTAACGGTGCGATATTGTCTCTTATCACACTCTGGCAGCGGCAGTGGTGGCAGAGAGACGGGTCGGGGCGGCTCAAGTCAAGAGGAAGGAAACGATGAAGAGGAAAGAAAGGAGGGGGCAATCAGTGAAAGAAAGGGCTGCTGTCTCAGTCTCAGCCTGTCCTCCTCTCAGTGCTGGATACGCCTGATGGACTGGATCTGAGGCGTCTGACAGTGGGAGCCCCAGGTCTTGCAGTGCTGGTAGTCTCCACTGTGTTTCTCACACTCCATGATGTACTGCTGACCCCTGTAGCCAGGGAACTGGTAGCACACAAAGCTAGAAGAGGAGCAGAAAAAGGCAGCAAGTTAGTGAGACTTTAACAGATTTAAAATATAGTCAAATGTTTGTTCGGTTAACAACTAAGAAGCATTATTAATGAAGTGCATATTGTGATAAATCCAAATGTACTTACGCGCCACATTGCACATGCATGGAGCCAACCTCAGGCATGGTCCAGCCCATGGCCTGCAGAGAGGGGTAGTCGTCGCAGATCTCCACACTGCGGCCCATGAAGTTCTCCTTCTCGAAGATGATCATGCGACTGCTCTGGTGAGACTGGTGAGAGAGGGAGTGAGAGAGAAGAGTCATGGGTCATTTGGGTTTTCTGTTTCAGGAAACAAATGAGGATGTTTGACTGGCAGGATGTAACCCACAGCGCAGCAGATGGGGCGCAGGGACATGAGACGCTCCACATGGTAGGAGAGGGATCCGCTGTAAGCATCCCAGTGAGGGTACTCTCCTCTCTCCAGGATGAACTGCTGGCCCTGGAAGTCATGGTGCTCAAAACCAACCCAGCTGAGACACACACAGAAACACAACTGTTTACGTCACAACTTTAGTCATATCCCTACCTGAAGCTTCTCTCATGACACATCCTATCTTCTTTCAAATGATGTATACAGAGGACACAAAAGGGTTGAATATACCTATTATTTGTAAATTCTCTACACCAATTTTCATTCACCTTTTTTTTTAATTCAAGAAGCAGAGTTAACAAGACTTACGCTCCACTCTCCACCCTGATAGAGCGGATGTTATCCAGTCCACACTCCTGAATGTTGGAGCACTCAGAGGTGAACTCCAGGCACTTGCCCTGAAAATGCTCCTGCTCGAACACAGTCACCTGGTGGAGGTTGACGATGATGAGGGGCACCAAAGAAAAATTAAGTGAGTCTGACTGTGATATTGCATATGTGGAAGTTGAAGCATGCTACCCCTTCCAGACTTGCATGATGTGTTTACCTTGAAGAAAGGAGCCATGCCCATTCCTGAGTTGACCAGCGGCTGCATCATGGGGGACCTTGTAGTTCTGTACATCTTCACTCCTGAAGTGGAAGATGAGGATGAAGAGAAGCAGGTGAAGCAGAAAATCGGAGGGGTTTGCAAAAGTAGTGTGCCAAATACATGTGGTATTCTTTCAACCAGTTGTCATAGTGTTTGATACACACATACAAAGTATCTACACTAAACAGCAAACTTAATTTTTCAGATGTGAAACACAACTCTGAAGGTTTGACTTGTAAATCCAACATTTCACCAGGCACTTTGGTATCCTCCTGACTCTGTGTGGTAATAAAAGCAGAGATGCAATCTTACCTACTTTTGTACTTAAATAGAAGAGCTCTAGAGTGACACACCAACCGCCTGCCTCGCGTAGAGCTTTTAGAGCACCTGGCGCTTCAGTTTTATACCGATGGTCAGGGAGCGCTCCTGCTTGTGCATGTGCATTTCCCTCTCCATACATTGGGCGCAGCAGCCCTGAGGCGCGCTCCCGCGTTGGCCACGTGGTCTCTCGACCCTGTTGTCCCACTACAGAGGCCAGCTCAGCAGATCCCATAGTGCTGCTGCTGCTCTGAAACAAAGGTGCGCTGGTATGTTCGGACCCCGGTCAGCAGTCCAGCGCGTGGCCCGGCACAAAGGGCCTGGGATCGGTGTGAAGAATGAGAGGATTAACAGCCGAGCAGAGAGGCCCAGCTGAGGATGATAGCTGGGTGGGTCTGTACACCAATGCTGAGGAAATATACTTTTTAATTTTAGTGTCGTTCACTTAACAGCACCTCAGTGACACCCTATGCACAAGCTCCCTCATAGAGATTGATGATGGATGGTATATGAAGAAGAATCAGATGGATACAACAACTCCTGAAACAGTTTCGTTAACACATCCCCAATCAAACAGCTATCCGGTGCTCCAAGTTACTTTAAGCTTAAAGAAAAGTAGAAATCCTGTCCTGTCAGATGTGGCCTGTGCTCTTCTGCCTCTGAGTGAAACTGCTCCAGATAGAAAGCTTTGAAAAATCAGAAAATGAAACATTTAATTCATTTGCATCAAATATGACTTTTAATATCTGAAGTCATCTGGGAATAGAGGCCAATAACAACTCTTTTAGACATTCAAATAACAGATTTCACTCTAGTTTAGCTCACATTACTCTGCATTCTCTAATCATTATGTTGCATAAACAAATGTATTTGTAAAATCTTTGCATTATTTTTATTTAGTCTGTCCCCTAGCTCATGTCTGTCCTCTCTGTCTCCACCCATGGCCTCTGTCTGTGATGATGAGGTGCTTCTTTTGTGTTCTGTCTCTGACCTCAGCAGGTTTGTTTCTCTCCCAGTAATCCCTCTCCCATGGGCGCCAGCGTATAAAAGGAAGAGGCGATCCCCGGGCCGCACACACTCTGAGTGAGGCTCGTCGCAGGCATCGCACACACAGACAGGTAAGGTTTACAAATCCACACACATACGGGACTGTGGAGGATGAGGAACTGGTTGCACCATAATATAAAGATTTCTCTACATAGTATTCATAAAATCTATACAAAGTAATGTCCTTCAGACTTAAAAGTTACATTTGTAACCGGAACATACCCTCTCTCAGTGATATTTTCCTCTCTCTTTATCTAGTAATCATGTCCAGTGGAGATAAGTCTAAGACTTCTTCCCAGACTGATGGGAAGGCTGCTCAGGGCAAGAAGTCTGAGATAGGAATGATGTCCTACAAGGTGGGCAGCTCTCACTGTGGCTCAGGTCTGAGCTGTGTTGAGGACCTTTTAATTACCCTTATTATGACATATTGATCACTGAGACTTTGGCTGCTTTTTCCTCTAACTCATGGATGTGCCTCCAGATGCTCGTGTTTGACCAGGAAAACTTCCAGGGTCGCATGATTGAGATCAACAACGAGTGCATGAATGTGTGTGAGCTTGGCATGGATCGTGTGCGCTCCCTGCGCGTCGAGAGTGGACCGTAAGTTTGAAAGAGAAGAATACTCATAAATGAACCCTAAGATTACTTTTCTTGGCAGATTTCCTGAGACATTGTGTCTTTTGCAGTTTTGTGGGTTTTGAGCAGATGAATCTCTGTGGTGAGATGTACATCCTGGAGAAGGGAGAGTATCCTCGCTGGGATTCTTGGAGCAACAGTCAGAAGAATGACTATCTGCTGTCCTTCAGGCCCGTCAGAATGGTATAAAAACATGCTTGGCTTCATAAACTTAAGTTTGTTTTTCTTTTTGCTCAGAGTCCACCCTCAGTAAAAATAACATTTCTGCCCTCAGGACCCCGAGAAGCATAAGATCTGCTTGTACGAGGTTGGAGAGTTCAAGGGTCGTAAAATGGAGATCATGGACGATGACGTCCCTAGCCTGTTTTCTTATGGCTTCACCGACAGAGTGGGCAGCATCATTGTCAGCTGTGGAACGTGAGTATCTATTTTCGCTACAAATTTCACACTGGACTCAATGAAACGAACCCTGCACCGACATGTCTCCTCTTCTGTCCCCAGTTTTGTGGGATACCAGTTCCCTGGGTACCGTGGCAGCCAGTACCTGCTGGAGAAGGGCGACTTTAGGCACTTCAATGAGTTCGGCGCCCGCACTCCTCAGCTTCAGTCTGTGAGGCGTATCCGTGACATGCAGTGGCACCAACAGGGCTGCTACACCATGGCCAGCAAGTGAGGCTCAGGAAAGGAGAGAAAGAGAAAGAGTGGAAGTGAGGGAGAGGGGCGGAGGAAGAGGGAAAGGGGGAAAGATGTCTGAGGCTTTACCTTAGTACTTTTAAAGGTCTATGATCTAAGGCAGCAAAGAGAAGAGTGAGGATCTAGATCTGCCCCTGATCAGAGACAACACCTCAGTGGAAGGACCAGCTGGACCACCCTCCATTCCTCTCTGTCTCTATTTTCTCTTTCTCCCCTATGGGCTGAGTTTTGCTTTCCCCTATTTTCTCCTTTTTTTTAGTCCCTCACTTCATTCCCCTCGCAGTCCTCTGAAACTTCAGAGAGGGAACACAACACCTCTGGCTGTTTTACACACTTGATTCTCAGCTCAGGGTTTGATGCACCATGGGAAACTGAGTCCCTAGAGCCCCCCTGCCCCTTGACTTCTTGCCCCTGTGCTTTGCACATCCTCTCTGCTGTACAGAATCCTGGCCAAGTTTTCAATAAAAAGGAAAATCTTAATTCGAAAGATGTTTTGGTTGTTACTTATTACTGAAAAATCAACTGGATGAAAGAACAGTATAATTAAAATAGTGAAATCTATCCAGGTCTAGAGAGTAATTAAGCTGTAAAGCTCAAAAGCAGATGTTCTGGTGTCATCCTTTAAAGTTCGCTGGTTACATTCAGATTTAAATAGACAAAAAAAATCAAACATATGAGAGTGCGAAAAGATGTATTTTCCAATTGAGTTTTCTTATTTATTGACTAACCTGTGAATGATTATTTATTCAGGTCTTACCTATTAGGCATTAGTCTTAAGTGTTAAAAAGACCAAGGGAAGTAGCTTTTATGTGGTAAAAGTAACACCAGTAATCATTATTTCACACTGGTTAAATAACAGGTCCCTGGTCATCATGGAGTGACGTGTTGTACCAATAATAGGGGAGGACACTATCATTCTTATTTCTTTACAGACCTGAGAGCTGAGGAACAAATGAAAAGATCATGAGAATCAGATACATCTGAAATTTTTAGAAAACATCTGTGAACATCTGGAATTGAAAAAGACACTACGAGAAAAGAAAACCAGCTTCCGGCTTAAACCCCAAGGAGAAAACCTAGACAAGAATCATCGGCGAACTGCAGCTAATGACAGCAGGCCCTGCAGACAGAACTGATTTCACACCCCTCAGGTGAGTACAGTCCACAGTATAGGAGTGTCGATGTGAAGCAGACATGCATGACTTTGGAGGGTTCACTGACTTCTGTGTTATTGTTTGTGGTGATTTCCCTCAGTGTTACTCCTTTCCTCTGTTAGTCTGGTGAAGAAAGCTGCAAGTTCCTGTACTGGTCAGCAAAGCTGTCAATCATGCTGTCATAGTTCAACTTTTGATGGCAAAATGAACACTTTAAATACAAAAATGTATTAGATATTCTTTTTTAATTCTGAGAGGAGTGGGTTTATGAAATATACTGCAGTCAGTCAGCAGGGGGGGTATTCATCTTGTGAACTCAGTCAATAGATGTGGACTCTTATGATGGCCTCAAAAACTAAAGAGTGGCTGGATGGTATTTGATGGTGTTGTACTCAAAGGTGTTGTGGTATTTGATGTTGGCGAACTGCTTGCCTGTATTTTGGTATAGTTGCTATAACAGCCCATTTTGTACAGTTCGTGCATGTGTTTTGAGACTGACGGCATTTACAAGTTGATAATTAAATCCAGTCGGACTGTAATTCTTGAATGTCTTTGAAAGACCAGGATGCTCCCTGGATGGGAAAGTCTTAGTCTAAAATCCTGCTCCTCGTGTGGACTCTATTCAAAAAACTTTCAAGATCATCCATCTATTTTCCCATATACTTTGGTTACCACAGCTCAGGACTGGTATGTTCCTTGTTTTACTATGTAACTTGAATCCATTGACCCAATGAAATATAAACCTTAAATGGCAAGTGAAGTTTGTGTTGAAAAAGGAAAAAAAAAGATCTTTACATGACATCTCACACACTCTAGAGAGTAATTTGGCCACACATCAAACTTTTGTACATTTCTTTAATTAATAAAATAATTTAACAGTTTAGAAACAAGATTTTACACTCAAAGACAACCACTTAAATATAAAAAAAAATGCATCTAAAGCACAGTAGTATATGTCCTCTATGGAGCTTTTGATATGTTTACAGCTGTTTGAACACCACATATGTATGCTGCACCTCAAGTTTATGTAGATATTCACGTCAGTCAGAGGTTGAATGCTGTCTGTCCCTTCTTTTTCCCTTTGCTTTGTATAAAAATATATAATTTAAGAAACATGCTCTCAAGAGCAGATAAAGAACAGTCACTATAATGTAGTGTGGTCCGTAATCCAGCCCACAAAGTCTGTGTGTTCATGCTGGTCAGCGAGACATCATCCGAACAAACTCTGGAGAGAAAAGAGAAAGCCTTCAGAAAACAAGGATTTAGTGTCTCTTTAGAGAGAAAATGTCGGTAAATAGGTTTATCTTACCCTCAAAGTCCACCAGGCCGTCTCCATTAAGGTCCACGTCTCTGAGGATCTCGTTGATCTCTCTGTTGGTCACTTGTTCTCCCATCAGCTTCTTCATGGCCTCACGCAGCTCAGTTAAACTGATCTGTCCATCCCCATTAGAGTCAAACTGGACACAGAGGACAGACGCAAGAATCACAAATAAATGTAATAGTGTCCTCCAACACACTAGAATATGCCTGAGAAAGTTCAAAAAGCAACCACAGGTTTCTTCTTCTGCCACCACTAGATGGCGGCAATTAAGAGATTTTCAAATTTGTTTACCAACTTATTTTGGCACTGCCAAATAAATCAGCATCACTATGAGCATGGGTAAAAAGAAATAAATAAAAAATGCTACAGACTTCTCTCTCTTGCCAAAGTTTGTCCATCTTGAACTTTTTTGTTTGATTTCTCTGGTGAAGTGTCAGTGAATCTGCTCTGTCAGGGTAAATGGAGCGCAGTCTGCGAGCTTGTTCAGGAAGGCAACTTGAGCTGCATTGACTCATACCAACCAGTCATTTCCCCGAACAGATGACCAAGCATCCTCTTAGTTAGATTTCTTATCTCTGCCCCTGCATCATCGATACTCCTGCTGCCTTGCTTCAGTACTGTTGTAAAACTTTCAACCCCACCTCCTCTTCCTCATGAGGAGTAGTCCTATCTCATCACCCCTCAGTTTTTGCGTTTGAAAATCAAACATTTATCAAGTCATCCAACTAAGCTGAGGCTTCTTTAGACACGAAACATTAGTTGTTGATTGTTTCTGGGTTTTTATTGCCAAAATAACATCTACATTCACAACTTTTAACCTGTCTTTGGTCAAATATGTGTCTTGACTTTTCCCAGCATGCAAAATTCTGCTGTAATTAAAGAATTAAAAGGTGGCTCATCACTTAAAAAAGCTTTGAGTCAGTATGAGTCAATGAGTCAGTGAGCACAACACCAGGATAGTGCACCATTGTTGAACCAGCTCCCTTTGAGCTGGAAGGAGCCAGCACAGTCCTTAACTACACTTTGGGTTTCCTGCTATGACATGTAGAAAACAGGTCCAAGCCAAAAAGGAAACACAAGATGTATTGTCTTCATTTCAGTCAAGATGAAAATCTGCCATGGTAGGAACAGGTTTTTATGTAGCATAGTTTTCTTTCTTTTTTTAAATAACACTGTTCGGACTGTATTCATTCTTTTGATGGAATTCTGCATGTTTGAGAGTCTTAGATTTCTTGCCTCTTTTTAAACTTGTGTCTCTGTACTGTTACCAAATGCATAATCTCCATTGGTCTTATTACGAGTAGACACTTGTATCTGTAACAGTATGAAAAA
The DNA here is from genome assembly GCA_008086565.1 of Thalassoma bifasciatum. Lineage (NCBI taxonomy): Eukaryota > Metazoa > Chordata > Actinopteri > Labriformes > Labridae > Thalassoma > Thalassoma bifasciatum. The sequence goes on along the minus strand of RPOG01000107.1, from coordinate 531,866 downwards.
TACCAATTACACTATCCAGCAACTGTTGCAATGCATAAATAATCAGAATTAATGCCTCAATATTGTTGTTTTTTGCAGTGTCTGTGTCATTAGTTTAAATATTTGCCATGTTGTAACAGTGAGCACCTCCTGACCTCTTTGAATGCATCTCGTAGTTCTTTAACTCCGATCATGTCAGCTGTCTCTGCCAGCATCTTTGGTCCCATCAGCTCAACGAAGTCCTCAAAATCCACTTTACCTCCACCTGTGACACATTGAGGAGAAACATTAGTTCCTGCTCTGATTGAAATGCTAACTCTTGTCAAGATATTTTTTTGCTTAGTTGTTTTTTTTCACTCACACAGTTGGTTCTGAATACTTGAAGTTTCTTTTACAAAGTTTTTTAATGATTATGTAATTTTTTCCCCCAGATTCATGTTTCTAAATTTTCTGTTTTTGTATTTTCCTGTTTCTGTTAACATTTGTGCACTCTTTTCTATTTTCTCCTGTGTTATGTCCTACTTTGTTCTCAACTCTTCTGCTCTGCTCTCTCATACGTTTCAGAAGTTCATTCACTCACAGATCTGCTGGCTCAGTTCAATGAGCTCCATCTCGGTTGGCATGTAGCCCATGGTCCTCATACACTCCCCGAGGTCTTTGTGGCTGATGTAGCCTTTTTTGTTCCTGTCGAACTCCACAAATGCCTCCCGGAGCTCTGACAGAAACAAACAATGAAACGTATGTCAGTGTTTGTTTGTTTGCCGGCTGATGTGGTGATGTTCTGAGGCTGATAAAGACAGATCACCTCACCATCAATCTCCTCTGGTCTCAGCTCCCTGTCCTGTCAGAGGAAGAGGAGACACACATGAGCAGAGACCTTATTTTGAGTAGCAATAGGTTATAGACGCAGTTGAAACATCCAGACACAAGGTGAACAGGAAAGAAATGAAAACCACAAACATCAAGTGAGCGAAGGTAAAGAGAAGTGATGAATGGAGTTTGGTTTCATGTTGATCATACCGTAAATGGAAAAGATGTGAGACATCCCTGCTGTCCTTTAAACCGAGTCCATCAAAGTATTATAGTTCTATAGTGACATTACTTTGCATGCAACGTATTCAGGAAGCTGTTTAAAGACAAACCCAGTGCATCACATATTGAAAACTGTATCTACATGGATTAAGCTGTGTATATATCATTGCATAGAGCAAGATACACCATCTCACATTGAACCATGAGGAGTCATCAGATTATTTGAGGTTACCAGGCAACAAACATCTGGAGATTATGAGATTTGGGTGCTTTAGATGGCACAGAGACCCTTGTATGCATTGTTCTGATACACATAAGTACATATATGCGTAATATCCATGTGCTATGCTGCACACAGGGCTCAAGCTTACACGCAATCCTGCTCACACAGAAGAACAAAGTCAACACAGATGTGATTCGGTATCGATGGTGTCACATTAAGAGCTTTAAAGAGAAGACAACAATAATCCTTCAGATCTTTACTTTATGTACTTTGGTACAGTTGGCCTTGTTTATATTATACAATTAATCAAAAGCATAAATTCAGATGACAGTACAGACACTGTAACAGTAATGGGGTTTATCAGATTCAAGCCACTCAGAAGGAAGACTGATCACAACTGAACAAAGGACTCTGCCTTTCCAGAGATTTTTGTATGATTTTCTAGTCTGAACAAAGTGTTGAAGCAGGGTTCACACCAGGGATGGAGCCATGATTTCAGGTTTGGGTGGGCAAACCACTGTTGGGTGGGCCTTGAATTGAAAATGTCAGTGGATCATTCTTCAGATTAGTAAAAATGACTGACTTATCTACCACTGTTACTATATATATGGTTTCAAAGCAGATTTGGTTGCTTTTTGCTACTTTAATATTTGTTTGCGTTTTTGTAATGTTATCATAAGGTGTCCCTACCTGCATTGTTCTTCATGGTATTGCCGCTATTGTGTCCCATAAGCTGTAAGAGCAGTGACATTCACCATGGTCAAAAAGAGAGACAAAAATCTACAGTCTTTCCCAAAATCAATCTCCAATCCTAACTGTATAACATGAGACTGAATGTTTCAGTGTTTTTTTCCCTATGGGCTAAAAAGATTGCCAGCCTAGACTTCTTTTTTCAAAGCCGGGGCATCCAACAATAAGAAAACAAACATGTAGTTATAAAATCTGACAAGGTTTCTTTTAATCTAATGCATAAATAAATTTCAAAGAAAAGATAAGGGTGGGCCTGGGCCTGTTTGGCCCACCCTTAAAGCCGCCCCTTAACACTGCCGTGCTCACATTATCTAACTCTAACTGGCAGATGAGTCATTTTAGATTTCAAGGTTAAGTTGAATTTTGTTCTTTTCTCTTCATTTGTTGCAGGACATAGCAACCAGTCTGAATGTTCTGTTTTTGTTTTTTTTCTGAATGTGCAGCAAACTATTTTCTCTAGTACCACCTGTGACACAGTGATGTTACGTACTCTGCCTAGGGTTGCGTCATACTCGCTGGTTCGTGCAAAATGGAGCCTTCAGGGGCCTCTTCACAATCCAAGAGGAAGCAACGTGATCGTCCTGCCTCGCCCTCCCGTCACCCTGTGACGCACAGTCGTGAGGAAGCTCCCTTCACACCAGTCAATAGTTTCCATGGAGCCAAATGATCGATCTGAGCATGTGCGGTGCCAGCACTTTTTGATAGTCTGTTATGAGCCAGTGATGGGATGACAAGACTAGTTTGGTGGAGAGCAGAGGGGTCAGCCATGATGAGGGGATGTGACTGAATGACACAGAGTTCACATTTCCTAAGTAGTGAGTTACATACAAGTGTCAGTGAAAAGCCCTGTTTGAGGAACACGCAGGCCGGGCCAACAATGTGCAGCATGTTGCAGTTCTTCACCAGCGAACCAAAAGCATCCTTGTATGGCTTTTCCTCCACGTCCTGATCCTCCTCTCCCTCCAAATTCAGACCCTGCTGGCCTGCTGCCCTCATCTTAGCCTTCAGGGGCCCATCCACGACCCCCTTCAGAGGCAAACCAGACTGTTATTCAACCATATCTTCAAATCTCTCTGAACATGATCAAATCTTTCAGGGCGCACAGACAAACCTGGATTCTATGCAAACCATAATCAACAAAGGTCCAAACTGTTTTCCTCTTTATTTTTCTTGATACTCTCTCTACTTCTTATTTAGAAGGAAACTGTATAACTGGTGAAATATTTAAATAATGGAGGGACTTTTTGTGCAGGGACAAATAGAGAAATTTCTTTTGGTTGGATTAGAAAAAATAGTGCTGCAATAAGAATGCACAACTGTTTTTGTTTTCTGGTATGCGCAAGAAAGAAAAGAAAAGCTATTAAACTTCCACTCAGGGATACAGTTAGAAAAAAGCTTCAAATACTATGAAATATGTCCTAAATGTGCAAGAAAAAAAATAATAATTCAGATACAAGCTGCCGTATTATTTTACTATCAGAAATATGAGACAAAGCGCTCTTACCTTCTTCATTTTGTTTTTCTTAGATGGTTTGGTGCAGTTGCCCATCACCCCCCTGCCCCGGTTACCAAAAGCGTGTTCCTCCAGTTTCCCAAATGATCCCTCTTCACTCTTTTTCTCTCTGTTTGTGCGCCTCAGTCTGTTTTTATCTTCTCGCTCTCTTCCCCCTTTTTTCTTTTCAGAGGTCCAGCTCAAAGTCAAGCTCTGATTTCTCTGTATGTCCCATGATAGCAGTCAGTCATCATATCCGATAAAAAAAGATTTATAAGATAAATAAGATATTTATAAGATAAATAAATAAATCTGGTCCATGCATGAGAAACCCTGACAGTCTCCACCCGTCTCTGTATGATCCACTGTCTGCAGAGCTGTTCACCAACCAACCAACAAACCTGACTGATGCAGCTCACTGGTTAGTTTCTTCAAAAGCAGCAGCATCATTTATTCTCTCTCCTCACACTCATCAACCTTTATAATCCCCATCTCTCTGCCCCTCTTTCCATTTTAGCTGCTCACCCTCTCCCCCCACCCTCTGTCGTCCACATGTTGCACGAGCACTGAAATGACTTCCTCAACAGTGAGAAGAGTTTCAGAGTGGGATTTAAAAGGACGTGAGGAGAGAGACATTAATCCCTTCTCTTTCAGATTATGGGGGAAGATTGGGTGACGAGAAGATCAGTTAAAGAATAGATAGGATGACACAGTGATGAGTTTGAAACGGAAGACGAAAGGATCTGGATCCCAAAAACTTGTTTACATTTTTGAAACTGAGCTGAAACTTCAGTTTTTAAAGTGGCTCGGGCCTTTCATGCTGTGTTTGTGCTGTAGCTTAGAGAGGGATTTCTAGCTTTCATTTAGGGATCACAAACTGTACAACTCTGCTATCTTCAACTACTAATCCTGATCAAAATAAAGTTGCCACCAAAAAAAGGTCACACACTCCAATATTTTGTTGAAGTGCTTTGATAACAGCACGCATTCCCTGCAGCATTGTTTCAGTGAGCTTAAATAAGCAACTCCAGATCACAGCACTGCCCCCACAGGCTTGTACAGTGGGCACTGGGCATGATGGGTGCATCATTTCACCTGCCTCTCTTCTTACCCTGATGCACCCATCACTCTGGAACAGGGTAAATCTGAGCTCACCAGACCACATGACCTTCTTCCATTCCTCCATGCTCCCTAGCAAACTGAAGCTTTTTTTCTGGGTTAACCTTACTGATTAGTGGTTTTCTTAAGGCTACACATCTGATCAAGCCCATCCCTTAAGTTCCACGACCACAGGATGTGTGATGTGTTCATCACTCATTGCAACAGCTGGGGTTAATTAATTATTTGCCGGCTGAAAGTTGCCCATGTAGCAATTATCAAATAGGAGGCTTTTACCTATTTGCTCAGTTAAATCCAGGTAGCAAGTGGGGTTTTTGTGGTCAGGCAGTGTATTCCACTGTCATTCCTGTCTACTTTTGCATTAAAATGACCAAACAGATATGATCAGTCTAGTTAATCCTCTGTTATCCAAGCATAAGAAAAGTCTAAGACACACCACTGAAAATGAAACCTGAAACAATAAAAGTCACCCACATCTCACCATTATGAAGCACTCTAAAAGAGATCAAGACTAAAGTAATAACATGTTCTCTTTTTCTTAAGGTCTAGATCATAAAGATCAATTCTGTTGTTTTTACAGTTCCTGTAAGTGAAGTTTTTCTGGGGTCATCTGCTCTGACGTCAAACACGGGGACAACAAATGTTTAAGTCTCTGTTCCCTTATTTCTGTGAACTGTCAGAGTTGATCTCTGTGCTGTGAGTCTAAAATCTTTTCCGAGAATAATTAGAAACAAACTGATCCTGTGCAAACAACTACTTATACAACCAACTCTGATCACTCAGGTTGCTTTCAGCGGGAAAAGAGAGCTCAAAGGCAGAGGTTGATTTGAACTCTACTCCTCCTAAGCTCCACCTCAGACTTCTGGGTAAAAGTTTCACAGAACTGTCTGAGGCGCTGAAAAACATATGAATCACATATTAGTGTTACGAGAGCAGGTCTAAGTGGTCGGCTAAGCTCAGTCAAAGCATCTGTCACAAATCTCTGCAGACGCCAAAAGAAGATTTGGAAACTGTTTGCTACAGAGCACTCATACAGAGAGCAACAGCTTGTGTTTATGTTTATGTGTGTGTGTGTGTGTGTGTGTTTTGTGTGTGTGTGTGTGTGCTGCTAATTTGTTTTGTAGATCAGTTTTGGAGAGAATGCAGCCACACAATCCAGTATGATTCATGTTTGGCGACAAAAGGCCAGATCTATTTCTTTACTATTATCCTTTGAAAAAGAAACTGCACTGTTTGTATTAAAATGCAGATGATGTCAGTGCTTAGTTTTAGAATTACACATGTCAATCCTGGTCTTATGGATAAAGATCATATTATTCCATTTCATTCATATTACCAAGTAACACAGAGGCATAAACACCCTAGGCTCTAAATGAGAATAACATCCCTGTGCTCATCAACTTTATTTGTGACTTTTTGCTATAATGAGCTGTCACCACTGGATGTCGCTTTAAAGCACCTCAAAGAATCTGCTGACATCTGTTAAAGTAAAGACTACTCACAGTTGTGATACAGCCTCTATTTTTAGCAGAGCTCTCCAAAAGATTTAGATGAACGAAGTGCGCTTTAAGAGTGAGCACTGTAAATGAAATCTTCACCCTGAAATAGAAATTAAGTAGAAATGGACTGTTTTGGCTGGAAAACTCTAACTGAGGGGGATTCAGAGGGCATGCAGACAGATGTCAGACTTTTGAGGACTAGACGAAAACCACAGACTAACTCTGATAGTCATCTAGCTTCCAGGAATGACAAGATCAGTTTTCTATCAATAAAAAAAGACCCACAAGGTTTCTCGTAAAATTTGGCCTTCAGTGTCCGCCAATATTTCTGTGATGCAAACACGTCTTTCCTTAATTCCAATGTTATTGCAGATGTGAACTAACAAAACTCTGAGATGCAATAATTGCTTGTGTTACCTTTAGAGGAAATAATGGTGTGTCAATATGTTGGAATACATCCTTTATACATTAGAAGGAGATCAGGGTTTTTTTATACACCTGTGCAAATTTGCTCCAGATTCTGATCTAAACTCATAATATGATTTGTGTTTGTTGATTGAAAGCTGCAAGATTGCATGCTTTGCTACTTATGATGTGTGAATCAAAACAACAGTGTTATGCAATGGAGGTACACATGAGGTCCGCTTCAAGAGATTAAAAATCTACACTGTTGATTTTTGAAGTCACACCTGTGATGACAAACGTGGCATAAAAAACTCAGATGACTCTTTTTTTATTGCTGCATCTATGTTGTAATCAAAGCTGGGTTACATCAGTGTTTGGTTTTACTCATAAGATTTAGCAGCTTGTATATCTAACACCCTGGAGATTGTCAATATATTTTGCCTGATCTAATTTTAGTACAGAGGATTACAACTCCACCGACCATCCCACCACTTTCCATGATCAAGAAGCCAACAAGTCAAATAATAAAACAACCAATCAAATACAAAACACAACCTATATTTACAATCAGAAAAAACAGACCTGTTTTTTGACCCTGAATTTACTTCAGTGTGTTTACGTGTATAACCAATACCGTTGTCTGATTACTTACTGACTGATTCTCCGTTGCTGATCATTTCAATTAACCAGAGTTAAATCAATCAAGCTAGAGTCTGTATGTGTGTGTGTGTGTGTGTGTGTTTGAGTGAAAGAGAGACAGGGTCAATAAGAGAGCAAGCAGGGGTGTGCTTGTGTAAAGTGACTCTGCTTTTTGTTCTTGACTCATTGTGTGCCCTGTAACAAACAGATATATCATGAACTGATCTGGTGTCAGATGTGCGTCCACGGTGTCCACCACACACAGTCAGCGGTGTCCACTAATGAGAGCTGCCAATCAAAGAAACAGGAGAGGAGACAGACGAGACACGGCAGGTGAAGATGGAGCGGGATACATGTATGTGTCAGTATGAAATACTGTCAGCCATCATATCTCATCATCCATCATGTTTTGTTCATCAAAGAAGGAGAGAAAGAGCTTCTCGAAGCATTAGCATAATCAGTTTACATTTTAATGACAGATTTGCACGACTGGACCCCAGGAGCAGTTTCTACTTTGGCAGAAGCTAATTGGATCCCCCAAAAAAAGAAAAAAGAAAATAATTTCTCTTATTTTTCAAAAAGTTTGATCTCAATATAAATAGGATATAGATATTTTATTTCATCATCTTAAACACAGGATATTCTCAACTAAACAGTACAAATAGACTTGTTATGTTGTCGAATAGTTGAGCTGAACGTGACCTTGAAGTTGAAATCAACATGGGCTCTGCCCGGCAATTTAATAGCCATGGAAGATAATGTTTCAATAATGAATGAGCCGATTAATATGTAATGGTGTTTCAATGCACAACGGGTCATCATTAAGTCAACAGCTATGTAAAATCAAGGTATTTGAAAGAAACTCAAGCTACTTGTGTTTCAATTAGAAGGATGATCACTCAGTAAAGAAAAAATCCTATTACACCTTATTACAAGACTCTTCTGATAAATTTAGCAGCCTCCACATAGCTCCGCATGTCCCTCACAGCCCGAGATAGATGAGGACAGATGGGCGGCAGAGTTACTCCATTGTTGGTTTGTCAAGTGAGCATGTCTCCTCTCTGGTGTATCGCTGAGTAAGGCCAATGACGACGCCTCATAGAAACCAAACAGTTCACTTCATCTTTCCTGAACCACCTCCCACCATCCATCACATACACAAGCAAAACCTCCTCATCTCAACCCAACCCATACAGTATTGCCATGTTCAAGAAACCCAGGAGAAAACAGTCGTAAAGACATTTTTCTACTGGGTTACCTTCAGGGAGAGCCTGCAGGGGCATGAAATTATAACTCTTCCCTCACTCAGTTGTTTTAACTCTCTGCTGTCTTCACTGGCATCTCATTCGTCTTTTTATACCTCTTTCCAGTTTCTAATTTCATCTATGTTTTTCTTTCACAAGTGACTCACAAGCCGGAGGTGAGAGGCTTTAACTGTGGCATAATCCTTTTTTATTTTTATTTTCATAATCACACTCACATAGAGCCAGCACTTCCTCACACCATGATCCCACATGTCTGACCTCAGGGGTGACAGATGCTGTAATGTTTGTGGCCTACCGTGCCGTGTCGTGTGTCACTGCTTACCATGTGAGCGATAAGATACTGAGATAGAATCAGGATCTGCGGCTGACTATGGCAGTATCCGTTACGGATTACACTCTCATAATGTCTCCCAAAGTAAAGGAGTTTAAATCCTCTCAAACACACGCTATCTGCATTCTTAGCCATCTTCCTTGCACTTTGCAGCTCAGATTTCCTAATGCCAAGAAGGCAAATTTGTGAATGTTTGTCTTGCAGCTGTGTGGTCTTTGGCCCTATGTTGGGTCAGAGAGGTTAGAGATGGAGGGAAAGATGGCTACTTTCTCAATTTGGTGCACAGCCAGGCTTTAAATTTGAATCAGAGGCTTAGAGTTTCAATCAGGCCATCAGCGGGACATTCAATCAGCCAGATAACTTGATGCAGGGGCACATGAAACGCACACGGATGAACTCATGGGTCATCATGGGCCTCTCTCTCACACAGCCACACTTACTAATAGCTCTTACCTGTCCAAATACAGAGTCCACTATGGGCAGCAGGTCAGAAGGCTCAGCCTCCTCTTTGTCTTTTTCTCTCCTCGGTTGTGCCTCCATCATCTCCTCCAGCTCCCTGTCCAGCTCCTCACACTCCTCCACTCCCTCTGTCTCGGACGAAGCTGCCACTGCTGGTGTCTGAAGGTGGGGGGGCAGAGGTGAGGTGATCTGAACGTCTGCAGCACCCCCTCCCTGGTCCCCGGATCGTCTTTTCTGCTTTACTTTCTTCTTGATGGCGGCCTGCACCTGATGATGAAGGGTATCGGGGTGGAGGAGCTGAGTGCAGACTCTTAAAACCATCACACATCATGTCAGTATTGGGACCAATGCACCTGCTGATTTTTGATATATTACACTTGGTTAGGGTGACCATTTTCTAAAACCCCAAAAGAAGGACCCCAACAAGTCCTCTTAGAGATCCTGCAAAAACACCCAAAGATACTCAAAGACGACAAAGTTGTTTGATAACACTCTTTCGCTGTGAAAATTTCCAAAATGTAAACATGAATAAGCTATGGAAGCTGATTTCTGCCAGTTAAGAATACAAAACTGAAAAATAGGCCACAACAGATATTTTTTGCACATTTTTCTGTCAGAATTTTGAGATAAAAAGAAAAAAATTCACTTTTTTGTCTTAAAATTTTGACTGTTCTCAAATTTTTGCTTTATAATCTCAAAATATTGGATTTATTTCTTCTCATAACTTTGACTATATCTCAAAATTTTGACTTTTAATCTCAAAATTATGACTTTTGATCTCAAAATCTGACTTTTTAATCCCAAAGTTTTACATTTACCCCATAGTTTTGACATTATCGCCTTGACACTTTGACCCTTTTTCCCAAGATTTTGACTTTTTATCCAATAGTTTTGACTTTGAGGTTGGTGCATCAGAAAAATGCCAGTAGCTCAATGCAGTGACTTATTATAAATACAAACGGTCTGTAGAACAAGCTTAGAAAAATCTGGACATTTTGGAGAATTTCGTAAACTGAAGGAGGAGATGACTGGGCAAAGGAGGACATCACCCTTTACTTGCTGCATAGATTGTAAAACCTTTCAGAACCAAACATGTTGTTTAATGATTCAAACTTCACAAAACTTGCATAATTTTAACATGCACATGAAACACATTCAACATGACTGCCTTTAGTACAATGAGTAACAAAAATCCTTTTCATGCTTTTTCACCCAGCATTCACACGTTTTAGCTTCCACATGGAGCCCTGAGTGCACTGACCATACATCACATGGGCATTTAGACAAAGCTCCAGATAATACACAGGCACAAATTAATTGGTGTTAGTTTGGAGGCGAAAAGGGAGTGCTAATGGGATTTTTTCCATTCAGTAGGGACATGTTGCACTCACAGAATCCATGCATGCAAGTAAACAAAGAAACTGTCTGATGGAGGCATATCTTACTTTAATGTGTGTTTTCCCTGCACATTAAAGAGTTCACTCCTGTGATTGTAAAGCTCTTTGCTTGAGCTGATTAAGGAAAGCGCTGCATAGAGAAATCTAATACAAAAGCAGCATGGTACACTTAACATCTGATGATGGACACTGCAGAAACTCACCCGTTAACCTTGCACAACGAAACTTTTTACACAGGCACAAGGTTAATAAATATTCCATCTCCAGCCTTATAAATTGAGCATGTGTTCGTGGCGTTTCTCAACAGTCAAATTTTCCAGCAGTGATATCTATTTACCATTAATCAAACTCCAGAAAAGGTTCATCTTTAAATGTCCAGTTATTGAAGTTGAGTTCAGTCTAACACTAATACAAAATTACTCTAAATTGAGTCCATGCACCATTCAGAGCACATAAGTTATACTAGAGCATGCAGAAAAGCATCAGAAACATTGAATGTGTGAATTAAACATGCACACATGCACATACACACAAACTGTCACACTCAGCCATGCTCACACACCTGTTTTGCGCTCCTCTCCGGTGGTGCGCTCATCACTGCAGCACCGCCTCCTGCAGTGGACGTCTCCCTAATGATCATGAACATCTCGGAGTCACGGGCTCACGCTCTCTCTCTCTCCCTCACTCTCTCTCTCTCTCTCCCTCTCTTTTCCTCCCCCTCCCTCACCTTTGTTAGCCTCTTCTCCGCTCTCCTTTCTTACAATGGGAATCTTTGCCTTAGTGTTTAAATGCTAAAAAACTGAAGAGATCATCTGGTTTGTTAATTCTCCTTTAGCCATTGTTAAAAAAACCTCTGTAAATAGATGGCTGTAAATAGATTATAGATAAAGTCACTGCCTTTTTCTCCTTTACCAGGTAATTTCTTTGAAAATAATGAAGGGCTCCAAAAAAAATATTCAAAAATTAAAATCTTCTTCGTCTTCTTCTTCTCTTTTCCAGTGTTTCTCTTCCTCTTGTTTTCCTCAGTGTTGCACTGTGCTGCTCTCCATGTGTCTCTCTCTGTCTTCAGGTGATCTGGTTTTATCATCAGCTGTTGTCTTGGCGTTGGGATTGAGTTCCTGTACTTCTACCCCTTCTCCCTATCTCCTGGTTCTTTAGGTGACACTCTATACCTCCTAAACCTATCCTCCCTCACGTTATCTACCTGTGACACATCCACCTCTCTGTCCCTTCTCCCTCCCTCCCCCTCCCTCTCCCTCTCCATATCTTCCTCTTTTCCCTTCATCACAGCTGAATCCATCTTGTTTTTACTGGCATGTATTTCTGGCCTCTTTCACTCATATCACCACCTGTCTTCATTTCTTGCACCTCAAAACCTCACCTCCTGCCTGTCTCCATCATTTACCTCTGACAATAATCCAATCTATCCGCCTTTAATCCCCTGTTCTCCCCTCCTGTTATATTTGGAGCTTTTTGTCACACAAATTGAATTTTTTTTTGAGGTGCACAGGTCAGAGTGAGATAGAAAGGGAGGGAGGGATACATCAAACTCAGCCGCTGTGGTGTGATGATGAAAGACTTTTTTTTTTTTAATCTACAAAGCATCACTTGTTTTACTGCCTGCATAATCTCATCTAGCAAGCATGGCCGAGCATACACAGGTGAACATTTCACCAATGATCACTATTTATAGACACGAACATTCACACAAGCGTGCAAACATGTTACTGTGCTTGTGAACTCTATAAAACAGCAACATCAATTTGCAGCTTTCATCCACGGAAATGAGAAACTAGCAGCTTCAGCAGAGAGTTAGAAGTTGCATTTCAAGCTTTGATGAATGATATAATGAAACATTTGAAGTTAGAAAAAAATCAAATTTACCCGGAAAGGAAAGATAGATGTGTTTTACGCAATATTGCAGCCATTTATAGATCACTCTAGCAAAAACATTACAATAAAATTAAAAACAAAGGTTTGTTGTGTTCAATAGATTAGTATTCAGAAAAGAAAAAATCCAACAAACAGAAGTTTAAATAGCTGCTTTTGTGCACAAAATAACATTTCATTGGTCTGTTTGTCCTGCTCCCGTAAAAAATGTATTCTCATAAGAGCTTTTTGGCCCCTGTCACCTCCCTTACACCCTTGTGTCTAGTTTTCTCACAAACTATACCAGTTTTTTCACCCCAGACTTGTAAGTTGTGACCTCTCAGTCGCTCTCACTTCCGTTCCTAACGAGGTTCTCATTAATCCCCTCCTTCAGCCACTTCCTTCCTTCAGCGGTTCTCTCCATCCCTCTTCTCATCACTTATTGATAAAGGACAGGAAAATTCTCGGAAAGAGGCAGAAAAGAGATCCATTACAGAAAAACTGAAAAACTGAGTGACATGCAGCGATGGTTAAAAATAGAGGGGTGTATTCTTGGAGTGAATCCGTCATAAGAGAGAGGGAGATGGAGGGGATACAGAGAGGGATTAAAACAGAAAAGTTTTAAGAAGAAAGTGTATAAAACGACTTCCATGACCTGGTCCTCCACTTTGAACCTTCTCATCAGAGTTGGATTGAGTGAGGTGTGGGCGTGTGACAGGGCGAGCAGCTGCAGTAACATAGAAGTGAAGGCTTGTGTTACTGCATGTTGATCTACCAGCAATAAGATCTAATTACAGATCAGAAAGACAGAAAGGCTGAACTTGACATAACCCTGACAGCAAATGGTAAACGTATCAGCAGATGACTCATAGAGACAACGGATCCGTTTGATTTGGGTCAGAGAATTCTCATTATTTATTAGTTTGTAACAGTAGTCACAGATCACACCGGATCGCTCTGTTGGCACAAAAGATAACTAAGAAGGACTAATTAACCTTAATGCTTAACAGGACTGAAAAAGGCCAGTAAATACAGAAGCAAACACAGAACAGTGACAGGGGATCAAATGAATGACTGAATGTCGTGATATATGGATCTGCTCTTTTTTCTATTTACAACATTTATGTACAACTTAATGTTCAGTCAGTTTTTATTTAGACACTCACTCGATTTGTCCTACTCTGTCTGCAGTTTTGAAGTGCTGTTTCATGCTGCGTCATATTTTAAAATGCACAGATCAAGCAGAATGTAACAAGCATTTGCCACTTCACTAATGATAAACACTACAAAGATGCATTTGATGTTTCTTAGTTTTTCATCTAGTGTTGTGAAATCAGCTGCATGTTCCTCTTCTTGCTTGTTCAGAATCCGTTGTTTATTCTCTTTCTGATGTTTTCACATCTTGAATTTCCCTGGTGGTGTTTTACTTCTGCATGTCTGACAGTAGGAGAGAGGGATCCCTGAAACGTTGCTCTTTTTTATTCTTTAATGAAGTTCTTCTTTTGTTTTTCCAGGAAGTTTCTCATAATAATGGGATCCCTTGAGACAAATTTGTGTTTCCTGCGACTTTGTGTCTTGAAGAAAGCTTGTGCGCAAAACTGATAATTAGTGTGAATATCTTCGACATCTACTTTTGACAAGCACTCATTCCTAAAAGCCAAATCTGGCCTCTGTGTGGTCAAACAAATATATATAGCGGTATAAAACACTACACACTCAAGTACAGGCTGATGAAGACAACAGCGTTGGTTTTGGGCGCCCTCTGCTGGAATTATATTTGAGAGTATATTGAATGAGGCTACAGTGGGACTTCTAAAGGCATAAAAGCATGTCAAGTGACTTGTTAAAACTTCTCTATGGTTCTGCTTTGTTTTTTTTTTATCATGAAACGAGTGATTTCACATGTCTAAGTATTTGTTCTCACATTGCAAACCTCCTCTTTGCTTCACTGTCGACTGTACAATCATAAGGTTTTGCAAAAAATCCTGGAGCATAAGGCAAAACTACCAACAAAGAGTTTAATTGTTTCCAAATGTTGATTTCAAATTAAGCCCCAAGTATGTTTGTTTGTAATGAAAATAATCATTTTAAACCTGCACCTAGAGCAATGTTATAACCTTTCCTACAAAAAAGACAAAAAGTTTCCTATCAAAGACTCTACCTTTTAGAAGTATGTTGTTTTCTTGCCAATGATACTCAACAGGAGAAAATGCTTGTTTGAATTAGGACTATTTTCAGGAGGACATTAATATACATCAAGTGCAGTAAATTAGTTTTATGACAACAGCAGTCAAAAGATAGTAAAGTGTTGATATTAAAAGAAACCTTGAAAACAGTCAGAAAGTGTAGGTTTACTTTTGTAGGTTTTTTTATGCTTTTAAAATAAACTGAATCTTGGCATTAGGAATCATACATCAGAAATTATAACAAACACACAACACTTGTTAAAACATCGATTCTTAGTTTAAGTTTTTGTGATATTTGTCACGTAATTGAAAAAAAAAAGTTTGTTACGTCCAATAAAGTTATGATGGCTCGAAAAACAAAGCAACAGGATTGTGCAAAATCTCAATGCAGACAGGTTAATGCTCATTAGTTGAGTTCATTGGCTGCTGCAGGTTTGTTGTGACCTGTATATGCAGTCAGTCCCCTCTTTAGACTGATGTTTATCCCCAGTGTGGTGTTACTATGGTGAGCGGCTCACGATTGTATCCATTGAGGATTGGCCAGGGATTGAAGTACGGGAAGACAGGCTCTTTGAATTTTGCATCATAGAAGGTGAAGAGGTGGCTCATGTCTCCTGCATCATAAAACCCCACCTCACCACGGCTGTAGTCCAGAAAGACCCCCACCTTCCTGGGGGGTTTGGTGGGATATATCAAGCTGTCCTCTGCGTCGGTGCACGCTTCATACTCACAGGTGCCGTCACAGTTGTCCCTCAACACAACGGTCCAGAAACCGTCATCAGGGCAGAGGCTGATCTCCTCCTTCCTGTTGACAGAGGCTTTGGCCACGCCCAGACCCCACGCTGTCTTGGAGCCCACCTCCACCTCCCAGTAGTGTCTGCCCGAGGAGAAGCCCTCAGAGCCCAGGACGATGTTGTAGCGGGTGAAGCGCTCTGGGTTGTTGGGGAGGTTGGGCCGGAGTTTCCCCACCTGGACGCTGGTGCGACATGAAGAAACCCACAGGCAGGGGTAGGCTGTGTCAGGGTCAAGGGTCACTGGTGTGATTGCTGTTACAAAAAAAAAGCCTAAGATTCAGCAAGCAGCATCTGAAAGGTGCTCACAGACAATCATCCAAAGGTTTCTCATTGGCAGTGACCTTCAAAGTGACACTGAATACGACAGCTCGACACCTGTAAGAGGAGCTGACAAAAAGCATCAGGTACATGGATACAAATTAAAAATAAATGATACTGCGTCAAGACAGCAAACTGTGATGTAACGCTCCACAGTGCTACAGTTTACTGTTACACGTTCAACAAAAGTGATGATGACATGACAAATGCTGGGGTTAAATGTTGGTAAACTGAACTCATATGACAGGATACCTGTGAAGGATGCAAAGTGAATATGAATCCGTTATTACAAAACTATCTGATATTGGAAAAAAACACCACTACTTTTGTTTTCTTTAAATGTTACAAGTCTTCTATATTTGGGGAAAACAGCTCCTATGATTGTGTTTACTATTGTGTTTGTTTTACTCTTTATATTTATACCTGGCTGAAAAATTTTGCTCATTTTCCTCCAGGTCCTGTATTGCAGAGGTCCCAGAAACTCTCCTGTCTCCAAACTGACACCAACCTCTGGGGGCCGGTCAAACAAGCTCTCCACCCTGGCAGAAGCAGAAGATAAAGATCAGAGGGAATCAAGACTGGATTACACAAATAAATGCTTTATGAGAAAGTATTTAAGCAAATTATAAAAGATGTCACTGTGAGTGTTAAACATTCCTGTTTTCGATGAATCAGAAAAACACTGCACAAAAAGTCACACAGAAAAATTCTTATTATTACTGCTTTGAAATGTTTTGATATTTATTTTTGGAAAAGAACAAAGGTTTAATTAGAATAAAGTATTATCATGATTATTATCAGTGGCAGTGGTTTCATAAAAGGAAGTGGAAAAAAAACTGATTAAGTCCATCGTTTTGTTTTCATTTTGGACCTCAGAACTGACTCACTAATCACTGGGTTTCAACCAGACTTACAGTGAATTACAAAACAACACATCATTTCCTGTGAACTCAGCGATGTGCACAAACGAGGGCACAAGATGTGAAGAAACAGAAGTGGAAATTTCATGGAAATTAGTCACTGACTGAAAGTTACGGTTGAATGTTGTGATCAAGGTGATACTCACCCTCCAATGAAATCTTTGATTCCCTGAAACAAAGGAGATAAAATCACTCCTGTGATAACAAAATACATCAGTCTTTTCTAAACAAATAGATAAAACCTCTTTGTCAGCATTTCATCATTCTTTGGTATTCTTAACTCTACTATGCCCTAGAAACTAATACTGTAGTCTATACAAATCTTTGTGGATTGAAAAGGACACTTCTGAAAGTACTGTTTGCTTGATCTCTCACCTTGAGCTGCTCTGGGTTTTCCTCTTCTCTCAGCTTGAGGCTGAGTTGGTCAGCTGTACTCTCCAGTTGGCTGATTTGCTCTGTGGTCTTTGTGAGCGCCTCCTCCAGCTGGTTGAGCTTCTCCTCTTTTTGCTTCTTCAGTTTCTCCTTAATGCGCTCTTCCTCCTCCTGAAGGAACTCCCTCAGGAGGCTAAACTCTGCGGTGACCATCTCTTCCAGATCTCCTCCTCGCTCCTGAAAAACATGAGGAGGACTCTTGTTAGCAGGGACATGAGAGACTTTCTGGTATTTGTGCTCCCAGCCAAAGTGGAAAAAATACACTGTCTGACAAAACACATACTGTGTTTTCCTGTTTGATCTTTTTCCCTCTTCTGTTTTCAAATGTTTTTTGGGGGGTTATAGAAATACTGAGTCTTCCCTCTGTTTTTTGTTTTTCACTTTGAGTTAACTTTAGAGTGCATATAGTAACAGTAGTCTGTATTCATGTGATAAACCTAGCAGCACTTTGATAGCACTTTGTCTTCCGAAAGGCACAAACACTTTCCACAATGCAACTAGACAACAACGATAAATCAAAGAAGACATGAGAAGTTTCTTAAATTTGTACTTGCACAAACCAATGCTGACTCAAACTATATTGCTTGATGTTATTTCTCTAGCAGAGACACTTCCTGGAGCTCCCTTAGGCCATACAAAAGACTTGGTTCAATTTCTTTACCAACACCTTAAGTATTTCTGAGACTTTTCAACATGACATGAATAATGAAGAAATCTGAGCCCCTCATTAACGTTTTGATTTTTTAGCATGGTATACACACACACACACACACACACACACACACACAGACACACACACACACACACACACACACACAGAATGAAAAATATTCCGGAAAAGACGAATTGACAAACTTCCTCTTGATCTTGTTGACCCACATCCTGTCACACTGGCAGAGATACAGAAGTGAAAACTCGTGCATGTGCACTTAAACTGGGTCAAACAGCCGACTGCCAGACAGGCAAAAAAACCAAAACAAAAAAAAAACATATGTGCTGAGTGACAGACAGACAGACAGACAGACAGACAGACAGACAGACAGACAGACAGACAGACAGACAGACAGACAGACAGACATGGAGTGAAGGTGTAAAGTTGGAGGGGGATACACATGCTGTAATCTGCTGCGCTTCTCAGCATCATGCTACATGCTTATCTCTGTTAAACAGACACACACACACACACACAGGAAGAGAGAGTGTATGAGTGGGCGAGAGAGCAAGACTAGGAGGCCTAAAGGCAGAAAGACCTGAGGTGAACGCTGCCTTGGAGGAGAAGTCTATGTACTGTCAGCTTTTATCTCTCTGTGAGGGTGTGTATAGGGCTGGTATTTTGTACATGCTGCTTTCGTGTGTGTGTATTTGTGTACGTGTGTGTTTGCATGTATGTGTGTGTGTGTGTGTGTCTCTATTCCTGAAAGGTGAGATCGTGAGAAAGCCAAACATGACTGGGCATGAGTAAATGTCCATAAAACCTTTTGTTTTAGGAACAACCTCTGCTGCTGAAACAGACATGAAACCTCACATTTAAACAGTGCTGAGTAAGACCTAAAGTCACCTTCAGTCATAATTAGTATGAGTCACCCATCAATCACCTGTCTGACAGGTAAAGGTGGAGGAATGTAGGAGAGTATTGCTTAGCTACCAGACAATCTGGTTTTACACAAAACACAAGAAGTTTTTATTATGCAAGAATTGTTTTCAGGATATTTCCAGCCCATACACATCTCTGTACCTTGATAAGAAGGATCTTTTCATTGGTCCTCGTTTGGAAGAGTGTGGCCTCCTCTGTCTGTAGCTGAACCCTTTCCAGAGCGGCAGACAACTTGTCCTGTAGCAGAAAAAAACGAGCACACAAAACACAGTCAAGATGAGACTCTAAACCAGATTACATGTAAAGGAGGAGCTGATTTGATTTGGGCATTTCTCTCAATAACACCATCTTGAATGGGAGTCATATGATGGTCACCCTTCTGAACTGCAACCTTTGACCCACAAATTCAAACAAAACAGGAATTCAGCACCAGAGGAACATGTTTAAGCACACTGAGAGAACCTCTCGGAGGGAGTCTTTGAACAAACAAAATGAGGATGGTCAGGTTTATGAGCAGGGGGAATGTGGAGCTCACAGTTGGCTGCTGAATTCCCGTAAAACAAGTACCCAAAGACAGCAACCTTTGACAAAATGACTTCCATCTCAAAATATATGCTGTGAGAAAGTCTTGTTTGTATGTATATGAGCAGATTTGCCACGAACAAAGTTAAATTTGGCTTTTTGAAAAGTGTATCAAACCTCTCCATACAAGGAAAGGAGTGAAGGCTAAATGGAGCACATTGGAATTAGATAATGGCACTCCTTCAAACTGACTCACTTTTATTGTGTGGTTAAAGTATTCAACAAAGTGTAGTTTTAAAGTTTCAGAGCAACAGCTTTACTTGGAGAGAGGTCTTTACACGTCTGGATACGAAGTTTGATTTTCCTGTATCACATGCCTCATAAGATAAAGATTTACAGACCCAGACGTGTCTGAACTCATCCGCTGACACAGTACCTTGTAGTTTTCAAAAGCTTCGTTGATGGGTATGACATTGTGGGTCTTGTGGTCTCGGGACATCCCACACACCAGACAGATGGGCAGCTGGTCGTCCTCGCAGTAGAGCTTCAGCTTCTCCTCATGCTCCTCGCACATATCCAAACACAGGCGCGGCCAGTGCCCGATAGACGAGGCCACACTGCTCATACTGGATCCACGCTCCCGCTCCTCCGGCTCCTCATGAGCGAGAACGTGATCCCACCCGGGTATCGCCACGGTTGGGTCCATGACCCCGGCTCTGCGCACACTGTCCACGACGTTGCACAGCAGTGAGTTGGGGCGCAATTTACGCGCGCACGACTTTCGACACTTTGGACAACTCGACACCTCGTCTGCTTTGGCTTCCCAACACTGGATGATGCACACCTGGCAGAAGTGGTGTCCGCACTCGAGGATTACTGGATCACGAAAGAGCTCCAAACACACCGGGCAAGTGAGTTCCGACTGCAGCTCTTCAAGCGCGCTGGCCTCCGCCATTCTTCGCAGCGCGCATAGTCCGTCAGAGAAATGTTTGATGGCTTCAGAGTGAGGAGAAGACTGCCTCTCCTTTCACAGAGAGAGAGAGAGAGGGAGTGGTTTCAGTCGAAGATGACAGCAGAGCCAGTGTTTCCGCGGAAGTTGCAGAAGGCGTGCAGCAACAGGCTCGTGCAGCTGATGGAGCTGCGCAGTTACAGAGCGCGCGGTCACTGGCCCAGAGCTGAACTGCTTTTCTTTCTCAGTGAGCATCTGTGAAAACTTTGTCAGATATCACTGACAGCTAATTGATGTTATGACTCTGATCAGCTGATTTTATTGTTGTGAAAAATAAATAAATATACAAATAATAAAAAAAACACATTTGCAGTACAGGTCAGTCTTCTTCTTTCTATTATATGTTTAATTCGGAAAAAAAAACTTACACGAGCAACGTTGCTCAAATGAACTTGACTTGGAGAAAAACCCCTGTCTAGTCTATTAATCATTAGATTTCATCAAAATCAGGACTACGGTTTAAATTTCAACATAATTCTCCGTTCACCTCTTCGCAGTACAGTTTTGGGGGAAAGCACGTCCGCAGAGGTATGGCTGGTACGGCTGGTAATTCAAGGGTCCCCAAACAATGGTCCACGGGCCATATACGGCCGTCCACCACATTTGGTCCGGCCCCTCAGAACATAAAATCGCAAGTAAAATAAAATAGTGGGGTTTTTTTGTTTGTTTATTTTTTTAAATCAATTTTATTATTTTCATCATTTGCCTGTAAAAATCTGGCTTTTTAGATAAAATGTTCCTTAGCTTTGAACTATTTTTAATGTTATCCTTTGGCAAATTAATGAGTTACTTTTTCCCAAACGCACAGAACATGACATTTGTCATTAAGTTTCCCATGTTAATAGCGCTTGTGATCAGGAGCATGCTAGAAACATCGAGAACACAAAGATGGCAAAAAGTTTAGTGAAGAGAAAAATTGATTGGGCATACGGGGTATTTAAACCAGCCGTGAACAAATGATTATTTTTTGTTCAGTTGAAAGAAAAACTTTTCAGGCTTTAATTCAAAATTAGCTTCATTAAAAAAATGTAATCATGGAATTAACAATGCTCTTAAATATGCTACATATCTCTTTTGAGAAGTAATGCTTACATGTTAGTAGGCTAAAGTGCATAACAAAATAACTAGATTACTTAGCAGGCATATTAAACAAATATCCTGAAACTAATCTAGCGTCAGTAGACAGCAAATATCGAATCATAAAATCTCATGGGATAAGGTCTCAACCCACAATAGTACAGGCAGTCACTTTGGCACATGTTATTTTCTGTTACATACACTCCCTGGTCGCTTGTCAGAAAGAGGCAAAGTGATGTGGCCCTCAAAGAAAACAGTTTGGGGACAACCAGTCTAAGTGATCCAGGTGTTTCACAGGAGTTTCAAGAAACACCCTCTGATCCAGTGACAAAACAAAGAAGGATGGAGACTCGCCGACACAGGGTTAATTGCTTCCTTTTAGCTGACTTCTCCCTGTATTTTTTGTGTTCTGTACGTGATGGGGTTAGCATCAGAAGTGATGCATTTATACTTTAAAGAAATTAAGACTCAGCAACTTTCCTCTCTGACGAAACAGAAACTTGGTCATCCAAGTTACCCACATGTTACCGTTTGTCACCAGTGACGAGAAACCATTGCTCATAATAAAACCTGTTTCACTGAGCCTACATGACTTGTTCCTGTTTTCTGTTGGGTGTCATGACTTCAAATAATCACTAGATGGCCACAATGAACACCCTCTGAGACCTAAATGTTAGTGAGTTTCAAAATGTGTGATTCTTTCATCACTCATTCAAATCTTATAACAATGAAAATTCCTCCACTGGTAAAAAGCTTTGAACTCTTTATTTATGCATTGTTAAAAATCTTTTGAAACCCATGTGCAAAGAATTTATAAATGTGATGTGAAATAATTAAGTCTTAAAAGATTTTATTAGATCAAAGAAGACTTTCAAATAAATGACCCTAATAATAATGTTATATTAGGTTAGGGTTATGAAAATACATTTTTGGTTGTGCTCATTGATTACTAGTTTGAAGCCACATGAAAAATGTCAAAAAAAGAGTATCTTGAATTAAAATACAAAGTACACTAATATTTTATCTCACATAGTTGCACATGACATTTTGTGTGAAAGTATGGGGTAAAGTTTACAAAAGAAAATTCTGATCTCATTTTTAACTGCGACAAAATATCACAAACCTACCAATGCATTATTTTCTAATTCAAAGGCTCTTCAATATTAAGATTTTGTGGGAAACAAAACTGCAGAAAGCACAGAATCATTTACTTTTCTTCTTATTTTCAAAGAAATAATGTTATGGAATTAGTTTTTCTGCTTGTAGTTCTGTATGTAGAAACCAAGACGCTAATTGTGTTTACTTCTTCTTGCAAATTCATCCTGTTGGCTTCAGTATTTATTTAGTATAAATACTGAAGCCAACAAATACTGAGAAGCGCTGATTTAGTTCACTTAGCAGAGCAAGTATAAGTCATATATTGAACCTATAATCCTCCACTCTTGACCATGACCCTTTGATACATGTATTCCAACCTTTATTCTCACTGTTTCATGGTTTCTGTCCGTTCATCCACTAATCCAGAACTTGCCCTGTTTCTCTTCAAATGAACATCCTTTGTGCACTTTAACATGTACTGAATAAAGTGAAAATAAAAGCAGAAACTCTAACTGGGGATTTTCTTGCCTTAACATCAGTCAGCATAAGAGAGTTATGCCTAGAGAACAGTGAGGAAATGGAAGTATTGTTCAAAGCGTTAGGTCTTCTGTTAAATACTTTAGGTTCCCACAATGTGGGAAAGTTTGGTGACGATGTAACAGGAAACTACACAGAAACTTTGGATCTAGAGTGAAACAAAAGGGTTGACATGCTGTGCGAAATATATTTATGTGTCATAAGCAGATAAGCGGTTGATAAAAAAAAAAAGTGGATATAATGCATCAATTCCAAGCACAGTTTGGAGGAGTGCAATAAAATTGATAGCAATGACATTTAGCATCAACTTACAGGACATAGCAATTCAGAAAGTAAATGCATCAACAAATAAAGAGGTCCATAGTCCTTGAAGCACTAAAACGTGGTTTCTGACTGAAGAACAACTTCCACAGCAGCCAGAAACCAGACTGCTGTCTTTTTAGCTGCTGCATTTTCAATGTTTAGGGTGTCAGTGGGCTCTGTCACCTCAAACATGAATGTTTCTCTTAGAAACAAACTATGATCCAAATGTTTCTTGTCAAGAAAAAAAAAGAAAACTTCCTGTCAATGTTAGTGCTCACTCATAAGTTTTGGATTGCAAATTTCTTCCTACTCCATCATTACAAAAAGAAAAAAAGTCCATGAAAGATGTTCTAACTTTGGTTAACTAGGCATAAGATAGTATATTAAAACCGTCGTTTCCAAGAAGGCAGCCTGACTGATGGTCATCAGGGGAAGTTTGAGGGTGAAAATGAGTTGGGGGGTGGGTTCAAACCGTCACTCACAGGATTTCTGCTGACGTTGTATATATATGGAAGGAAAACTGAGAGATAACGCTTTAACCCAGATGCTGAATAGACACTTCAGGTCCTATTTAACCCAGAAGTAGTGTGCGTCCACAGGGTCTTTGCATCTCTCACTGACCTGGTCTCCTCATGCACAGGATGTCTCTACGGAAGAAGCTGCAGTCCTCTACAGGAGCTCTGCTGCTCCTCTTGGCCTGGTTGGATGGACTGGTCCTTGGTGAGATCAGCAAAGACTTCTCAGAGTGTCTCGACTTCTTCTATGAAAAAACTCCACCTCAGGGCATCACTACAGCAGGATACCAGCCAATATGCCAGCGCTACAAAAACCAGTACCACTTTGCCACCCTGTACCACCGTCAGCATCGAGCACCTCTGTACTCTGCTTATGTCCTCAGTCCTGCTGATGGCAAACGACCCAACTCCACCTGGATGTATGAGCCACAGGTAAGAAGCAACAGTATCTCAACAAAAGTCTTCCTGGGGGGTTACAGAGACACAAGGGCTTGGACACGTAGACCAACATGCACAAATACAACCAGGGTCATGTCTGAGAAACCACTCAGGGAATGATCACTGAACAACAACCACAAAGACCATTAATTTTTGTAGACCATTAAAATATAAGTATGTCAGGTAAATACAAAGCAGCTACTCTTTAATATTGAGCTACAAGATTGAATGCTATTTAAACATTTTTAAATTTGTTTGAAGTAATTGTTATATTGGTTGATTCTGTCTCAATTCTTTACTTTGCTTTTCCTCTTGAGATGCATTTATATTTTATCTGCTCAGGTAAAGGAGAAACAAAAATGTTACTTCTATATTCACCTTTCTCTTTTGTAAATTATGCGAGTTAAGGAACTGTTCTTTTCTTTATATGCCTTTGAAAACTCATCATAAACAAAATGAAGCAACACTATGCTGGAAAGAAAATTGTCCTTTAAAGCTCTTGAGTGTTGACATGTCCTCTCCCTTTTTCATCAAGCTGGCGTTCTCCCGTGCCAGCTCAGAGATGAAAACCTTCACCACCCCTGTGGATCAAAATGTGATTGAGAGCCAGGCAGTGCTCCAGGACTACAAAAACTCAAACTTCACCAAAGGCCATCTCAATCCCAGCATGCACCAGAAGACAAGAGAAAATCGTGAGGCCACATTCACGCTGACAAATATCGTCCCCCAGAAAGCGGGCTCTAACTCCGGTCCCTGGAGCCGTCTGGAGAGCCAGGTGTTGAGGAAATTCAAGACCTACTGCAACGGGTCGATGTATGTGATGACAGGAATCATGCCGTACAAGTCTGAGCCACATTGGATCAACAACAGGGTCTCTGTTCCTGAGTACATGTGGTCTGCTTACTGCTGCCCGTCCTTCAAAGCAGGCCTCCATGCGTCTGTCACACCGTTTTTCCCCACATATGCTGCTGTAGGGAGGAACGACAGAAACAGTGATGAGGAGTTTGTGCCAGTGAACGTCAAAGCGAAGGCATCGGTGAGGGGCTATGATGTGAGGAGGATGTCTTTGGAGACTCTGGAGGAGATCCTGAAACAAAGGCTGGGTATGTCCATCAGTCTGTTTCAGGGCCGGTGTCAGATGTAAAGTTGTCTTTGTAAATCTATGTAAATGAAAATATTCGTAACTATAGCTGAGCTCACTTACATTCTATAATCTTAAGAACTAAATGAGTGTTTAAGATGAATAAGATGATTCTCTCATAGTGTTATGTAACCAATTTTTCACAGTTTCAAATAAATCCCTGTATCTTTTGCTTTTAATTTTTTGTAAAACATCAGCATGGTTTTATGGATGAATCTTTTCACTGGGCACGGTGATCGAAGATACCTGCAAATAAAGTCTGAAATAAGAACCACTGAATTATGGTGTTAACATGAGGATGAAGTCATTTACTTTCAAAGTGCCACCACCAATACCTGGTCCTCTGCTTTTTTGAACACTTTTTCACTCAACCTATTTGGTATATTATAAAACATTTATAATTGCCAAAACAAAATCAACTATATTGTAATAGTGAACATTTACAGTGTGTTTAAAATCAAGGCTCTTCTCTATGAGGGTTCACTGCAGCTAACATTTTCTGACCTTGTGGTGCAATGGCAGCATGTCTGACTCTAGATCAGAAGGGTGCGTTTTCATATCACATCAAGGTCAAACATAGTGAGGATTAACCGAGGAAGTCAGTGGTAACTTTAAAGGTCAACTACATTAATAATTGATTTAAACATAATCATTAGTAAACCAAAGGAAATCAATGTTTTCACCTTGCAGGTTGAGGCCAGATCAGATCAGATGTATCCACTGTCCTTTCTACTATCAAATTAAAGGCACAAAAGCCCAAAATATATCTTAAAAAAAAAATCAAGAAATATTCCAGAGTCCTCAGAGGGAGATGCTGTAGCTGTGTTGTCTCAGTACATTGTTAATCTGTAAGAGCCAGCAGTCAACAAGTACAACACACACCTCACATCAATAACTTTCCCATCAATATGACCAATATGAC
The DNA here is from genome assembly GCA_008086565.1 of Thalassoma bifasciatum. Taxonomy (NCBI): domain Eukaryota; kingdom Metazoa; phylum Chordata; class Actinopteri; order Labriformes; family Labridae; genus Thalassoma; species Thalassoma bifasciatum. Next base: position 505,601 of record RPOG01000107.1, on the reverse strand, counting down.
TCTGCAAAGTTGTCCTCTGATCAATTTAATCTTTCTACAAGAAGATCCAGGAATTTATAGAAAAGAAGCCTTCAGATGAATTCAACCATTTATTTCTTCATGGACGACCAAAACACAGACATATAAAAGACTAAGCTGTTATTTGTATCGTCAGCAAAAGAACCAGGGTGCTGGCCTTAGCATGAGTAAATTACTGATAAAAAGAGAGAAAATTACATTGAATTAAACATCATAAATAAGTAAAAGATTTTTACAAACAAATGAGAGCACTTCAGATAAAAATGGCTGATTGATTTTATTCCCCTCCTCCAGAAAAACACTCAATATGACTGACTTCCTGTTAAACTCTGGACACGAGCCTTCTTCATCAACTTCATCATCGAGTGAGTGAATAAGACAAAGCCTTATTATCGAGAATAATACAAGCTTCCACCAAACACTTAAGCTCTACCACATTCAATGAAACACCTGTTTTTGTTTCCAGTTCTATCAGAGATTTGAAGGCAGGGTTTTAAAAACAGCGGTGGTTTTTCAGTTGCTCCACATCACTGAAGCCGCTCCCACAGTTGGAGCACTGTAGTGTTGTCTTTTCACTGTTGTGTATGAGTTGGTGTCTCTTTAAGTACTCCACACGGCTGAAACGCTTCCCGCACGCCTCACACCCATACGGGCGTTCGCCTGTGTGGATCCTCTGGTGTCGCTCTAAGTTGCCTAAGCGACTGAAACTGCGTCCGCACTGAGGGCACCTGTGTGGCCTCTCACCTGTGTGCACCAGATGATGGCGTTCCAATGATCGCGAGTGCGTGAAGCGCTTACCACAGATCTCGCAGCAGTGTGGACGCTCGGCAGCACAGGCGCACTCGTGGTTCTTCAGCGCCCAGGCGTGGCTGAACGTGTTTCCACAGTGAGCACAGGGGAAAAGACCATCCTCACTCCCGCTGCTCTGAAGCTGAGAGCCTCCTAGTGGACAAGGGTGCTCCTCCAGCTCTGCCTCAGATGTGAAGCCTCCTCCACACTGTGGACAAAAGTGAAGAAGGTCCCCGCCACCCTCCTCTTCTCCTATGCTTTCTCCAACACTCCCTGGAGCAGAAAGGTGGGGCGGGTGCTCAGACTCTCCCAGCTCCATATCTTCTCCTTTTATGACCCCAGCTGACTCCCCTTCTTTCAACTTCTTCGACCAGCCTATTCTCAGATCCACACCAGCCCTCACGCTGTCTTTCAACCTGCTCTGCCCCACCTGTTCCTCCCTCTCCAGGGTGGGGGGCTGAGGCTCCAGTTCTCCATCCTGCTCCATTCCATCAAGACCGATGTATTTCGGAGCCAGGCCGATCTCTCTGCCTGGTGTCAATGTGGGGCTGACGGGCCTGGAGGTTTTCATGGCGGCCTGTTCACGGCCTCTCTCAGCCCTTAACGCTGACTCCAGGCCCCTCAGCTCATCCATGGTCATCCCCCCCTCTGGTGGCTCAACTGAATCCACCTCCCAGTCCTCCTCATCTCTATCACTTGGATGAAGAGTTGGGGGATGGTCAGACAGGTCACCTGATCAGAGATGAAGGGAGGAAAAGAGAGATCTGACATGAGCACTTTGATTCAAACTACAGAATTATAAGAAAAGCCCTCACTCCCTCCACCCTGGTGTCCTGAGCTCATTACCTTCGCTTTGGGATCTGGAGGCACTGTGGAGAGTCTTGTTGGGTGGATCCATCTTCAAAGCCTCTTTAATTAGCCGGAGAGATGCAGGTTGGTAGCCTTCAGTTTGACCAAACTGTATTGAGAGCAGACAGAGTTTCAGCTTTAACAGATCAAATTAAGTAAAATACTCATCTGGAAATAATCAATTTAAATCATTTTTTGAATTGAAATTCATATCAATAAACATTGGACACATCTGTATTGAAAAATCTGAAGGAAAAGTCAGCAGAGAATTTCTCATCTGGGTCTGTACAGTTACAAACAGTGCACACACCCCCTGCTGGTTACCAGGAAGAATACAGGTAAAGGCACTTTTCATTGGCTTCAGTTTCACACCAAGACGCTACAGCTACTTGTGTAACTCAGTTTAAAGTTAAAGCCTTTAGACTTCATGTGTTGGGCTGTATAGCTCTCTTATACATCTTAGACTCTGCAATTACTTTACAGTGAAACAACTGAGCTCCACATACTTTGTGTATTCAAGTATAGCAAAGGAGAGTAAAGTTTATCTGCAATGGCAAAGCAAACAGCTTTTCACTTCCACCTGTCGTATTTCCAATTAAAAGCTTGCAGCTCTTGATATGTGCAGAGGCCTATTCTTTGTGCTACTTTCAAGGCTTCTCTGGAAGCTAAATATCAAATCAATAGCTTTGCCTTCATCCACTTCATCTCTGCAGTGATTTGATGGATGAAAAACAAAAGTCTCTGTCTCATTTCTTTTTTTTTCCTATGCTCTTTTTCACTCTACATGAGGCTGCTGAGCAGCGCAGAGATGTTGTGCCACTTTCTCCTCCTACTCCTCCTCCTCTGAGAAAGCCCGTCTCCCTCACCTCCTCTTTGATGTTGGACGTCTCCTCCCCCTCACCGCTGAGGCTGCCCTCCCCTTCCTCGTCCTCCACCATCCCTCCCTCATCCTCTTCATCCCCGGGGAACTGGATGAGGTACATCTCCCTGGCCTCCTTCCCCCCTCTTCCTCCTGCTACCATACCCACGGCTCCTCCACATCCTACTCCTCCTCCTCCTCCGCCTCCACCACCAGCGCAACCACCTCCTCCTTCCTCCCACACACCTCCGGGCCAGCTTTTGCCATAGGCTGCCGCCGAGCCCTTTTTTGACTTGCCTCCTGTGGAGAAGAGAAGAGTAGGGAGGGTGGGAGGCAGGTGAGAGAGGGAGGAGAAAGTGAGGAGGGGGGGCAGGAGATGGAGGGCATGGAGAGACAGGAAGGAGAGAGAATATGAAATATGAGGGGGAGGAAGATAAGTGGGAGGAGATGATTGGAAGACCAGGAGAAACAGATGAGAGTGCAGAGAGGATGGAGGAAGAAGAGATAGGAGGAGGAGAAGGAGATGATAGAAACAGCAGAGAGGATCAGGAGCAGAGAGGAGGTTGGGGGAAGGGAGAGGGAACAGAGAAGAGGGAGGAGGAGTGAGAATGAAGGAGTGAGGAGAGAGGGGGCGTAGAAGGACAAGAGAGCGGGAAGGAGAGAAAAACATGTGAAAGGGAGGAGAGCAGACAGAGAGAGGAAGAGATAGAAGTGGAGTTGGTGGGGGCCACAGGGAAGGAGGAGGAGTGGGAGGACAAGTTGAAGGAGTGATGGAGTATAAAGAGGAGAGCAGACAGTGAGAGAGAGAGAGAGAGAAAAGAGAGAAAAACCGGAGAAGTAGAAGTGAAGAGTAAGAGTGTAATTACGGTGGTGGCGGAAAGGAGCAGGAGAGGAGTGGAGTGGAGGAGGAGGAGGGAGGGAGGGGAAGTGTGTGCGCAACGTGATGAAGGAGAGCACAGAGCAGGAGGAGGTGGGGGCAGGGAGAGAAGAGGGAGGCGAGGGCGTGAAGTAGAGAGGAGCAGGAAGGGGAGGAGGAAGAGTTGGAGTGACACAGACAGACGGACAGGGAGAAGTGAAGGAGAGGAGGTGGGGGGAGGGAGAGGAGCAAGACAGGAAGGGAGGGAGGGAGAAAGAGAGAGAGAGAGTGTGTGTGCAGAGGCATAGAGGAGTGGGAGGGACAGAATGCAGTGGAGAGAGACAGGAGAGGGGGAGGTGAAGGACAGAGGGAGCGAACATGAAGAGGAGGCGGAGGAGGAAAGGAGGAGGAGGGAGGGTGGGAGGGAGGAAGGAGGGAGGGAGAGATCAGCTCTTGCCAGATGGTTTCCAACAAAACAAGTGCGTCTTCACATAAGCCCTGACTGCACAGCAAAACCCTGATTCTCACAGAAAACACAAATCAGAGGCAAAGATTTGGATGGTGTAGTGTGGTGCAACTACATTTACAGACATATTTATATGTGACAGAAATCTGATTTGTGAGAAATACTCACGGGCCACCTCAACTTTTCGCTTCTGCCTCCCTCCAGCGCCTTCCTCCCCCGCAGAGAGCCCGGCGTTGCGGCGGTTGGACGCCCAGCCCAGCCCGTACTTGCGCTCGGCTCTCAGCTTGTTCTCGGTGAGTCTCAGCCGCAGTTTGAGAGACTCGTTCTCCCTCCTGTTGAGGGACAGCTCCACCAGGTAGTCGTTCACAGTCTCCTGAAAGAGTTTGGTGATCTCGCAGACCGAAGCTCGGATCAGACTGTCCATGACGGCCGTCAGATGCGTCTCAAAGGTGGAGACAGATTCCTCCATCATCTTGGCCACAGGTTCTGGTGGGACCTGGTGATGGATCAGTATCACTTATTATACTAGCATTTCATGTTCAGAAGTTAAAACAAGTTACACGCTGTTCTTTCGAAATCATTACGGATATCATCCAACACATTATCCATACCACAATGTTAGCAAAAATAGCTTGATTGTCCTAGCAGCCTGCTGTTATAAACAAACCTTTGTATCTGGAGTGTGACAGGGCTATGTTAACCCATAGTTTCATTTTGGTTAATCCAGCTCTGTAACCTTCACATTTAACACTACACTGCTGCTTTATCCAAAAAGTAAAACGCAATTTACTACACAAAGAACACATTTCGTTTGCTTGCTACTTGTTCACTAGATGTTTCCTATAACTTACAACACATTAATGGTTAAGTGAAGAGCAGCAGCTCCTCCGTGACGGCAGAAAGTGATCGTGCTAGCAGCAGCAGCAGCAAACCGGCTAATTCAGCTGTGTATACGCACCGTTTAACGGACGAAACCAAGAAGAGTCAATCAGGCATCAAACAGCGACAGACTTTCTGATTTCACGAATCGCAGATAAGGCTTCGATGTTCGTATCCACAAAGACACGGCGACAAAGGAGCACACCATCTAACTTCTGCTCTCTCTCTCTCTCTCTCTCCCACACTCCACCACTGTTTTCCTCTTCGCCTCCTTCAGCTCTGCTTAACGATGCCTGACTGCACTGCGCATGCCCAGTACCGTAATTACCCTACAGCCAAGAGCAACCGCACCCTAGATTTGAAACAGACAAACAAACAGCATTTATCTATGCTTTATGCAACGATTTCATTTCAAGAATATTTTGGGTCAATTTGTGAATATACTGAAAATGTCACAAGAAAACACTCGCTAGGATGTTTGACTGTTCTTTAATCGGACCTCCAAGATGAAGGGGGCGCTGTGGTCAATGTGGCCGTGAGGTTATCCCCGTAACTCACGTCGGAGTAGAAACTCATTGAACGGCTCTTCCGCCCGAAATCGCAGCAGGATCTGCAGATTGTGGAGTGAAGAGAGCCAACCATAGACTGAGCCAACACAGGATTAATCATGCCTATGTTTGTGGTGAGCACCAATGTGGCCAAAGCTAACATACCAGCGGCTCTGCTGACTGAGGCCTCCGCGGAACTTGCAGCGAGTATTGGTAAACCCGAACAGGTAGGCCTTGGCCCCGGACATAATCACATGCTTAGTCTGGTTTATTGTTATACAGAGAGTTCTTCAATATGGATTTGAGCGTAACGACCAGAGCCTATAGCCGGGATTACATTTAAAGCAGGTTAGATGTACAGATTGCATGCCTCTGCAGACCTTTGAAGGATCTGGTCAGGTAGTTGTGCAAGTATTAATTGAGCATTATCCACACCTAATGCCCCGTGCACAATTTGACAGCAGTAGAGAATAGGAGGGTGAAACACTATGAAAACATGCGCACACGCATCCAAATTCTTCACACATTAAAACTCTTATTGTTGTCCTCTTTTTTGCATGATCCAGTACATTGCAGTGCAGATCATCCCTGACCAAATGATGTTGTTTGGAGGAAAGGATGACCCCTGTGCGCTCTGCTCCATCCACAGCATTGGCAAAATCAGTGGTACTGCAAACAAGAAGTACTCCCAACTGGTGTGTGGGCTGCTTAACAAACACCTGGGCATATCTGCAGACAGGTAGATAAACATTCACTCGCAACCCAGCCAGCACACCTACTGCACTTAATCTGATTAGGGAATTAAATGGTGTCAGAAACACAGAGACTAATATACCTTTAACCCCACACACAGTGGTATGCATTCAATGAAAGCCTTCCCTTACTCACTCATTTCTTCTTGTGTCTTTTTCAGAATTTATATCAATTTTACTGACATGGGAGCTGCTAATGTGGGCTGGAACAATACCACCTTTGGCTGAGAAGGAGCCAGAATTCAGCACTGAAATGTCCATTCCAGGATGTTCCTCTACATAAGAAATTAGCTCAAACTGTAGAAGTCAAGACATCTAGTCTAGACAAAGTCAAAGTTTGACTCTTTTAAAGGCACTTAGCGGGACCTCAATGCTTTGCACTTCTTATTTTTGATTAAAACACAATAAATGAAACCAAACAGATCATAAATTTTGTCTCTTTTTTCTATTATTTGACCTGGTAAATGCATTACACAAATATAGGACATGACGTTTTCATACAGTGTGAAAATTGTCTAATTATGTGTGGTGAAATAGAATTAGGAAATTCTAGGTGATATATTCAACACCTTCACTCACTTTCCTGAGTGTGTTAGAAACCTGTGTGAATGATCAAGGAGAGTACTTTGAGAGTATTGTAGGAAGCAAACCATGACATCAAAAAGATGATGTGAAAACCATATCTCACATAATTCTGCCAACAGAACTGATCCAGTAGCTTGAGTCAAATTTTGAGCTTTGAGTGGAATAGCTGCCCTACTTCAGAACCAATCACAGACTTTCTGCAAATTCAAGTAAGAGCACCATATTTGTAAACTACGGAAGAAAAAAACTTGTTTCGAGGAGGTAACTAAAAGTGTAAAAGCATAATATAGATGTGCTTCTGATGAAAACCAGTCTACTGGGTGCAGCATAGCAGGGCTGAGTGCCAGCATTTTAAACCTGTTCTTTCTCACAATTTAAGGTACAATTATACATGTTCCAAGTTTTTATTGTTAAAAGACCCATGCGCTCCCACCTTGTCTTGTACAAGAGAACAGCTCAAAAAGAGATCACTTCAGCTCTGCTCTTGTGTAACTATCAGAATGGCTCCCTTGTTCCCCTGAGAGGTAATTTCCTCCAGCAAAATGTGCACTTTCTCAGTTTAAGCAAACAGTTGCAATATCCCACAACTGGTGTCCGTTTTCTTCAGTTACACTCTGTATTACATAATCTCCCCCCATGCATGCCATTGTTTAGTAAGATGCACAACCAGGCTTGGTAGTTCTGCTGTACCAGTCTGCATAAATATAGTGGGCTGCACTTGGTGCTGACTATACCCATTGCAGCAGTCAGGCTGACCTGTTGCACAACAAAGAAGGTCATGATGCCCCCTTGTGGAGTTATGTGTGTACAACCACTTTCTGTGTCCTGTTTGTTGATTTCTTCGATGTGTGGCAGCACCATGAACTTGTACCTGAATACATGCAAGAGCACATCTCCATCAATTTTTTTCAGTTACAGTCACTGCACTCTACCTTTTCTTTCCATCTTAGATTTTTTTTTTTGCATTGTGACTAAGAATGGACCAAATGTGTCTCCAGGAACATCTGGGATTCATTTAGTTCTCCAGCCTTCTATCAAACAAACACTGTTGCACTTTTCTCCCGGAGGATGGTTCGGTGCACCTGTGGAGACATGGATAGAGGTTCATTACCACATACAGTTTTTTTTTTTTGTTGGACCAACTTTAGCTTTGATTGCAGCACATGCTGTGACATTATATTGATAAACTCCTGCAATGTCACAACATTTATTTCAATCCAATGCTGGATTAATTTTTCACCAAGATCTTGTACTGATGATGGAAGAGTGTGACTACTGCACAACGGCTCCTCCAGCACATCCCAAAGATTCTCAAAGGGGTTAAGGTCTGGACTCTTCTTAAATATCTTCCAACACACTGAGGTCTGTTTTGTCTGTAGTCAGTGTAACACTGAACAAAAAGGCCCAAGTCATTATAATGAATGGTGAAGAAGTGTTATCCATTCATCGTAGTGTTTTACACTGAGCACATTAGTGTTCAACTGCTTCATATAAATATCTATTCATTTGGTGATTTGTGTGTCATTTTAAACAAAATAGCCATATGAGAAGAATAATGTTGTTTTGAATGTAAAGTAAAGTTGCAGGAGAATTAATGGAATTTACTTCTTGTGTGTCTTTTTCTTTTTTTTTTTTTTAACTGTGTGCAGAGTTCTGAGAGTATGTGGCATGGTTCAAGAAAATGTGTTTAAACAATCGAGGAAAAACTGTAAAAACGTGCGTGGACGTCACGGCAGAGACGTAATGTTGACGTTCTTCCCGACCGGAAACCCGTTCAGACAAAATGGCGAATCTTCTGCCCGCGCGGCTTTCGACACGTTTAACACAAGTAATCAGTGTTAAAATGACCCACATGTTATTCTGTGGATCAGTCTAGCCTACGCTGCAGACCTTTTATCATCTTGTGGACAGAGTTATCTGGAGGAGTCTCCCCAGACCGGACTGTCATTTCTTTTCCTCCACATCAGAGGCTTGTTACCCGCCAAACGCGGTATGCTCGGTTACTGTTTTCCCCTTGTAATTTACCTTTCAAAACCATTGACTGTACAGTCTATGTTCAAAACACATTGATGTAGTGCAGAGCTGAAGCATTTCTATCACTTTTTAGTCTGAGAAGTATGCAGTTTTTCGCCTGAACTGTTGCTCGTAGTCAACATAACAGCGATAGTTGCTTCTGAACTATGGCAGTGTATGAATGAAAGAGGCATCGTGGAAAGAAACTGATCATTCTACGTTGTCCTTTTCGTACACATTTTAACGCCAACCCCTTCCAACATGTTTTATTGTGACGTTGTGAAATGTCTGGTGTCTCTCATGGATAAGAGGACAAAGTTTACGTGGTCGTCGCCTGATTTAGGAACTTTTCCACTGTAGTGATGCTCTGTTTCCTCTCCCTGTAGGTGTTGTAGGCCACCACTGCACGCCACTACTAACCACCTTCATCAAAAATGTCAGACTTCCGGATGAGAGAACTCAGAGCCCTGTTGGGCACGACCATGGAGTCAGTCCTGAGAAGAGCTATGTTTGAAATAATGAAGATTGTTGAGAACAGTCTTCATGATCATCAGCTGGAGCTGACTCAAAAAGGAGAAGAAATCGTACAACTGAAAGTCAAATTGCAGAGAGTGGAGTTGAGGCTGAGAGATGCTTTGATTACAAACGACCCTGCAGCACAGATGGGTCCACAGTTAGGCCAAATGCAACCAGAGTCTGAAGATGTTCCCATAGCCACCACTTCAACGCTGCTTCCTGAGACAGACTTTGAAAGTAAGTTGTCTTCAGTAGACCAAATAACTTTGTAGACAGTTTATATTATTACTTACCTTTCAAGCATAGTAGACCGATGAGTTTGGGCTGCAACTTTAGAAAATAGGCTAAAATAATACATTTTGGATGTGAATATGAGGTTCAGACTTTTAACAGCAACAAATTAATGACTGTGGAAATATTTCATGTACAAATGTATACAGACCAATAATTGGTTAACAAAGACCCCAAAAACTTGTTCCACTACATGTTTTTGAAGGTGCATTATAAGTAAAACTTTCAATGACTCAAATATGAATCAAACATAATTGCACTCTGAAGTCTCAAGATTATTTCAAGATATAAAATCCATCAAAAAGTGTAGTGAAAAATATCACAAGCTTGTACTGAGTCAGTAAAATGGTCAGCCGTATTGATGCCTTCCTCATCCACATTTCCATGGCTTCAAAGTGCCTTCTGATCATGTTTTTGTGTTTGATTTTGAGCAGTACCTGAAGACTGGTGTGCTCCAGTGGGCTATGAGGTGACTACAAATCAAGATTACAGCTTGTGTCCCAGTGTGAGATTGCGACAACTGTCTATTCCTCTGTATCCCATCCCTTTAAAGAAACAAGAGGTGTGTATCTCATATAGTCATACACATACAGTTGAATTCCCAGATAAAATTATTAACTACCATCTGTCTTCAAAGCTTCACATACTCTCTTATACTGTTGAGCAAGGTTGTAACAACACCTACTCATCTGGTGTTTGTATTTTGAAAACTTGTGGACCAATTAATAGTTAGGCCCTCGAAACTGAGAAACAATCAATCATTTATTTGTTTACAGGAGATTCAACAAAGTATTTACTCCCACCAAAGAACAGATGGTCTCAGGAGATCGAAGAGAGGTGAGGGCTGTTTGGTATTTACTTGTTAATGTCAATTGCTAACTTAGATGTATGGCTACTTATTTTCTCATGATGTATTTTCTAGTTTTACTCAATCAAATTCAAAGGAAGCCTTTTCTTGCAGGAACCTTTCAGATCCTTTAAACATTTGATATTTCCTTTTTTCTAAAATTTAAGTTCTCTGAATGTCTCACAGTCTTATTCTGGCTTGTGAGAAGTTAAAACTTTATCTGGCACATGAGTGCTCTGTCAAAGCTATAAAAATAACTGAGTGAGCTATTTTGCATAAGTTTCCTAAGTTTTCGTGTAGATTTTTACTTTTAAAAGGAAACAATAGACAGGAAAATTATAGGTAAGAAATTGTAGGATTTATGAAAAAAATTCCCAAAAGCTGTTAATGCTCACTATGGTTTTCTTGAAGTAGTTTAGTTTAGAGGTAGGTTAGTTCTTCACCAGGAGCGATGGACGTTTTGGGTTGTTGTCTTGTTGAAGACCAGTTTTGCTGCTGACTGCTAAAGGATTTCTTTCAAAATCTCTATATAACCTTCTTTCTTTTATAATTCCTTTAACTTTGATAAGATATCCCCAGCTCCAGACTGAGTACTGATGCACCCCCACAGCATAACCCCATGTTTAACAGTGGGGACAGTGTCGTGCCAGATGGTATGGCAAAAAATTGTATTACAGTATTTTTTAAGAGTGTACAGTATCACAGTACATGTGATCCTGTACATTCTGATAAAAGAAGATGTCTGCATCGGACTTCAGTCAAAAAAAGTTAGTGTTTCCACTAACACTATATTTGGAGGGTGCTATGTTATCCCTTGAGCTAAATCACCAAAATAAAATCACTTCAAATGGGGATAATATGAGACATGACAGTATACAGGTATTCTGAAAATCTATACAGTCGATGACACTGAAATTACTGACTTTGCTAAGTCATTAAATGGAACCCTGGCTACCAGAACGTCATTTTCCTAAATGATCAGTGTTTTTACCAGCTACATAAGAACGATTATAAAATCTCTCAAAATATCTTAGTTTGTGTAAAATTTGAAAAAATATTTCCACCTGTAGGCCGCCATTGTTGTTAACGCCACAATAACGTCTGGGTAGTGACGTTATATGGTTGCACCGGGCTCGATCTCATATAGCATCATATAAGTCCTCGAGCGGACTTCAGTGGTTTCCCGGGGAAGTTTTGTCGGTTTGTGTTGGAAAATAGTCGGCACAGCATTTGGCTTTAGTCTCCATTTATAATTACCCACACCTGTCAGCTCTTTCATCAGCATGGGCCGGCTAAATGCATCAAATGCTTCTGGGGAGAAGTGGCGAGAACATAGCCGCAGGCCCATCAGAAGTTTACGCCCACAAGCAATTTCCCACAACTTCCTTCTTTTCTTGTCTTTTGGGAAGCTGTGCAGACTAACATCAGTCTCCGTGTTTCCTTTTGACTGAAAAGTGCACCCAAAAGCAGCGCAATGTGGCATTATTATGTTTTTTTTCGCCCCTGAAACCTAGTGACTTACGGCCACCAGTAGTGAGTAAACGGTGAAATCCAGATGCTCGGCACCAATGTACGTCATCAACCCAGGATGCATTGCGGCAGTAAAACAATGGCTGCGCCATTTATTACATTTCTGAATAAATGTAATATATTTATTACATTTTATTACACTTGGGAACGCTATAATAACTGAATATCCTTCTGCTTTGTAAGCATCATTTTTTTCATCAGATAATTTGTCTCTCTTCGTTTGGTGATTCTCCCATTCCCTCTTTTTTCAAAAAACTGTTGATGTTTTTTACAGGTTCATTGCAGGGAGGCAATCAAAAACCAGACCAGAATCCGACAGCCACTAACAGAAACGGGCAACCGAAACAGCTCAGATGTGACATGGCAAGATTGCTGAAAGAAAATGCAGACAAGCTTGGTCATACAGAATTCAGAAGCAGAAGAACAAATTCAATAAGAAATCAGCAAGAGGAAACGCCAACAAAAGGAGAGGTTGGAGAAAGTGCAGCAGCTACATCTGAGCCTGCAGAACAGCAGACGGAGGAAAATGAAGACACAACAACACACCTCTGTAGGTTTTGTGGGGCATCATTCGAGTCGAGGTTTGGCCGTGATGTGCATGAACGTTTTCACAAGTGGTGCAGGGGCTGCAAACGTTTCCTTCCTTCTCTAGGTTCCCTCAGAAAGCATAAATTACAATGCCAAAAATTTAAAACGTTGATGGCAAAAAAAGCACGATCTAAAGCTACTTCAGAACCTCTGTCACAGGCTACAGAAAATCAGACCTCACCTAAAAAGGAAATGGGCCCAGCAAACATTAAAACAGGCATCCAGAATCATGGGGTTAAAAAAAAATACTCCTGTTGGATCTGCAACAAAGTATTTGTGAACAGGTCCAAGCAGAAAGAGCACATGCATGTTCATACCCCAGGAAAGCCCTACTTTTGCGGCCTTTGCCCAAAAAGATTCAGTGTAAAGCACTCACTTAAAAGCCACATGTTAAAAGTTCACAAAGACATGGTGATAACTGGGCCCACAAAAGAAGAGCTCACATGGACTGAGTCATTGGATGTGAACCAAAAGAAACTTTCCAAAAGAAAAGCTTTTGGCTTCAAGGGGAAGCGTATTGGATGGAGAGAATGCGGCACTGAGGTTCATGGGGGTTTCGAATGCAATGTGTGCTCAAGGGTGTCAAAATCCAAATCTGGATTGGTAGAACATCATCGCGTTCACACTGGAGAGAAGCCATACGAATGTCCCAGCTGTCGCAGACGGTTTCGGTATCAAGGGCAATTCTCTGTACATTATAAGAAGTGCATTAAGGAGCCGTGTGATGAGGATAAATCTGACCCTCCAACAGAATCACTTATTTCCAGCAATGGTGGGGAACAGGTCTCCTTATTGCAGGATGTGTCAGAAACTGCTTGAAGCATTGCCATTGGCAACCTGGTTTGCAAACTGATTAAATGTTTGGGGGGCAAATGCATCCGTCTGGTGATGCAGTAGGTAGTTTTTTCAAACCAGCCATGTGGTGTTGACCATACAAAGGAAAATTTGTACTGATTGCTGTGTGTAGTTTTGTTTTTTTTGTACTGTATTATTTGAGTGTTACAACCCCTTTTATGTGAAAACTTCTGTTGTTCTGCAATAGCAGGACAAATGTTATTATGTTTTAATGTTGTAATTGGTTCATGACCTTGAAGTTTTTATTGAATAACATGATAAAAGGTAACTTGAAAAGATTTCTTTTGTAGTTTAAATGTTGTAGTTGGGTTGACATTGTCGCAATAAAGCATGTTTGTTTGATGACTTGACTTGTCTTTTTTATTCTGTTTCACATGGCAAAGGTTTTGACCTGTAGTTATTGAACATTTAAGTTTGGTATTACTGAGACCTGTGGAGCTGGGGCTGTAGTGATAGAAGAAAGATGATCCTTTATCTGCAGCTTTTGAGTCTGTAATTATAAGAGTTCTCTCTTGCTTGGACATGTCCTCCTTTTTGGTTTTAAAATTATGTTGGGGATTGTAAAACTCCCCAAAATGCCAGGTTTTCTCAGCTTTTTTTTTTTTTTTTTAAATTTTTTAACAGACGTTATTTATTGTTATTGTTTAAAATCATACCAAAGGTCACATCATCTCTGGATATAGAGGGTGGAAGTGATGATAACTTTTCTGCCATCCATTTGTGGGTCTCAGCCTGGTCTCAGCCCAAAACGAAGGGGTCACATTACAAGGTTTTTTTTTGGTGAAAATCACAGAATCGTGCAGTCCTGTTATCGCGAGACTTCCGACTGTTTTCAGATCACGAATGTAAACTTCAAGCTGTTCGACTGGACGCGGCGTCTGAGTGTGACTGAAGTGTTATGAGGATTAAACCTTCGCGGGGGAGACAGTGTGCTGTTGTTGTCCAAAGGCTGACGGGTGACTTTGTAGACCTCCATCTCAAGTGACTACGTCCGCAGTTACACATGTACCCTGTGAGGCTAAATGCTAATTGCTGTGCTTCATTGATTTTCTTGTTTACATATTAGCAGCTCACATTGGAGGTAATCGTAGCCAACACGACATTAATCTGACTTCTTTGTCCGCTCGCATCCTGTTTTGTTTTTGAGCACAGGGCCTTTAATGTTGGTGTTATTACTTCATACAGAGGTTTCTCACTGCGTTGCCAGTCACACAGCTCAACGCTTCAGCTTGAAGGGAATAAAACACAGTAAAGATCGTTGAGAGCTCCAGAAGTTGGATGTGAAACCACAATGAGATGTGAAATCATTCGTTAACGGCTGCGATAACCGTGAAGCCGAAATGGCTGAGCGAGCGGTGCTTAGCATCTTAGCATCTCATGGCACTTCGTAGCTGCCGCAGCATCCACCATCATCTGCCTCCGCACGACAGCGACAGAAGAAAAAAGCGTTTCCTCCCCGTCTACAACTTTAAAACACAAACAGAGAGGACAATGGAGTCGGCGAGAAGCGCTTTTCACACACAGCTGGCCACCGTCATGGACTCGCTGCTGGCAGCCGCCGTGTGTGAGATCGCCAAAATTTTCGAGAGCAGCCTGTGTGAACAGCAGGCGGAGCTCGCACAGAAAACAGAGGAGATCTCCATCCTCCGAGGAAAGCTGGAGAGGAGACCGAAGACCAAGGGTGGAGGGGGCGAGGAGGGAGAGTTACCCACGGGGGACAAGGAGGGCAGCTTGAGACAGCGGAGTCTGACACCAACAGGTGGTGGATCTGCAATTCTCTCAATCACGCTTTAAGGAGTGGGCATCCAAAGATCTGCATGTTAAATACTTCTACTACAGACTTGATTAGCTACTTTATTTTGCATTAGATTGTAAATTTGTCAGGGTGACCATATTGTAAAAACATGTTTGTTTTTTGTTTTTTTTGTTGTTGCACATATTAAGTCAAAACTGAAGATAAAGTCAAAAATTCAAGTTTTTTGTCATAATTATGACTTTCTCAGCATTCCAACTTCTTGTTTCATGGCTTTCACTTTTAAACTTCAATTTTTTCAAACATTTCTCATGATTTTTGACCCCCCCCCAATTCAATTTTTATCTCAAAATTTGTGCTTTTATCTCAAAATTTGACTTTTTTATCTCGAAGTGTTGACTCTCTATTCTACAACTTTGACTATTTATCTTAAAATTTGACTATGTCTCAAATTTGATTTTTTTTTTTATTTCAAAATTTGACTTTTTTGTTCAAAATTTTCTTTACAGCTCAAAATTTTGACTTATCTCTGAATTTTTGCCCTTTACTACTGCAGAATTTTGACTTTATTATTCCTCAATATTTATTTTGTCTCTCCTAACTGATTTTTTTTTTTGCTAAAAATATTGTCTCAAGTCACGAAATTCTGCAATAATGCAAATTTTTGGCTTTTTATGTCATAAATTTGAATTTGGAATCTCAAAATTTATACTTTATCTTGAAGTATTGACTGTTGATAACATAACTTTGACATTTTATCTGAAATTTTTGACTTTTCTCATAATTTTGTCTTTTCCCCTCAAATATCAACTTTTTTTCTCAAGATTTTGACTTTTTATCTTATTACTTTGATTTTTTTAGCTCAAAATTTCAATTTTTATAAAATCTCCAAATATAATTTACCACCAAAAAGGAGGACATACCAGGAAAAAGGACGTTTGGTCACCATAACATTTGTACCAGCTAAAACAATCTGTGATCTCCTCTTAACAACTTTATCTTTTTTTTTTTTTTTTTGCACAGGACTGACTGCAGAGAAGGATGCATTGACTCACTCAGACCCAGTAGAAGGACTCAGTCAGAGCCTCAGTGGGCTGAAAGAAGAGGTTACAGGTCCAGATGGAGCTTTAGTTAAACATGAGGTCAGTGCCTGCCGTGTCTCTCTCTGTGTTCAAAAAAATAATTCAAAAAATTAATCTATAATGTTCTATGGTAGATTTAATGATGGCACTAGATATTTCTGCACTCCCGTCAATTGTTTTCCTCTACTTTTCTTCAGCGTGGTGGTTCACGGACGACTCTGGGGTCTGTAACAGTGGAGCAATCAGCAGAAAGCCTTTCTGCTGTGGATCAGAGGCAGACTGACACCCTGTCTGCCACACAAGCCAAGGCCAAATGTAAGAAAGCTCTTTACACTTCTCCTGTTATTGATTATTGTATCTTTTGACTGCAAAAGCAAGATTATTTGATTTAACTCAATTGGAGAATTGAAACTGCATCTGTTGTCCTTTCCTCCTTACCTTTCTGCAGTGTCTAATTGGGAGCATGGCAGTCGCAGTGTGGATCATAGACCTCTCCAGGACCAAGTTTCCCCCCCTTTTCTTTCTATTTCTCAGAGTGGACGCTGCTCACCCAGAACTGACCCAAACCTAGCTCAACAGGGGGAGTGGTTACCAGGCTTCGATGCCTCTAGAAGTGGGGTGACTGTTTTAGAGAATGTGCAGGCAGATGGCACAGGCTGCTCTGGGACAACGAACAGGAGCACCAGTGTGAACACACATGGCTACAGACCTGGTTTTGGCTCTGATGAGACAAGCAATGAGGATGATGAAAGTGCTTTCCCTTTTCTGGACCAGGAACCTGAGAACCAAAATTCCAATCAGACCTCTGTGCAGGGCCAGGGTGTGGGGTTAAGAGGGGCTCGACAGGTTCAGCCACAGACAGCCTCTGGTGAACCCCAATGGAGACCCAGAGATGACAGGGTTGGAAGAGGTTCTGTTAATTTCACCAGGCGAGTGACAAATTTCACAAGTAGAGACCCTCTTCGACCACAGTCCAATGCACAGCTGCTTACCCTGCGCCACACTAACACCCTGAGTCACCCTGTTGCTCCTGGAGGGGGGAATGGGAGACCATACACCTGTCCGTACTGCACTAAGTGTTTCACGTACCCATCCCACCAGCGCAGACACCTTTTACGGCACACAGGAGTCAGACTGCATCCTTGTCAGTTCTGTGAGAAAAGCTTTCTCACTCCCTCTGAACTGACTGTGCACACACGCACACACACAGGAGAGCGGCCGTTTGGTTGTGCTCAGTGTGGAAAACGCTTTGCCCGCAGTGGGAACTTAAGAGCCCACCAACGAGATGTGCACATGGGGAAGAGACCGTTTGCCTGCACAGAATGTGGGAAACGCTTTGCCCACAGGGGGAACCTGAGGGTGCACAACCACAGAGTCCACCAGGGTGATCCTTTCTATATAGATGATCAGCAGGAGCCAGACATGGGTCCTAATCCTATGTGAAGGATTGAAAATGATGTGTTTGCTTTGAAATAGTTTACAGACTCCCTCATCATTGGCTGGATCAAGACTGAGTTTTGTAAAATGTGTGACAGAACACTTGGACGTTAAAGGTTTTGCCTCATTTTAATTTTTGTACGTTGATTCAGGGCAACAATTTTATTTCACCACTTTGGAGTTTTATGATAAGGGATGTATGATACAAATGTTCAAAAAATTTTAAATCTGATGTTGATTTTATTGTAAATGCAGTTCAGTCAAATCCTAGAAACAGAACTTTTTACTTATCATCCCTGTGAATGACTGTACCATTCTCCAAAAATAACAAGTACTGACCATTGGTATGAACTTAATCATTATCCTCAAGGTTGGAATTGTGTTCATAATGTTGTTTTCCTCCAATGGAAGTCATTGAACAGTTGTGGAGACTTTTGAATAAACAAATGAATAAAGCCAGTAAAGACGGCGTAGATGTAGACATAAGGCATGCAGGATAGCTCCTCTTTTACACTGTGCTGCCAATCTTCTCATACTTGTGCTTTGTGTTGTAAAATGGAGAAATGTTCCTGCAACAAGTAATTGGTTGTCATAGAACAACTGTGCTCTTATTTACCATCATGTTTTTGGAAGTGTAATTAAATTAAATTAAACACTCACAGACAAAAACAAATCTTGATGACTGCCTAGCTGGTGCCTTCTATGTTTTTTCACTTCTCTTTGCCAGACTCTAGGGGGCAGAGTCAATTCAAGACAGATTTATAGAAAGGCTTGCATGGCAAATAGTTTTGATAGAAGTGGTGCTCTCAGCTTTTTTTACTATGCACTCTTTATTTTCAGATATGTTTTTTTTTCTGTGTTTGCATTTATGTCATCATGTCTCATCTCTCATTGCCATGATTTGTGAGCATGTGCTAAGGAGGCAAAAAAATCACATATAAGTCCTTGTTTTTTTGTGCTCTAAAATCCAGTGCCCTTGCCTCTTTTGGTCAAACCAAGTGTCTTTCCCCCCCGAGAACAAGTGCATCCATTTCATACGTTAGACCTCCTAAGTTGATAATGTACGTTTTTTTCATGTTTTTATACAATAATAAAAATAATGATAATGTTTAATTAATGTTTCCAAAAAAAAACCCTATGGGTCAGCTGTAGTTTGTGAATGATTACTCTCACACATGACTATAGACAAAAAGCGTTGGAAAATGGGATTGCATGGAGGTTGATGAGACACTCATTATATCCTCTCTTAATGTTTCCACCGCTGTTAGAGGCTTGGCCAAGCTGTGCTGTGTATTCCCCAGGCTGCTGAGTCCTTGTTTTGCTCACTGAAAGATTATATTCTGTGACCCGGTCCCTCCCTCTGGTGACCTCCCCTCCCCCAAGGGTCACCTGTGTATCTCCCTATGTGGGTTCTACATTCAGAGGTGGAGAAACATTTCTTGAACACCAAACTGAAGCCTAACTCTACTTCAGCTCTTATAGAGCAGTGAGAGGAGAAGGGCATTGAAGAGCTGGTTTTGTGTCCTGTTTGTAGAGTTTTATATTGATGGATTTATGCGTAAAATCTGGGCTGTGTGTAAGTGAATCTGAACTACTGCTAGTGTAAGGATTGAAATCCCGCTGAGAAAAGCAGGCTTTCACACACCATTTGGTGAATCTAATATCTAAGTACTGTATTTGTGTGGGGATAAAAGTGTAGGGTCAGACAGAGACCCAAATCTGTATATGACGAGGGTCCCAGAATAGGTATGTGTGTGTATGTGTATGTGTCTGTGTTCAAAGGCAGGGGTCAAACAGGCTTTGCAGAGTTTTCTGTTTTTATATTTGGTTATGTGTAATCTTCTTTATGTTGTAAGCAGCTTTTCTTCAGGGGCAGAGATGAAACAAATGAACAGCTGACCTGGCTGGAAGGACTGCACAGTAATGCTTTGAAATCAGGCGTTAAGGTTCGCTGCAGGTATTTGTTTAATCAATAAGTCCACTGAAACCCATTTTAATGTACACATTACCAGGTGATAGAGGTTTATACCAGATAAAACCATTTTGCCTTGGTGTAACAGCTCAAGAATGTGGTACTCCTGAGACTTAAGACATCACCCTTTCAGATAAAAATAATGTGTTACCAATGTTCAACACCAAATCACAATGTTATCATTTTGTTCTCCAGTAGAGATCAGACTATAATGTGCTCTGTACCTTTTATGTCACCATGCTGCACTTTGTTTCTCCAACCCCTTAGGCTGCTGCTTTAATTTACCCAGGAGAAAAAACTCTTTAAACCTCCTGCCATCTCCCTGCCCTCTGCCCGGATAGTCATTCCATCACCATCCCATAATCTTCAAGGAGTCAAATTATCCCCCTGATACCCCTCTTTCCCCAAAATATGTTGGACACAAAAGGAAGATATTACTTGGACTCAGCTGGAGATAGATGAGGAATCAGTGGAAACATTCCTCTGTCTGTTGCGTGTTTATTTTTTATAGGCATGCACCTCCTTGTCTTTATCTTTCCTATTTTCAAGTGTTCTATAAATGTGTAATTCCATGCATGTTAATGGTCGTATTTATTTCTGTGTACCAACCAGCTTCTCTCTGTGTGCAATTGTGTGTCCATGCTGTAAGAGGTTTAGCGTCGCCCTGAGGCTGCTCATAATCTACCCAGTCCCACCACTCCCCAGGGGCTGTGGTTTCATGCGGGTAGCCATTACTGTAGTGAAACCCCCCTTTAGGGGATTACAGTGCTGTATCTCGCTTACAGCACTAGGTTGATCCATCGTCTGCTGACTGTATTTAAGCTCTCACTTAATGTGCTAATAGTGTTAGACTGGAGAGATGCTACAGAGCTTTTAACTTTCATCTTCTGAGCCTTTTTGTCTGTTGGAAACGCTGATTTCATGGCTGCTGGCTTAAATCCAATCATTAATCAGTCACTATCACAAAATATAAAGTGATTTTGTGGATGAAGTCGACTCTGTTGGCACATTTTTCTGTGTGAATGTTTTATGAGTGAATGTGTGTGAGATAGTCAGTAGGCCACAGTGGGAGGAGTTTAGACTGTCTGTCTTTACAGTTTTGGGGCTACAGTGCATGATGGGGGGTGGGAATGGCACTTTATTATCTGCTTTTTTTTAGAGTTACTCATTTTTCCAAGTGTGTGTCTACACAAATGAGTGTGTGAGCGCTCTAACAGGATGCCCTTGGGTTGCTTAGCAACCCTGACTGTGTCTGCAGGTTGGAGTGGGGGTGGGACGGGAGAAAAGCACCAGGTCAAGAGAGGCAGACACTCACAAGCATCACTGCATCTGATTGGACATTTCAGAGCTCCTGATGAATGATGCTGATCGTTATCGTGTTGGCTGGCTGGAATGTGTTTGAATCTGACTGTCAGAGTTCATTTATCTGCACCATAAACTACACAAAAGAGGAAAATTTGGGTCTGGTGAGGTGCTTTGGTCCAATATTTTTGAACAGTTTTTCAATGTGGAGGAATTTAAAAAATGAATTTGACATTAGTGCACAGTTATGAATTCTCATTTTAAAACCATTGTCATTACAATTAATCTGGATTACGTGCTCATCTTTATTACAGTTTGTAATGTCTTTCATCCTGATAGGCACATGACTCAGATAAGTTTGCTTGGATGCTTGTATGAAATGCTTCAAATGAAATAAATCAAAATATATATATAAATCTTGATCTCTCAATTACAGGAATCATTAAACTGTATGCACAAATTAACTGTTAAAGATCTGGCATGTCTTCAACTAACTGAACCTCTATTTTGAACTAACCCCTTCATGTTCAGTTCTAGTTCTATTCAGTTTTATTCTCAAATTTTATCAGGTGATCCAGACGACAGCAATCACATCAATGAATCATTCTTTCAACTAAAATGTGCTTTTTCTCCAAGACTTAAGGTTAAATTTAAAGTTATAAATCAAGATTCTCCAATCGTGTTCAACTATCTATTCTGAGGAGAACAATGAGCAAATACGAAGACTCTTAGTTTTAGCTCAGGACACACGGGACATTGTGGATGTTGGGTGGTCATGCCCCAAAGTCACCAAAGTAACAGGATCGGTCTGTGGCCAAGCCTTCACGGTTGAATGACATAGTCACCACAGGGGACCTGAGACTGCTCAGGCCCAGGGTCAAACATGACAGTTCACCAAGGTCGAGCTGAAATGGATTTCATGTACCTAAACAAACCAACAAATCCCTTATTTTGTGCATGACGTTATCATTTTGCAACTAAATAACCATGCTAAACTTTTTTCTTTTTAAAACTTGGCTTAAAACTGACTAGCTGTTGGCCACCAGTCTAGACTATGGGGAGTACTATCCACGACAAAAGTTTTACAGTGTCTAACTTTTTGTTTCAGTTATGTTTCCATACACACCATTATCAGACTTTTGTGTCCTACTGAAAATTTCTGAAAATTAAGGAGGATATTTATGATAAAATTATTGAACACTTAATGTCACAAGAAGCGTAAATCACCCCCTACTTCAACCCAATTCCAGAGTAATGATTTTTCTGTCCTCATGAAGCTTTTTTCATTCTCACTCATTCAAATGTTTTCTTTCTGTAATGCATCAGTTCTTCTAAAAGAGGCATCACTGACTAAACACTACAAACCTGACAGGACCACATGGAGTCTACACAGAGCTGCTCACTAGAAAAGAAATCCACCCTGTTCTTATGGACTGAAAAGGAGAAGATAAGGCTGAAAAGTCAGTAAACCATGATATTAATGCTCGTATGCAACAAGGGGACAGAGAGTGTGACCGGTCGACATTTTGATAAAGTGCTAATACAGCACGCTAGCTGTAGCAATTACCCTTTTTTTCCCCTCGAAATTATTGTGCTGAAACTTCACCAATGTATTACTAACGCAAATTCATGTTAACCTCTGAGTTATTTTCACAAGCCTGAATCATAAACTGCTGCTGGTTTGCTTTTTGTGACAGATTTTTTTTTTCAGGTTGCAGTTAAACGCTAAATGCTAATCCCAGACTAAACCAATTTAACCGTTGGACCAATGTAAAGTGGTTAAATCTGGAGTGACTTAGTTGAAGTTTTAAAGCCTTTGCAATTTATTCAAAAACATATATTTTGATGGACCTAGACCACATATTTATGTTTTAGGCACAAAAAAAGGTTTTATATTGTATTTCTGTGCGTAATAGTTTGATGTTAGTTCAAAGTTGCCAAACGGCTACAACCTCACAGTTAATTTCCTGATTATTTAAATTTTACTTTTTTAAAGCTGATTTTATAGTTTCAGGGCTATAGTTTGTGATAGCAATCTAACATTTTTATCTCATGTTGTTTGTTGGTGTTAGGAAATTGTGACAGGGAAAAATAAGCAGAAAAGACATTTGTATTTGTTATTCTATGACTGACTGGCTTACTTTCTGACTTAATTACTTATTAACTTATTAACTTACTGACTTATTTATCTAGTTGTTTGTTTGTTTATGAGTGTATTGATTGATTGATTAATTCATTCATTCATTCATTAATAACATAGTCTGAACAGTTCAGAACCCACAGACATGAAATTTAAAATTTTAACATTAAAAAAATTAGGCAAATCAATAAATACAAGATAGTTATAGGAGCAATATGACTGTGTGAAATACTAGGTGCACTACCAACGGGTTTCTTTTTTTTTTTTAATACTAAACAACCCCCTAGTAATTCCTAACTCTATTTTTATCAAGTAAAACTAAGGTGAAATGATGATTGCAAAATTTAATTAAATAAGTGGTTAAAAAAAACATCTTCTTTACAAAAAATGTCTGGATCATAAACATGTCCTTATAATTTGTTTTTTTCTTCTCACCTTTCCTCTCTGCTTTGGGTTTGGCAAAAAGGTCAAATCTTATGTTGTACACTGATGAGACCTTTGGTATGAGCTACACACCAAACCTTATGGGTTTATAGTTTTAACCAGAGGGGGATTTAGTCGGCATATGTTTGGGGTGAATGGGAGGATCTGCACAGGTAGGAGAGTGGCTGTATATGGGAAACAGTGGGTGGGCTTAGGGGAGCTTTGTGGTGGATGTTAGGCTGGTGGGGTGCAGTTAGAAGGGCAGATATATGGCAGCAATGTGTGGAGCATTGCCCACGAGTGGTAAGAAGCGGATGGGGGAGGGCCATGCTGGCAGTCTTGGAGTAAGTCTGATAAACAGCTCTTCTTGTTCCCTGCTGTGGGGGGGTTTAAAGCCTGGTGGCAGACAGCCAGCACCAGTGATGGCACCAACTGTCATTGGCAGCCCCCCACTCTGTGCTGCCACGCTGAATGAAGTGTCCGAGTATATGTGTGTGTGTGTGTGTGTGTGTGTGTGTGTGTGTGGTGGGTTGTAAATTTAAGTATTTCTCCTAAATTTACACTTCTTCATCGCTTCTCACTTCTAGTGGGCAAAGCAAATTTTGAGGTAATATTTGATCATTTTGAGAGGCAACACACCTCTATAAAACACAAAATATGACATAATAAATCTCATATCAATTATACTCAAATGGATACAACAAGTAGAAGCTCAATGAGTTGAGGCGATCAATTTTTAATCTGTGTTTAAAATTGCAATTTTGTTAAAATCACAATCGCTACTTTTTATGGATTTCACCCTCTTTGATTAAAGTGAAACTTTTCTCTTCCTCATTCGATATTTCTTTTAAGGAAGGACATTCATACATTTTTGAGTGTTTGTCCGAAAACGTGCTACAATTAGAGATTTGATTCCATAGCACTGCACGTATTTCAAAACAATGATTGTCAATCACAGCGTCTATTTTATCAATAAGACTGATAAAAAACAATAGATGGAATAAATCCTGAGCTGTCCAATGGTAGATCATGTCCTGAGCTCATGAGTATGACATAAAAGTCAGACTCTTTGTGCGCTCAAACCATATTTCTGAAGGTTAAACCTGTCATGTGCAGGCCTATTGGATAAAGAAAAAGCAGAAATACTTCATGAATTCAAGAAAAAAGGGAGAGAAACTGAATACATAAAAGAAAAACCCTATTTTAATATTATCATTTCATCAAGTATTTCATTTTTGGACATAAGTCATTTTCCTCTTTTCAGTCTTTATTCTCAGCGATGCAGATTAATGCTTTCTGTTTCTTCTTCATCATCAGAGTGATATGATAGAGCAGGAAAGAAACGCTGAGTTTGGTTCAAAACTGGTTAACTAAATTTACCCCTCCGCTCTACCTAGTTTGCTCATAAACCATTCTGCTGTGTGTAATACATGGTGTGTGAGTAGGTTGTCTTTACTAATCCAATTATGCCCACAGAACCCTTTGCTCAACTCTGTTCTCTGCTTTACATTGAACACTCAGTCAAGTACAGCAGTCATCCATTCACCCCCACCTCCAGTCTCTCTGCTCTGTTCCCCGTCTGTCTCTACCTTATAAGACCCTCAGTCACTTTCCCCGAGCTGCCCACTCCTCCATCCCTCTCTGCGTCTTCATCATATCTAATCACCTGCAGTCAGTGGTGGTCAGGCAGATCTGAGCAATGTGTCCATTGGCTGCACCAAAGAGTGGGCGGACCCTTCTCTGATGCATCACACACGTACCAGAGCAGCAGTACAGATCCTCTCTCTCTCCCTCACTCTCTCTCTCTCACACACTCCCTCCCCCTCTCTCTACCTCTCACTCTGCCTTTCATACAGACGCCAGATCGCAGACTGCAGCAGAACGCAGGGCCAGAAGGATTTTCCCTCTTTGCACTGAGAGAGTCGAGGAACTGAGGAGACTGCTACCTGCCGAGGAGAAGAGAGACGTAATTCATGGAGGATCCACCGAGGAGTACCTGACCTACAAACTGCAGAGTGTGTAGGTGAGTGTGTGTTTGTTCTGCTGCTTATGCGTGTGTGTCCATGCTTGTGCGAGTTCACTGCAGAAGCAGCAGCACTGCAGATACACCGACCAGGGGCTCTGCTCATCCCTCTCTACCCTCCCCCCACTTTCCTCCCCCTCTTCATCTTCTCTTCTCTCATCTTTAGAGCATCCATTAACAAGTAGAGACTTAACTGATGTCATGGAGCATGGGTTGTGTATGTTGTGTGTGTATTTGTTAGAGAGTAGAATCACTCTGGCCACACCTGGACTCAGCAGCTGCTGAGTGGACATGAAGCTGGCTTGATTTTTCCTCCTCAGATTGATGTGTGAGCACTCTCGTGGAAAACAACTATGTAACTGATACGCCTTACTTTTGGACTTACTCAAATAATCCTTCTTCAGGTTTGCATCTGGCTTCCTGAAGCAGCTTTGTGGACTCAAAGGTGCGTCAGCCCTTCCTCTGGGACTGGTCCACTCCCTCCTCACCTGCCCCTCATCCTCATTCAAAGGATAGGATGGCTGGCTCTGCGCGCCTGTGCTGAGGTGGCGTCTGCGGGCAACAGTATGGGCGCTGTGCTGGCCGGTATCCCCACCACCCCCTCCACCACCGATCTGCCACCGCTACCCTGCCCCGCTGAAACGGGTGCTCCCCCCAGCCCCGCTGATGGGCGAAGACACTGACGCCACCACGACGCTCAACCACCGCGGCTTCCTCCCCGACCACAACTATGTGACTGAAGGTAAGACGAAAGAGGAAGCTGCATGTGCCTTATTTTATCGAGTCCATTTTACAATCTGGTCCATGTGTGCGACTTTGCGTTAGAGTTATGGAGAGTGTGTGGCAAAGTGTGCACATACTTAGTGTGTCTGTTAGATAAAACAAGCCCAGAAAAGCTTCCTAATCTCCTCTAAGCTCTGTGTTGTTCAGACAGAGTTGCAGACAGAGCAACAAGAACTTGTGAGAAAAACGTTCTGCTCTGCTAAATTTATTCACATTGGGAAAGTTCCCATCTCCTCTAAATCTCTCCACTTGTACAGTTGCTGTTTTCTAATCACTTCACTTAAGTTAACATCACCTTTCTGTTTTTTTTCTTGACTTTGTTCTTTTGTAATCACTTCCCTACCTTGCATAACAAAGCTATTTTGTGATGCTGCAGGAAAGAATTGATCTGACCTGTGGAGATGTGTGTTTGTGTGCCTCTATTTATGCCAGTTTGTCAGAAAAAGAAAATCGCAGAATAGATTTTTTGGTGTCAGTAAGTGTGAAATAGAAGACAACTTTAATTCTCAGATAGTGAAAAGTCCAGCAATATGAGGAATGTTATAGACCTGTGGTTTCCTCCTGTTTGTTTCCTAAAAAAAGGTGGATTATAACCTTGGATAACCTCCTCTGCTGCTAATCTTAATAACACCCCTAATCTGACCTGTGCACCGGCATCCCTGTCAGTCTGTCCTCAGTCCATTTCTCACACTCACTTCATTGTTTGCTGCGCCTCTTGGACCAGGACAGCAGATCCCGAACATGTTGAGCATTCATTCACATCCTCATATCACTGCAGAAAGGGAATGCAACTTTCTGCTTCTGTGCTTATATCATTTCCTCAACACGGAAGCACACAGTGTAGTCAAGGGAGAGCTGTAGTGCTGCCTGTTGATTGTGTAACTGCTTGTGTTTGCATTCAACACTTTGTCTCGCTGAGAGGTTTCAGAATATCTGTGTGCGTGTTTGTTCATCTCAGTGTGTCTTATCTAATACATACAGTATTCCCATTGTGTCTGTGTCCACTTTACAAAAGGATTTCTGTGAAATAGTGGCAGAAAATCACTCCTGACATCCATCACCAACCATCAATTATTGCCATGGCAACAGTCCATGATGATAAACATGCTGCTTTTCATGCTTGGCTGATATGATTGACAGGCTGTCTCCACCCACCAATACTGGCAGTATTAATTATTCCACACATCTTGGGCAGACACAGACATTATTCAGGCTGAATTGCTGATGAGCTCACACCAGAGTGGACACGCCATTGAACACTGTCGTCGTGGAAGAACTATGCAACACATAGATGGCCTAGAAAGGGGATACATCTACTGAATGCTCGCTACAATCAGTGACATAATATTCCCTCCACGAGACGACCAAACAGATCATTTCTGGCCACAAATAAACAAAAGGACCCATACCTGCCTCTTCTTTTATGACCCATACAACCAACCCCCTCCCTTCTTCACCTTTTCCTCCATGTTCATCCCCCACCCCTGTCCTCCTCCCCATTCCTATCCCCCACTGCCTCCCCTTTCAAACCTTTCCCCATCGCTCCCCTAATGCAACTTGCGGCATTGCCTGGCACTGAAGTGGCACGTATGCCAAACAATTATCCAACAGTGTTCTGAAGGCCGCTCAAACACAATGTGCCTGTGTGTGTGTGTGTGTGTGTGTGTGTGCGTGCGTGCGTGCGTGCGTGTGTGTGTGAGAGAGAGAGAGAGATGGACAGAGAGAGAGAGAGTGTGGTGCTGCATGTGATTTAATGCTTGGTGTATTTTGTTGTGTCTCCACCTTTCTTCCTCTTTTTTAACCTGTGTTGCATTCATATTCATGTCTTTGTCTGAATACACGCTGTGTGTCTTTTTGTTTCACTCGAGTCTGTGTGATATGGGGTTTTGCTTGTGTTTATGTGTGTGCGTGTGTGCGCATACATAACAGTGTGTGTGTAAATCTTCCCATAGGGATTTCCCTGCCCTTTAACTCCTACAGGGGAGTCATGCTCTACCTCCCTTTACCTAAGCTTCCCTTCCCTTGCTTCATGTCTTATCCCCCTCTCACACTCCTTTTGCCCTTCCAAACGTATGACTTGAGCGGCACAGGGTAGCATAATAGATCAGAAACACAAAGGAGCAATTACAACAACTTCATAAATAAGATTTCAATATTTTTGAAGGTTCCATTGAAAGAAAATTTGACTGATTTTGTTTGATGAATACTTTAAGGATGCTAACCCTTGTTATTGTTTGAGGTATATGAAAGCCTCAATGCTTTAAGAGGCAGATAAAAGCCCAAGATTCCTGGGGATGTGTTTTTGGAAGACTATAGCCAAACAGAATTACAAAATTAGCATAAAGAACAAGAAACAGTCTCAAAACGAACCCTTGATATGATGCCAGAGGCAAATATGTGTACTAAAGGGTTCATGCAATGCTGAAGGTTAAAAGATAAAGTGCTTGTTTTAACATCTTGGACAGGAATATTTACTTGTATGATCTCATTTCATGTAATTTCAATCTACATCCTGTTGCTCACAATAAGTCAACAGTTTAAAGAAACTGCTTTGGCTTAGTGACACACAATAAGGAGTCATCATAGCTGCCATGACTTTTTAATACTTGTTCATCATTGTCACCTCGAGGGATGTGAGAAATAATTACACTTCATTAAAAAAACAGCCAATCAGACATTTTGACACCCTGTTTATCTCTGTTCATCCTGCATGCCTCTCTAATCTTCCAGCCAGACCCAACACGTGGATACATCATGTTTTATTTAGATACAGAATTATCATTAATACATCATACATCAGTCGTTTTTTTCTATGATGAGTTCTCATGGCCAAGTGTGGTGATGCAGTAACTCAGACCCAACACTTAACCCCACCCTCCCTGCTCCTTCCTACCCCTCTGCTGCTCCACCTTGCCCTCCTCCCTTCCCTCCTCCCTTCCCCCCTCCCTCCTTCCCTCCTTCCTTCCCTCCTTCAATCCTTGCTCCTCTTGCAGGGCTGCTCCTGGCTATAGCCTGAAGAGCTGCGCCCATCCTGTCCACCCCTCTCCACCCTGGAGTCCTCCCCCAGGATGTTGAGCCCCATCCAGGTCCTGTGCTCCGACATCACTACCCTTTCTCTGGAGCCCGAGCCGTTTGCCTCTTACACTGAAGGTGTGTGCTCTCTCCTCTTCTACAACGGTCCTGTGTCTGTCACACAGTTTCCCCGTATGACCCCAGTATGACGTATGGAAGCTGATGTGTGTGGGTATGTGTGTAAAAGAGTGTATGTCAGAAAGTGTCGGTGTGATTGCCTTGAACTGTGTGTGTGTGTGTGTGTGTGTGTGTGTGTGTGTGTGTGTGTGTGTGTGTAATTCATCTGAGCCAGGTGAATTCTGACTGGCTGAGTCTGAGCGTTAAAAATATCTTAAACATCACACTTTCTCTATCTGTCTGCCTCATCTTTTTTGTGTTCCTATTTTTACACCTGCATCTTTATTTTTGTCTCAGTGTGATTTTTTTCCAGTGTGTGTTCTGCCTCTGTGTGTATGAGTGCATGTGTGTAAGTGTGTGAGTGTTTTTGTGACTGATATCTTTAAATAGGCTGACCAGATGTCACCCAGTCTTCTGAGAGCAGAGCTACCTGTGAGCTTCCTCTTGTTGTACATGAACACAGACACGATTGCATACAGTCTTTGGTTCCCTAGCACATACACAGTTTGGATGCAGATGTGAAGCGGATGAAGGATGTAATTTATTGATCAGTTATGATTTTTGTCAGTAAAATTTGTGTTACAATTCTCCCTAAGAAAAGTTTATAATAGTGATGTTTGTTACTGTTAATTTCCTTTCTGATCCAATTTCTGAGTAAAATTCAGGCCGGTATCCTCAATACCAATCTGATATGGATACTGACTGTACCAATTAGTTTGGTTATAATTGATAATAGATACATCATACGGATCAAATGATATCTTTTTCCAACTCTTCTAGCATGTATTTTTCTGAGAATATAATGGCTTTTTTATTTCAATTGCTCTGTATGATCCAACAACACTTAGTCCATGTAATCCACTTTAAATGATCAAGTCTTTAGAAAAACTTATCTGAATAAATCTAGGCACTGAAATTGCATCACACTTGACTCCATTTATACTCCGCCATTGTATTTCTAGACTGAGTGACTGACTAGGCAGTGTGCTGCTGTGATGGCGCATTATGAACTTACCCAGGCAGAAAAAAAAGGAGTTCCCACCAACTGCGCATGATTCAAACAATAGCTCAATAGTTTAGTAACTTTCCACTATGCTGCTGTCAATTTTAAACATTACTTCAAATGAATAAAGTATCAGAAGTATTGATATTTTGATTTGAGAACCAATTTTTAGAGCATAAAGATCTGGTATGGATGGTATTGATACTTCAGTATTGATCTGTACATCACGAGTTTATAAGCGGTGTCAACACACAATCTCAGTTTCTGACTTACCAGGGATGAACCAAGTATTACAAGCCAAAATCATGACCATATTTATATTGAATATTCATAAATCTATATAAAAAACTAGCTGACTAACTTCATTCAGTAATGAACCACGAATTACAGCTTTGAGAACTCATACACATGATGTCTACAGGTGTAACTCACACATGCAGCTGAGCCCGACACAGTTTGTGATTCTAATTGTTTGTGTCCATAACCATTAGGCTCACACCAGCTCTGCTCCATTGTGCCGATGTGTGTTTGGAGAAATGGCAGATTCCCTGCTGTGCTGGGCTTAAATCACCCCTCTGCACACATGTGCACCTCCAACACAAACATACACACACCCATTTTTTTTTCCAGATAACTCCAAAACTGCAGGACAGGGATCAATTTAACGGCTCCCTCCGGCACTCTCTCCCCTCGTCTCCTCTGCCCTCTCCTCTCCCTCGCTCCCTCCAACCCATTTATTTCACTGCAGGGTAATAGAGTACACACACTTGTGCACACGCACACAGGAAATGCGGGCTGCTTGAGGAGCAGCTTGCAGACACACACACACACACACACACACACACACACACACACACAGACAGCTCCTGCTGAGCGGTGACTGGTCCTTGCTTTTAAGGAGTGTGTTTTTGGCTCGGCTTAAATGGTCTGTGTTTACGCGGACCTAAGATATCTGTAATTGGGACGGTTGGATGTCTGCTCCCCCTTCTGTCTCCAAAGCAGCCTTAACATAAAAAGAAAAAAAAAAATCTTCACCCTCCACCCACCTTTCCTCTCTTCTTCTGTCCTCTCCCCACTCTTTTTCCTCCTCTTGTCTCCTCTCTTACCTCCCCTATCCTTGCTGCTCCTTTCCTCTCACTATGCACTTTCCAAAAGTTAAGATGTTCTTAAGAACTTATCCATCCATCTACCAATAACAGTTTTTGGATTGTTGATGCTTTTGTTCTTGCAAAAAACTCATTGTGCTTTGAGTGTTTGCTTGTTTGGTGTTATCACTTGTGAGTGTTTTTTAAAGTTCTCCGTGCCACTGGGTTCATTCATGTTTGTGTGTTGTTGTTGTTTTGTATTGATGTGTACTGTATGTGTGGGCGCTTGCTCTTGCAGTCACAGTGTGCTCCTCTGCTCCTGCAGCGTGGCGATGAGTCAGACCGACCTGCTGATGCTAATGGACTGTCTGTGGGAGACAGACACAGCTAACTTGCTATACTGTAGCACTCTCACTCTCTCTTACACACACACACACACACACACACACACACACACACACACACACAAACACACTCTGACTTACAGCTTGAACTCCCATGATGATACTTTTTTCTTCAGTTGGTGTTTGTATTCTCACTCAAATATATTTCTGTCTGTGGTGCTTTTCTAATAAAGCGAATCAGAGAGCCAGATGGATGTGTTAGCTGTGTGTGTGTGTGCATGTGTGTTTGTGTGTGTGTATAAGTGTAAGTAAAAGAGGGGGGAGGAGAGAAGAGAAAGATGAAGCGGCTGCAGGTTGGGAACAGACAGAGGATAAGAAAGCAGCGTGTGTGCTCTATATTTTATTCAGCTTCATTGTGTGCAGCTCCTGTAGTTTTGCTTAGCTTGGCTTTTTCTCTGTGCAACCTGAGTGGAGACACATTTATCTATAAATGCACACACCCACAGATCATCAAGCGCACTCTCATTTTGTGCATCATTACGTGACTGTGTGCATTCAAAGCTGTTTGTGGGTTTAGTGTATGTGTAGGGGCCCATTTTTGAGTGTATGCATAAATTATGGGGACATCCTTGTACCAAGGCCCCCTCTGCACCCTCTGATATTAATTTAGCAGTGGTTGTTGGTGGACAATACTGCAGAGCTGCAATTATTCTTCGGCACTCCTTCTTCCTGCGAGAATTGGATTGATGAATCCCACTTCCTCCTTTCCACCAGATTGCCGTATACGGCTAACTGTTACGAGTACTGCTGCTACTGGTTGGCTCTGCCTGTTACCATGGCAACCCCTTGCTCACTGAAGGACCCCCCTCCACCACCCTTTTTCCATCCTTCCCATTCTTTCACCACCAGCATCACTACCAGTACATACAAGCTAACCTACAGTCAGGCGGAAGAGTGCAGTGGGGGAGGGATGAATGTGGATGGACATCCAGAAAGAAAATAAGAGAGTGGAATGGGCCAAAAAAAAAAAATTGAGAAACAAGGGACCAAGAGATGAGAGATTGGTAAAACAATCTGCAGGGGCTGAGCGAGGGATTGAAAGTAAGCCTGAAACTGAAATTGAAACTGCAAATAAAAGATGCTGCAGAGACTGAGAGATCAAGAAATGATGTGATGACCAGAGGAAAATGATGAAAAGAGAGAGAGAGGGAGAGAGAGAGAGAGTGAGGTAACCAGTATTACATGAACCATGTGCCGATCAGGGTGAACAAGGTTGTGTTGGTGTAGAGAATGAGAAGCAGTCCCTGCCTCCCTTCATCATAAAATCTCACTCTCCCAAGGCCAAAACAGAAAAGACGAGAGGCTGCAGCTTTAAATCAGACTCTCCATAATACGCTCTATTTTTATTACAGTCAGTACTTTTTCAGAACCACATTCTCACAGACCAAAACTTAGCTCAGCTGACTTAAGCCGCTGAAATGAAATCTACTTTTAAATCTCATCTGGGACATTTTCGGAAATATTTTTTTAAGTATTTGGCAGTACAGTCCTAGCTTTATGCATTTACTGCTAAAATGATTCTTTGTTGGCTTCAACATTAGGTCAGGCAAAAAGAAGCTTTACAACGTGTACACGGATGGTGCAGCTTCTCTTGCCGTTACCTCGAACACACTTTGGAAATAACTTGAGGTTGTATGTTTTTCCACGTGGCATATGTTTTGATTAAGTTATCTTACAGTTGTGAATTTTTGTTGAATGTGCAATTGTCTTTTTTTGTACATTAGATACAATTTGATGCAGGAAAATTAGCAAAGTCTTTTGCTTCTTTCATACTAGGTCTTTGTTTGTGCTAACCCTGCAAAGAGCAAATAGTAAAAAATTGTAAGCATGCATTTGCTTGAACACTTCAGAGAGCTGGAAGCCTCTGTTTTTTATAACAAGTTGTCTTTACTTAGAACCCATTTTCTGACATACATATGCCTGAGATACAGTTTAAGGGAAGTGTTCATGTTTAAATTAAAAGTGAAATTTGAAAGCATATGTGAAGTTTGTCCATCAGAGTAGCTGTAGTTGGTAATCTGTTTCTGGTGACTTGGTTTCATTGTAAATAGTAGGTTACACTGAGGATCACCCTGACTTTTTTCACTGGTATGCCCTGACAAAATCAGTTTGTTCTGATTTACTTGCAGTAAACAGGTTTTAAGCTTGTCAGAGTGACAGCGCCATAATTTAGTTTGTACAAAGTTGAAATACAATTTTTTTTGGGTCCATCCTCAAGGAGAATCATGGGAGCTGAATTAAAATTAAACACTTTCTCTGTCATAATGTTAAACGTCAATGAGTGATATTGAGAAACTAATACACAGCTGAAACTCAACTGAGACACTTTGAGATAGTTACATTTGTTGTGAATGTGTTTGTGATCCTGGAAACTTTGAAGGCCTTTTCTTTGTTGGTGCATCACCAGCAGCTTTCTGTCATGTTTGATGTATCTGAGGCAAGCAACAACCTTGGGTCCAAAAGGATGAGGCAAAGAGGAAGTGCTAAAATCTGCATTTCATCGAGTGTTGGCTTGAGGCTGACTCCAAAAGTACCTGAGACCACAAACACACCAAACCTAAAAAAAAAAAAACTGTTTTCACAGAAGGAATAAACATGTTTACAGCCTGGTTCAAAAGATGTCTCCATCGGAATAGCTTATTTCTCTCATATTACACGCTTTGTGAGGGGAGTGATTTTTCTCCAACGCAGCATTTTAGAGGACATTAAGATGAGGAGTTTACCCAATCAGAGGCACAGCTCTGAGGCGCCAATAGCTTTTAGTGTGGAGGCTCAGAGCCCGCCTTGTTTCCATCATGTCCCTCGTTGACATTTAGCTTCAAAACTGTTTCCAGTGACGTCAGGGGAAACTGCATTCATGTGTTATACACTGTGTGATTTGAAGCTAACAAAAATATGATTTTAGAGGCGACAGATTCACACAACAGAGATGTGATGTCCGATAGAGTGACCATTAAAATTGGAGTAAAAATAGACCATCAGGATGTGAATTGTTTATCTTTTTCTGAACTGATCAGATAATGCAAAGGTACTCCAAATAACTTTATAAATAATGTGAAGCACTTATACACATTATCTGCCGAGTCTAGTGTGGCTCAGTATCTACCATGATAAACTAAAACTCATGCAGCAGACAGAGCTAAAGGTATTGATGTTGGCACTTGCTCAGTTGTACATGATGACACCATTCCTGAATCACCCCAAGCACTGCTCTCTGCATCATATGATCTCAAGATAAACACATTTCCCAACTGATGCTTGTAAATGGTACACCTAATTCTAACAGAACTGAATTAACCCTTTGTGACCTCCCGTACAGAGTCTTCCAGAGCTTATCTTAACATTTCTACATACTGAAGTGTCATCTTTTTGAATAAAACTTTTGTTTTACATAAGTATAAGTCTTATATCCCAAACTTGAACGATAACTGACAGACTTATCTTCAGACTAACAAAAGTTGCTGCAAAAGGGCAAAAACCCATTGAGATTTGAACATTTAACACATATTTTTCTAAACACAGAAGTGTCATGGCTGTATCCCTCAATTTTTTTTGCTGCATATTATGCTGCATTTCCTGCTGAAGCATAAAGAATGATCAAGCTATCTTTTGATTCACTTAATTATCAATTTAAAGGGATCAATAAGCCCTAAGTAACCAATGAAAGTCAGTTTTGCCTGTCAACAACATTACAGTCATTGATTCCATTTGTTAGTTTGATTCTTTATTAAAACACGGTCACTGTTTTGTACTGGGCACAGAAACAGAACATGCATGCACAGGTTGAGAGCAACATTGCCCCTGTTTTATTAGCTAATGTATCATTATCATTAAATCTGTCATCAGTGTGTAAATGAATTTGAGAACATTTGCACAGCAGTCTCTTTTTTATTTGCTGTCGTGATATTTATTCTTGATAACGGATGTGCTGTTTGGTCGTCAGCCTCCCATGACCAAGCCGTCCCGACCAAGTCTTTTTGTTCGACTCAAGCAATGGGGATACGTGTTTAAAGGTCTGAGGGGTGGGATTAAATGGCTCGATCAAAAGCAGTTAGTTTACTATTGTTAAACCTCTTTAGTCATACAGTGTGTTAAACAAAAGATAATCATAGGGTAAAAATGCACATTAGATATGACACTGTTGGGCATTTTATAAGACTCAGACTAAACTAAGTGCTCTCCATTGCCATTCTGTGTGTGTTGTGTGAGTCAGAGAGGTCCGCTGAGAGCACGTGGCAGTAAATGCTAAGTGGTTAATATTGTGTTCCCTCTTGATACATCAGTGTTTGTCACTGAGTCACTCTGTGTTGGTGTCTCAGGGCAAGTGATGGGGACATTGTTTCCAATAAACAAACAAATGAATCCTAAAAAATGAAAATTGAGTAATATCTTATCACTTATGCAGAATTACTCTCTGAGTTGTGCTCACGAATGAAGACACCACAGGGGTAGCTGTTATTCATTTACACACACAAATGCAGTCACGGTGAACTCAAGTGACTCTGTAATCTGGTGTGAGAGAGAGTCATAGTGTGCGTCACTAGATGTGTCATACCGGAGGACAAATAACACCTGTGCCACGTGAAACAGCTGTGTGTACGAGAGTGAGTCTGCGGTTGTAGTTGTCTGTTTGATCTGCACGTTTTGATTGGTTTCAAACATTTTCCTTCAAAGCTTACTCACCATTTCAGAACATTTGTGTAAGTGGTCAAATATCTTTTTATTCTTCACTTTAATTTGCATATCTAATCAATTTACATGTTAATGCTTAGACTGTTTACTGAGTTTAACAATTTAGAGCAGGGTAAACAGATTATCTCGATGAATGATGATGTGTGCTCAATTAGCTAATGGCTGCTCCTTCTCTCTCTTTCCCTGCCATTTCTTCCCCTCA
Source organism: Thalassoma bifasciatum (assembly GCA_008086565.1). NCBI lineage: Eukaryota > Metazoa > Chordata > Actinopteri > Labriformes > Labridae > Thalassoma > Thalassoma bifasciatum. The sequence goes on along the minus strand of RPOG01000107.1, from coordinate 468,870 downwards.
TGCTCCACCTCCACCTCTCCCCCATCCCTGCTTCTTTCCATCCTTTCCTCTCCTTCCATACCTTCTCTCTCTCCAGCTGATATTATCTCCACTGTTGAGTTCAACCACACAGGAGAGCTCCTGGCCACAGGGGACAAAGGAGGCCGAGTGGTCATCTTTCAGAGAGAACCTGAGGTACACACACACACACACACACACACACACACACACACACACACACACACACACCACTCATAGACACATTCATACGCACTGAAAGATCATATTTCATTCTAGCTCTGTGAGCAATAATAAACACAGAGTCTCCCTCGAGCTACACCTCACATTGACTGATAAATAGTTCCCTCTCCTGCTGCGTCAGAGGCAGTATAATTACAGCTGTGTCAAGTCTACACCATACCTCACCTGCGTCTTCTTTAACTCCTTGTTTTCTTTTCCCAGAGCAAGACCGAGCCTTTCTCCCAAGGAGAGTACAATGTCTACAGCACCTTTCAGAGCCATGAGCCTGAGTTTGACTACCTTAAGAGTCTGGAGATCGAGGAGAAGATCAATAAGATCCGATGGCTGCCTCAGCAGAATGCTGCTCAGTTCCTCCTCTCGACCAATGGTGAGAGACCTTACACACACACGCTCCTCTCAGAGCAACCAGAAAGATGTCTGTGGTAAATAGCTTTCTTTACACTAGATGTTAAGACTTTTCTTTATCTCAGAAATCAAGTTTTCCTTGATCAGAGTTGCACCATATTTCTGAATTGCATCAAAAGCTGTCTGCTTGAGATAAGAGATTCTATCATCAGTTTATGCTCCACGTTTATGACTGTATAGGAGGGTCTATAGATTTACCCTGAGCTGTTATTGATTTATTTAAGTACTATATTATTTATGATTGAGCATATGAAATATGTAGGACCTGCTTCAGCAAATGGGTTAATGCTGCTGCTTGAGTGCTTGCTGTAATTTTTCCTGTTACAATACCAGGTCTTTCTGTGTCTGTCAGTGTTGATAAAACAAAACCTCGGTGATCACTCACTGTTATTCAGAGCTGACAGCTTAAAGTGTGTTGGAGGATTAGCCTATTCATTTTGTCATTTCTCTGACTGTCGAATGCCTTGAGAAAACATTCAAACAGCCCTTTGAAAAGAAAAATTCAGCTTCTTGCTTTTGAATTTGAGATGAATTTCTATTTTTAGCATACTCCGAGTGTTGAATCACATCTTATCTCAGATCTCTCAGTTATCTCAGAGCTTTATCAACTACCACCTTTTATTCATTTGTTACACTCACACGTTTTTATCTGCTCTTCTCCTAAACATAATGCATCTGTGTTTCCTAGATAAGACCATTAAACTTTGGAAGGTGAGTGAAAGAGACAAACGGCCCGAAGGATACAACCTGAAAGATGAGGAGGGTCGTATCAAGGATATCTCCACTGTCACCTCTCTACAGGTATCCATCCATCTATCTATCTATCTATCTATCTATCTATCTATCTATCTATCTATCTATCTATCTATCTATCTATCTATCTATCTATCTATCTATCTGGCACACAGTTGCAAAATAATATTAATGAAGTCAGCTGTGCAGCATAACTGGGTCAGTGGGTACAGATGTGTTTGCATGTGCAAAAATGGGTCACTGGCACAGTGGCACGTGTGTACCAATGCCTGAGTGTGTGGGGGTGGAGAAAAGTGTAGTTTCCAGCTGCGCACAACAGCACCACAGTATCATCATTAGTCAAAGCTTTTTTGGGTCTGCTGTGGTGAAATCTTAGTGATCTAGATGTACAGATCCGAAAACATCTTTGAGTTTATGGGGATTTGCTCCCCCTGTGCTGAAGACTCATCAGGGTGCACGTTTGAGCTGTATATTAAAATGTGAACTGGGCATTGACAAAGAAATTGCTCTTTGATGCAAATGTCAAGTTATGAAGATTCAACCAAATGTGCTTTCAGTCATGGGCTGAATTGGTTTGAGACCTTGCTATCACATGAGCATGTTGGGGTTCTGGCAGTAATTTATTATTAATGTCAAGGGGAGCACTTCATTAAGTATTAATTCATGATGCAATCAAAGAGTTGAATTTAATCTAATGTCAGTATCTTGACATTCCTATCTTATTCAACCAGTTATACAGAGTGAGAAAGAGTTTCCTTTGTTTCAGGTGCCAGTATTGAAGCCGATGGACTTAATGGTTGAGGTGAGCCCACGGCGAGTCTTTGCAAATGCTCACACCTACCACGTCAACTCCATCTCTGTCAACTCTGACTATGAGACCTACATGTCAGCTGATGACCTGAGGATCAACCTCTGGCATCTGGACATCACGGACCGCAGCTTTAGTATCCTTTGTGGGCTGCAGAGGGCATGCACAGAAAAAACAGGAAAAATCAAATATACTTGGAATAAGCATGAACACACATGATCAAACACACTGAAGCCCAGGAGGAGATTATTAAAGCACAAGGACACATCTAATTAACGCATGTATTAACACATAGCTGCATATCCATGCTCAATCAATCCCTGCCCACACACACACACACACACACTCACAACAAATTTACACATCCCACTTTGTTGTATAAAGAAATGCACACAGACACACAGTGATGGGGGAAGGGAATATTATTACAGAGAGTGAAAATCTAGCTTAATGAATAATTCAAAAGCTGCATAAATATTTCAGCTCCTTTCTGAGTTCTAATCCAGCTCAATAGGACACAGTACAGTCACATCGCTGACCCAGACAGGATTTATGATATTACAATTTATCTGAATATGGAATTACTTTCCTCCCAACAATCCCCCAAAGATAGATTTAAATTGGTTTGCTTTATTTCCTCTGTAAATTATTTACACTGTTGGATTATGCTTACATTTACATACATTTGTGTGTGGACCTGTGTAGGTTTCTGTATGACTCCAGTTGTAAATAGTTTCACATTTGATATATAGTTCATAAAATGGTGAATAAAATAATACTTAGATACAGTATGGCAGATTTTAAACCACACTGCAGGTCTGGATGTCAACATCACTTGTTTTTCTGAGCGATGCTCCTCCTCAGACATCGTGGACATCAAACCAGCCAACATGGAGGATCTGACAGAGGTGATCACAGCGGCTGAGTTTCACCCCCACCACTGTAACCTGTTTGTCTACAGCAGCAGCAAAGGCACCCTGCGTCTCTGTGACATGAGAGAAGCAGCGCTTTGCGACAAGCACTCCAAATGTAAGTACATATTTTTGAGCTAACATGAAGACGTTTTTCTCCAGGCAGGTCAAAGTGTCTAACTCTGGCAGCTCTGAATGTTTTAGCTCATGAATTACAACTCAGAAATGGGGCTGAAACATTTCACAGCCAAAAACTTCAACGAGGATTTGATGAGTGGGAGTAGAATTCGATACATACCTGAGTACCCCCAAAGAACAAGGGGCTTTACACTTGGTATATCTCCGACTCGAGCTCAATGATTTACAAAAATAATCTAAGTGTCATTATTTTTAAGTTCCCCATTTTGTGTGTTGTTGATATTGATTGCATTATTAAAGGGGATGAAGGATACATGAAAGAGAAAAGTAGGATTTTTGTAAAAAAATCGCACACATGAAACTCTGTTTGCATTACAGTTTTCACCGTATATTTGCTTTCTTTACCCATTTTTGCTGTCTTTTAACATTTTTTGCCACCTTACACTCATATTCATTGCTTCTTCTTGTTGTTTTTGCCAATTTCTCCACTTGGATTGTTTTTCTTGCAAAGGTAGTTCTCAACAATTTGCCTCTTTGGATGAGCAGGGTTGAGTAAGTGGTGTGGAGCATAAAACATTTGCCGCTCAAAAATATTTCTGGTACTCTAACACATTTGAGGTTAAAGAATTATCACACTATCTGCTATTAGAATATTGCAGCAGGCCATATTGCGATTTAATCTAATTTGCAATGAGTGGCGCAGCCCTCTCTCTGACAGAAAACTACTAGCAAGGATCTGCTTATGACGCCACTTGTGATCAAACAGAATAAATCTTAACTATTAGTTTTGGTGATTTATGTGGTACTACGTAAGCAGAAACACTTAATATGTTTTATTGGTTGTGTACAATTTGCTATAGTATGACATGTTTTCACAGATTGAAAATGTTCATCTTGTCTTCTCATAAGATAGGTTTTTTTATTTGCATTTGTTCAGATAAAGCAGAAAGCGTAAGATGTTTTACCAGTCGAAACTGTCAAGCAGGTAAAACATCGTTTGCTTTCTACTTTGTCTGAACAAATGAAAAGAAAAAAACATGTTTTTCACAGTTTCAAAGTAAATGCTGTTAATGCAACTCCTCGTCCTTCCATGTGTCTTCTCTAGTGTTCGAGGAGCCAGAGGATCCCAGCGCCCGCTCCTTCTTCTCTGAGATCATCTCCTCTGTGTCTGATGTCAAGTTCAGCCACAGCGGACGCTACCTGCTCACCAGAGACTACCTGACAGCCAAAGTGTGGGACCTGAACATGGAGAGCAAGCCCCTGGAGACATACCAGGTGAGTGACTGAGCAAGTGTTGAGGAGCGTCAGGGATAGTTCAAACTCTAATTACAGAGGAGTTTGCCCACAGGTTCAGGTAGCACGATGAGATTTCCTCCAGCAAGATGAAAATTTACTCAGGACATGATTTACAGATCAGCAGTGAGGAGTTAATGTCACATCCTCACTCCTGAATCCACTCGTCTTCACTTGTCTAAAATTAGTTTAACTACTCTTGATCAAAGATACACTGTCGTGTGTTTGAGCTTAAGTGTCTGCAGTTTCCAGAGACTGTGTAATATCTGATAATATTTAATATTATTATATGTTCCTACAAAGCCTCCGTGATTTAACCCATTTGTTTCTGATCGGGAGTTTTGTCACCCATTGTTGTCGCAGGCCACCTTAAGCAAATTGTGATCAAGTTTGGATGAAACTCAGAGGTGAAACCCTAAGCCTCTTTACAGACTATTACATTGTGCCTTTCTGTCAATGAAATGATGAAAATCATGAGTAGTGAATAAATTCATTCCCTTTTTTGTATTGAGACGGAGAAATGAGCTATTCAGGCCCAAGCTGGTTTTTGAATCTGGCTGTAAACATGTTTATTTTGCTGTAAAAATCTGTTTGTTTGTTTTTTTGTCTCAGTGTCCATGCAGTTTCAGCGTGAATGGATGAGAGGTTTTCAGTAACTTGGAAAAACAAAAACTTTTTGAAAACTGAGTGTTTTAGACTCTCCTTCAACATAATTAGCACATAAATCGTGGACAAACCTCCTGGATTCATGCTGGTTCTTCCTTCACTAGATGACAAGTGAAAGTCCTTGGAGCTAATGAAGACACTGTGATTCTTCCTTTAATTTGTCCTCTACTGGCTTTTCTTGATTCAATAACACAAAGTTTGTCACCGGCACAGTTTGCAGTCAGATTATTGAGAGACACTTCTTCTACCAAAGTCAACTTATTTCAGATTAAGTGCTCAGTTTCACCGTTGAGACTTACTGTTTTCTGAAACAAGGCGTTGTCATGCGGTAAATATTTATAACTGGAGACAAAAATGAATCACAGGGAGAAGGTTGTCTCTCACAATCACTGTACTTACTGATGATTAGATTTTTCCCGAACCTTTTAAGGATAATTGGATTGATTACGTGCCAGAAAATGTGCTCTTTTTCTTCAGCGTAGAATTACCTAAAGAAATGTCACTAAAGATTTCAACTTCAATCTGTAGATGGAGATATTTCTGCATGTGCGGCAGATCAAAACAAGCATGAATAAGAAGCATAATTTGCCGTATTGTGCGTAGCTTCGATTGAACAAAATTGTTTGTCACTCTATTGAGTGTGGAGATGTACAAAACCAAGTACCAAGCTCAAATTAAGAGGATCATCCTTTTTTGCATGTAGTGTTTTACCCACTCTTTGTTTTCCTTTTTAGTCTCTTCTAAATGTTTACAAAAGGCCGCACAAGCTTCTGTGTATGCTCTCAAGCGCAGTAGAAGTATTTATCAACACCTTTCTTCAGTGTGTGTTTAGTATTCCTGCCGCGGGCGTGTGGGTGAACATGTGTGTGTGTAACTGCCTGACGTGTGAGGGCCCATGAGGCGGCCAGGAGTGGGAGGCTAAGACGCACCGCAGCTATTTATAGGCAGCCGAACCTCCACTCGTAAAGTGAAGGAGGGAAGGAGGGATACCTTACACAGCGCCGACACCTAGATCTGCAATGCAGCACGGAGGAGGAGGGAAAGGGGGGGGGGTGAGAGGAAAGAGGGATGATGAGATGAAGAAGGAAGAGTTGGGGAAGAGTTTGGAAATGAGAGGATGAGGAAGAAGTTGAATGGGGTACAGAGAGAGAGAGAGTTTAAGGCTTATACTTAGTAAATTTACACTCTTGTTACTGCTTGGATGACAGAAACAAAATCCATGAGGGATGAGGCACACGACTGTAAATCTGAGACAATACACAACAGAGAAAAAAAAGGAAAAAGATTATTAATTCAGCTGAGCCTGTATCATTTTGCCCCTGAGCAGAAGGATCCACGGGGGAAGCCAAAATGTCACCAGGTTTGATGTACAACCATGAGCCGACCTCAGCTTGACCGTTTATTGATTGCTGGGCGACTGTTGACTGCTGACTTTATGCAGAATTTGAAAGTGAGGGACTTAATGCAGAGCACGCTGCTGGAGGAAGGTGTAGATTTCAAACCCTTGCATCACGGAGCAGACGCGGTGCTGACACCAGCAGGTCGGTGGAAGGCACAGGGGGAAAGAGTTATTAGTCAGGGAAAATGTGAGTGAGTGTGCATGCATGTGTGTGTGAGTGTGCATGTGTGTGTGTGTGTGTTTTTACATGCGTGTCTCTATTATCACAACCTCAGTGGGTTTGGATGTTAATGGATTTACCAATATAGGAAAGGAGTTTAGATTAAAATGGACTCCCGACTCTCGTATTGCTCAGGGCCTGACTGTGAGGCTGATCAAAGCTGCCTTCAGGGAGGTTTGTGTTACAGCTCCTCCACCTTTAATGTGTCTATAATGTGTTTGTGTGTGTGCGTGTGTGTGTGTGGGGGGGGTGTCAACTCTGTTTTCTATTTATAATTTAAACAAAGAGTCATACTTGAATTCACCAAATCAAAGCTGTGTAGTGGTCTCATTTGTAATCATGTGTGTTTGTGTTGTACCACAGGTTCACGATTACCTCCGCAGCAAGTTGTGTTCCCTCTACGAGAACGACTGTATCTTTGACAAGTTTGAGTGTGCCTGGAACGGCTCTGACAGGTACCTGAAGTGTCCATAAGTGTCTGTTTGTGATAACATTTTTTGTTTTATTCCTGTAAACCGAACACTTACTTTGAAGAAACACTTCTATTCAGTTTTCATGGTTTAAATTGCAAACAAAAAGTCTGAATCAACATCAGCGGTCAACATCAGATGGGGAGTTCTGGATGCACAATGCAGCTGGTTTATGAGACACTCGTCCTCTGATTCTGAAAGGACAACTGAAGCTCTTGATTTGTAGAGAGTATGTGCTTTGACGCATGTGCCACCAGGGAATCTCTTCAGTTCTCCCAGAAGTTTCTCTCTTTACATTGGGTCAGACTTTCTGAAAATGAAACACATTACGTAGCAGAGCTAACCCAGTCTGTATCAGATAATGCCTCGGCCACCCCCACTTGAGGATAAAAAACAATATACCCCTTTGATAAAAGCAGTTTCAGAATTTTGTATTCTTTAAGAAACTGTTCCAGAAGAGAAGTTTTTTGCTTTTTTTCTATTATTCTGAATATTCTTAGTATTTAAAGGTGTCTGTGATGCACTTTGACTGAGATTGTTTTCTTTTAAAGGGCTTCGCAGAAATAGTTTCACTGATCAGTATCTTGATTTTGTAGTTGCAGAACATAATCAGTGTAGTTAAGGGTCACTTTGTATTAGTACTTTTTGCTTTTGCTTCTACCTGTAAGAAATATTAATACAGCATTCAACATTAAAATACTCTTATTTTCATCACGTGTGACTTACAATATTTTTATTCTTTTTACATGTGAGCAACACAAATTAATCTGAAACACCTTTAATAAACTGTATATAGAACAAACAGCGCGGCTTCACCTTTTACCATTACACGGCTTTAAAGCCGAAAGAACCTGTCATAGGTAACGCCATTGTGCAGCCAGATTCTGTGCAGTACAGAATCTGTGTGGAGCCGGGTGACAGAAACAGTCAAAAAATATAATAATTTTTCTTTCATAAGTCTGATCTTGTTTTGGCTCCTTTCTCGAAGTTTCTTGCTATTCCTGAAAAAAAAACACTGAAGAATGGCAATCATTGTAAAACATAACCCAAAACCCAGTTTTCACCATCTAACAATGGTGAAAAAAGCCATTAAAAGGACTTGAAACCAATGCAGTCAAAAACATCTTCATATCACCGCAGTGTTAAGATATGAGGAATATTTTTAAGAGGTGTAATATTTTTTTTAAGTTTTAATACCTCCAAACTGGAATGCATGAAGAGAAAGATTTTGACATATACTGCTGTCAGTCACCAGGGGGAGCAGTTTTTGTGGAAACCTCAGATTGAGCCAACTGTCTTGGAGCCTATTGAGTTTTACAGTCTGTGTTTATGATCAGGTACAAGGAGGCTAAGAATAACTTTTATATTGTAATTTTTCTTTTTGCTTGACTAAAATGTGGAACATACTTCCAACCCAATGTCAGAATACAGAAGGATATTCTCTGACTGACTTTAAAATTTGAAGTTGAATCATGTTCAGCCTGGTTGTTGAACATTTTCTTTGCTGATGTTTTCCAGTGTGATCATGACTGGAGCGTACAACAACTTCTTCCGCATGTTCGACCGCAACACCAAGCGTGACGTGACCCTGGAGGCATCAAGAGAAAGCAGCAAACCCAGGGCTGTCTTGAAGCCACGAAGGGTCTGCGCTGCAGGTGGAAAGCGCCGGAAGGATGACATCAGCGTGGACAGCCTTGACTTCACTAAGAAGATCCTGCACACGGCCTGGCACCCCAACGAGAACATCATCGCCATTGCTGCCACAAACAACCTGTACATCTTCCAGGACAAACTCAACTCCGAGATGCATTAACGAAAGGATGTCAGTGTCGATTCGGTGTCGACCAGTTTACACCTGAAAACACAACTATGCCAGAATGTACACATTTACAAACACACCCACAGGAATATGCCTAACCAACACATACACAAAAACATACAGTCATCTAGAGCTCCTCCGTCACACACTCCTTCCTGCCTCCCAGAACTGAAAGGACCTAGTAAAGGGCTAGAGAGGGAACAGGCTGGATTACGCAATGGATTACAGATTGCAAAATAGTTCCAACTTTGGATTTTCTTGATTGTCAACCTCTGGATTGTGCTTGATGGTGTGTTGATTGCTACAGTTCAGCCTCTGAGGTGGATAAAACCCTCGAACCTCAGACTGGAGAGACGTTCACGTTTGTCTTTTTTTTTTATTATTCTTTAGGCTTTTTTGCTTTGTCCACCTCCTCCTCCTCCTCCTCTCCTTTCTGTTTTTGTGTGCTTGAGCAAAGCCTATTCTTATCCCTTGCCCACTGTTTCGTGTAACAAAAACCCTTCCTGGTTTTCTACCAGCGGCACTGATGATAAATGGGGCATTTACATAACTGGCTGTTTGTTTCATTTCAGATCAGCAACCCCAACTTTTTTCTTCTTTCCTTCACTACTAGTTTAATGTTATTATGATGGTTATTATGACGACAATGAGAAATTATAATGGTATGTGTGATGTGAAAAAGGATGAACTCGGGACCCTTCCCCTCTGACCAAGTGCACCCAGACGCCTCAGAGCTCCACTGTACCGTGCTCAGTGAGCTGAAACATCCTCAGCCCTGCAGACAGAAGCAGAATAGATTATAACACCCCAGCCTGATATGAAGTCACACACTCATATCTGTTCCTCACGCTGTGTTTCAGCTCTTGATGTTTCCTCTGCTGAAACGTCTTTGATGTGGATTCTGCCTCCAGTCTGAAGCCACGTCGTGTGCTATTTACCGCAAACACAACTCAAATTACGCAAAAAAAAAAAAAAAAAAACAATTAAAAAAATGTACAAAATAAGTCAACAATCAAGCAAAAAAAATGCTGCATGTAAAACCAATTTAGCCTAGGTGTTTATAAATTGACTGACCAACTGACTTGGCTGCCTTCTTAACCATTTAGACCCAGCTGTACAAAGGCTTCAAGGGCCCGGGGCCCCATGCAGCACGACTTACCATAGATGACCGAGCTCTCCTACCTTTGTTTGTGTCTTCGGGCACTGAAGCATGTTTACCAGTGCTCGGTCCGTACACGTTCATGTACATTCTGAATGAAGCCGTCCAAGAATCTGTTTCTACTCGACTGAGTTCACTGAAGAATGGGGAATGTTTTCATTAATATTGTTCTCAAAAATGAAAAAGTAGGAAAAAAATTAAAGGGCCTAAATGGTGTCTGTAAATATTAACTCTGTTTTTGACATGTTTGAAGTTTAGTTTTTTTAACAAACTTGATCATCTGTATCGCTGATCGCCTCCAAAGCTGCAGCAGAGAGATGCTTCTTTAATCTCTTCAGCCTTCCTCACTGATTACTTTTCTGATGTGCAGAAGCTTTTATTTTTAGAGAACAGTTTATTCTTTTATTATCCTTTTTTGACATCTGTCAACCACATCCCGACCAAACTAATGTTGAGTCACTTATTTTTGTGTTGATATATGTTGATAACAACATTGTCAAATAGACAGTAAATAAATACTGTTAATATGTTTTTTTTTTCTGAATAAATATTTCAACAAAAATTGCATCCAATGAGCGTTCATCTGTGATCTTTGTTGCAGTAAAATCATGGGAGTGAACATAACTGCTAATGACATCATGGAAATCTGCACTTTATAGCTCCATTTCTTAAGAGCCAATAAGGAGTCATCATGATGCACCAAGGGCTGTTAAGTCTGGGGCACCACCTAGTGTCAAATTACTGTATTTGCAACTGGAAACATGATTTCTTAATACAATTTTATTTAATCGTCTTTCAGGGTCATTTAATTTTTTGAATATCTCTGCTTCTCTTCCCATAGCATATGTACTTTCCTTTGATGGTTTATTGCAGAGAAACATTTTCTTTTCTTTTCTTACAAATACGAGGAGATAAAATGAGCATGACCTGCGTGGAATCCAAGACTGAGAAATAATGTTAAACTAGCAACCGTTGCTTTGAAATACAACATAATAGAGACAGAGAACTATTCACACACAGGTCCAATCAGAGAGGCTCCTGCCCAGCTGGGTACGTGAACCATGAAATGTTTTACTGTGAGACATGAGCACCAACAACTGCACTGTCATGCAAACACTTCAACTTATAGAAAACCAAAACATCAAGGACATGTTTTCATTTTGTTTACTAATCACAGTACAGAAAACAGTAGTGACATCCTACCCTAATACACATCATCAGTCAGGGGCTGCAAACGTTTGATTTCTGCACAGCAGAGATAACCAGAAGAGAAGAAAGAGAACAGAGACAACTCCAACGATTGCTCTGTGATAAATACAAATGCAGCTTAGCTTTGAAATGTTCAGGATTACAGACATAATCAAATCAAATTGTGATCACACTCAAGTTATGTTTTCTAAGGCACTTTAAAATAACTTCCAAAGGAATCTGATACTTTGGACCTACACTTAAAACACATGACTGTTAAACTTAACAATGGAAATTCTTACAGACCATCATCAACAACGTCAGAATGGCCTCTTGTTTAAAAACTGAAAAATAAATACTGATGATTTTAGTGACAAATGTTCATTTAACATGTTCAGTGTTCTGTTCCAAATATAACAAATAATCACTGTTGAGTTAAATTACTAAACTACCTGAAAAGCACAGCTGACAACCTGCAGAGGTTTGAATCATGATTTTCATAACTTAGTGTTTAGAAATTAATCCTTATTCCAAAAACTTCACTGGTTTGTGTTTTTCTCTTAGTGTACACTTAACTACATTCTGTAATGTATTTTGGCTCTTAGGCTAAAATATTGCAAACACACACACATACACACAAGAGCACAAGTTGAGACTGATTCTGTCAGAGCATCTGTTCAGCCTCCTCAGTATAAGTTACTGTACTTCTGAAAAAAACAGTGCAGTACAATGTTCAAGTACAAGTTCTCCAGGTGGAGGTAGTATCATGATGCTCCTCTTTTCTCCCACAGGTACGTTTGTTAAAGTACTCCCTCTCCCTCTACCTGTGCCTCAGTCCCTGTTCCGGTCCCTGAGTGCTCTTCCAGCTGAGCGGTCAGGAAAGGGTTAAAGAAGAAGTCGAAACCAAACTGCAGAGCGTTCTGAGCCGTGCGTCTCCAGTCGTGTTCAATCTTGTATTGTCTCCGACTTGTGATGTTAGCGTCTCTGCAGGACAAGCAGTGTATGGCTTTGAGTTCAAACACAGGCCACTTGGAGCCTAAACGTCCCTCCAGGATGGTGCTGAACTCCACTACACTTCCTGTGTTTAAGTGTAGAAGCACAGACTTAAACTCGTTACTCGCCCTCAGGACTATGTCCTTTGTAGCATCCTCATCCTCTACTATTGTCCCATCCTTTGTCTTCCTCTCCAGAGGCATTCCCATCGTCACCTCAAATTTGTAGCGATCAAAACGTTTGATGTGACACTCGTGTTTGGCCAGTTTTTTGAGTTTGCAGAGAGGATCTACCAGTGGTGGGGCCGGGGCGGGCAGAGGCTGAGGCTCAGCTGTGGCATTTTTCCCCTCGTCACACGAAGGATACGGCTCCCCGTACAGGCAGCGCATCCAGTTGCCCACGAACACAGGCAGCAGATTGATCACTGAGTGCGGTCCGTTCTCGATGTCTGTTACTCGCACGTATTTGAAGCGTCCTGTCCAGGTGACATGATGTCCTTCCAGGTGAGAGCATAGGATCTGAGTCTGAGCCATGTTGGAGTCTTTCCAGGCCAGAGGCCCGCACAGGTTGCTGTACTCAGGCCATGTCAGAGTGGAGTTGTACACCTTCATACCCTCAGACCTGTAGACATACATCCAGCAGAAAAGCACCACCGCACTGAGCCACACCAGGATGAGCTTCACAATGCTACTCCCCGAGAGGGAGCGAAACACCAAGATGGGGTTGAGGCTGAAGCGGGTCCAAAGTCTCAACACTACAGGCACAAAGCAAACTGTCAGAGTGACCACCATCTTTGTCAACTCCAGGGCCAGAAACCACTGCAGGCACTGGATGATGAGCATCGCAGCCAGGCCCAGAGAGAGAATAGGAAGGGCAAAGAGGAAGAGGAAGTAGCCGACACAGGTACGGATGAGTCCTATAGCACTGGCATTGTTAAGGAACACCAAGCAGAGCTCACACCAGGTGAAGCAGACCAGGTAAGGCACGAGGCACAGGTAGGTTCCTTTAAAGCCTCTCATCTGAGCCATACGGAAGAGGAGATAGAAAAGATGTCCATACAGCAGACACGGCACCCCAAGGTTAAACGCCATCATGTCTCCCAGAGGCACTTTGATGAACGTCATACCAAACAGCTTGAGGAACCAGAGTGAGTCCGGTAGGATGTACGTAAGTGAGCACGCCCCAGAGAGGACTTCCGTGAGGAGAGCTTTACGAGCAAAGAGCTGGGCCGAGGCGTGAAGGCTGAGGAAGGCAGTGACGGTGAAGAACAGAGCAACAGCAGCCAGCTCCGAGCAGGGGATCCAGGATTTATCCGCCACAGGGAAAGAAAACACCACAAAGACCACAGAGAGGAGGAAGTATCTGAGAACAGAGAGACAATTTTCAAAGCAGTTTACATATATTTCACTGTAGAATTAAAAAAACACATGTAAACATTTTTATTCTCTTGACAACTTTTGTGTCAGGCTGAACTGAAAAAGGATTTTTAAACTTAATCTGACATGTAAAAATTAAAAATAATTGTATTTTTTTACTTTTAACAAATACAGAGAGTTAGATATTCAAGTCAGAGAAAAATAATGTCAAAGCCAATAAAGTCAGTTTCAAAACATTAAATTTCAAATTCTATGTAACTATTCAAAATAAGTTTTTAGTGGCACAAAGCTCTTGCCTCGCTTGCCTCCAAGACAAGATATTGCAATATAAAATCCCTCAATGGGATATCAATATTACACTGCACTGGGGTGCAAAATCAACAATGTTGTAATGGAAGAGTGTGTGAATATACTTATAGAAAGAATTTAAGTACATACAAATAAGGCTCCAAGTGTGTCCACCCAAAGTTTGTTTCAGCCTGCTCTAAATCCAGACCAGGCTCAAAGTGAGAGAGCAGGTCTGTTAAGGCCCGAAAGTTCTCCCATGCTTTTGAATTCTGTAGAAAAAGATGGAAATTATAACATCTCTGTATCATAATTTCCTTAGCTTAATTCATCAACTTTTCAGCACAACTTCATAAATTTTAAATCTGCTGACAGAAGTGCAATAATGCTAAATAAACAATTGAAAATAAACTAGGTGTTGATGTCAAACTGGAGACGCCCTGAGTCACTGACCTGAAACACCCGCAGTGTGCAGATAACCATGGAAAAGAAAGAGAGGTAGAAAACTAGCAGAGGGATGAGGAAGATGAAAAACTCGATGGTGAGGTTGGAGATTATAAAGAAGAAGATGAGTGCGTTGACGTGGTGCGTGGGGATCAGAGCACTGAGCCACTGCATGCCGGCCCGTGACGCCCAATCAATGAGATGTTCCTTTATCTCTAGCAGAGCATAGAGGGGGAACTTCAACAGCTGGAGGAGACAAATGAGAGGAGCAGGCTCAGTATGTCAAAAAGTTTAACACTTTGGAAGACCTCACTTAGGTTCACTGCTCTGATGCTGCTCTAGAAACATGAGCGAAAGACCAGCATATGACATCCAAACAACTTGTCAAATCTAACCTTTTGATACATGTCTCTAAATTTAAGTTCTAATCATAACATTTTTTCTCCTTCAGCGGATTAACAAAAAAGTGAAATTTCAGGTTTTGCATTTTTCTGCAGAATTTGAGGTTAAACACTGGCATCAGATACCTGTATATCTTTTTAAGTGTTAGAGTTGTACTACCTTCTGGTGTAAGGGCAACTCGTCTGGATTCTTCACTATAACATCATCATCGTCGTCATCATCGCCTCCTGCTGCAGCCATAACTGGTGAAGGTGCAACACCCTGAGCGTACTTTTTAGTCATCTCAACAAAGTCGTCAAGGCCCACATGAGAGGAAGCTGCACAAGACACACCAGGGAGGATGTTTAGACTTCACCTTCAAATCTTGAACTCAAATCTCAGACAAAAACTCATCCACTGATCATTCATAAGCATTACAAAACATTTTTGCTCTCATCTGTTGAGAATACCTGACAGATATGGATCGTGTTTTATTGAACACATACCCTCACTGGTCACCATAGACTCCAGGACTCTCCTCTGTTTCTTTGCAGAACTGTTGAGTGGACCAGGTGAGATGGGTTTTCCTGTCGATACAAGAGAGTTAAAAAAAAAAAAAAAAACATTCTGACATTGCCTCTTTTGGACACCTTGCAGTATGTTGCTTGGTGTGATATGTTGCTGGGTATCCTCTCTCATACCTGGATCTGAATGAACATGTTCAACATTCTCTAACATCTCAGAAACAGCCACAGACTTTTTCCTCTCAGGGTTTAACTTCCAGTACATCATCAGCGCTGCTTTCCTGACTCCCCTCTCGAAGCGTGTCTCTGTGCTCAACTTCTTCACCTCCTCAAAGTTCTCCAGAGTGATGCCTGAAACAACAAATGTGCACTCTATTACTCGTCACTGTCATTCGCTGTCCATTGCATTGAATGAAGGGCAACCTATTGAATTCAAAACATCTGAGCAACTATTTCAGGACAATAACATCAAGAAAATTTTGGTACCTTTCCGGGAGGCTAAGCACTGCTGCAGCAATTTTACAGCATCCCTGCGACCTTGTTTAGCAGCCTGGATGAGCCAAGTGACCGCTGTGCAGTTGTTCAGCTCCTCATCTCTTTCTTCTGCCAGCGCCAGGAAGTAACGCCCCATCTGGACAAAACCCACACACAGACTGAGACTAGCACAGCAGGCATTAATGTGACCTGTCCTTCCAATCAGTATGTCCCCTTAAAACAACATTTGTCATTACTTGGCTGATCTGCTCAGAGCCCAGCATATGGTCATTAAAGTCAATAAAATTTGCAATGTTTCATGAACACTGACCTTCGTTTGTGCTTTAGCATCTCCTGACTTTGCTTTGTCCTCCAAATCCTCGAAACTGACCTCCTCGTCTGGCTCTTCTGGAGAAGACAGACATTTATTAAACACACTCGACAGCAGGTTTTCTTGAAGTTTGAAGTAATGGACACAAAAAACATGTCTTGAAAGAGAAACGGTGTTTGACAACCTGCTTTTGTTTCTTAAAGATTTCCGCCTATGAATTGATAGAGGAGGTAGAGCGAAATTCAAACAATTACTATGAACGATCTATAAAAACCATGTTGAAACAAGTCTCCTGAACCAACTGTCTTGTCAAAATAAATCATAGGGAAAGAGATGCAACCAAAGATAGAATGTTAAACTGATTCCACACTGGGTTTCGAAATCCTTTGCACACAAAGTGCAGGAATAAAAAAAGAAAAGAGACACATGGGAATGGACCAGTTTAATGGACCAGTGCCAGCCTCAGAGAGTCAAGGAGTGAGCATTAGATCTCTCCAGAAACACCTTCTCTCCTGATAAAAACATCACTCTGAACCCTGCTGCTTTCATTATCAGTGATGAGCTCTGCTGCTCTCAAATCCCAGCACCTCACTGGGGCTCCATCTCACATGGAGATGTGCCACAGTATTCGTGTTTAAAAGACAAACTTGAAGAAATCTTCATGAGTGTATAAGAAGGAGACAGAGCTGGGATCAAATGTGGGAACACTTCCATGATTCAAAATATCCGCAGGCTGCACATGATACTCCTGAGTGAGGCGTGGTGAGTCTGAGCCTGCTCATGGCTGTCAGGGAAAGAACATGCAATACAAATCTGCTGCTCACAAGCTGATCACCCACCTCAGCCCCAAAAATAACTGTTTGCTCAGCACAGTCAACAGCAGCAGTTGGCATCTCTGTACACACAAGCGCACACAGTGATGCAATCAGTCACCTAATTTTAGAGATTTTAGGTAAATCACAGCTGGAAAAGTCATAGAGTGTTATTTTACAAGACTTGGGCTTGAATTGTAAAAACTGTTTGTCCGAGTTGAATGACCATGGTGTGAGGTTTCACACTTCCCAGTCATACTCCATATTTACATATCTGCACATTGCTGCCAAGTCATGCACCAGATTGAAAAGCGATACTTCCAATGCAGCTAAAAGATTTTAAACAATGTTAACTTCACATTCGGGAACTCACTGGAGTCCATCTAAAGATAGGGGAGGGACAGGTTTTTTTCCTGAAGTCAGCAGAGTGGGAGAGGCTGCTTTCCATGTTGTGGTTGATGGGTAGGGTTGTCATAGTAATATTGCAGTACAAACAGCACACTGGAGGTGTAGGCTGCACTGATTGGTGGAGTTACAGTAAAATAAAAAACTGTGTTACAAAGTGTGTTAGGTTTGAGTCTCACCTGGTTCGGGTGTGGGAGGGGGCTGTGGTATCTTGGTAGCTGTGGATCCATTTGGAGAACTCTCTGTAGAGGTTGCATTAAGCTGCGATCTGCCCACCAGAGAGGGGCTCCTGATGGGTTGGCGGAGAGGGGATGCAGGTGGAGTGGACAGAGAGGAAGAGCGTGAGGAAAGACCTGAAGATGTACGAGGAGAGGAAGCAGAGGTAGAAGCTGAGGGCGTGGCAGGAGGTGTAGGCATCGTGAGTTTGGGCTTAAGGCGGTCTGATGTTGGTGTGGTTGTGGTAGGAGATGAGGTAGAGCCAGGCCTTGAGCTGGAGGGGGATGGGGAGGCGGGTTTTGGTGCCGCTGAGTTGCCAGTTTGCGAAGGTTCCATGGCTAAGAATAGCAACAGACAGCATATCAGTCAGAATGGGAACTAGTTTCACAAACAAGGTTAGCTCAGAAAATCTGGAAACAACAGCAAGGGATTTAAATAATGTGACCTCATGTGTGTGAGAACAGAATGTAAAAAGGAACATCTTCAATGCAGAACAAATACCAGACAAACAAAGGCTGCATGATATTGGGGGAAAGTAATATTGCGATACTTTTCCTTCTTGCAAGGATTGTTCAAATCCCTGCTTTGCTCAACTCTAATTCACTGCTCCCTCTCTCTCTCAGTCGCTCGAACACTACATCACTCTGCCCAACCCTGATTACAGCAGGTGAGATGACACAGCTTTGAGAAGGTGCTCTAACCCTGTGAGATGTTCCTTTAGATCTGGAAGTTCTGTGACTGGGCGTGGACAGGTTACAAAAACTTATTTGAAAGGCTCCAGACCTATCACTGAATCCTTACCACAAAGTGAAGCTGATTAAAGTATTTCTTCTATTTCTCGCACAAAGGAATAAGTAAAGAAGTTGTTAAAATTTTTCTACGAAATATTTAAAGATAGTACTTAAACAAAAATAAAAGAGAATAAACACAAACTAAGCAGTGTTCATCTTGAAGATTTCATCCTGCAGATTGCAAATCCACGTCATATCTGACATTAGTTTGGTCGAGGTTTAGTCCACCCTTTCTTTCAGAGAAAGTTTACCCACCATGCCGTCTGCTCTCTATTTATGGCCCTATCAAGGGAGTCATCGCCAGCTACATAGAGAAGGAGACATCCTTGAAGTGTCCTGAATGGAAACGTGATGAGTCCTGTAGTATTATTATTATCATTGGGAAAGCCCCCTTCATAAGCAAAAGAAGCTCAGATAACATATGGTATCCTTCGAAGTGAACATATAAATAACCTGATACCTACACTAGTTTCCCGGTAATAAGTGTTTTCTTCACAGTGGTACAGTTTGAAAGTACACGACGTACAACTGGCAGTGATAAATGTGGCACACAGCTAAAATAGTCTGTTTTGTTGCTAATGCTAACATACACCAAACATGCCACTGCTGATATCCCGCTCACCACGAACGCACCTATTTATTTTCAGTCCTCCAAGTGAAAAGGCTTCGAAGAATATTCCAGTTTCTGTACAGTTAAGCGTCCCAGGTCATTCTTCTCTTTCGTTTTTGCCAAGTTCCCCCTGCCCGCTGACTTCGTGTGCTCAAACTCTTTGAGCACTCACAGACTGCCAGCTGCTCCACATGATGGACACGCCCACTCTGTTTCCTGCGTGTTGTAATTGGACAAAGGTGGGCGCTCGGTTCCTGTTAACACGATGTGATTGGCTGAATATACAGGAGCGTCAGATAATCTTTTCAGACATAACTAATCAAGTGCAGAAAACCGTTACCAGCATTATGATTATTACAGCCATTAAATAAAAGGTAATTTAAAATAAGGTTTTTTTTTTCATGATGTGGCTATAAAGTTAGTGAGACAAATTTAGAGATGTTTTTTTCCAAAAACGCTGGCTACCAGATCAAAGTGTTGCGCCGATACTTGGTGAAGAAATATGATTTGTTTACTCGACACTGGAAAACGTAACACAAGGTCTTTACCAGGAGGTGGCGATATTGCAATTGGTTGTCTGACAAATGTTTGTTTGTCAAGAATCTCCAACAATCAGTTTCTCTGTTTAATAGTCTACGGTTTCTCCACACATGAAAAAAAAAAACTTCAAATCTTGTAAAGGAACATAAATAGACAATGTTTCTAACAACGTCCTCGTTAATTACTTTTTTTTTTACTTTAAAGAAACAGTTGAAGTTTTGTTTGATTTTTATATTTACTTTAGCCCCCCCCCATATTTCAAAATTGACAGAATAGCATTATTTTTCTTTATGTAGTTCGGTTAATATTCCATGATTTAAAATGACATTTAGGTCATGCTTATGTAAGTGGGTTTTTTTTCTCAGAAAAAAAACTTCAGAATTCTGAAGGAAAAAAAAAAATCAGGCTCCTGACTTTGAACTCAGAATTCTGACTTTAAACTCAGAGCAAAATATAAATTAAACAAATTTTCAACCTTAATTTTTCTCCAGTGGCCTTAAGCCTTTTTTGTAGTAAGCAGTGTCATACCAATGTAAAAATGTATTTGTTATCGTTTGCCCTTTACACCTTAAAACCTTAAAACATCATCAAACCTACCAAAATATGCCCTTCAGGTGAAAGAGGTTGATTAGGCAAGTAACGTTTTTTCTTTTTTTTTAAATTAGGAGGCATATATAATTCTTAGTCAGTTATTTTATCAACTTTAAACATATATACCCACCCCCCACCCCCACCCCCACCCCCATAATATTGTATTAGTAAAATAGCCAGCCTCTGTAATTTTGTGTAATAATTTTTTTCCAGTATATATCCTCAAATAAAAGTTACAAAGGGTCAATGGGAGATAAAGCTTTTTTCCTTTAAGTCTTGTGTAACACACAAGGGAAAAACAGAATAAAGCTCATAGAAGGGCAGTGAAAAAAGGGGGATCTGAAAGTTGAAGGACTTAAGAACAGCAAAAGCATCAGGGCTCAGGGGAGTGAGTGAGATTAGTCTGGGAATGAGAGTTGATGTCACATTGTGAGCAATGAAGGAAATGGGGCCAGTAATTGCTTAACTGCAGCTGTATTGGAGTAGTTATGTAAATGGCCCTCGATTAGCAGATTACCAAAATCCAGTTTAGAGGATAAGCAGAGGACCCTCAGACTATTATTGGTCTTTCACGTGCACACCCTTATAGGGCCATTCCTCTGGTAAATAGTTTATACACATATGCATTCATAGAGACAGCTCCCTCCTAAATTTGGTAGAGCAGATACAGACAGATATTTGTAATTATGAGCTTGTTATGGAGCTAAATCTTTTGATTATGCAAATCCTAGCAGATTTGTAGGGGCCACACTGCCCTTGCCAGAAACAGTCACAGTCAGCACGTGCAGCTTTCCCCCATGTGGTCATTGAGTGACTAAAAATTAAAACAAGCCGGTCCTTTTTGCTTTGGCCTTCTTGTTTTTCCTCTCAGTATCCCCAAGAAGCAAGGACTTAGTCGGGAGCTCAAGTGATTAAGACTTCCTCATCATCTTCTCTAATCTCTTATCTGGCAGGCCTGTGATATCATCTGCAGGTATTAAAAGCTGCTGAAGACTCAACAGAATAGAAAGTCATTAGCCCCCTTTGTCTCCACACAGATCTTTGTATGTGCAGCAAAGACCACCACTCGCGGCCTACCTTGGCATAGCCAAAGACTCCCAGGAAAAGAGACCTGAGGTGGAGGAGGAGATGAGGTATGGTTGGTAACCATGGAAACCAAAGGGGTAATGTGAGAACGGACATTGACTGTGGTGAAGAGGGAGTATTACAATAGCAAATGTGGACCAGCAGCTCCAATCTGACCTTTGAAGTTTCTCAACACAAAGAATGGGCTGCAGTGTTGGGTGGATGGCAGCCAGCTGATACTCTGGGAAACTTTAATAGCCTGTGGTGTTTTTAATTACTCACAACATACCCAATAAATCACATGCTTTTTAAAATTTGTTCCTGAAGGTTGTGCAACAACAGCTTTGGTATTGTCTGATATGAATAAATACTCAGACGGGGATGCAATCAAACCCTTGTTATGTTGGTGCCACTCACGGTCTTATAGGAAGGGTCTGCTCTCACATGAACCTGTTATTAAAACCTCTTCCTTAATGTTATTCTTAAATCATCAGGCACTCCCTGCTCAATACCCACAGTAATTGGGGAAAATTTGACTATTTCATGTGGCTTCAGCCCCTTCCTCAGCTGCCAGCCATCTTTCGTATTGATTTGTGGCTATTTTCCGGCCTGATTGGAAAAAGTGCAAAGAAAGGAAAATTCTGTGAAAGATGGGATGGAAAAAAGGAGTGATTGTTGAAGTAGTTTGCTTGAGCCACTACCCATCAGCACACAATTGCTCTTTAAGTTTTTTTCCTCCTACAGTATGTCTACAGCAATGCACACCATTTTCAAACAAGTGACACTTGTGAAATTTTTAAAAGAATGGTAAAAACTGACAGAATGAGGGCAAAAATAAATACAGAATTGATGTTTACTCTACAGTAGTTCAAACTGCATTTTATACTTCCCTCTGCAAATTTATTTCTTCCCCCCGACAACCTCTTTTAAACCCCACACCTTCAGATTGAAAGTTAAAGTCACTGTTAAAATTTTAAAGCCCAAACCCAGAAATGTCAGATAGCATCATCAGAAAGATTAAATTTTAAACTACAGATCCTCCTTTCTCAGTAACTGAAAACCTTTGCGTTAAATAGTGTGCATTTCCTCTTTTTACAAGTTTATATAACTATGTATACAAAATTAAAGGGGGGTTTCTTTGTCAAGATATTTACACAAAGGGAGAAAGAAATATATTTGTGCGTAAAATGTTTTGAAATTAGCAGCAGAATGTAGCTCCAAACACCTACAGACAGGTGTTTGGAGCTACATCCTGCTATAGGGGTGATTTTACAGCAACTTTTAAACAATAAATAAAGTTATTTGAACAGTATGGTCTTCAAACACAGCTTTCTAACCTCTCCTTGTTAAGTCATACACTTGTGCTGAAAATGATTCAGGGTGTGGGCAGTAATTGTGCATTTGCAGTGCAAAGCAGCTGAGGGTCTAATGGAACATTTAATAGCAGAATTTCCATTTAACACCTTGTAACTCACCCAGAAGTTCTATGAACTTCTGGGTGAGTTACAAGGTATATCTACTTTGTTTGAAAAGCATTTACAAATCAGGGAAGGGAAAAACAAAACTTTTTCTCTGTTCCACACAATGTTGACATCTTCTGTAATTGTATTCATGTTATGAATCAGTATTTTTGGGGAGGGATCGTGGAACATCAGACTCAGACTTTTCAGTGACTAACTGTGGTGACTCATGCACTGGAAGTCTAATTACCCTCACATGAAAGTTTTACGTCACTACTGGCACTCGAGACTGGGAAGTTTGGGTTGAATTGTGGAAAATAGGTCAGTTTGATCGCTGGCTTCAGAAACTGACACAAAGGTGTCTCATGTTTTCACTGGCTCTGTGAGCTTGAAATAAACACTGTACAGACAGATTATTAGCAAGATATAGTCCTCCTTTGATTTTCTGGTCCCCTCTGAATACCACAGGCCATCTCTTAAAGCTGTAATAAGTTTTATCTGGCTCCGTTCATGAATATGTTAAGCTTATTACAGACAGCTCTCATGCATGTGCCAAAACTTAAGATGATTATGTTAAGCTAGTGAAAACAGAGGCTCCTCATATAACTGAGTAAAGACAAAAACTGTCTGACTAACTACTATTGTTATCAGTGCTAATATACAAGATTTCTACCTTTCCCTATACAACATTTTTTTTTTAAACCAAGGACATCCACATTATCACTTAATCCATTTACGTGGTGGGATGATCTCTACCCAGATCATAAACTTCGGTATTGCTTTAGTGTTTCGCATTCCTCTCTGAATATTGCGCTCTCTCAACAAGAGCTTGACACAGAACAGTCTCCCTAACACACCATGCTGTGGAAAACAATAAAGTAAAATAGAGTACCGCAGGCAAAACCATTTACAGAAACTCTCATTACAGCTTCCTGACATACTTTTACTCTGTGAGTCAATCCCTTACCAACACGAAGCAGCTCTGTACTCTTCTCTTTTCTCGCAAACACAAAATATTTTACCTCATCGACACAGTCAATCATCTCTTTGCAGGCTTCAGCTTGAGTCTGAACGGAGTGCAGCTTTTTGCTCATCTGGCTCATAAATGTCCTGCACATCTAAGGAGACCTGACATGTCATACCCACCATTGTTCCAATTTGGGGTAAGTGAGTGACCTCTGCAAGACAGGATATGATCCTGTGCGGTTCTTTTTCTCTTTTTACCATGACCCCATGTTGCCCTGCAGCATTGTGCTGCATATGCTGCAGCCTCAGAGCAATGATGCTGTATGATGCTACATGAGAAAGGCAGAGATGGGCAGCTGTGTGTAACTAATGCATCCAACAGAATCTGGGTCACACTCACCACTCTCACATAATTTTGCCTAGTTGCACATTTTAGTCATATGTGTTAGACATGTGGAGGATGCCACCAGTTGTTGTAGAGCAGTGACTTGAAGGAACCTACAGACCCCACAGTTTTTCAGTTTGTGTATGATGATGAGGAACCTTTAATGACCTTAGATTTAAAGAACAGAATCATGATATTTGATGATGTTTGTTAAAAGCGTCGTGGATCAGTTGGCACAGCTCATTATTATTTTCTTCTTCTTATGGTCCTCTAATTGTGATCTGTTGTATTATGTTGTCTGTTCATTTCTTTTATTTGCCTCAGTTTTTTTTTAATCTCTCCATTATTTCACAACTGTTTTATTATTATGCTTTTGTAATCATATTTATCTATGATTATGATCATTTTAAAATGATTTCTGCCAGTTTACTTTCATTCTTTCACCCAACAGAACATTTTTAGACATTCAATATTCTTGTCTTTTACTGTTATTATCTCAACCTTTATCTTCCCTTCTTTTTTTTTGCTTCTTCTTACCTCAGGTCCTCATGGTTTCTGTCAGACTGTAGGGTTCTTGTACTGCCTTGGTTTCGCTCTCCTTCTGCTGGGTTATTACATACTGTTCAATCTGAAGTTGTTTTTCTTGACTGAGTCTTTTCTTCATTATTTAGTCGCTAATTTTTGTTGTTAGACTCAGCTGTAAAAGCACTTTGTAAACTATTTTTTAAAGGTGCTACATAAATAAAAATAAGTTCTTATGTATTATTTTGTAGGCCTGCCAAAAATGGGAGTATCGGAGTGCTAATGTTGAAATATTATGGTGAAGACGTGGATAATGAATCAGATCATTTTCAGTGGAGAAATGCATTCAAGTTGTATCTCTCTAAAAGAAAAATAAAATGTTGATTGAAGTGAAGGGTTGTTTAATTCAGAAAAAAATGTGGTCAGAAAAAGCAAGATATTTAAAGAAAAGGAGAGAAGTGAGTAGCAGGACCAGGACCACCCAGGTACCCCCGTACGCCCTGACGTTTTCCTCTGCACTGGCTGCGTGTCCACGCCTTCACTGTGCGCGGTGTCATTCTTGAACACGCAGTCAGGTGTCGCGCTTCTTTCACGCTACCGGCGACGCCCGCCCGGCGTTTCTCCCATGCTCAAGTCGCCATAGTATGTTTCCTTTATTTATTTATTTCTGTTCACTCATGTGGATGTAATGTACGGGAACGGATGACGTCGCTCGTGCGCTCTGGTTTGTTTGTGTGGGCGTGGAGAGAAGTGTCAACGTGCGACGGGAGAGGAGGAGAAGCCTGCAGCTGAATCAAGGATAATATCAGCGGTGGAAATATAACTTTAACAGCAGGAAAATGTGGGACACATTTAAGAAATGAAGTTGTAAACGGTCGCCTTGTGCTGTTGGCTGAGCTGCTGGTATCGCTCTGCTCAACGCTGCAAACTCAGCCTCCTTTTCCTGGATGCGAGGCAGAGACGGTCCTACATCAGGCCACTTGTGACCAACTACTGAACCTCCATTTCAGGTAAGTTTGCTTGTAACGAAAGATATCTGACATTTTTCAGAGTGTGACAGGAGGTTTGCTGCTGCGGCATGTAACCGTCACCGTGTGGTTTCATGTCCAAACGGTGCCGTAACGGTCAGAGAGAGAGAGACAGAGACAGAGACAGAGAGAGAGGGGAGGATGTCGACTATCCTCCATCATGCTGATGCTGAAGTGTCTCAAATGAGTTTCTCCACCTTTGGTTACAGCGCAGCCTCGTTATTTCGACAGGGCTGTTACATTTGGCTGCATCGTGAACCTGTGTGACGTCACTCTCAGTGTATGGCGGACCCTGCCAGCTAGCCAAGGAGGAAGTATGGAAATGCTGCCTGTCACGAGTGATTAACCCGATACAAAGCTGTGTAACCACCTATATTCACTATTTTAGCTGTTACATTACCGGTGTCCCTGCGTTTGTTTGTATTTTACAACCAGGGACCCCCTGGCTGGACATGAACCATATTCTAGTCTTTACACCACCGTGTAGTCCAAATCTAAAATGACAGGCGCATCATCACATTAAACTGTACAGCCTGAGTGCAAGGACATCCGACCTCTGTGGCGGGAGGATGCTGCAGCAGCCCCCGTGCATGTCGCCGTGGGGTGTGGTTGGCAAACCGGACAGACAGGCTGTCAGCAGTGTTAAAGCGCTCCCTCCAGCAGCACTCCCCTCCACCCTTTAATCTCCCATTTGACAGCTCATTAGAGAGCTGGCCACATCCCATTAAGCCGACATGACATCCTAACCATATCCCCATCCCAAACCAGACTAGACCTCTGCGTTCTTGTAGCTTCTCTGTCCAGCCGCTGTGTTTACTCAGTCTGTCTGTCATAACAGCTCTGTTTCTGTTGCAGGCGGCCCCACAGCTCATAAATGTGCCACACTGGATAGTCAACATGTGTTGCACTCACTTCTGTTTAATCAGCTCAGGAAAGGCTGAACAAGATAGGATACAAGCTCTTCTCATCTGTGTCAACTGATACTGAGATAGGGATTGCTCTCATGCAGGAACATAGCAACAATAGTTATTGTGACAACCAAATGGAGTGGCTGTTTATAACTATAAATATTTTCCCTTGCATGTCTATCATTACATGTTAAGTGTGAATTTCTACAACCGCTTTGTAGAGCTGAGCAATTGATTGCAAATTATAAGAAATCGTAATGTGGCCTGCTACAATATTCTAAACCCAGACAGGGCAGTATTTCTTTAACCTGTGTCAGAGTGCTGGATAAAACTCTACCATGCTCAACCAAAGAGACAAAATTTTGAAAACTACCAAGAGCAACACTCTGAAGTGGTGAAAAGTGGCAAAGCTGCAAGAAATAGCAATAATAATAAGTTTAAGGTTGTGAACATAGTCCAAAAGCAGCAAATATGGGTAATAATGGGGAGAAATTTTGGAAAATGGTCAGGAATAAGCACAATTTGCAGAGGGCTAACATTTCTAAATAAAAAAAAACATTTTTTAAAAATCTAATGTAAGATTAATATTGTGTAGTTTTCTCAGACACTGGACCCTACTTTTTCATTGGTAAGCCATAATCATCAACATTTGTAGAAAGAAGGCTTGAAATAATTCACTTTATGTATATCTAATGTCTGCATTTTACTTTCTAAAATGAGTGACTAACTGTTATACAGTTTTTTGTGGATTGTTTTGAATTTTTTTTTAACAAAAGTCATGATTTTTTCCTCATTTTTCTCTTTTTTTTTCAAAATGAAAATAATGAAAAAGTGTTTGTTTTCCTGTTTAATATAGCAAATAATATCAATGACACATAACATGGGGAACCCAAAAACAATTAGACGATAATTCGCAGCTGCATTTTAGACTATTTTTGCAAATGTGCCCTGCTCCTTTATGTCACACTCTTCTGCTTCCTTCACTTTCTGCCTTTATCCATATTCCTCTCCCTACTTTCATTCATACCATTTATTCTTCGTTCATAATCCCACCCCTCCAACTACACAGTGTAATGCTCAGAGGAAAAAGCTCTACAAATTTAATCCTTATGCACTATACCTTTAAACGCATACATAGCTGGAGTCTTGGTATTAAAAATACAATCTGTGTGCAGAGACTTACAAGAGTAGATCAGCCGTTTGTGTAATGCTAAAAATAAGTCTGTGCTGTGTGTCCATGTTTATTTGTTGGAAATGAAGTAAACAGCAACCAGTCAGAACAGAACAGAACAATGTGCAGTCAGAGAGAGAGAAGCAAGGTTAATCACATTACTGACTGCATTATCATGTCAGGGGGGGTGAGGCTTTCTCTCTCGTAGCCCACATTCACACATGCTACTCACACACAGATGTACACACACAGGACAAAAACACACAGACCCTCGAGCAATAATAAAAAGCCAAATGAACACACCAGACAGACTATAGATCTCAACCAATAAAACTAGCAAGAGCACAAGCGAGTCAGTGATAGATGTGTCTGTGTGACAGGAACATAGAGGGAGAGGGAAAGAGGGAGACTTCTTGTTTGTCTGTTTAGGTTGACTAGTCATTGAGGTCACTAACTTGTTGTCACTCTGTTGGCATAGTAGTTTTTAGGTCATATGCTTCACTAGCGTTGCACTTGGCTTGATTACTCAGCCTTTCAGAGGGATCTCTACATCTGCACTGTGTCTTTGTAGTGTCACGAGCCTGCTGAGTGTGCCAAAGTGTGTATGGTGGAGGTATGTCTGGATTGTGGCCAGTCTTGCTCTACTCTACACTGATGCAACTACACTGAAATTGTATAACAGGCCTTGATGCATTCAGACGTGTAATACAAACAAACGCGTTTCTCAGCTCTTCCACACCCTCAGTGTTGATTCTAAAGGTAGATAAAGAAGCATAGAGCCTTTGTTCAGGCTTCTGTTTGCATCTCTTTTATGTATTTATTAGGCTGAATGTCTCACAGGAGTCTAGTTAATGTCTGACTGAGACTGCGTGTGGTCTGTCTCGCTTTGAGGAGATCCATCTGGAAGTGTCTCGAGCTGGTGTCCAGTGCAAAGATGTCTGCTTGGATTACAGTTGAACCTCATTTGAGTATCTGTGAGACTAAACAAGAAGTCTTTGAAGTGAGTTATGATGCATTTCAATATTACAGATGCAAGAACAGAAAGACAAGAAGATGCGAAGAACAAAGTCAAGGGATTGACATATTTGAAGACGAAATCTCCCTTTTAAAATTTATCAGAGTGATAAATTATGGTCTGATGTTATCTTCATATTTCATCATCTTTTTCCCCAGTAGATTTAAATGAAGCAGTACCAGGCATTAAAGCAACATTATGAAAAACTGGGTTAAAATATAGTGTAATTAAGAACATTTATCAACACTGGATATTTCCTTGAGTAAGTAAAGCCTGTCAGACAGCAGAAGCAGCAATGATTGGTTAGACAGGTAAGCCACTTTGGCACATGTATATGTAAATGGACAAAATTGGCAAAACCAAGGACATAAAATCTTTCAAACTGAAGACAGGTTTTCTCCATAGATGAGTAAATTACTGAGAAAATTGGTAACTACAGGCCTGTCACTTCATGTTCTGTTTCTACCTTGGGGCACTGCGGAGAAATTGATTTTAACCTTAAACTGGAACGGCTTATCTTAACTGTCTGCTAATAAAGAATAAGCAAAAGTGACAGCATCAGTCTTTGTTAAAATCAATCTCAAGGGCTTTATTAAAGATAATTTCAAGAGGTAACTCGTTATCTTTAAAGCCCACTTTGTTATGATAACACTGATCACACATGATGTAGTGTTCTTTGTACCAAGTCAGCATTATAATTGCTTTCTTTTTTGCTCTGCTCTGCTTGTGTTATGCTGTGCTGAATGGTCACTAATCTGGTCACTGTTGGAAACTTATAGTTTCACAACTGCAGCAACATAGTGCTTTTAAGAAGACTTGACATTTTAAGTTCAATAATGACTTTAACATTGAAAGTAATACACTCATTGAATTGTGCTATAGTATTTTAGGAAACTTCCTCCTGGACAATTACAGACACCATGTGAGTGCTGTGCAAATTATTTGACAGTGGCACTGGTAGGAAGAGTCTCTTGGAAGAATAACTTATTCCCGATGATAAAAAGTGTCCAGCTGCCAGGCATATTACTATGAGTTTATTGCTCTGCTACTGTCCACTTAATGTTATAGCTTACTTTACAGCTCACTACTGTATTTTCATGAAACAGCAAAAAAAAGCTTTGCTTGTAAATCATTTTACTAAAACTAAACAAGCAAGATTACTCTGCAATGTCATATAAAAACCAGATGTTCCACAAGGAGAAGAGAAGTTTCTCAAAGATGTGTTTTGAAAGTGGCTACAATTCTGTCACAGTCTGTTCAGCCTGTTGGGAAATGATCAGGGTTTCAACATCAGTAGTCACTACTCTTTGCTGTTACTTTTTGGTCGTGTTTTTGTGTAGCAGCAAAGTCAATACTAAGTCATTAAGCAGGCATTACCTTTATTTTGCAGCTGCAGTAACACTTCTCTCGCTCTCAGCATGAAGTGATCATGCTGTTTTGGTGCTGCATTTACTGCAATGCATTTACTCAACATATCTCTGTGCAAAATATAACTTTGAATTGATTCAAAGAGTGTTTTTATTGTATAAAAGCATGTTTAGTTAACTTTGTGTGGGTGCAGCATGGGTCCATGAACACCTCTCATTGCCATCACTTTTGTCCATTGAAAGGTTTTATTTAAATATCAGGGCCTTTTGGGCACTTACAGTGAAGTATCTGTTTGTCTTAGCAAATGGGGTATCCTAAGGTCTAGGACTGGTCTGGGCTTTGTTTACTTCCATGAACATTAAAGCTGCTTGTTAACTTCTTGCTGCCCCTGTAAATTGTTCCACTTTCCCATAAACTCCAAGAGGTCTGTCTGCCAGGTTGCGAACATGTGGAGGGGGCTTTTTTTGAAGCCGTGTGTGGCTGATGGCTTATCTATGCAAGCGAGGAAGAATGTGAAACATAATAATGCTGTTGTGATGAAAGAAAATACTATGAGTAGATTGGCTCTTACCCAAAATACATGATGACAAATATGGATTGAAATAGATAACAATGACATGCCTCAGATCACTCAAAGTAGCTTTTTTAAATTCCGCTGTGGGAGATTTTGTTCGGTGGAAAATCAAGGAGGCCACTTTTGCTTTGAGACAAGAAAACAATAATCCTTCCTGCCGCAACTAAATTTCCATGTGGCGACACCTGGTCTCAGTTACAAGGAAAAAATCTGCCCTGGAAACAGTTTTGTTTTGTCATGTAAGTGTGGCAATCAGAACTGAGGTCAACCAAGTGTATTGACCATCTAAAAAAAGAAATGTTTATGTCACTAATGTCCCTAACTCTCTCTCTTGATTTCTCGCTCCTTCTTTCTCTGTCTCCACGGATGAGAGTGACATCACTGATGGCTCCTCTGCCTGCTAACATGGCCAGTGAGCGAGGGATGAGGAGCTGAGAGTGGTACTGCTCCTGCTCTTTCATCTTCACTCCTTCTCTCACTCCCCCATCCCTTCTCTCATTCTTTCTCTCTCCCGCTCCTGTTGGTTCCCAGCCTCTGACTGTGCATGCTGAATATAAATCTACATGGTGAAAAGCTTCCTTGCCCTCCAGCATTCGTGCATTTCTGTCTCTCAGTCGACCGAGGCTTAGAGATTGTTGCAGATAAAGAAGTCATGTGCGGATATTTGTGTGCTCCTACATGATGCAATCGTAAGTGTGTTTGTGTCTGTGAGACTCCTCCTTCCCATCATCCTTTGCTGGGTGAAGACTGGAGTTTTTGAGAGAAAGGGTTGCCTTGGTAACTATTTCAACCATCTGTGGACGTGGTATTAATGTTTGGTAACGTGTGTGCAGAAAAAAGATGGAGGCATCTGTGCTCTTAATGCTTCAACTTCTTCATCATTGCATTATTTATTCAGTAGTTAAGAAACAGACTGGAGGGTTACTGGGTTACAATTCATTCCAGGATGAGATTAGAGGACCAAACATACACCTGCAGTCACAGCTGTAGCCTGCTTTGAGTGGGATACAATGAAAGAGTAAACAAATCATGAATTTAAAGCCTTCTGCATTTGTCTTGGTTTTTTTTTCACCTTGTTTTCAGCCTCTTTCAAGCTTTGTTGATTCATATACATGTTATCCTCTTTTTTTATTTTCTTTTTATCGCTTAATGGGATGTACAAACTACTACTTAAAAGCAGCAATCACAACCATTTCTATTGTTTCTCAGGTAATGGTGATTTCTTTCTTTTCCCTTTTTTGTATGGCTCTTGTAACCATAAATACACTCCTTAAAAATCTTATTACCAGTTAAAAAAGTGCACACATTTACAGTTTGCAATGTTGGAATGAAAAGGTTGAAAGTAGAATCTCAAACTGCACAAAGAAGAAATAGAAGTGGGAGGAAAAAAAAGATGACATTTATTGAATTATTATTGTTGTTATCAACAGAGAGCCCCAAACATGGGACATTGAAAAGTGTAAAAAAGATTTAATCTCTGAGGAGAAAAACTTGAACCTTCATGGTCCTGATCGCTTCCACTGTAAGTGGCATGACAAGGAGGTCCCACTTGAGATGTTTTCCACATGGCACAGGTCTTTTTTCCCTTCAATAGAACAATAGAGCCTCAGGTCATGCAGGGGCATCAAATGGCAGCTGGCAATGTGAAGATGATGCAGGGGACATCCTTCATGACTGAGGGCCCTGGTCTTTATGCGAATTACTGCCTTTTTGGACAGGTCAACGCTGCAGTTCACAATGCTTGCCTTCTAGAGGAAGAACCTCATTCTTGAGGACCATTCTGCAAGTTCCCATTATCTAAATCATATTGGGAACATTATTTTGTGGTCTTGAACTTTTGATCAGCTGATGAACAGTCTATTTCAGTTGAATTCTTTTTTTCAATAAATTGCTCACTCAGTTTTTTGTCACATTCCTATTTCTTCCTTTTGCATTTTGAAACTCTACTTTGAACTTTTTTAATATCCAACAATGCAAAATGTAAATAAGTGAATTTTTTCAACTGGTCTTACAGTTTGATAAGGAGTGTATTATGCAGACTGCACACATTCTCATGTTTGAAGAGAAGAGAAAATGAGAGAAATCTTGCAGTACAAGAGTCAAGTGAAAGGATCAAATCATGGCAAAAAACTGAAGCCACTCCTGACCGAATTGTTGAGATGCACGCTTGAAACAGTTTTTGTGCTGTGACGAAAATGAATGAAAAAGGCAAAACGACCGATAAATAAGGTAAATCCAGTGTTATAAGGAATTCTAGCTGCACATCTTCTTTTATACTGCAGGTGTTAGGTTTCGCACAGTGACGCTGTGACAGCTAGTTACTCTGAACAAGTGAGCTCATCTCTGTAAATGAAAAGCTCTTGTTATATTTTGGTCTCTTGAAAGAGGAGAGGGTAGAAGACGAAGCAAGTGGCCAGGTACTGTGACTGTTGTGGTCAGACTGTTTTTATGCTCTGTGGAGCCTCTAAGCACAGCCAAGGGAACAGGATGATGATAGATTGTCTTTGTGTATCTGTAAGAGACAAGAGGGTGAGAGAGCAAAGTGTAGATGTTATCCCAGAAATAGTCAGTTTTCCCAGAGCTGGAGTGCGTCACACATCTCAGGCCTTGGGCTTTGTGTAGAGTAGAGCTGTGTTACCCAGTTTTTTAACACTGACTCACTCTTTCCCTCTGCTTGTATGTCTGTCTCATCAAAACAGAAAGTTCCAACAACAACGAGCAACAATGTAGACCTGGCAACGAAAGGATGATGATGATAACGACGTTGATGATGATGCTGGGGCTCAAAGGGAGGAGAAGCAGAAATTGATTCTCTCCTCCTTTACACCACACCTGGCACTCTATGTCTGTCCTGTTTGGACAGCTAGAGTGCTATGTCATCAGCCACACCGCCTGCGGCCCCGCCTTTTAAAAAGGGCAGGAAGCCAGAGAAAGCGGAGGTAATGGCTGACTCTGCCCAGGCCACCAATGAGGAGCTAAGAGGCAAACTCATGGATGTCCAGATTGAGCTGCAGCAGGAGCGGGGCAAGGTGAGAAGAGGAGATGAAGGTGATGAAGAAGCTGTGTTTTTTTGAGAAACATGATGACAATCACATTAGAGATGTGCCCCCTTCAGTTAATCAGAGAATAGTGCCAACAGAAACTATAACTCTCTATGAATTATTCACTGTTTCACTCAGCTTCACGGCCACATGTGGAAAGACGTTTTGTTGCCTTAACTAAAAAGTACACTTCTAATTCTACAACATTTTATAAAAAGTATAAGGATTTATATTTTACAAAATATTAGAAATATAGCTCAAATGCTTTTTTCTCTTTACATGACTATTACAGGTATTCCCTTACTTGGAAAACTATCAGGATGAATAACAATTCACAACTTCTCACTAGTTACACAGACTTACAAGAAAAATTTGTGCTGTTAGTGTGCTGCAGTACTCTGTGAAAAAGGATGAACTAACTTACAGCCAATGACTTGACTGATGTTGACTGGATGATTAGGACCTTTTGAACTCTAATGATTGGATATTTCACAGGTATGTAAGCTCCGTGAGCGGCTGCAGGAGCAGCGGCAGGCTCGAGAGCTGGAACAGCATAAGCATGCTGTAGCAGTCACAGACCTGCGTGCTAAACTCCACGAAGAGAAGCTCCGTGAGATAGCTGCTGTTCGTGAGGCCTTGGCACGGCAGCATGAGATCGAGCTGGCCCGGTCCATCAAGATCCGGGATGCAGAGGTGCAGAGGCTCCAGGGGCTTGTATTTGCGTTGAGAGACGGAGCGGCAGACAAGCTCAAAAATGCTCTTCTTGGAGAGGCTCGGGAGGAAGCCAGGAGGGCTTTCGATGGGGAAAGGCTGAAGCTTCAGCAGGAGGTGGGTATGAGTTTGTATATAGCTGACTGTAATGCATAATAAAGCGGTCTTCCTATTTTACATTGTGGAGGAGGTGGAGTTTTTGCAGAACTGCTGTTCTATCACTTCATACACGCTTTTTTCCTCACATAGGAAAGCTCTGCTAAATGTTTATTTTGCATAATTGATGTTCTGATACCATTATTCATGCACATGATGTGGGGTTGTGTAAACCTTTGTAAATTTACTGTTGAAAAACAGGAAGCAGGGAGGAAAAGCCTGTTGCCAAGCTATTGTTTCAGTCAAGCTTTCCTGGACAAATAAGGCATCTATCACCACAACTGGTTAATGGAAGAAAAAGTGTTTATAAATGAAAGTGAACCTCTTTGTTGTCATTGTTTCTGTTGTATATTTTTATATGTTTGTATACCTGATGTGTATTTTAGATCCAGGAGCAGAAGATAGCCAGGAAGCAGGCTGAAGAAGCGCTTGGGAATGCTCTGCAGGCAGACAAAGCCAAAGCTGCAGATCTGCGCACAGCTTACCAACAGCACCAGGATGAGGTGCACCGCATCAAACGGGACTGTGAGAAAGACATCCGCAGAGTGGTGAGCACCTCTGTTTGAATGTGGCACTGTCATAGATACAATACAAAGGTCTTACACTTTCGTATAAATCAGATATGATCATTCCAGGACAGGTTCACCTGATGTACTATCAGCTATTACCATTATGGTCTGTCACAGCCTTATTTTCATATCACCAAGAGTTCCTTACCATGACATTTGTTTCCTGGGTCTGATGTTCACTTCCAGCACATACTTTATCTAACTGTAAGAGGGTCAAAAGGTT
This sequence comes from Thalassoma bifasciatum, assembly GCA_008086565.1. Lineage (NCBI taxonomy): Eukaryota > Metazoa > Chordata > Actinopteri > Labriformes > Labridae > Thalassoma > Thalassoma bifasciatum. The sequence goes on along the minus strand of RPOG01000107.1, from coordinate 433,466 downwards.
ATTACTATTCATCTGTGCATATCTCACCAATGTAGTGCTTATCTACAAAAATAAAAGCCTGTGTACCTGCTTTCAGTTACTTATTAACCCTCATTACTTTTAGATGTGATACAATAGCAGGTCTCTTTGTCTGTAAAGGGATCTTTGAGCTTGGGACTTTAAAAGGTCGTGAATCAGTAGAGCATGGCTGATTGGTGCAGAGGTGCACTGCAGGAAATACCAGTGTTAAAGAACAGAAGTGGGGGCACCGCTTGCCCTAACAATTTGAACGCCCCTTGTACCAGGGCTGTTGCAGAAGTCACTGGTTTGACTTTCAACCACAACCCTTTATGTAACATTTTAAAAGTGGGAAGGAGTAAAGGTTAACAAAAGGAGTTATGTGAGTGCAGGGCAAGAACAAAGCATCATAAATTAATCACAGCCAAAGTGCAACATTTCAAACTAAATCACTCTGTTGTGTATTCCACTTTTGGAGCGTGCAAAGCATGAAGCCAAGATGAGGTGAACGATTTAAAGTTGAAACTTCAGCATCACTCTTAGCATAAATATTAACACACAAATCTAGTGGAGAAAAAACAAATCCTCATTCTGTATCCACCCTTCCATAGATGGATGAACTGAAGGCAAAGGATCGGGTGGTGTGTGCTCTGGAGAGGGAGCTGGGGCTGCAGGCCGGCTACGCTCAGAAGCTCCAGCTTCAAAAAGAAGCTCTCGACGAGCAGCTAGGCCAGGTACGAGAGGCCGAGAGACACAACCATGGCAGCCCCAAGAGAGAGGCGATGCCTGGGCTGGGGGACCACCAGGACCTGCTCAACAACCAGGTACGAACAGATGCAAATACAAATGCATGCATCTGTACATAAACACTATAATACAATCATGAAACCACATACATACTAAAATGTGCTCTACATCCTTAAGACCATGGCCTCGACATAGTCTATAAATAATGTATAATGTATAAATTTCAGGGATTAGTTTGTAAAGGTAGGTGTCGTGTTGATGATAAAGACAGTAAAACATCAAGACAATGAAAGCTGAGTTTGAGCTGTTTTTGTTGTGAATTTTAAAGGTTATGACACCTTTAAATAGCATTGAGATTAAAAAACAAAGCTGGATTTGCAGTGTCTTGGCAGTAGCTGCAGGTACCAAGGTTTAGCTATTACATAGAAAAATGAGTTATTGAATCCCTGAATTAAACTTTCAATGAACTCTTAAACCCAAAAACAATAAAGGCAGCAACACTGAAGGCATGTTTGTTTGTTTAGCTGGGGATTGTGGCAGGATGACTGCCCCCACCATCCTTATTTGAAAAGAAATTTCGGGAAAACCTGGAGTGCATGATTATAATTCCTTGCAAATGGGACACTGACACGAGTCAAAGCTGTAGCTCATCTAATAATTCATTAAAGGCATGTGGGTATACTGTCTGTGTATGCAGACACAGGTTCACAGTTGCACTGTGTAAAACGCATCTCATCCTTCCCTGTCCCAACTTCCTGCATTATTTGCTTGCCTGCCTGCATGGACTCCCTTCTTTAGATTTTGTTGTCCTCCTCCTCTCCTCTCCCCCCTATTCCACAGGACGTCGAGGAGCGCGATATGAGGAGGTTCCAGCTGAAAATAGCAGAGCTCCATTCGATTATCAGGAAACTGGAGGACAGAAATGCACTTCTGGCTGACGAGCGCAATGAACTAGTGAGGAAATTGTGCAACAGTTTATAAATGCAATGTGATTGTAGTGATAAAGATATACACTCTGGAGATATCTTAACTGATTTACTCACATCAACGTACATGCCTGTGAATGGCATTGTAAAACATTGTTATTTTATCCTTTTAGCCTTGATCTGGCCTCCTGCTCAAACTGGAAATTCAGTGTCACCAGAAGTCAAGGCTTGAGATTCTAGTGTTTCCCCTCCCTGTTTCCTTCCTTTTACTAGTTGAAGAGGGTACGAGAGGCTGAAAGCCAAATGAAGCCCATGTTTGAAAAGAACAAACGGCTGTCCAAGAAAAATGATGACCTCCTACAAACACTTCAACGCATGGAGGAGAAACTAAAGACCCTGAGTCGCGAGAACGCTGAGATGGTGAGGTTCAACCAGCATGTGTTTGAAAATTCGTCTTGATAAAAAAAAAATCCACCGTCATTGAGAAAATGAATAAGAAGTACGACCTCTACTGGCCACTTGAGGAAATGCATAAATGTTCCTTATAAACAAATGAATTAGCTTATGTTCCTCCGTTATTCTCTCAGAAAGAAAAAGCCTCGTCCTCTCGGCCCCCTCCACAGCATCAGTCTATTCAGCCACAGCTGAAGAGGCCCAGCTCCCTGACTGACTTGAGCCACGCTCATGAGGAGCAGGAAGTAGAGTTCCTGAAGCTGCAGGTCTCTGAGCAACGGGGCATCATTGATGAGCTCATGCAGGTAAGAGTTCACTCAAACACCATGACATGAGCGTAAACAACAATTTGATAAAGCTTATCCTTTAAAAAAATAAAAGGATAAAAACTGAATTTAAATCAATTGTACTTTGTCACTCTGTACTACTTATTCATACTGAAAGAATCACAAGAAATTGTCGCCTGCTAACCTTTTTCCATGCTTTAAGTGGTTATAAAAAAGTAATATTTGAGAATTTTCTTTTTTTGCAAAATATCATAGAATTTTATATGGAAAAGTAACTACTTTAATTTTTATAGTCAGTATTCTGATTTGATTTACTCGTCAAAAAATTATTATGACCTTTTAGGTGTTGTCGTTCACATTCAGATTAATTTAGCTGCATAATCCTGAGTTGTTTTTTTTTCCAAAAATTGTCTGAGCGATGTATAAAAGATGAGGTTTGTCAATCTTAGTCGCTCCAGCCCTTTCTTCTCTGCTTGTCCTCTTTGTATGGCGTGATTTTGCAATGTCTGTCTTTCTCTATTTCAGCAGGGAATATGCCCTTATTTTCTCCACACTCATCATACCATTTGCATAAAATGATGTTTTTTATGTCACTGTTCGACTTGTCAAGCTACTATTCCATAGGAGCCTCAACCCACCGTGTGATTGATCGTCATGGCTATTTTGTTATGTGTCTTTTCTAACTTCCAATTCCAGGCATCAGTACAGTTTTTTTTCATTAGAATATAAATTGTTTTGTAAACCTTGCATGTCACAAACCCATCTGTCATCTTTTTTCTGTAGGAACGTGACCGGTTGGTGATGACCAAAAAGAACAGGAGGAAACCTCTCAAACTGTCTAAGGTTCGTGTCCCTGGGTGCTTCAAGGACTTGGTTTAACCAGTGTTGCGCAACCAAGCAACTACCCAATCTGTGTTTTAATTGAGTGAGTGCATCTGTGTGTGTGTATTTGTGTTTAATTGGGCTCAGGAGAGAGCGATGACAGCACAGCCAACAGCAGGGAGCATTACACTGAGCACACATACACACATAAATCATACCTGGATCGTCCTCACAGCTGATGGAAAATTATTAATTTTATTTCAGGAAAATAAAAACATCAGTAATAAGCAGTGCGAACATAATTTGTCTATAGCTGCTGTCTTGTGAAAAATCTTTTTCTGCTTGTACGTGGAAAAGAGGGGGAAAAGCAGCTGATCTTAAGTCAGGTGGATGGGACTGTGAGAAAAAATAATTACTGGTGCATCTGTGTGCGTGTGTTTGTGCTGATACATCAGGGAGCATTTTAGCTTTCTGTTGTTGCTAGGAGGAGTTTGTGGATGTGTGTCAGATACTTCTTCCACCTCGTCTGCTGAAACCAGTTTGTTACCGTAGCGCGGTGGATGCACTGTGTGGCACAGTGGTTTGGCTTTTGGACTTGCACTGTTTTCTTAATTTAAAGCAATCTGTATGCATGAGCTTTGGGACCAAAAAACGGAAGCTGGCTTTTGGATTTCTCTGTGGGAGTAATTTTATTGTAGCTTGAAGCTTTTCCAATTTGTGTGGGAAAGAAGTAGAAAGCCGTTGTTTTTCTTTTGGCAGTAGTATAATAAGAGACATTAATATAATTATATGTATTTTGGGGAGAAGCTTTGTAGTTGGTGCTGAGGTTTTTTGTTATAGTAGCACCATGACAGAGTATATCCTCCTTATCCTCTACTTTTCCTCCTTCATCTGCCTCTGTGCATTAGTCTGCCTCTACTTCTCTGGTTGCCAGGAGATGACTTATAAGCATGATGGTAAGGACTGTGTGGGAGTTCTAATAGTTAGGAATAATATAAAGAAGTGAACAAAGAGGCTAGAAAAAAAATCACCAGAAGATTTATGATAGTTTTGAGACCTTGATAAAATTTTTAAACCTGAAATCAGATGTGATGTAGTTTCTGTAAATTAACAATGTCATGCCCCTTTCCCCTTTCTTCCCCTCTGCAGAGGCATGTTGTGGAGACATATTTTGGATTTGATGAAGAGTCAATAGACTCTGAGACCTCCTCTCTGACGTCCTATAACACTGACCTCACTGACCGCACACCTGCAACTCCTGAGGAGGATTTGGAAGATGTAAGAAAGCTCGTTATCTACATTGAAATGTATGGTTTAATCACTTTTTAAGTAGGAATAGCTCATAAATGTTTTTCATTTAGATGAGTGTTCAAACAGGGAGTCAACAAAAAGTCTATTTTAAAACAGTTTATAGACCAATGGATTTGTTACAAAAAATGAATGTCTGTATACTTTTGTTAGCTTCTTCTCATCTTCCTCCATGTATTAAATCATTTTTTTCTGTGAATTAAGACTGTTACTCATGAAGAATCAGAGCTTTGCTTTTGTCAGATAACAAGAGAGTACCAGGCTCTTCGGCAGGTCTACATTGAAAATAACAATTAAATCCCTTTTTTTGAAGGAAGAATAGCTCAAAAACGGGTTTTATTTAGATAACTGTTCAAAAAGAAAGAGGGTGGTCTATTTTGAAACAGTTCACAGACTAACAGATATGTGACAAAAAAAAAAGATGAACGTCTTTATACTATTTTTAGCTCTTGTTTTCTTCATACGTTGAGTCAATTTTTTTTCTTTTTCTTTTTTTTTAAATTAAGACTGTTACTCGTGAAGAATCAGAGCTTCGCTTTCGTCAGCTAACAAGAGAGTACCAGGCTCTTCAGCGAGCTTACGCGCTCCTGCAGGAGCAGACCGGAGGCTCTCTGGATGCTGAGAGAGAGGCCCGGGTTCGTACTTTCACATTAACTTCTTCACTTATCATAATGCTACGGTACTTTGACTTTGATTTCCACTATAAGAGAAAAAAAAACCCTTTAGTAAAAATAAAACTTTAGCTGAGTCTATTCCAGTTTTGAAATGTATTCAAAAACACCTCTCTCGCGTCCTCATGGCTGTTCTTTCCTCCCACAGACAAGAGAGCAGCTTCAGTCAGAGCTCAGCAGTTGTCAGGCGAAGATTGTGGACCTGGAGAAGGCCTTGGCTGAGAGAGGGCAGGTAACAAAAACAAGGGACGGTGACAGGAACTCCCTGGTCCTGCTCTCACTGGCCTGCATGCTCTGCCCTCATCCTCTGTTCTTCCTGTTGTTCTCTTTGTGTCTTGAGCCGTCTGGGGCTGTTGAGCTCGGAGAGGACTGTTAAAGCTATAAATAGATGTAATCACTTCTTTAACTACTCATGTCCTGCATATCTGAAATACACAGCTAAGACTGGCTTTCATTTATTTCACGATCACAGTGTTTCTGTTAAAACATTGTTTGAGAACTGAGCAAAACCAGTCCATATGAGTATGTAAAGTGTTGCTTTTTGCACCAGATCAATGTAGATTAAAACATTAAATAATCATTATGAAGAACACTAAAATATAATATCTCATTTAAATGCTCAGTTTGTATTTTTTGTTTAATTTTTCATTTCTCACTGCATGTTGCATGTGTTGATTGGTCCAACACTGTTATTTTGGTTTTCTGCTCCATGGTTTGACCTTTCAGACTGTCCTCTGTTTTCCTGTTAGAGTGAAACCTTGCTACCTGTGGGTGCAGCTCTATTGCCTGTTAGCTCGGGAGCTTTTTTTATTTCTTTGGATCAATAAACTTGTTCCACTCCCACTCTGTTCCTGTCTGTTTGTGTCCATGGTACATTTGCATGTGTCTTCTGGAAACGCAGCAGATGGTCACTGAGTGCTGTTTTGAGTGGGCAGACAGCTTCATTCATTACACCCTGTCGCGGGATCCTTTCCTTCCTTCCTCTCCTCTGCTTTCCACTGACGTTTCATGCTGATGTTGTGTTTGGTTGTCATGGCAGGATTCAAAGTGGGTGGAGGAGAAGCAGTACTTGCTTAAGACCAATCAGGAACTGCATGAGAAGGTAGGCTGCATTTGCCTGCACTCACTGTAACTCATGACTTTGTTCACCATTTAAGACTGTTGCCAGTTTCAGATCCAGACAACTTTATTTTACCGAAGGGAAATTTAGTTGTAGCATTTTCTGTAAATTTGTTCCAACTCAATGAGAAACTTGAGTTCATGTTTTCATAGACATTTGATTTTTGAGGTCATATCCATTTTCAAGAATTTGTGTGGGCTATAAAATTTTGCTAGAGATAACAGTATCAAAGAATCATTTAATTAGAGCCTTATATGCCAGTTGTTTGAACCTTGACAATTATGAATTTAACAGAGAAGGCTCAGAACCAAAACCAAATTATTTGATATGAACTACTTTGAAGATGCAAAGCTTCTGGGGGGTGTTTTGTGGTAAAATCTGTCTGTACGTTTTGATATCAAAAAAGTGAATGAAGATGCATAACTGTGCAACTATGTTTGTGTAAAACCAATTAAGTTTTGTCATCAAGATCTTTTGTGTGTGTGTGTGTCTGTAGATGTGTGTGCTGCAGCAGACAGAGTTGCGGCTGCAGGCCGAGGTTCAGGACGCTCGGGATCAGAATGAGCTGCTGGAGTTCAGAGTGCTGGAACTGGAAGTAAGAGACTGCACCAACGTCATACTGTCACCAGGAGGCGACAACAACAACATCACTACCAAATTCAAGACCTACATACAGTGACTGACCAGACAGACAGACAGACAGACCTTTACACATACTTGAGTCCCCTGTATGCATGTGTGTTGCACTGTTTTTGCATGGCAGCTGTGTGTGTACCCTTTCCTTTAAACTGGAATATTTTTAAAACAAAGAACATTGTGTTGAGATGGATGTTGAGTTATTTTAAATGGAATAAAATGTATTTAAGTTCACCATTTAAACCCATCTTTGTTCATTTTTGTCTCATTATCTGCATGCATACCATACATTTGTGTACAAGTTTCATCAAATCAAAAGTCAATTCGACAAATTTTAATTTTGGACAGACAAACTTTGCAGAGAGATTTGGGAGTTTGAAGTTATCTTTTGTATTTCAAAACATAGTGAAGTTGGACACTGATTGTTCAATTTTAAAAATCTTTATTTAGCAGTTGTGTTTGGAATTGGATGGAGCACCTGCTATTGTTTCTGCATGTTTTTATATTCTCCATATTGGTTTGGCTCATTCTCCCATATAAATCCATGGGTTCCCACCTCCCTCACTTTGGCAGATCCTGACCATATTTTCAGTTTCATGTAAGTAAATCCCTTGTTTGTTCCCTTCACTCACATTCACATTCAATAGGTTCTCAATGTCAGTCATTCCCGTTCAGCCCCACCATCTTCATGATAATAATGGGCTATTAAAACACTGTAGAGGTATCAATTAGGTTAATGTCATGATCATTTAGATGGTTGTAACTGAAATTTAAAGGTTGTGTTCTTCCGTAGGAGAGAGAGCGCAGATCTCCTGCCCTTAATCTGCACATGTCTGCGTTCCCTGAGAACAGCAGCAGTGCCCTGCAGGTCTACTGCCACCAGGAAGGAGTCAAGGTACACAACAAATAGAGACGTTCTTCATCAGGATCTGTCATGTAAACAGTCAAAATGATATGAAATTATTTCAAACTCTGTGCAGGACGTTATTATTCCTGAGCTGATGAAGAAACTGGATATCCTAGGAGATAATGGGGTGGGTTCAGGACTCAAACTATTGGGTGAAAATGAACCCTGTTGAAACCAAAATGTTTCTTTAATCCTGGAATTACTGATTTATTTTCTGCAGAATCTCAGAAATGAGGAGCAGGTAGCAGTGATCCAAGCTGGTACAGTGATCTCACTGTGTGAGAAGGTGAGTGAAAGGCTGTGCTGTTGCTGACACACAGTGGACAAACACTGCAATAACATACGGTCTAATTTCACAATAGCCACCATATTTGAGTATATTTTTTATTAGCTGAATAATAGATGGGGAACAATAAAGTTATTCAAGCAACCGAGAAACTATTAACCTCCATCCTTTCCTCTTTTACTGTAACCCTCCTTGTGCAGTGGTTAAAGCAGATAGATAGCACAGAGGCAGCTCTGACACAGAAGATGATCGACCTGGAGAATGACAAGGTGAGAAATAGGTTAATTGTAAGAGAACCTACCTTAAAATGATTTTCTGTCACTGAACAAAGGGAATGCCTGGTATTTGCTTGATTTTCAAGTTGTAATGTGCACCTGATCTCACACGTAGCATAGAAAATAACCTTAAATTGATCCTTCAGTGCTGAGTTAATGTCCTGTGCTGGCTATTGTTGCAGGAGCTGTTTAGTAAGCAGAAAGGATTCCTCGAGGAAGAGCTGGACTACAGGAAGCAGGCCTTGGACCAGGCCTACATGGTATGGAGCTTGGAGCAGTATAACCTTTACATGTCCAAAAAGAAAGTCTTTCTAAAAATAGGTTAAATACATACAGTACTTTGATTTTTGTTAAAACACGGGCCAAGGCAGTGTACAAGGCATAACGGTTCATCCTAGCATGACACAAACATTTGGATCCCATTCAAACATCATCAAAACTCCATGAAAGCTAAATTTGTCAAAGTGTGCCGGGATACTGCATCTTTTACCACTGAAGTCTAAAGTCTGTGATCAAACTAAGCCACTGATTTAGCCGGGGTATTGAGCTTCTTGTTTCTAGATCTGATACTCATTTCTCATTTCATGAGAAAGGAGATGACTGATGTTTACTCTCTTTAATAGAAAGTATGAAGGTATGATGTCATCTGAAAAATGTTGTATTTTGTGTCTAAAATGGACAAATAATTGAGTCGAAGAAGAATTTCAGACAAAATTTTGTTGATGAATCTTATTAGCCTTAATGAGCTTTAAATGATCTCTAACTCATTGAAGTCAGCAGGCTGTAAACACAAAACTGAAATCAATACTTAGAACACTCCCCATAGAGTATTAACCATTTGATTTGGTCGGTTTAATGTTGGTTTGTTTATTGCTCCACTTTATGTTGTGTAGGTGAAGGTTTGGTTTTCAGATGGTAACTGTGTTGGAGCAGTGCACCTGTATGAGAGTGAGAATTAAGACATGTCTTGTGTTAGATTAATCCAGTTACCATGTGAAGACCAGCCCTGAGGAACCCTCAAAATAAAGTGGAACAGTGTTCCCATATCTGCCATGGTCACAGTGGTGTATGTGTGTATGTTTGTTTGTGTATCTGGTTGTGTGTTACTTCATGTGTGTGCTTGTGCATGCCTATGTGTGGTGGCATGCGCATGTGCACGTCCATGTGTGTATGTTGGTGTTCCTGTATGTGTGTGTATGTGGCTGGCTGTGCAGAGGATCGAGGAGCTGGAGGCCACGCTGTATAGCGCTCTGCAGCAGGAGCAGCCAGCGTGCCGGGAGGTGGCCGAGTCGCTGACAGACAGGCAGAGGGAGGAGCTGAGGCTAGCTGTGGAGAAGCTGCGGCGTCAGATTCTCCGGCAGAGCCGGCAGTTTGACAGTCAGATCTTACAGGAGCGCATGGAGCTCCTACAGCAGGCCCAGCAGGTAAGGCTGAAAACTAACTGAGTCAGGTTACCAAGTTCTGCCCTCCCTTAATCTGACCCTGGCCCCTGTCTGAACCATGTGACCCCACCAGACCTCTGGTGCTCTGAAAAAGATGCAGTATCCCAGTGTGTGCAGCCTTTAGCCCTACCTGTAAGTGCGTATGTAGAGGTGAAAGGAAGGAAAGATGAGACAGAATGGCTGTGTGAGTGTGTGTACATCATTGTGATCTGCCCCCCACTCCTCCAGTATCCCTCCACTGTGCAGTCCTCACAGTAGTTTACACCCATGGCTTGTACAGTAAATGTTTTTCATTAGTTTCATCAACAACCACAGCACCATCAACATCACGAGAATATTTTTTATTGTGAAATACTAACAAAGTTTGCTTGATCCCAAAACCTGAACACAACCATTGAATTTACAAACTAATCAAACATTTTTATAGAAATGTGAGATGGAACAAGAGAAAATGATTCCTATTGGGGTTTTTAGACCAAAATCTATAAATCTGGCATGAATTGTGCATTTTAGCAGTCAGTTACATTTTTATCTCCCTCTTAAATGTCGTAAAGTGCTGTCTTTGTCCCTGTAGCTATGCCATAGTTTACACACTAATTAGTCCCCTGGCTGACTCAACAGTTTAGGAATGAACAGCAGTTTTATCTGGATGAGCATGGTGTTATTGAAGCTTGTGATGTAGTGGAGTATTTGTCCTCAGTTTGTATCCTGGTAATTTAACCTTTAACAACCTTCAAGACTTCCCAATGCACAAACATTTCTTTGTATCTCCGATGAGACACATTGTTTCAGGGTTTGATAAATATGATGCTGAGTTTTGAAAGCTTGAAAGATGGTGTTCTCTGTTGAAGCTGTTCTTCGGTTGCCATGGTAACTTGTTTTTACCCAGCACAGCTACTGCTGAGACAAGAGGCATGATGGGAAAGAGGCCAAGCTTCTAGTTTGCAAACAGAAACAGTTTGATCACAGTCTAATATTTATTCATGTGAGATCCGACCCAATGCTCTTAGTTTCAGGTATTTTTCATATCTTCAACCACCTAACCTCTTCTTTTTTGCCCTGCAGAGAATTAGAGAGCTGGAGGACAGGATTGACTTGCAAAAGAGACAAATAAAGGAAATAGAGGAAAAGGTACTTTTATAAATTTAAATTGTGACTGTTTCAGAAAGCTTTCTCGCATGGCTGATAGAAGAAATGTGAACAGTATCTCAACAATACAAAGACAAGTGTGTGATCATAAGGGAGTTTATATTTACTGTGCTGATGATGCCCTGTTTTATTTTATTAACCCCTCTCTTCTTTCTTTCCTTTTTTACCTGTCTATTAAACCTTTTGTGTTCCTTTAGTTTTTGTTCCTCTTTTTGTTTTTCTCTTTAGCATTTATTCTTTGGCCTTAATGGAAGTGACCCTGGACCCTCATCAGGTACCACCTGCACTCTATTCACATCAGTATTTAACTCAGTCAAAGTGCTGATAAAAACAACAATGACACAAAGTGGAAGGAATTTGAAAATGTTTTCTTTTTCTTAGGATTAAAGAAGCTGTGGAGGCAAGCAAGGACTAAACAAAACTTTGTTTTATATGCATTTTTAGACAGCTCACAAAAACCCTATGGCCTTTTTGATAAGTGTGCACTTTTGAAAAAGACCCTTACCTGGAATGCAAACATAGTTGAAATTTGTTATGAATAACCTGATAAACATGAAATTAAAGTGATATTTATTTATAAATAACATTTATGAGAGAGGTTTGTGGACCTGTAACATAATAACTTCTCTGTGAGAGGCAAGAAACAGATATACTGAGAGGGAAAACTCCAATCAGAAGATTTATCAAAGGAACAGAGCCACAGCCTCAGCTGAAGCAATGCTTGGTCAGACAATGGTTGTAGAGAGAAAAGGAGAGAAGAGAAGAAGTGAAAGTGCAGGGTGAGGGGGGAGCAGGCTGAGTGCCAACTGGATCTGAAGGATTTTGGCAAAGCCCAGCGTCTGTCCCGTATCCAAGGAAACTGAAGCTTAATCAAGTTCACAGAGCTGGGGCTGAACTTACTGGAGGCTGGTCGCTGCTCTGAGAAGACCAAACTTTGACGGGTGGAACTCAAAACAAGGTTAATATTTAAATTTACCTTTTCTAAGTTGTCAGACTATTTTCTGAAATATACCAAATGCTCATTGGCCATCCGGTGTCATTCGCTTGACTTTATGATCAGCTTAAAGGAGAAGTTTTTTATTTCTGCCTGAACTGGGGTGATTACAGCTGAGAAATTCTGTTTCTTTGTTTGGACCAAAGGTCAGTTTGATAGACTTCAAAGTAAACAAAAAGCCTGAAGTTATTTTGCTGAAAGAATGCAAAATGTGACATGAGGGAAGGCAGGATGAGGAGAGGCGGAGTAACCTGAGAGACACCTATGCTGCCTAACTTGCTACCAAGCTGTTGACATGGTGAATAATAGATGACCCTGCTCGATGCTTGTGTATCTGTCTATCCATCTGGTTTTCTGTACCAATGTATGTGTTTAAAATGAAGATGTTGAACTTAAGAAAAAGCAGCATAGTGAAGTGCAGAATAACTGGAACGGTTGTGTTTTTCTGAGTATATCTGATACTGTGTGGCAGGTGAAACTTACCTGGTTGGCACAGGAGGAACACCTGACCTCATCAGACAGGAGGAGCACCGGAAGCTTTTCTATAACTGGACCAGTAACGAACTCAGAGAGAACTCATCAGTATCTGAACCTAAGTTCTGTGTAGCAGAGTGAAGATCTTGGAGAACGAGAACAGGTGAGAGACTGAAGGAGGAGAGATCTAGTGACACACTCATTCTCACACAAAAACACACACACACACACACACACACACACACACACACACACACACACACACACTTGCCACCATACACTCACTTTTGGATGAGGTGATATCACATATCACACAGCTGACTGTGCTGCACATTTGCATTCAAGGACGCTGCTGCGACCATCTACCTTTTAGTTAATCTCTCCAGGAGATTATTTTGGCTTGTTTCAAATTTTTCACAAATATGACAATTTTTAATTCTGTAGACTTTTAATTTGAAGTCAAATTTTTGTGCTGAAACTGTTACGTGGCTGATCAGAGGGTGTCATGTGATCTCGTCTGTCAGGATCGGAGAGTTGTAGAGGTCAGAGAGGAGTCTGCTGCTGTAGCTCTACTACCAAGTCCCAGCCTCCAAACTGCACAGCATGCAACATTCACTGAGGCTGGACCAGAGACTCCACATGCTCAGAAAGGAGGTCAGGACCATGGTGAGTGCTCAGGGCGTTCTACCTCTACTACCTTTCTAAAGACAGAGAAAAAATTATTGATTAGGGATGAAATGTGTGCAACTTGTTATCAAGACTTACAATTTTTTGAATGGTCCCTTTGCCTGCATTAGGAGCTTTTTGGTGCTCTCTGACATGCAATCCAGCTTAAAACAGTAGCACTGTCTGAAATTTATATCGGTTTTGTGTTAAACTTGGCATGATAAATTGATTAAACCAGTCAATTTTTCAGAGATTGAATAAAAACATGACTCAACCTGGTAAAAAACAGCAGAAGTTTCCCTATTTCAAAGTTAATTTTTGGACCAATTTAAATCTTGGGGACTTGTGGTGGTTTCCTTTCATGCTTTTAAGTTGTGACACTACGGTGGGTGTGATACTAACACAAACTAAGACATAATCTTAAGAGGAATTTAAGGCGACCATTCAGCCCCTATTGGTAATAAGGGCCATCTCTCTGCTTCTTCCTGCTCAGACTCAGGACAAGGAGCGTGGAGAGCAGGTCTGGAGGGAGCGACTGCAGCGCTTTCAGAGACAGCTGAAGGCAAAAGAAGATGAGATGGGCCGCCAGTGTCAGTACTTTGAGAACTATAAAACTCAACTCCAGCAAAAGCTCAGCCTAGCCCGCGATAGAGAACAAAGCTTACAGAACCGGATCTACTCTTTAGAAAAGCAGCTACTGGACATGACTGTAAGTGCTGCCACAGGTACAATGACGATCAGTGCAGTTAGAATCACTGCAGGGACGGTGACACGCTGGGAAGAACCAGAGAAACTACCTCCAATGAGAGGAGAAGGTGAAGGAGAGGAGGAGAAGAAGGAAGAGAAAAGGAAACAATGGCAGGCTAGTGAGAGTAAGACAGAGAAAAATAAAGAAGATAATCATAACTCAAATGAAGCCAGGCTACAGGGTTTCATCTTGAGCCTGCAGGAGGATCTAAAGGTGCTGCTAGAAAGAGAGGAGGATGGAGTGTCACAAAGGAGAAGCCTGATGGAGCAGCACCAGGAGGCGCAAGAGAACAGTCACTTCTTATGCTGCAAAGTGGAGGAAATGAAAGCAGAGGTGCAGCTGCTGAAGCAATCTGAAAGCTCCATGCTGGAGGAGATAGAAGAACTGAGAGGAGAGAATCTCAGACTCCAGCAGATCATCAGAGAAACAGCCAACCTAACATCCTGTCAGCCACCTGCAGTCCCTGAGTCCACATCCGCTGATCCTAGGACGGGATCTCCTTCTTCTACTGCTGCCGTTTATCCTGAGCCCTTCAACTCTCTCTCAACCACAAACGTCATGGGGGGCACCTCGGAGTGGAGCCCTGTAGAGGTGTGTAAAACATCCTTTAGAAAACTCCTATCACATCAGGGGGAGTCGCTGGAATCAAGAATTACTTTTTATAGAGGTGACAGACCTTTTTTTGTTGTCTTACATTTGAGACGAGATGGGAATTTTTGAAATATGGTTTTCATGACACAGCACCATTGCATTAACTGATCCTATGAATAAGTTGGGAATAATATGGACTCTTAAAAATAGGGACCAATTTGTTTGAATTATTGGAGGTTACTCTTCATGATTTATTGGTAACAATTTTTATCTTGACCAAATATGTTTGGTAGAAAGAAGCCTAAGCTCAATTTTGCAAAATTTTTTCATGGTATTTCAGAAGAAAATATTAAATCAGAAAATGATGAATGCTATTTAAGAGAGTAAGGTCAATTGCAGCAATTTCACAACCAAAACCCAATGGTGCCCTCTTATTCAAGTAAATCTTATCACTTGATCTCATCATAGAGTTGTGATTGTACGGAGAACACATTTATTTTGTGAATTATTTTTTCTGTTTTTATTTTACACTTTATTAAGCTATTTCCCTTTTTTCTAATGATTTATATCTGGGGAGGTAAATGCCACCTTTGGGACAATTTGGACTCTCGCTCACCTGCAGTTTCACCTTTTCACCACCAGGCTACAGCAGAGAGCAGACAGACCACCACAGAGAACTCCCCCCCAGTTGCCAAATCAGAAACCCCACATAAAGGAGACTCTTTGAGCCCCAGTTTCAAGCCACTATCCTGTACTACAGAGATACTTGATGAGTTTAAACTGGGGGCCTGGTGTGCTCGAGGAATTTTAAACCTGGAAGAAAGTCCCAGTGAGGAATCTGATGCCTTGAGGGACGCCTACAGGAGCTTGGGGTTTGGAGAAGATCTTGGGGCCCTCAAAGAACAGCGTGATCGCCTGGAGGTGTCCCTTCAGCACTCACAGGAGCAGCTGGGGGTGATGACTCGAGAGAATGCTAGACTGAAATTAGAACTCGGGAAAAAGGAAGATGTACAAGAAGCAGAGGAGTCCGCAAAAGAAAAGGTATCACACAGAAGTTGCAGTATTCAAAGGGTTTTATGAAGCTAAAATAATAAAACTGTTTAAGTTCTGCTTCTTTTCTCTATCAGATGAGCGCTGTGCTTACCTGTGACGCCACTGAAAATAACAGCATCGCTCAGGATGATCTCGCCCAGGCATTGAATCAGGAGAACCGAGCCTTAGCAGACCGCATCCAGGAGCTTCTGGTTCATATTGAACACAGAGAAGAGGAGGTCAAAAGGGAGGAGACACAGCTGAGGGATTTTATCTCCAAGCTAGAGGCGGACAGTTTGAGGCAAGAGCAGCAAAACCAGGAACAAATAGGTTTGATCACAGAACTCACCAAGAAGAGTGAAGATGATCTTAACACAATCATGGAGCTGCAGCAGAAGGTTGAAGAGAGGGAGCGGCGTAAGGAGGGAGAGCAGGCTGAAAAGGCAGTGTCTGGATCACAAAAGCTAAATGGGAATGCAGCAGCAATATCAGGATGTTTTCATCTCAGCGATCTGGAAGAATGTGTGGAAAGTTTGGTGCAGAATGTGCTAAAAGAAGAAGAATCATATTTGATGTCAAGTCAACAACCAGATGATTCAACTTCAGCTTCAGTACCTAAATCCCAACAAAATAATCACAGTGATCAGATGCATAACAGCCAAGAAGGCAAGTTGATCCAGACCCTCAAAACGGAGCAAAAAGAACTGTTGAATGATATAGTTTCTCTCAGAGAGCAGCAGAAGGAAGTAGCTTTGTCAGTAAAAACACAAACCGAAGCAAAACAACAGTTGACTCGGATAGTTTGGGGGCTTAAAGAGGAAAAAGACAGCATCTCTCAGTCTTTGGATGGTATCAAACAAGCAAAAGAGCAGCTCACCAGGACTGTCTGTGGGCTTAGAGATGAAAAAGACCAGTTATTAAAGTCTATGAGTGGCATGAAAGAGGAGAAGGAGCAGCTAACAGGGTGTTTATTTGCTCTCAGGACAGAGAAAGAGACTCTGTTTGAATCTGTCTCATGTGGGAAAGAGGAGAGAGATCAAACCTTGCAGTCACTACAGAGTTTACAGACAGAGAAGGAGCTGTTAAACCAAGCTGTGCTTGATTTAAAACAGGAGAGAGCTGAACTGACGACTTCAGTTGAGTCTCTTAAGGGGCAGAAAGACAAAGAACAATCATTGTACAACCTACAAGAAGACCAGGTCATGTTAAGGAAATCAGTTAGCAGTTTGAGAGAGGAAAAAGAGAGAATTGAACAATCAGTCTGTTGCTTGAAAGAGGAGGAAAAGCAGCTGAAACTATGTCTTCAGGACCTAAGAGAGGAGAAAAACAGCCACCAGCAGCTTGGAATGAACCAGAAAAGCCACATTAAGACTCTCTCTGTGGAGGAAGCTGCAGAAAGATATCAGACTGATGCCCACAGAGGAAACACCGAACAGGTTTGAAGAGTTATGTAATAAATGAAATTTGCAAAATGTCTAAGGATTACTATGTACGGCTTCAATTGGTGATAGAGGAAAAGTGATCTGATGCAGGAGATGAAAGCTTGGATTATTTTCTAATTCCAATAATCTTCATGTTCGTGTCACATTCAGACCCCGAGGCTGTGCCATGAGCTTCAGCAGTCAGAATCCAGGAGGGAGGAGGCAGAGAGAAAGGCAGCCCAAGCAGCTGATGAGCTGGTGAGGCTGACAGTTGTAGCCAATCAGATGGAAGAAACCAGCATGGAGAACAACCAACTCACAACCCAGGTATTCACCCTGCTAAGTGTTATGAATGCTTTTTAGATGCAGTTATAATATAAACTTGTTTTGTTTGCTATGTTATTATGTTGCTTGTTCATAAACTATATGCAGTATGTGCTCTGGAAAAACCCACCATACACACCTGTAAAATATTTGTATAGATCAGAACACTTCACTTTCACTCTTGTGACATATAGACATCAATAACAACGTTGATTGTTTTTTTTATTTTCACTGCAGTCTTATTTACTGGTTTAACCTCAGCATTGTTTGTGTGCATTGCAGGTGAAAGAGCTGCAGAGCAAACTGAGAGGCGTTATCAAGGAGAAGACAGATGCTCTGTCACTGAAGGCACAAATAGAGGAGCAATTTAACATCCTCACAGCTCAGCTTAAAGCTAAGGTCCAAATAGCTGGATGTTCTCTGCAATAGTTTCGAGACGCAATATCTTGAAGTTGACTTGCAAGTTTCTTTTTAATTTTGAATTAGATTTAAGAAATGTGTCATATAATACTCACAGGCCAGATCATTAATTTATAATTTCATTTCATTCATTCAGACAGTGGCTTTGGAGGAGTTAAACTTGGAGTATATCGCTTTAAAACAAGGACAGAACAGCAACGTGGATACAAGCACCGCTCTTGTCTCACTCAGGACACGTTGTAATGACATTAGAGCTAAGGTGGGAAGCAAATCAGCTGTGATAGAAACAGTAACTACTGGTATGTTATGAGCTGATGATATAAAATCACTTGTTTACTAAAGGTTTTGTTTTCTTGCATTATTTCTTTCCTGCAGTATGATGACCTCCTTAAAACAAGGAGCCAGATGGATCTGGAAATAGCTCCTTTAAAGGTCAGGAAACAGTCAACCTCCATTGTCAAAGTCCAACACATGATTGTTATCATATGTTTCCACGAGCTGAGTCTGACTGGCAGGTATTTTGTCCTGTCACAGGCCAAGCTGTCCTGCCTGGTGCTGAAGTGTCAGGAGAGGAACAATCTGCTGGTTCATATGATGAAGATGATGAACAGACACGGCTGTGCGGACCTCACTCTCACTCAGCAGGTTGAGGAGATGCTTAGTGACACCGCTCTGCAGGACTATACGGCATCATTCACTCCAGAGTACAAGACCAAGGACTACAGCACAGCGTTATCACCAAGGTTTATTTCCAAACTTCAAGACTACACCAGTGGATTCACACCTGATCAGAGCTGCTCTACTTTATCCCCACGTGTGAAACAGCAAAATGTACTCACACCTCAATCTGGAGGGACATGTAGGGATATAAAAAGTCTTGAAATGTCTTCAGTTGCTGTTGAATTCTCAAAAATTCACCAAGCCTGCAAAAGTGATACCCCATCAACAGGGACAGTAAAAAGAGACACCAGCTCACCTGTGAAAGAGCACACTAGAGTCTCGGAGGTATCTTCACCTGTTGTGCCAGCCCAGAAAGAAAGCTTGAAAACAGATACGGCTCAGGTGAGATGATACAGACAAATATGTGTGGGAAAAAATGTGCTCATAAAGCATTTCTGATTTTGGATTTAAAAAAAAAACAATGCAACAAAATTGCTTGCATTTGTGAAATATAGGGTAGTGGTTTAACTCATTCTGCCACATGTATAGAAGCCACAGTCCTCTGATAGTAACATTACAATTGGCTTTTTCTTATTCTCACCACAGCCCCCTCCCTCTGCTGGTGGATCAATCCAGGCAAACAGAGCTCCAGAAAAATTAGGATCTCATCAGACAGCTATAAAAGGAAATTCTTCTTCAAACTCTGCCGGATTGGCTGGATCCTCACCGAGTCCTACTTCTCTCTCCTCCGGCTCACGGGTCAGTGCAGGCAGGAGACTGAGCAGTCCTGAAAAGATACTCAACCTACATGAGCAACTTCAGAAAACTCTGCAGAGCAGCTATGAGGTACATTGACACACTTGGAGCATTGCAAAGAAATGTAGGCTGATGTGAAGAAATCAAAGAACATGCCATAAGCCCTATGTAAGACTTTCCAGAAATAAAGATGTATAAAAATGTTGGTATTAGTCTAATAAATATTCTTTTGTCTGTTTCAAGACTCCAGAGAGCAGAGGAAGAAGGCAGCAACCTAGGAAATGTCTCTTACTTTCAGATTCAGCTCCAGACTTAGGACCAGCCTCTGTGACAAAGATGCAGGGCTTAAATTTCCATAAACCACACACCAACTCTCTCCCAGTCAACACTGCTTTGAGCCAAGCCAAGTTCACTCCAGCAGTAACAGCCAAGACACCTCTTTATACTGCAATGACCTCAAGATCTGCCAATATCACATTCGGTCCCAACATGTTTACTAACAATCATTCCAGAGCAGCCGTTTCTAAAATCACAATGCCTTCTTCAGACACTCTTTTGGCTGCCAAGCCAGACAGCAAAGCCAAATCTACTGCAAGTAGTTGCACTAGTTTGACAAAATGCTCAAAACTGACAGAGAAAAATGCTATAATCTGGGATTTATCTGATACTTTACACGAAGCTTCAACTCTGAGGACCACTAGCTTGGACTCCAAAGTCTTAGTCTGTGCTGACACAGATCCAAAAACCACTGCCTCAGGAACAACTGCCCCTAGCGTATCAGCTGCCCCAGAGGCTGATTGTTTCAACACGCCTCCTAAAACTGTTGGTGCTGCCCCTGCAAATGAGCAGCTTGCATTTGTTGCCTCCTGCACCCAGTCTGCTCATTCCTCCTTTGAGGGATCCATCATATCTGCTGCCCCAGAGGTGACCAAGAGAGTGAGGCCCAAACCAGGTAATGCATCCAAACATTAAAGCTTATTCGAACAAAGTTAAACACAACTGCTTTAACTCCAGGTTGAAAAAACTGTTGTTTTACAGAAAGTTTCAACACTTTTATTAATGTCACAATAAAACCACATTTGCTAAGATTTTGCACAAGCCTCTTTTATAGCCTCAGTGCATCATATTGGAGTCAATGATTGTAAAATATTACTTTCTGGTGACATGCAGCTGCAATGTGATTACATCAGGCCTATGAGCCATCCTTTTTTCTCTCTTGCAATGTAAATATTGTTAAAAATTTTAACCCTTGCAAGTTGATGTTGTCTAAATAGTTGTAAAATCAGCAACACTGCCATTCATTCTGTAGGATTTGGTTGTAATATAAACTTTGCAGCAGGTCCTGTTTATTATTAATGTGAAAGCATTTTGATACAAATAAAGGTCTATTTCAGAAACCTTCTGATCAACAAGTAAATTACTAAGTGAAGATAAGTGTGCATTACAGCTGCATTGTTAAAGCATTGCTCTGTACTCAACAGGTAGGGTGCTGTTCTTCAATTTTTTGTCTTGTCACTTCCAGAAGCTCCAGCTGAAGTTCGCTCTGTCGAGGTCATCAAAACAGTGGGCCAGAGCCGTCTCATGGTTGGCTGGGAGAGGCCGGCGCTGGATGAGCTTGGCTGCAGCAATGGCACGTTTGTGTACGGATACCGGGTAAGAAGATCAAACAGCAGAGGTAGATGACCCTGTGAGTTTGGAAGTTTTGTGCATCTGATGTATGTATTGTCCCTTTCCAGGTGTTTGTGGGTGGAGAATTCCATAAATCTGTCATGAGCTCAGCATGCACCAAGGTATCAGATATTCATCCGTGAATAAATGCATCCTCCGTAAGCCACACTATGATGCAGTTATCAAATTACAATACATCTCATTTTTCATACATATTTTTTTTTCCTTTAGTGTATTCTTGAAAATGTGGACCTTAGTCTCCCAGTCCACATCAGCGTCCAGACCCTGGGCTGTAATGGTCTTAGTTCAGACAGCGTCCACACCTTGTACAGGACGTCAGTAAGAGCAGACCACCTGAGTCCTGACTAGAGTGCAATGAATGATGGAAAAGGTCAACATGTACAGTAAGTATATCTTTATTTTACTACCTGTCCTACAAGCTCAATTGTAACGTCATCAAATTCACAAGCATGTTTTCTTCTTCTGCCTCTGCAGGAGTGTGACAACTTCTCAGTGAAAACTTTCATGTCCGTAGACAAAGTTTGAATGGTAATTCTTTTTTGTCTTTGCACCTTTTTGTTGGTTTGATTTAAAAGCTTAATTTGAATAAATGCCTTATTTAAGTGAAGTTGCACAAAATGTGAGTTTTATATTTAACAAGGCCTTCAAAAGATATTCATACTAACCTGTGTATGATGATCTATTTTCTCTCTGTCCTGTGCGTCCTGTATGTGTGTCTGCCCTTCAGTGCCAGCCATTTAAAGCTACAGCCCTCTGAGGACCTGTCCTAACCTCCACCTCAGCAGAGAGTGAGGGAGACTCTGTCACACTGCTGGGACACCCTCAGGCTCAGGTCAAATAGACAGAAAAACTCATCTCGAGATGCAATTTTTAGCCTGTGAACATGTAATGACCTTTGGCCATACAAACCTCACCACGGTTAACTGAAGATGTCAATCTAAACACCACTTTGATAATCTTTGCATGTAAAAGCAGGTGAAGATTAACTTGGTACTTGTAAGAAGGATTTCTTTTTCAGAGTCCCACCCACTGGATACACCCCTTTAATGGATGGGACATTATGTTTACAAGAGGAGACGCCAATCAAACAAACCCTGATAGAAGTGTTACTTCACTGCAAATGTGTGAAGCCAAGATCAATCATGTTGTCAAAAGCTGCCTGTGAAACCAACTTTTCGAAACTCCATAACAACACAGGAATAAAAACATTGGAGGAACATCGGCATCTGCTACTAATTCAACACTGTGTTTACTGAGAGGTCGTGTTTTACTGCTTCACCTGCCTCTCTGGACTCTGTGACGTGAACAGCTGATAGAAAGAACTTTCTCTATCTGAAAAGCCTTTTTACAACAACACACTGTATGAGATGTCGACCCACTGCACCAGGAGATCATACTTGATTTTACACATGAAGCCAAAAATTAGAAAAAAAAAAAAAATTATAAACTCCAAAGACTTTGCAACAGATTAGGGGATTTCTTCACACACAGGAACCAAGTAGTATTTAAGTTCTGCAGTTTGCACACACCCATTAATAATAACTAGATACATTAAAAAAGAGATTATCACTGATATTTTTTGTAAAGATGATTATAAAATATGCCAATGTACCACATTCTGTATGTCTTTTTGTATGAGTGAAATTTCTTTTCATACCTAACGGATGTTATGCACGCTCAATTTTTTCAGTTTGTTTTATACAATGTAAAAACACATTTGACGTTCTTTTGCTACTTCATGTATATACGGGTGTGAAGTGATCATGGTGCAGCAAAGGTATTTTTCTATCAGTAATTAAAGAAAATTGATATCCAGTTGATTCATAGACTGTACAGGAAATAAATGTTTATATAATTTAAAGTGTCTGTTTTGCTTCATGCGTGTGAGCTGATGACAGTTGATTATTCGAAATGGATCCAGAGTATGGTTGGGCTCCAGATTTACTCTGCACCATCTGCTTTAAAGTACAAGGTGTTACATTTTTTCAGAATTGTTTTGCTTCTCTTTTTAAGTTAATTTTTTTTCCAATATATTGACATATATTTAACAATTAATTTAGTGTTATATAGTATGATAGACCTTGTTCATATAAGAGTATACTTCTATGAGTAGGAAAAAGGAGAAATTTTGATTTTTTTTTTTTACCCCCTAAGGTTGTTATTAGGGGTACATGTTTATTTAATATCACAGACAGGTAGGCGAGTTATTGTTTTGAAATCATTTAATTTTTTAACATGTGGTGATAACGATGTTTTTTTTCCAAACACATAATTTAACAAAAAATAGTCACAACTTATTTTGCATGCAAATAGCACAACATGAAACTACCCATGTCATGTTCTATGAAGGAAAACTAAAGTTGTGAAAAAATAACCTATGAAATCAGGTCAAATTGACCCCTAAGACAACAGGTGAGTGCACCTCTCTATACTTAACTACACACAAACAACGCTAGTTGATCTATCACGTGATCCGAAAACGCGCGAGAGTATATTAAGCTAACTCTCAGCTGCCCTGGTACATCCAATGATCTGAATCAGCAAATAAGTAGCTAAATATATATTCAATATCTGAGAAATGCTATATAAATTAATAGAGAATATATCTCTTTTCTTTCAAATCACTCGAAAAGTTTCCTATAAAAGAGCATTAGAAACAAATTTGTTCGTTTGAAAAAGAGACCCATCATGTCCCATCAGTTTTACTCTTTCACTGCCTTTTTTAGACACTAGGTGGTAGCCATTCTTGGATATTTTAACAGGTAATGTAGCAGTGTGTGCTCGTGTGTGACTCATTCACAACACCTGACAGGTGCTTTCATCACAGATTTAGTAGAATGGATTATGCTGACAGGCTCAAGGAGTGCAAAGTACCTTAATGTCTGCTTTCCCATTCAATACAAACCAGGCGCAACACCAAATTCTGACGTGAGAGAAGAAGTTGAAGAAGCATCAGCAGGTTTTAGAAAACAGGAGCTTAATAATCACCTGCAGCGCTCAGCAGCTTTGGGAAGTCCTCTGAGGATGTCAGTGCTCATGCTCAGCAAAAAGGGGAAACCAGATGAAGGAGGGAGAGGCTGCTCTTCTTTGGAGGCCTTTTGTAAGTAGAAAAATCTTTTACAATTCTTTTCTTTCACCACTTTTAGATCCCCTTTTCTGTTCTAAATACTGTCTTCAAACCAGACCGAATCAGGAAGTTAGAGCTCTTCAAGTCTTAGAAAATAAAACGGTCACTTATTGCAGAGAGAAAAATAATCAACATATTACCCCCTAATTTGTCTTACAACTTCAAATAGGAATACTTTTTTGGCATACATTTTTCTTACTTTGCAGATCAGGATTTATACTGAGTTTAAATCATGGTGCCCCATTATTTATAGTAAACATGGAATGCAATGATTAAAAGAAGCAACACCTCAGCGAACCACACAGCACACAGACTTCATATACCCAGAGTGAGAACTTAAAGAAGTCTTTTTGATTCCTCTTTCAAGTTGCTTTACATTTTATTGCAGCCAGAACCAAACCCCTCGATGGTTGTCATGCATTTATTATTCATGGTGTGAAATCAGTTGAAAGAAACTCCAAAGCTGTGTGGCTCATAGATATAGAACCACTTTTGGTATTTATTAACCCCTGCAGACTTGTCGCTTGAGGGCACCATATAACTGCATGTCTGAAGTGATCAGATTTCATTCATTGTGATGCCACTAAAGCATACATAGAGGCAACATGTTACCCAACATTACATAAACCTGCGAATGAAGAATGAAAAGCAAGCAGAAAGTGCCGAATGATAGTGCTTCTATGATCATTTCAATCCCGCTGTGAGTAAGAACCTGGCATTATATCCTTGAGTCCTATTTAGGGTGACAATATTCTGAAAATCAAAAAATAGAGGCCCCCCCACCCGGCCTCTTGGAGACACTGCAAAATTACCTCAAAACACTCAAAGACAGCAAAGTAGCATCATAAAGCATGAAAATGATAACTTTTCTGTTTGAAGTGAAAACTTTCAGTGACGTAAACATAGGTAACGTATAGAAACTGGCTTTGTTAAGGTTTTTTTGGTCCATATTGAGTCAAAACTTTGAGGTATAGTGAAAATTTGACTTTATGTCAACATTAATGTCAACTTTGACTTTTTATCTCAAACTTTTGACTCTCAGAATTTTACTCTTATCTCAAAATTATGACTGTCCATATAAAAATTTGGACTTTAGGTGTTGAAATTTTATTTTTATCCCAACATTTTGGCTCAGTGCAGGCCAAAAAACATTCCCACCACAGCTATGTTTACATTTTAAACTTTTTCTAACTGGAGAGAATGGGCTTTCAAGATAATACCTCACAAGGTGCCAGCTTTGCAGACAGTATATGATGCCTCCCACCTGTCACGACCACGACCTGTTGAGCTGCAGTTTGTCTGTAATTGTGCTTCTCCACTTCAGCATTTTCTGTCTGAAAACACAGGGCAAGCAGTAAGAGTTTTCATCTTGACATCTGCAACATCTTGACAGGCTGGTGTCAGAATAATGCCAGCATTAATGAGAAAAAAACAGAGATATAATTTTAAGACTGAAAAGGAGGACATGTCCGCACATAAGAGGACATTTGGTCACCCTGCTCCGACTTTCCAGATTAAAAGCAGCATTTCTGAGCCAGAATTACAATGTTACAATGTTGGGGCCACTGATTTGTAGATGGAAACTAATATCCCTACTGTCACAGTATTCATTGTTCAAGATAATACTCCTACAATATTATCCTCTTATTGTAGTTTTGCATTTTTACCTACGCTTCAGCAAACCTAATCCAGCACAAGAGAGCCTCAGTGAGTTTTGAGAACATCTACATGCTCAGTACTAGTTTTGCACACTGATCAATCCTCGTGCTCCTATTTTGCACCACTTTCAGGAGCTTCAGCTGAACCTGCTGTGCAGTTGTATGACGCTGAATCAGCCAAAATAAGATCAGCTGTACCCTCAAGACTCTCATTACGCTCTCTAGGGACAAGCACCTTCATTATTAACACATGCTTCAACATATATGAAGCACAAGCCTCAGGGAAGTAGTGCCTGTGTCTTGTTTACATGACTTAATGACCTCTGTGTTAATTATTTTCCCGTGCTGGATGTTAATGATGCCAGGCTTGTCTCTGACTCTGACATGTAGGCCGACATGGGAGAAAACAGGAGCTGTGGATAAAAGAGGAAGTCTCACAGCTGGGCTCAAGCTTCCTAGAAAAATACTCTGTTGTGGTGTTTGAAGACACGTCAAAAGCTTTCCATATCCATGTTTGTGTTTGTGTGTGTGTGTGTGTGTGTGTGTTAGCACTGCAGGGGATATCTCTGGCTTCCAGGAGTGCGTGTCAGTGTTGTGTGCTCATCAGCAGGGTGTCATGAGAGGTGGGAGTTAGCGAGTGAGGAGGGGGATGCTGTGTTGTGGTTTTAATTTCACCCAGTGGGGATTTTGTCACTCAATCACCCCCACCTCCATTGTCCTGGCGCTGGTGCTAGTGCTGGCGTGAGATGTGTTCTGGGCTGGAGTTGACTTCCAGACCTCCAGGGCTACTCCTGCTGCTTACACCCATGGATGAGGTCTAAAAGTGGGCTTATCTCACTACTTTGTCTGGGCAGATGGGTCTCCACATTGGGAGTTTTTTATTCAGTGGTTTTGTTGTGGTTGTGTTACTATCCCTGCTGACAGTATGCGTGTGTGTATGTGTGTTGAATGCTGGGACTTGTTGGAAATCACATTACGCTAACACATTCATACATGCTAAAAATGTCATCACATGATAATTAGCAGCTGCTGAGGGCTTATCCGTTCCCTATATGCACAGATTTGGTATTTTCTATCCCCCCTTTCTTTCCTCTGTGTGGTGTTGAAGCCTCTTTTATTCTCACCATCTCTGAGTCTGTTGTTGTGGTCATATCAGTCCATCTCAGCGCCTGTTATATTTAGAGGCAGAGCACTATCAGAGCTTACAGCTGGCCGCCTGTGATTCAATTCTGACAGATCTACAGCGTTCAAAGCAATCTCCTCTTGTTTTGTCTCGCTCATTTTTCCACCCTCTTTACGCCTTCTCTTTATTTCTCTCGACTTCCTCCCTCATCTACCTCAGTTTTGTACAGTCTTTTTCTTATTTCTTTTACCGTCTTATTTCAAAACAATCTCAGTTGTTTTCTGTACCTCCTCCCTCCTTATTTGTTGTATCTCTGCATTTCAGCTCTGACTCTTTTCTATATTCCTTATCTCTCCTTTAGCATCTTCTCACCCTTAAAGCTTGTACTTGTCTTTCTTTCAGACACTTTCACCAGTTTTTCCCTTTTTTTTTGCTTTGATTTAAAAATTCACTATCACTGTCTGGAAAATCAAGCTCTCTTTTTTTGCTCTCTTGAGTTCAGTCCCCCCTAATTTATTCAACATCTTGTTTTTCAGGTACACTCTATCCTTGCTAGACGGAGGAATGTGCTTCATCACTCTGTGCAAATTCAAACTGAAACAAACATCAAACAACACAACTTCTAATTTGAGAAGAGACAACCAATTAGCTGCCATTACACCCTTGAATCCGTGCGCACAGGCAACCCCATAATCTCATTAATCATGAACAATGGGGGCGGTAATAGAAAAGCATGTTTATGCAAATTCCCCCACTCAGTAATCTCCTTCAAGTCTAATAACCAAAACAGTGTGGCGCCTCAGAAAACAAGCCTCCCCCTTCTTTTCTCTTGCTCCGCCTTCTACTTACTTTTCCTCCCTCTCTTTTTTTCTTCTTTATGTGAATTTATTTATCTCACCTTCTTCTATTTTGATGAACCAGAGCTTTTAGAGTGTGTGGGTGAAGTATTGAACCTCACTGAACTACTCAGTTCAATAGCCAATAACTCTGAGATTGTTTGGACTTTTGAATTTTACATCCCCACTCCAATACTCAGCAGACTCCACAACTCATTCCCCTTCTCCTCCATCAATTCTCTCCATTCCTACTGTTTTTTATGCCTTTCATTTGCATTTTTATTGTTTCATTGCATTCTTCTCTTTCTCTCTTGAACATCCCTCCCCCATACTGTCTGTTCACATCAGTTCCTCCATCCCTTCTCCTAACTTTGCTGTATTCTCTGTAGTTAGTGTACCAGCCCTCAGTCCAGTAACCGTGTAAGATTCAGGGCTAAATTTAGCCCAGAAATGCACAGAAAAGACATTATAAGATTATGCCCCTGCTTCCAGTTCCTCCTTCATCCTCTCTCCTGTGCTCCTCTTTATTTACAAGCCTTTCCTCTGACTCTAGCGCTACATTTTTTATTTTTCATGTGCAAGTTTCAGATGGTGCTGCGCTGTGTAAAGAGAGGTCAGGATGGGTAGAGGTCAACAGCATGTGATCTATTAACATGATGGTCAAATACAGCGTGTTGACCATCTTTCTGGACGGAGGTTAATTGAAGGGTTGAGTTCGGGTCAAAGAAATCAATAAAGACAGGAATCCGATAAATAATTTAAGATTTATACGCATAGTGCTACTTCAGTCACCACTACAATGTTGTGGTACTTTGATGCTAGTGTTTACTCTTTGTGTAGCAGTGGCAGAATCCTTTCATATCTTGCTCCTGAAAACAACACAACGTATGTCTGTAATAGTCAAATGTATTGTTCACTTTTAATCTTTGCTGTGAAGATTTGAAAAAGGGTCGCTCTATGAGGATGTGCAGGCTTAGCCAAAAACTCATTTCGGCCTAAAATGTGTTGTGTATTAGCTGCTGCTCAGGCTTTAGTACCAGGCAATGGCTTCGACCATAATACTGTAATTCCCTCCAATCTGGATACTAAAAAGCAAATCTTACAGAAGACATCTGCTTGCATTGTGAAGTTTGTTAGTACTGTGATCAACAAAACAGGGATAGACTTGTATGTAGGTTGTGTGATGAAGTGCCATATGACCATTTAACCAGAGCAATACTATTCAGCACAAGCGTGTGGATGTTAACAAGCAAGGATGACTGAAGGCTGGTTGTGCTAGCTCTGCAAGAGATCACCACATTTACCCGCAGAGCCCCTTATACTGTGTTTATCCTTATACTGGCACCCTTCGGCAAGGGGACTGGTGCAAACTGTTCAAATGTGTTCTTTTAAAAATGAAATGATCACATCTTCTTTTTGACAATACTTTTCTTTGTTCAATATAACATTTTTTTAATGGCTATAGTATAACAAAATAATGTATTTATTTATGTATTTATAGTGAGTTGGAGTGAACATGATCACAAACAGATGAGACTGTTTTAGCTTTTAGCTCGTGTTTTTTTAAATCACCCTGCGAGATCAATGAAGCATTTTTCATTTTCATTTTCATTTCAGCCTTTAGTCCATGCTCTATCACTCTCCTGTTTAGCTTTATTCTGCTCTTCTGTCCCTTTTCTGTCAGACAGTCCAGCTCCAGGGTCCACTATTACTACTAAATAAATAAATACAAGAAATCGTTTTCAGCAGAGAAAAAATGCAGATTTCTCTTCTCACTGCAAAACTTACTCAGCCAGCATGGTGTTGTCATAGAGACTTTGACACAACACAAATTAATTCTGTCTGGTTGGATTGTCTATCCAGGAAGCTGGGAATTAGCGTTAGAAATAACCTGAGCTCTGGTAATCTCATTTTAGGTTAAGCTTATACTTAGATGTCAGACTTTCCTAAGATAACTTAGAAAGTCCTCAAAGTCCCTTTCGATATATATCGTATCTCATTTTTAAATTTCTTTTTGTTTCAGGCAACTTTATGTCGATAGGGACAGCTTTGTGTGGGAGGTAGAATGAGGGGAATAAAAATGAAGTGAAGTAAATGCCAAACCAATTCAGCAGTAAATGTAAAACCAGAAATATGATGAGTCTAAAACACCACCCCCTGACTAATAAGTTTTATCACCATGATATTAAACATCATATTAATTATCAAAACAAATGAGAACATATAGACTTCAGCGTAATATGACCACCTAATTGATTTCCCAAGTTTTGAATCTTATTACCTCTCCTACATTTTGTAACCTCATTGTTCCCAGTCTTCACTTCAATTTCTGCAGTAGCTAAGTTAAACTCGTATTCATATGTAGGATATCAGTGACTGATTGTTTCTCTCTCATGAAGAGACAAATGAAGAATAGAAGGGAAGGGTGTAATGTATACAACAGAAAAGGGTGGGAACAAAATCAACAAACAGTAAAGTTAGAAAACAACGTGAAGCCTCATCACCATTATCATTACATTCATTACCTTCACATTTAAGTGCTGATCATAAAATGGGCTATTAGTAAGGACACAAGCTGCATTAAGCATCTTAAACAGCACTCTAAGCTTTACTCTGCTTTTTTGTTACAGTGTTTACAATTAAGACTTTTCAAAGAAATAAGTTTGATATTCACAGAATATGGACAAGACCTCAAACTCAGCTCATGGGAACTCAGTGTTCATATGCCTTAAGCGCTGTGGGAGGGGTTGAAGGAAATGTGTGTGTATGTGTGTATGTGTGTGTGTGTGTGTGCGCGTGTGTGTTCCTAAGGAGAGAGAGAGAAACCGAGTGAGTGCAGTGTTTGCTCTGCGCTGTGAGGAGCTGTCCATTGTCACTGGTGCTGAAAGTAGATTACAGCGTTACCTCTTTAAAGTGGGGGAAGAATTGAATCAGCAGGAGGGAAGATACCAAGAAGGAGAAGCAAAAGAAGAAAAGAAAAAGCTCGGGAGTTTTTTTCGTTACTAGAATCCCAGAGGCAGAGTTCACATTTCAAGAAAGTTTTCTTGGATCGTGAGAGCACCTCCAACACGCTGTAGTTGTCTCTCTTCGACATAGAGTTTATTTCTCTGCCACCCTTCCTCTCTCCTCTCCTCTCTCTCTCTCTCTCTCTTTCCTTCTCTCACTGCATGCTCACCTCGCTTTCAAGCAGTCGCTAATTTGGACACATTCAGAGGTGGAAAGGAGAGGGAGGAGAAGGAGGAGTGGTGAAGACAGCGGGGGATCACCGGCTTTTTTTCTTGTCTGTGTCCTTGCAGCTCAGCGGGGGGAAAAGCAATACAGAAAGAGGGGATTTACACACTTCACCAGAGGAAGTTGTGATTGTTACCACATTCTGCTGAGTTTTGATCTGGAGACCCTGCTGTCCCATCCCGTCCTGCAGGTCACAGTCAGGATGACAGGCTGTGCAAAGCGCTGCAAACAGGGAATCATCAAGTTTGCTTTGTCCCTGCACAAGCTGGTCACTGGGACTCTCAATAAAGGTATGTTGCTCATTGAATATATCTATACTGGGTTGTTTTGATGTAAGTGCACTGAGAAAAGCCCTCACTGTGTGGATCAAGTGTGTTGTGAGGAGTTATACTACAGCAGGGAAAGCTACAAATGAACATCAGCCAAAAGTTAGTCCAAACCTTGTGTTCTTCCATCTCCAGCTTCTCTCTACACATTCTCCCATCTCTTCTCTTGTCTGCTGTTGACCTCATTCTACTCTGCATGTTCTCTATGGGGAGGAGTGAAGGAGACAGAGATGAAGGGAATATGCAGCTAATCGAGAGGAGAGATAAAGTTGATATAGAGCAGAGAGAGAAAGTGTGTGTATGTGGGTTTATGTGTGCGTGAATGTGTGCGAGCTCATGATAAATGTGAGTAATAAAGCGTGTTGGTGTGGCACTGGGGGAGAGGAGCTGTGCACACAGGATGCTCAGAGAAAGGAGAGGGGTTTTACTATCGTGATTCATGAGCTGTTATTTGGTGTGTTTGTGCATGTGCACGGTTCAATGCCCATCGGAGTGTTGCTTTTGTGTGTGTGCATGCAACATTATGATCTTATTCCTATGACTTTATAAGGAAGTAGGGACTGAGAGCAGGAAGTACATCCTGAGACATGTTACAAAAACTATACAGCACAGCAGCAGCCTGGAGGCACATGCTCACACACACTCACACATGCATATGCACATTTACAGTATAAAGCTTTTCCAGCCAGTTGGCATTTTGTCTGGAGGGATGCAAAACATCAAAGAAGTCAGTGGCACAAAATACAGAAGATGAACAAAGACACACACACACACACACACACACACACACACACACACACACACATAATTTTGGACGGTTCAAACATTCAGCCACAGTGCAAGGAATTGCCCTAAAGGTTTCTCTTACTCACACACAGCTTTACACACATAAACACACAGATGATGTCGTGAGGTAGCTGCTGTCAAGGTTTTTATTGCATAACAAGTGAGTCCTTAAAAGCAAAACTTATCCCCAGTAAAGAGGACAAGCTTCTTTTTAGTAAGAGGTACTCACTTAATACCCCCCCCACACACACACACATACATACACACACATACTTACATATATGAATTGATAAACCCAACCACAAGCAGGCAGAGGTTTACGCCTGTTCTTTTTCAGAGCTCAAGTGAAAGCGAGAGCTGCCTCTGTAACATCAGATTAGACAACGAACATAAAGGCAAATGAGTTTGACACCCACACCCCTCAGACACACACACACACTAACTCACACAAACATGTATTATCTCTCTAAAGCACTATTACAGCGTCTAAGTTCTTTAGGTTTTGAGTATGACATCCTAGTAAAGAATTTTTTGACATTTGACTTTTAATTGAGCGTGAAGAAAAGCTTCTCCTTTGTACTCTTTGTTTAAACACGGAAGACATAAACAGACAACTAGATGTTGTTCTTTTTTAACTAAATAGCAGCAACATTTAGCACTTATTTGTCAAAGCTTTCCTTTAATTTTTCTCAGTGCACTGTGGCCCAATTTAATTTCAGATGTGGTCTGCTCCAGCAACTAGATCACAGTAAATTGGGCAGTTATGAAGCCATTTGGAGTAAATGGAGTAATCTAATGTAGTTTTCTTGGTGTTATTTCGTTGTAATGGACTCTAATGATGTGTCATTTTCGAATATGTGACTGTTTGGGGGATCACTTTTGCTGATATAAACTGAAGGTCAGATGACAGAAACGGTGCAGCGCTAATGTGATGGTGAAAGTGAGAGGAGTGTTGAATAGCTCAAATAGTCCTCTTTTTAGATCTAGTTTGAAATCCTACACTTCCCATAATGCAATATTTCTGCATCTTTCATAAGACACTCAACACTCTTGTCTCTTGAGTTTTACTCTCCAAACCTCTTTAATGGTAAAGCTTTTCTTCTATCTGCTACAGAAAAAATCATTGATGCAGCTCGCTTTTAGTGCTGTAGGCACAAACACAAAGGTCACATCATGTGGATCCACTCTTTAGAAGACCACAGAACTAATTTTCTCCACATTAAACATGAACCCTTATGTATGACTTATTGAAGGTAAAATAAGTCAGTGACAGTTGATTTTTGAGTATTGATTCATTTATCAACCTATAAAATTCATGTTCTGCTCTGTGTGTCTAATCTTAAGCACAACCAGCAAATATTCTTCACTTACTCCAAGGCTTAAATGCTGTTGCCAACAGGCCCGGCTGCCCTTTTAACACTCGGTTGTAAGTTTGCAGATGACCTTTTACAGTCAGCATTTTAGGACAGTTTGAGAGCGATGGAATAAAATTGTGGAGATGAGGGTAGTTTATCTGCACCCAACTCTATGGAAGAGTGAGCTTTACGATCATCCTTGAATGAGGGCTGGAGATAAAAATGCTGATGTTATGGAGAAAGGAATAGAAAACTTGTGAATGTGTACTGAGTCTGTGTAAAATTAACTGTCAGAGTGGCAGGGACCTCTGCTGGTAACAAGGAGAAAATGCAAGTAAAACTGAGAAAACGTCACATTCTTGTGTGGTTGGCTGTGACTTTAAATCTGCCCTGTGCTGGCATGAACTATCGTGAAAGAGACACAATTTAGAGTTTTATTCTGTTCTTGGTGTAATGTCCCTTTATAATCCAACCTGCAGATGGTTTACAGGTTTGCAGCACAAGTTGCAAATTGTGAGTTCTGTCTTTGATTTTGTGCTTTGAAAGTTGCTTAAATTCCTTTATATCATCATAAAAGAATAAATTAAAAGAAACAATGACTTAACAATACATTTTCTAGAAAGTTTGCAAGCTTTTTTCCCTTGCCCCATTCATGCCTCTTCATCAATTTATCTTTTTTTGGTTCTCATTTGGTTCATCTCTCTCACTGTCACTGCCCCGTCCTCATTCTTAGTTTCTCCTCAGCTTCCTGTTAAAGCCCTTTAAGCTTTCTGTCAAGCATTCATGATTTCACTTATCCTGTTTATGCAGGACTTCCCTCAGGTGTGCCAGTGGCACAGAAATCCCACGGCCTAGTCTCTGAGCAGTGAGCTTAGGGGTGGTCTTAGCACAGGTGTTGGCAGCTATCAGAAACAAAACAGGCATTGGCTGGAAAAATGCTGGAAAAAAAACCCACAGGAATTTCAACTGCACCCCCTTTTCTAAGCCCTCAGATACTTAATCTTATTTAACCCAAACCCAACTGGTGACCTGCATCAAATTACATTGTTTGTCTTCTTAACCACCTCTCACTGGCAAAATAAACTGTTAAACCTTCCTTCTCAGAGGAGAGGAAACATGCTAACGCATGTTCAGTCTTTAACGCTCTCTTGTGTGGGGAATTGGGGGAACATGCAATCATAATAAACCTCCTCCCAGACTGTTTACCAGCTCCATGGTGGTGCTGACTATCTTTA
This sequence comes from Thalassoma bifasciatum, assembly GCA_008086565.1. Taxonomy (NCBI): domain Eukaryota; kingdom Metazoa; phylum Chordata; class Actinopteri; order Labriformes; family Labridae; genus Thalassoma; species Thalassoma bifasciatum. The sequence continues at coordinate 398,988 of RPOG01000107.1, read as the reverse complement.
AAGACAGTTTACATCCGGAAAGCTCCACCAACCTACATTTATGGCACAATATCTGGCTTGTGTATTGATAATTTTAGAGGTCCTTTGTATCGTTTTTCTTTTTGTAAATTATCTGCACAGCAGGGGGCGCCAGACTCCTCTACCTCATTCTCCATCTTCACTGTAATCCCACATTGTCAGGGCAGATCAGAACAAAAGTGAAGACTTAACTGAATGAACCATTAAATATTCAGCGTTTAGAAGTCTTTGCTGATGAAGCAGCTTGCTAAATTGTGGCTGATGAATGCAGATGGACTCAGGGGTACATTTCTTTCTGTTTTTTTCTTTCTTTTGACAGCTAACCACTATCAGCCATGAGAATCTCAGATCTGAGGTGTTCCTCATAAGTGCCTTATGAAATATTCAACAGCTCCTTTTTTCCCCTCTATCTTCAGGTCTCCTCTTCCTTGCATCAGGGGGACTTTGTAATCAGAGAGGAAGAGGAGTGGGATGGATGACTAAATGAGAATTGGTGCAGTGGTGGTTGGTGTCATGTATGTAGCACACATGTAAGTGAGCATGTGTGTCTTTGTGCACACATACTTGGGATGCTGGTGTGTCTTTCCCCACCTGTGTGTGAAGACTGCTGCTCAGCTTTAAATTACTGTGGTTTCACTTTGATGTGCCCGAGGGGACACAGTGTGTGTTTAAAATACAGTGTAATGATTCATATTGAAAACACTCTCGGAGGAGGAAATCCCCTAACCTCTCTTAGCTGTAATCAATCCCGTTCCTTGCATACAATTAACACTTCCATCACTGTGATCTGCTGAGGAGCGCGGAAAAAAGAGCAACAGAGGAGGAGAGTCGATAAATGTGTTTGTATTCAGTTCACGGAAATCCTCTGGGGATCTTTAGGTAAAGAAATAAGACTTCACTGATGTTAACATGGAAGTTAAAATGCTTTTCAAAGGCACTTTTTTCAAAGGAGACCCTCTTTCTGCTAAAAGTGTTCAGGAAAAGGAGCAAAGATGGGAAGCACTCAAGGCAAGGTGATGCTCTTTGCTTATCGAAAGGAAAAAAAAGACAGACTGCTGCTCTTGTGTTGTTCACTGGTTTAAATAGTCTTTGCAAATTCACCTGCAACTGACCAGGTTTTAAAAAGCTCTTCAATCTGTCATCTGTGTATCGACCGGGGGGAGGAGGTTACATGGTGGCCAGAACTAGGGTTTTTTCACATCTTGACAGGTGACATAAAGTATGTGGGCGGTATGCTGCAGTGAATCTCTGTGAGAAATTCACTTTAGGACAGAAAAACAGCAGCCGTGGCCTTGAGGAGAGAATAGGCGGTTGTCATGGAGAGAGAGCTAAAGGCAATAGAGGCCTGAGATCTTTCAAACATTACTTTTTCTTTTTTAGCCTGATGAGTCTGTTAAAATGGGGCACCACAGCAGCAAGGACTCCAGAGATCTTTTAAATCAGTTTAAGGGTTGTCACTGCATGATAACCATAGCAGGATGTTTTTGTAGCATTTTTACATTACAGACTTTTACAGAATCCACAGGTTCATCATTAGTTACTCAAAGTTGTGATTTGAAATGTTATTATTAAAGAAGATCAATAAAGTATGCCATCCAATATTGATCTATAATTTGAAAAATTTAAAATAAATTATTTATACCCACAACTAGTGGTGTGCAATGTTACAAAATTTGGTATAGATCTGATACCAAGTAAAGATAAGAGCAGTATTACCAATATTGATATCGATATTGACACTAATTTTGATACTTTTTACACAGAAAAGCAGCTTGTTGAAATGAATCAAGAATAACAGCAACCCTTAAAACTAATATTACTGTTCATAAATGATAGTAAATAACTAATTTCTCAATCAGAAAATAATTATGTGCTTACATTTTTCTGCTTTGATGTAAAAAAGTACATTTGACTGTTCATAGGTAACAACAATTATTGCCATTACAGGCATTGTGGTAGGTTAACCATCCCAGGGGCATGAGAAACATTAAAGAAATCATTACTAGACTGATAATATAGAACAGATATGGCGAAAAACTTACACTGTGTGGTGGTATAATAAATTTGTTTAGCACTTTATAATATTTATATCTTTATGTAGATTCATATTTTTAGGTTCCAGTAAAATAATTTATATTTCTTTGACTGAATATATTGTGTGACACTCAAAAGTATGTATAAATAACGCAAATTAAGGTTTGAGCTGACCTAATCTTACTTTCACTTTCACAAAGTGGAGGGACTCTGCTTGTGACTTCTGTCTCTGAGTCTGGGGTCTGGTTGTAGTTTTTGGGGTGCACATAGGTATTGATATATAGATATTTATCACATTACACTGCAAATTCTCCTTTCACCTCATTTCAAATTTTGCAAGCGCATACTTCTAAAATGCACAACAAACAGACCACCACAGTGTATGACACATTAATGTGCTGATATCTGTAGGACAATTGAAATGATCCTTAAAGTTAAAATATTGTTTTATGTAGATTTCCATCAGGCCCTGTTGCACAAACTGAGTTGTGATTGAGTCAGTGCAGCAGATACTGACAGTTCATCCTTGTGTCTTTCAAGACGGTTAAGCCCGTCTCCTTCGATCCTCACTCCGTTAAATAAAACTGTCGGCTGATGACTGAGGCGTCATAGGGCCCATCTGAGCCATTTATCGGCCAGGTGCAGTTTCCACTCTTCCATCTCTGTGTGCTGTTCCACCAGCTTGTTTCTGTCATTTTCTACTCCCTTGCTCCCTCACTTCATCCACTCCCTCCCTACTTCATTCCTCCCTCGCCTATCTCCATCTCCATCTTTCCAATCCTCCCAATTCTCAGCTCTCATTTACTTTTCTCCACCTTCTCTCCCTTACCTCCACCCATCTATCTCGCCCCACAGATTTTCTGTTCCCTTCCTGTAGTTACTGCCCCACGTCTCATTTCTTTCTTGCAATCCCACTTTCCATCCCTTCCAATTCCCTTCCCTCATTGCCTCCATATTGTCTCTTCTATGACAGTTTCCATTCGGCCTTTGACGAGAGCAGGCAGAAACTCACTGGCCAATTTATTATTCGCTGCCTTCTGGTGTGCTTGTCAACACCTTTTTCTCTCTGCTGTCAAATGCTTTCTACATTTCTCTCTCTTTACTACTCCACTGCCTAACCTCATCTTTCTCTTTCCTTACCCTCCCTCCATTCATGCAGGCAGCAGTCTCAATCTAGTAAAAGGTCCATTGTGTAACAGTTAATAAATGATGAGAGAGAGGTAGGCAGCAGGCAGGCACTCAGAATGATCCACAACACCCTGGACAAGACCGAGTGACTGCACAGACGATGTCTAGCTTAATGTCTTGGAAGAGTTTGGCTCTTGGCCTAATGTAATTGACCTGTTGCTATTTTTTTACAGTCTTTGTGAAAGCTGTTTTTCTGTCCCCCTTTAAATCACCGAGTTGTTCAATGCTTCAGTTTCTTCCTTCTGGCAGCAGATTACCTTTGGGGCCTTTGGGTCAGGGAAGTCAAGGTTCATCGACCAGGAGCTGTGGCCCCCCTGTCCATGACCTCTACCCCTTTCCAATCAATGATAAGACTTCTCTAGATCTACCATTCTCAACATTCTGACTGCATATTTAATGCTTTTCTGCATTGACTGACAAGGCAACACAACATAAAGACTTTACCTGTAGGAGAGGGAGGCAGTGGCATAAAAAGGATGTAAACATACTCTCATTGACAAATACAGCACAAGAGCGTCACTGCAAAAAATCACATCATAGTAATACCATGTATAATACCAATATCTAAACACCCAGGAAACATATTTAAGAGAAAAATCCTGAAAATTCGCAAATCAAGTGAAAACTTTGTGTGTGCCGACATCTTTTGTAGCTGCTGCAGCTTAGTGTGTGCAACTGGCTGACAGCAGCAAGGATAGAAAATGTTTGACTGCAGCTGATGATAAAGGAACCTCATTGAGATAATCTTACACTTTTAAGATTAAAGATTGTCTCAAACAACAGTTTGATTACACAATGGAGTGATGAGTAAAATGTGAACTACACATTTGTGATGTGTAATGTATTCTTCTAGCTTCCTCTGCTACCTTCATTTACTCTTAATGAATAATTGAGCTTACAAGTATTTTTATGTAGGAATTTACACAAGATTACTAATCCTTTTAGTATTCTAGGCATGTTTTTGAGGCACCTCCCCTCCATCTTGGTTTTGAAATCTAAAAACCATCCTCCATACTGTGAAATGTTTGCTGCTTAAAGCCATGATGAGAAGTTTTAAACTGATTGCAAAACAGATTGAAGTTGAAACTGATGGCCAAAATACACCAGATGCGGCTCCACTCCTGCTCTGCTCAGATCTGGCTGTGTCGTAATAGATACTCAAATATCTTATTTTTGCCAGATGCTGAAGCTGTGTTGGTCAATTTGCCATTGCACAGTTGAACAGGACAAGAAGTCTTGCACGGACAAAATACCCTGTGATTTTCAAAATAAACAAGCCATGCCAAAACCAGGGCTGTGTCTCAACTTGTGTACCACTGCACAAACAATTGCTATTTTGAGTGCATAAGTGTAATTACACACTGTGCACCTTGATTCCTCAGCTGGTACGGTCACAAAAGTTGACTGTGGAACACCAGAGATTTCTTACACTCAGTAGTCGCCCACGTAGAGGAAGGGACAGGAGTGGGTCAAATGATGGTTGGTGTTGTAATCAATGAATAACAGAAGAACACCTGTGAACAGTTGTGAAACGCGACTGTCATGTCCAGTGAGTGCGTGGTGTTTAATATGGGACAACACTTCCCCGTAATGTTATATTTGAGACAGAGCTTGAGTCTTCTTTTAGTTGACCAGGCCAGGAAGCAACAGGTTTGAGGTTTAACAGCCCAACATGAGCGAGAAGAGTCTCATAGAGTTGGAAGCTTGAGAACTTCTCCGACCCGTGACTCCAACTGTCTGGTATCCTGCAAGGTGCTGAACTTGCAGCTGGTCTGAGTTGTCAGCATGCAATTGAGTGGAGCCAGACGAGAGTTTCATATGGTGTTTTCCTGGCATGGTGCCTGTTTATGACCCACAAAAGCAAAGGAGACAATCAGCAGCATGCTTGATTTGGTCTATATTATCTTAAATGCTTGAAACTGCTGCGATATGATAAGTGACGGACCAGATGGCTGACAGCAGGCAGAATAATATCTTTTCTTTTGATGGAACTATTTGTGTTATTCCTGATGAGTGACTCTTTGACTGTTCAGAGACAGCAGGTTGGTATGTACAGAACAAGATCAGAAGAGCTAAATGATGTACTTTTTCGTCCACGGGAGGATTCAAAAGCAGCACAGACTGAAAGTTCCTCACAAGGGCTTCAATAATCCATCACAGCATGTTATTTTTTTAAAGCTGTTTTGGACTTTGCTCACACAGTTCCTTGGATTTGTTTGTGGACTGCTGTTACCACAATAAAGGATGAACACTGTGTAATTTTATTTCACACTGTCTTTCCTCTCAGATATTTCTCTTTTTTCATTTCCCAGGTTTCTTCAGCACTGTGTGAAAACTTGGTATTTTGAAAATGCCAGCCATGCTGCGGCTGAGAATCAACCTTGTTGTTTTTTCTGTGTTTTCTCTGCTGTTTTATTTCAGTTTATTTCAGAGATTTTCAGCATGTTTGCTCACCAGAATCTTTCTCTCCTCTGTTAGATGTGTGTGAAGTCTAACATCATCACTACAGCGAATCACGTCCCCTTATCTCGTCTATTCAGCCGGGCTTTCAGGATTTAATTTGCTGCTGTGTTGCTGCTGTGGTGTGTGTTTGAATATCTTTTTCTCTCTCTCTCCCTATCTGGCTTGTGTTAACCAGTTAATGTTTGCACATGTTTGTGTAAGAGTGCGTGAGTGTGGGTACCTGTGTGGTTTGAAATGGGTGTGTTGATATTTGATTTTATTGAGAGACTGCTTTCAGAGCTGTGTTTTTGTGCAGAGCAAGAAAAGAGGTGTGTGAGTGTTAAGATGTGCTCTTGCATACTAAAAAAAAGTCGCTTACAAATGTCTCTTTCTCACACTAACTCCCACATATACACCTGCCCTGCAGTGCTCCTTTTCCCAGTGTCTTTGTCTGTCTGTCTGTCTTTTTCTGTCTCCTCTACTGCCAATCTCAATTTCTCTCACACCTTTTTTCTCTCTTCTCTCTCTCTTTCTCTTACACTGAATTGATCCTCTGCATATGGGTTTCTGGGACCAGTAGCTTTTAATGAATGTCATGGCCTAATGGCTTTATCATTGGCCTTGATGGCTTCAGCCTGGCCAAGGCATTGGCTCAGCTGTAAATTGTTTTCTTAACTAAAGTCATGTGAAGAATTTCAATCAGGGTGCAGTCGATGGTGTCGGAGCAGCCTGACAATCTCTGCAACATGGTGTTTTGTTGAGGGCAGCAAAGGGTTAATGTGATTGACAGGGTAGTACATGTGTTGGGTTCATTCTACCGGTTGTGTTGCAAAGGATGTGCTTGTGTGTGCGTTTGTGTGGTCTGGGTGTGTGTTTGTGTGAAGCTGCTGGGTTTATCTGCAGACTGGAGAGTAAAAACATGTCTGACACGGTGTGATGGTGCCCGCGCTGACATATGCGAGGTGGTGTATCTGCAAATATAGTGGTGTCAGATGAAGAGGGCTTTGTCTGTGACCCATCTGCAAGCAGGGCAACACACATACACATACACAGTCTTATATACACACAGGCAAAGAGACACACACCACCTGTCAGACTAGTGCTTGTACAGATAAAGCAGCAAATACACTCCACAGTCAGACCGTTTGCCTGCTGAATAGCAAAGGAGGACTGATCAGTCTGGCTCTCCCTTATCTCCCCTCACCTCCTGCACCCTTCTTCTCTTTCTCTCTCATTTCATCTTCTCCTCCGTTACCCCCCGCTCTACCTCTACCTACTGATTGGGATTTTCTCAAATTCATCTCTGTCTCTTCTCCTCATTTTGCCTCTCTCATCTTGCCATCTTCTCTGTCTGTTTCCCTCCTCTCTCCCACTCCACCTTGAGTTTTGTGCCCCTCACACACCCCTCTCTCTCTCTTTTCGTCTCTGTCTCTCCCGTGCAACAGTGTGCAATCCCTCGTTCTCCTCCAGACAGACGAGGAGAGCGACTGAGACGAATAGGCGGTAAAGAGAGAGCTGGAAGAAACGGAGACAGAGAGAGGCAGATACATAAAGAGGCACAGAGGAATTGATGGACTGACAGTCTGGCAGTGGGGGACATACAGGGGGAGAGAGAACGAAGGGAGAGGAAAAGGGAGGCAGCGCTCGAGAGATAGAGTGGATGTAAAATAGGCAGCTTCTGTGACAGCGCAGACAAAGGTAGCTTCAGAGTGCATGTGCGCCCGCTATTTCATTCACAGACACTCTTCTCTCACACTCACATCCACTCTCTCTCTCTATCTCACTCACTCGCTCAGGCACACACACACACACCCCCGAGCAGAAGCAGCAGAGCAGTGTGGGTTCGAGGCAGCATGAGAAGTGATATTCGTGCGTCCACACACACTGCTGGCTGATGGACTAACTTAATTACAGCACACACACATACTTCAGGCGCACCTTGATTACAGGAAAGCACACACATCCACACACATCCACAAACATCCACAAACATCCACACTATACGATCAAAAGTCTCCAGCCAGAAGTCAACATGGGTCTTGTGATGGGAACCTTTTCCATGCAAGCCAAGCAGGTGTCCTACCACAAAGGTAAGACTTCTGTTCTCTTTAAATTGATCTCTCACACTTGGGAAAGGTGTGGGGTTATTTAACACACGGGGGACTGTTATGGTAGAGAAATACCTGTCGTGTGGTGTGTGTTTGTGCTTTAATGAAAGAGTCTTGTATGTTAGCTCTCAGACTCATGAATACTGCAAAAGAAGTGCATTATGGGAAGAAACAGGGTGTATACTGGGCAGTGATGTAAAGTTGGCAGAAATTTCAGTCATTATTGGTTTATGATGCGATTTGTAGGCCAGCTGTCATGTGGATGCAGGAACGTGTGTATGTGTGTGTGTGCCTGTTTGTGTGCATGTGTGTGTGCACCATAGCAATTGGACATGTCTATACAAGGTGATGGTATTTACCTCAGTCTGCTCTTCAAACCGACCCTGCTTCCTGTCTGCCCTGCTTCTATTTGACAAGAGAAAACTGGCACTTGAGGCATGCATGCTAATGCACTGTATGTGTGTGTATGTGTGTGTGCATCTTTGTGTGTTTTCCACATGTTTGTGGGCAGCTACATCCACAAAAAATATGTGTGTGAAAATAATTAACTTTTACAATATAAGAGTGTGTACAAGAGAGTGTGTTTTGTGTCGTTGCTGTGGCAGCTTTGCGTGTCTGCGTGCGTGTGTGTGTGTGTGTGAGTGTGTGTGTGTGTGTGTGTGTGTGTGTGAGTGTGAGTGCAGTAAATCAGTATGCTGTAATCTGTCAGCCTTTGGCCCTGGTCTGTCTTGAGTCTGTTGACCTCAGACGTGATGGTTATCACCAGCAGACTTGGAGCTGGGACACACACACATACACACACTTACTCACACACAGAGAAGACAGGAAGCTTTAAACCCTTTTTCACACTCTGAGATCTTGTTAAACAGACTGTGTGTTACATATGCTGTGTCAAAAACTGTGTAGGCGATGGCAGGGATGCAAATTATGTGCCGTGAATCTGGTGTTAGTCTCTTTGGAGACGTCCTTTCAGCTGTCCATATTTTCTTTGTTTTACCTGCCAAACAGTGCAGCCAGAGCAAACAGAGGGTTAGAAATCACTGTAATAAACACTTAAGGGAGGATAGAAAAGGTTTTCTGAAACACAGGCGTATATAGCATCCTGTGTGGGTTGTTTATTTTAATTCCAGTCTGCGCCTCATTGCATTGCATGGCAACAGCTCTCAGCAGATACTTCAGATGTTTGCTGAACAGATACTTGAGGCACATTTTCAAGGTGATGATTTCAGCTGCCTGAAATATGAAATCTGCAGAGAGAAAGGGAAATTAATAAGACAACAAAGAAACACATGCTAAGTTATTAGCCTCCATTTTTGAGAACACCCTATTTACTCCGAGGCAACAATGCTTACAAAGCAACTTACATGTATTTTTAGCCAATTTGGTGCAGGATAAGCTCTCCTAGTTAGGGTAACCTCTAAATAGATGCCACTTTGAAGTTTACTCTGTTCATAGTGAGGAAGGGGAAGAGAGGGAGGAGAGAGAAGAGTAAAAAGTGGGGAAGAAAAATAGTGAAAAGTTGATAGAGGAGGCAATGATGCTCCTCAGGGGGCTGCAGTGCGAGTGTCAGTGAACGTGTGTGTGTTCCACCATCTGCTGCAGTGTTTCAGAAAAGTGGCCTAATGAAAGCAGGGCAGGATTCATTTTGCATGGAAGGTTGGCTCATCCTTGATCGCAGCCCAACATGAGGCAACAACCAGCTGGGATGCTCCCAACGTGAACTTGCTGAGAAAACGGCTCTTCTAAGGATGAGAAATATTCAGATTCAGTCTGACTTTGTGTCAGCAGAGGCGAGAGTGACGCAGAGGCAGGGACTTGCGACCATATCCAGACGGTTTGTGACGTCTCATGGACTGAACTCAATAATTACTTCGTCTAGATTTCCTCTTTTTGTTCAATCTTGTCAAAATAGGACCAATAACAAAAAAGAAGAAAAAGAAGAAATCAATCAAATGAGCTTCCTTTTCAGTTCAAATCTGAGACGTAACTCAAGACTTCTGACTGCGTCTCATCCCTCACATGTAAAACTGTCTGGATTTGACATTTTATGATTACAATTCATGAGCTGACCTTTATAACTCACATGTAAAAGGCAGCAGGTGATGGATTGCCTTTGTGAACTTTCTGGTTTTACTCATAATACTTTGATGAAAGGCACCAATCGGCTACTTCTGTAACGCCTCGTGTGTCAGTGTAATTTAGCGAGATGATTTCACGAGAGGGGACGTCAAATAGAGCTCTGTGGGTCTTTTCATGCACAGCTTATGAGCTCATGAGCTCTGTGGAGGCAACCTGGAGGTTTGCACTCTTCACAGAGGGACCTTAAAGAAATCTCCACATGACTCACAGAAACGTATAAATGCTGCTTTCTTTATGATCTGGACAGGTTAGCCTATTCTGATTTCAGGGTGACAGTGAATATGGAAAGTGAGAGAGTGGAATCACATGCACCAAAGGTTCCTGATTGGAGATGTGTCAGTATTTTACTGGGCAGACATCATGGTTGGGGTAGAAAGGCGGAAAACATGTTAGAGGAGAGTGACCAAACAAGAGCCTAAAAAAGAGGAAATGTCAGAGCGGCTTTCAAGAGAGTGAATTGCACTTCGGAACCATTGGAGCATCAAGTCAGAAAAAAACACCAATTCTTGCATAATGTTACTCTCCATTTCCACACTTGTGCTGTGAATGCTGATTTAGAGGGGCTCTGCTCAGTGCTGCGGTTTAAAAGCCTCACAAAAATGCAGTCCATTTACAGTCGTATGCAGAGCAGTTCACGCTGATTAATGACTGAGATGACAAAAAATGAGGTGCTGCACACACTGAAACAGGTGTTATTGGACTCATAATGAAGCAAAGCTGAAGCTGGGACCTGGAATCAAACCTTTTCTCTAGAGAAAGTAAAAGTAGACAAATGAGGCCACGTTTCGACCAGCCTGTATGGCCACAGGTTGGCACTGAGGAATTTATCTAAAATTATCTGTCTTCACCCGGAGGCAAAAAAAAAAAAGGAAAGAAATTTATCCACTGTGCACAGCCTGCTCTGCTGATATGAAATATTTCCCAGCAGGATGTAATAAACTACAAAACCTGCACCTCTTCAACACATTCATCTCCTTGTCTGTTTGCCCCATTTGTTTTGGCCTCTCCTTTCATTTCTGGACGCTTTCTCACTCTGTCAAGAGGATTTTCATTCTCTCTCTTTGTCCTGTTCACTTTCACCTCATTTCACCTCCACATTTTGTCTTTTGTGTTTCTCCCTTCAAGTTTTTCTTTTTCTATTTTCAGAGATGCTCTCTTCTTGATCCATGACTGGTCGCCTGCTTCCACTGTTCCTCTCATGGTTCCTGTCTCTTTAGCTCCTCAGCCTGCACATCTCCCTTTTTTCTGATACTCTGAAGATCTCTCCAACTGCTCTGAGCTTTCATGTAGAGTTTCAGTTTGGGGTCTGAGGAATAAATGTAAACAGATGTGTGTGTGCGAGTCTGCTGGAGAAAGAGTGTTTGTTTCAATGTCTCAGTCTGCTGCAGGGCTGAGAGCTGAGAGAAGGAGAGGACTGCTTCTTTAATGGGTTTTATAGTTTCCACCCCTCTCTCTTATCCCTGTACATCAAAAGAAGTGCACCAAAAGGGCCAATTAGGGCAGCAAAAGAGCGTTATTGGGCACATGAAAACATGGAGACAAGCTTCAAGATAATCCCTCGCCAGGAGCATGTGTGTGTTTGTGCTTGTGTTTGTGTGTGATTTGATGTTGAGCATGAAATGATGAAAACAATTTTAAAACCTGGCATCCAGTATATCCTCACACTCCCTCACACTGTGTATATTTTCACAGGAAGCATCATTTACATTTTTAATAAGTCTGTTCAATTGAGATCATCTGTCAGCGTTTGATCTTTCGAGGTTGCAAATCAAACCCACGTTCAAGCATTCTATTAAATAAAAAATCTATATAAATAAAGATACTTTATTTGCATATGATTTGCTTCTGGATGATTGGCTTTGCTCTTCAAAGATACACAACATTTTCCATGCAATTCATCTCCACAGACAGCTCAGCCCTGTGCTTGCCTTCGGGCTCTGATACAGGAGCCAACCATAGAGATGCAGATGATGAATATAGATAGCTACTTAGCTCTGACTGTATGGCTTTGATTGTGTTATTAGTCTTTACAGCTCTGTTGCTCATCACTTGAGTATAATTAATTTGACAGTTAGAATTAGACACTTAAAGACATATCTGTAGATGCTGCTAATGAAACATTTTACACCATACGCGACACAATGAGCTAAAATTTCATGAAATTCAAATTAAGCGTCCCTTTTCTGCTCTCAATAGATTAAAAAAGTGTGCATGTCCATTAGATATGTACTCAAATAAACCATTCCAGATTGTAAAGAGACATTGCAAGAATTAAAGCTAATATTTAAACAGTTTTCCAAAAGATCAATCAATGCATTGACCTGATTAAAAAATGCAGGAAGACAGGATGGAGAAAATCAGGAACTCAGAAAAGTTAAAAGTTTTAGATGTAGTCTTTTAAAACTACGAAAAATCAGGCTAAAATTGTGGTAGGCCATCTTTTGAAAGGTTAAAATGCCATTTATTAATTGCATGGTCAAACTGATCTTGAAAATACTTCAAAAGATGAATTTCAGCATCAAGTTTTTGTGCCTTTATGACCTCCCCTAATAGGTCTGACATAGCATATCTTTTCATTTTTAAATACTGTAGTGTCAATATTTGGTTACATTGATGTTTCCCAAGATATCCCATACTTAAATGAAATGTATAGACTTATTTCCAGACTGACTAAAGAAATTGTGATAAACTGTGAAAAAAAGAGAAAAATTGGTCAAATTTTTCAACAATATGGAAGTGTAACTCCTCAGGTATTATATACAAAAAGAATGATTGATCTATTTAATTTGGTTTCAAATCTACCGCCAACTGAATTTTAATATACAAATGGCAGTGCCAGTGCTATGCTGGGATAAAATGGGTTTCCATTGGGCACTTGGGCAAGCTTTCCTATTGGTTTTTAAACCCTTTAAAAAGGACCTAGTTCTTTCTAACATCTGTTTGACTTCTTGATGTGGTCTTGATGCTAAAATGCATAGCTGTGAGTTTTTGAGGTCAACCGTGCCGTGAAAGTCAAGGCTATTAAGCTTTTTAAATAAGAGTGTCTTGACAGAGCTGATATTTGATTTTTATCTTCATCTGAGTATAAGGACTTATTTTCTTTAAATCTTATCAAACAATGAGATTGCCATGCAGTCTGGGTCCAGACTTTTAAATGCCAATATTAATTTATAACTGTGTATGGCGCCACTTGACAGTGAAGTGAATGTGGCCCTCATAAGAAAAGCTTGGTTTCACTCACGACTCTAGAGCCCTGTGAGGACGCAAGATAGAGTGACACGGTGATTGTTCCGAATGAAGTGAGCTAAAAGTGGGCCAAGGTTTTCATAAACTGAGGAGTTATGATACTGGTTTTCAGGTCTTAGAAACATTAAATATTCATGGGAGTATAAACATTTCCAGAGCTGTCAACCAGCTGTAAGCCTTGGAGATCAGCATTGAAGGAACATGGTTGTTTTTTTCACCAAGACAGAGGGCCAAAGACCTTAGGAATGCTAGATTTTCTTTGTATTTAAAGGGTGAAAGGTAAATACTGGTACCACAATGACTTCAGTCACTCATTAAATTGTAATTTAATTTAAGTCTGTGAGTGTGTATTCTAAAATAAACTGCGATTTTCATCAAAAGGTAATGATGATCATTATTCTCAAATATATCTTTTAAGAAGGATAAAAGAACGGAATCTTTGTTAATGTGTTTTTGAAATGAATTGGTCTTAACATGAACAGGGGTAGGGGTCACTGACTAACAAGGGTTGTCTAATATTTAGACCTAAAACTTTTTGTCTTGGTCCAAATATGAGCGTCTTGCATCTTCTTTAATCAAAGTCTGTGCTATATAAAATTGGAGGTTTGTCAGGGGGAAATGAGGTAAAAACACAGCAGATGACTCATCTCTATCTGCATATTCACCAGACTAATTAAAGCCCTACAGGAAGAGGTTCATGTTCAATAACAAAACAGACTTCTTTATAATTTCTAAGTGGGACAGGGAAAAATGAATAGAAAAACTTTAGAATCATTTTTGTTTCTTTGTCATCAGAGGAGAAGGTATCTGTTAACGATGCTGCCTTGAAAATCTGCATCTCAGAGTTTGGTTTGAGAATAAAAGTCTGTTGCAGTGTGAGGGAAGAAGGGAAGGGAAGATGCAGAGTTTTAAGTATAAATGGAGTTGGAAACATTCAACATTGTGTTATAGTTTTGATTTACTGCACCGTTGTTTGTGTTACAGGACAATCTGATACTGCTTTAACTGTATGAATGTGGGTGCTGCTGGTTTTGCGATAAATAATACATACATGGTGCATTGCTGCAGCTTTGGTTGGCTTTACCTCGGAATCAAATCACTAATTGATTATTTATGTCTTGGTATTGATTTGAGTTAACTTTGACTTCTTTCTGTTTCTCTTTTGATCTTGCAAAAAAAGAGCGAACCTTTTGAATCCAGATGAGTGTTTTCTGCTCCCACCACCTGTTTAGTGTCCTTATGTGTGTGTCCCTGTTTGTTTATTAAGACATCACATCCTCTGCCAAACTAGTTAGCTTTGAGAATAATGATGGAGCAGAAACTGTGTCAAAGAAGAAAACATCTTTATTCCCTCTGCTCACTTGTTCTCTGTCTCTGTCTCTCTTTCTCATCGATTCTCTTTAATCACTCTCCATCCTGCATTAAATCTTTATCTCCTGCTTTTTCACACTCTACATCCTTGCCTTGTTTTGGTTCTCCTTTTCTTTTTTACACACCCCCTCGTCACTATTTCTCCATTTATCTACATTCCATCTTACCCCCTCTCAATCCATCTTTCTCTGATCCCCCTCTTCCAAGATGATAAAAGATCAATAGCTGAGGAGCCTTTAATTATTCTCTTTTTTTTCATGGTGTGATAGGACCGAGCAGGAGGCTTAGCTTGCGTTCACTAATAAAGATACAGAGGAGCGACTGTGTGGGGATTCATTTGGACAGCACATATTAGTATTGATTTTCCTAATAGACATGGTCGTCTCTGTCCAAAGCCACACTGATCCCTGATGAGTAGTCTCCGAAGCTGTGTGCTGACATGACAGCATCATTACAAATGTTTTGCTCTACTATAAGGCTGCACATCATTGGAAGGAATAGCCCTTGGTCCCGGGCTGCAGCTTAGCGCTGAGGTTGGTCTGAATGTGCTGCTTAAATAAGCTGAGCTGATTTTCTGTAGCTCTACCCGGCAGTTTAATCTTAATCAAGATCTGAGAAGTTTTTTTTTCTCTTCATCCTTTTCGTTCTTCCATCTTCTCCCCTGCAAGTGTAGTGTTTGCATGTCCCACTTGCTCTCTCCACTGCTTTTCCTTTCTTGTGATGCCACTCGCCCACTCTTCTGGCTCTTGTTACCCACATCTTTCTCTTTCTTTCACTCTCTGCATCACACTCTATAATCTCCAGCTGGAAGCTTTCCTGATGCGCTTCCACATTCTCCTTCTCCATCTTTTATTGCCAAACACTGTATGTTTCCATCTCTGCCTTTGCTACCTTTCTTCCTTCCCACTTAGGTGCAGCCGCCCTATCTCTTCCGGCTCTTGCTGTTTCCCTTCTCTTATCTTCTTTTCCCCTTAAAGTAAAGCAGGGGTTCTTGTGAAACAGTCTGCTGCCATTCTCTCACATGCCTGCAGGGAAACACCAGGCGTTACAGCAGCATGTTGTACACACACTTAGACGCACATACACACTTACTTGCACTGTTTCTTTTAGCTCCACAGACAGACTTTGCAATGATGACTTGAAGGGGGAACATTTCTGTCAGAGAGTGGAAATAGGAGCCTGTCAGGGACCACGGGGAGATGGAGAGAGGGATGAAGATGTGAGAGTGGAACAAGCCAGAAACAGTGTTAGAAACGACAAGAACACCAGGCTGATATGTTCTAGAGATTTATAGGGCAAGATCGCTGGATAAGAGTGTATCAGGGAAGGCCAAATGCCTGCAGACAAATTCAGAGATAAGAGGGGGAAGAAAGATGGATAGATATGGTTTAAAGCTAAAGATGAAGCAGGGTGCAGTGAAGATAGTGAGGAATCACTTTGATGGGCTGTAAATTCCTACAGGCACCACACAGGCAGGGTGTTATATAGTAGGACAAGCAGCGAGGATGAGCTGTGGCGTGTGTTTTTATAGCAGGACGTCACAAGTGTCCACAGAGACTTCATCCTATGATCTTTCATTCTCTCTGCCCACATATGTACGCATGTTCAAATTCAACATGCGTACATATGTGCGCTTCTCTGTGTGTGTTTGTTTATGTGTAGGCAGGGTGAAAGGAGGCATCACTCCCCACTGCTGTCCATTCTGTCTCTCTCGCTGTTGTGACAAAATAAAAAACAGGCAAACCAAACACCCAAGCATTCATGAGCACATTTGCAAAGAAGCAGATTGAAGATTTTTTACTCACTGAACTGAATATTTGCAGCTAAATCTTCCCATATGGCTTCCTAACAATCACACCTCGTTCATTATTCACCACCAGCAGACAGAGAGTGCCTCATGTTTGGAGCAGTTGGCACATTCACAGAAACGTTATTATAAATCATGAGCTTGATATAAAATGACATTGTGTCTATTTTCTAGAGCGACTTCTGACAACTTGGCTGTAAAAGCTGACATATGCATCATCAGATGTAGCAGTTGTGTCTCCATAAAACATTATCTTGAGCTCATTTTCAGTGAGAAAGACGATTTGTCTTTGTCCTTGAGACAAAATATAACTTTGATCAGCACTGACAATAACATTTTTACATGCCGTGTCCTCGGGCTGCATGCTTTTATTCTTTGAAGCTCAGCCTAGCGTCTAGCAAGCCGAGAGTCAGTGTTGTTATCTGATACTGATGCTGCACTCTCCCCTCGATCTGTTTAATGGCTGTAATAAGCAGTTACTTCACAGGGGGAGATTTAACACACAAACACATTTTCAGCTTTGAGAATCAATCAGGATCAGAAATACTCATTGATCCCAGGGGAAAGATCAATCATTCCAGTTGCTCTTATACTTATATGTATGTGGTGTGCCTCTCTACATGCAGACACACCACATACATATACAACAGTATATATATGTATATATGTGTTTTCAGAAAATAGGTGTAAAATAAGAAAATAGATACAGAAATGGTTTAAATAAAACTACCAAGTGCTAAGAAATAAAATCATTTCTACAGAATTACAGCACAAAACATACAAAGAATTGAAAAAATAACCACAATAACTGCCAGAAGAATATAACAAAACTCCATATTCTGCACAGTAATTTGTGGGTTGAAATGGATCATTGATGTCATGGGTCAGATAAAACTTGCAGATCATGGACTTGGACATTTTAAAATTCAAAAACAAACAAAAAATGTGTTTATTGCATAATTTTTCAACTTCAGCTTGTTAGAGCCTGAAAGGTAACAACTGCCAAATCTAACAAAGACCGAAAATATAATGAAATAAAAATGTAACAAAACTTGAAATGTAATAACTGGTCAATAATGTGACAAAAGTGTTGAGCCCAAAATGTAATTTAAAAAATGTAGTGACACCTAAAATGCAACAAGTTGCTACATTGTGGGTAAAAAGTTATTCCATTTGTGCTCAGTATCAATGGATGGATTTTTCAACTTCTCAGCAAGTTTTTGCACTGGTAACAGCATAACAAACCACTCTTCATGTCAGTCGTTTCTCACTTTACACAAATAGTGATAAACTCATTTGACAACTGTCTGTATAAAAGTGTTTGTCTGCTCTTTGGTTGTTCCTATAGTGCACATTTTTTGATACAGAGAAACTAGACAAACCCAGTTGCGTGTTTCGGGAGACTACACAGTGCCATAGTAAAGGAGTTGTGCAAAATGGCTAAGCTCAATTGAGGGATAATGCTCATAAGTGACTGATGTTGTCACATGTAACCACCGGCTGACACTTATGTGATAAACACAGAAAAGATAATTGTAAGAGGAGAAAAGATGAGCATGCTCTGAGAAGTCATCACACTAAAATAAAATGTTAAAGCTTGTGCCAAACTGTTGAATAAACCGTTGTCTGAACTGTCTTAACATTTATACAGTTTCTCAAACCCTGCTCTATTTTCAGGGTGAATATATGATACACAGTGATGACACATCCTTCTCTGATCTGTGTCACAAAGAAATCACTAATAACACACTGGTATATGTGTATGTTTTATTAAGGGCAAAATGGGGGCTAAACAAGATCATTAAAAACTTCTGATGACTGCTTTGGTTTAAATTGCACCAAATCAAATTTGCCAAATATCTAAGGACTATTTTTGCACTGGATATCAATTTTAGAGGTATTTTGATTATTTGTCCTCCTTTTTTAATGCAAGAGAAACAAGTCTTAAATGTTTCAGCCCAAAACAACACACTATCAACAACATTCTCAAAGGTAATAAGTGTAGTGGAGGGATTAGGTATCGTTGGTCTTAATAGAAAATCATTACATTCTTGTGCCTTTAAAAACAGCTACACCTGTCTAGCAATAAAATCCTCTGAAAGAAGCCATTTTTCATTATGAGCTCTTTTGATGCTCTGGTTGATTTGTTTCCTTGGTTCAGTGATGATGTTATTTATTCATTCTCAGTTTTGAATGCAGAACTTTGACTTTTTTCTCTTTCACCAGGAAAATCTAGGCTCTGCATTCAGCCCTGCATCCTTGAGCTGTTTCATGTGCGTCTGCTACACAAGCACAGCAGTTGTTTTGTCATCTGTAACTGTCCTCCAATTTGTCTGTTTGAGCTTTCGTCACATCACACCGTGAACCTTGTTTGTATTGATCTAGCTGTAATTAAAATGTGATTTCTTGTGCTACGTGTGTGTGCACCCTGTCTGTGTGTGTGTGTGTGTGTGTGTGTGTGTGTGTGTATGCGTGTGTGTGTGCAGGACTCACAGGCTAAGGCACACCCTCCTGCAGTGTTATCCGTCACTTGTTCTTATCCCTTGACTTTACCCTCTTTCTTTCCATGTCTTGCTGTTTCCAGCTTTTCAAATCTCACTCTTCTCACTTCTTTGACTTTAAGCCGTTCACTTATTTCTGCTTTCTTCCCTCATTTCTGCCTGCCCTGGGAGCCAATCTGCCACTTCGCCCCTCTGCCCATCCCCTGCAAGCATGTGTACGGTCTGAATGTGTTTGGTTTCCTATGGGTGGATGAACACGGATGATGGATGGAGTGAGTGGAGGAGGTGATGGATTGAAGTGGCTTTTTCCTGAACAACCAGTGATGTTGAGGAAGAAGAGAAAAACAAGAAACATGCTCATAGCTTTTCTTGGGTTTGTCATACTTGTTTTTTCCCCCCTCATTCCATAATTCATGTTTACCTCCACAGTCAATATTTCATCTGCTTCTTCTATTTGCATATTTGCTTTCTATCAGAGGGAAACAGATGCCTTTAGGTGTGAAATGCAACAGGGCATGTTTGTTGTTTCTCTTGCAGGATGATTCAGGCTGTGTCATCATTTTAAATAAATGGGTCCCCTTGCATTAATTTATTATTTAGTAAATCAACATCCTGCTGATTTCATGCTGAATCACTGATGCTCTGCTCGAGCTCTTGGCTTGCGGATAAAGGTGGGAGGGAAACAAGAAGGAGCAAGGCTACAACCCCTAAGAAAAAACAAAGAAATGGGAGGGAGGGATACTGAGAGTGGGAGAGCGTGGGTTGGGGGAAAAAGAAGGAGAGAGAGCAAATAGAGGAGGAGCACTGTGAGATGGAGTGAGGAGGCATGAAAGGAGGGATAGGAGAAATAGGGAGAGAGAGGAGGAAAGAGGGCGTGAGGGAGTGTGTGTGTTTGTTTGTTTGTGAGTGTGTGTTGTAGCCGTCCAAACACGTGACAAAGAGATACAGACTTCAGCACACAGACACGCTTGTATCCAGGACGACAAAGACAAACATGGGGGCAGTGGTTGGCACGCTGACCATGCAGACCAAGCAGAGGAGGCCGTCCAGCGGTGAGGAAGCACACTCACACACACACACTCACACACACACATGCAAAGTCTAATACACACTTATGAGCACACACTTAAAAAAAATCACAAAAGACATGCATGGGCAGGGAAACTTTGAATTGTTGTATTTCTATAGCTGATAATTCATCACATGAAGTGAGACTTAAGATTCATACCTGCTCGTGTTTAGCTCACATGCAGGGGAGTGAAGCAGGAACATGATATGTTCTGCGTGTGTGTGTGTGTGAAGTCAGAAAAAAGAGAGAGGGGGACAACAGGTGCTAACAGAAAAATAAAGTCTTCTCTGTTCTTTATTGTTGAAACAACAAAGTTGAAGCTCAGCTGCATGTCTCTGTGTGTGCGCTCTCTTACACGTGTTCTGGTTGAAGCTGTTTTTGGCAGACAAACCACAGAAGAAGAGCAAAAGTTGGCTTTTTGGACTCTTTTTGATCCTTCCTGTTTGCGTGAGTGTGTGTGTGCATGTGTTTGAGAATCCGTGTGTGCCTGTTTGTCCGTCTGTGTGCACAGAAGCGGGCATCAAACGCCAGTAAGCTCACACATGCACACACACGCACACACATACACATGTCCAAGGTATTTGTCACTCTGCTCACACACTGCTTTTCCATCTTGCTGTTACCTTGGAAGCACTGTAGCCATGGCAACAAAAGATGTCAGTTTTGGGGTGGGAGGGTGTCGGTGGGGGCGTGAGTGAGTGAGTGAGTGAGTGTATGTGTGGGGGTCTTTGATGAGACTGGGGTATTCCTGAGTGAGCCACGTGAAAGAGAGAGTGAGAGATGAAGAGGGAGCAGAGGGAGGTTTTTGTGATGACCTGTTGCAGGATCGTTTTACTACCTTCTTACTCATCCGAACAGAAAGCTACAAACCCCATTTGTGGAAAATCCAACAAATACAAATGGGTGAATGGGCGCACAGAGCAGGAGATCATTGCCAGGGAAAAGAAACCCTCGATTAATACCGTACACTCATTTAAACTTATCTGTAGAGGCAGCCTATTACCACTTTGCCAGTGCAAATTAGGCCATACAGGACGTTTTCCAAGTGAGTGCATATGGCTCGTTTCATCTTTTGAATCAGCCCTTTTTGTTGTTGTTCCTCTCCACAGGCTCCAACAAACACCTTTCCTCATGGGTTTTCAAAAGGCAAGGCGTAAATGCGTTTCTATTTTGAATAATGAGATGGTTGTAGAGGCACTCACATTTTGCAAACGTGTGAATTATGACTCCCCCTGCAAAATGAAAACAAATCTTTTTTTATTTTCTCTCCTCAAATACTCCTGCAAAAGATGTGAAATAAAAGAGGATGTGGAGCCGGAGCTATTTAGAGGTTGTTTATAATTCTGTTGTTATATTCGAGTGTCTCTCTCTCTCTCTCTCTTTCTTTCTCTCTCGCTCTCCTGCTCCTCCATGTTCACTGTGTGCAGGATTAGCGCCGCAGGGCTTGTATGTGTGCAGGCTTTTTTTTTCTGTGGGGTTGCAGATAAGTTGTTATCCGGGGCTGTGACAATGACAGCAACACGGAGAGGGAGTCGGTGCTTGGCTCTAATATGGTTAGATTACACGCTGACATGATTGATCCTTAAAAGCAGGAGCTCATCTGTATACTTAAAAAAACATCCACCACATGTCTGCATCTTGTGCCTCGAAGTCTGTACATTTGTGCTTGTTTAAACTGTCTGTTTCTATCAGGGCTGCCTACTGTTCCCATGACTTGCTTTATTCTCTGTCAAGTGTTCTTGTTTTTCTTTGACAGCCTCTCTTTGGTCGTAGTTTCCTCCTACCTGTTGTCTTGTCTGCCTGGTTTTGTCTGGCAGCTGTTTTCCTTCTCATCTGTCGCTGTGGCCTCTGACAACTCATCCCTCTTGCTTAATTTTCTCCTGGCATTTTCCTCCCCTCCCTGGTGAATTCTTCATTTCTTCCCAGCCTCTCTATCTCCCTCCTTCCTCACTAACTCCCTGCAGCAATGTTGTCTCAATCTTCTCCCTTTCCCTTTTTTTTCCCCTTTACTGCTGCTCTTCTGCTCCTTGTCTCATCTTGCTTCCTTTTGCTCTCTGCCTCCCTCAACCACGTCTTTTTGTTGTTTTTCTTTCCCATTTTGCCTTCTGATGCTTTTCTCTTCTCCCCAATATTTCCCCTCCATTCCCTCCCACTCAGTTAACACAATACTTTCCCTTTATTTCACTACTAATCCCCCCAAACCTCACTCTCAAATGGCACCACCACAATCTGCTCCTGGCATTTCTCATCCTTACACCTCTCTCTCCTCTCTTTAGGCCTCCATTCTTCCTCTCATTTGCCTCCTTTCTCCATCACCCACGCTCCCATTAGCTGGTGTGAGTGCTTATTAAGTCATCTCATCATTCTCCTCCCCTGGTATCCAAGCGTGTGTGAGTGTGTGTATGTGTGTGTGTGTGAGTGTGTGTGTGTGTGTTTGTGTGTTAGTGTTTGTGTGTTGTTGCAGATTCTGAGTCTAGACATGTATTTACTCAGAAATCACTATTGGCATCCTGCTTTGTGTGTGTGTGTGTGTGTAAAAGCAGTGTATGACTCACTCTTTGAATCAACGTCAGTTCAGCATGCACGACTGTGACATTAGGTGGATTTCTTTTGGTGTGTGCATCTATCTTATGCACACACAAACAGACAACATGGCAAACACCCTCCAGCACTTTTGTCCTGCTTCAGACGCTGAAGATAAGTAAGCAAACAGAAATAAATATGCGTGTGTGTGTGTGAGGGCATACAAGCATGCCAGTGTGTGTTTATCTAAAGCAAATGGTGCTCACAGCTCAATATGTGACCCCTGATGTAATGTGCTCACACATTGGACACATGTGGCTCTGTATACGCATGTGTGTATGTGTGTGTTCAGTGAGCAGCTCAAAGGCTGGTCAAGGATTTGCCCCCATGTCCGCTGGTTCCAGCGATGACTGTGGAAAAACAATGTGTCTTGGAACGAGAGCTCAATTTCACGCTGGAACACGATTATGAAGTGCAGCTTTCTCATGATGTTGAAGAAATGTTGCAGCTGAAGTCTATTTTTACGATGCTTCCTCCATACAGAAGCTCCAGGGAGCCCACGGCCAGTCGAGCTACTATTTTCTTACAGAGTGCTCTCCATCGTTGAGGAGGCCGGTGAGAGCGAGCCCTCTCCATCGCCACGCGAACGGCAGATTAGGCTAATTCAGATTATGCAAATGACACGCTTTCTGGCAAGGATTACAGGACACGGTACGAGAAGAAAAGAGGAGAGCATGACAGCAATAGAGAGGATGAAGAAATGAAGGGAGAGTTTGGCAGAATGAGGGAGATAAGGATTGGAGGAAAAGTGAGCACTAACATTAAGAACTAGGGGGAGAAATAGTTAAACAGACTGAGGTGTAAAATTGTTGACTGCCTGACGTTAAAGATATTTTCTGTGACTTCTTTCCATCTGGGAGAGAGTGACAGGCAGTGTTTGCTGGAAGCTTGGGTCACCAAACAAGCTCGGCGAGAAAGGAGTTTGGGCTTTTGGTCTCTGTCAAACATGTGGCTTTTAATAGCTTGTGTAACAAATGATGGTGAAGCTTTCTGGGTTGAGTTTATCTAGGGTTTAAAATCCTACAGAGTTTGCAGACTAACTTTTGGATCACAAAACATAAATTTTTTAAAGGAGAGGGACAAAACTTTTCAAAGCCACTCCTTTTTTTTTTTTACAAAAGATAAGGATCCGCTTTCCTTTATCTGTATTTTGCAACTTTGATAAGAAATGTGTTGTATACAAAATGTTATTATCTTGAGTTTGTCTACGATTTGTCTCATTGTTACAAAGAGGAGAACAGAAGCTTCCTGTGATCACTGACTTATAATTACATCCATAATCCACTCCATAATACCCATGGTTGGATTAACAGGCAAAGGCCCAGTGGGTCCAGGCTCCATCAGCAACAGACACTCTTTGACTCTTTTCCTCTTCTGCTGGAAAGTTGGTGACTTGGTATAAAATGGGAAAAGCTATCCAAGCTCCAGCATGCTGTACTAAACCCAACAGTCTTGACTCAAAAATTATGAGTTACCAGTACTGAGTTGCTAAAATCTCCAATTCTTACTAGTTTTTCTGGAGTAGCAGTCACGTTAATTATGACTCTTACTTTGAGTGCTGCCTACTTGAGAGGCTACAAAGGCTGGAGCTGCCAATTTTCCATTTCACACTGAAGTCCAGGAGGTTGCAGTATTAAAAGGGAAACTAGATTGAACAGGTAGTAGAAGAGATAGGAATCCTAACAGTGAATATAACCATGAGTGTGGTGGAAATAAGACCCTGGTGTACATTGGTGTGTAACACATGCAGCAATGACTCAGGCATAGACAGGCTGTCAATGCTACGTGGTGTGGACTGACTATCTGAGACGTCAGTAAAATTAAAGTGTTCTCCTTCAGATTTCTTAATGAAAATCCCTGTAAGCTTACAAGTCATTTACTGTTTCTTTTAAAATTCATTTTTGCAGCATACTGTACTTTGGAAGTCATAAGTACATTTAACTTAATTTATCAAGTAACATAAATAAAGTAATTTTAGTTGCCTGAACTCAACTAGAAGTTGGCAGCAATAAAAAAAACTAAAGTTAGTGTAACATAAAGTCTGTTTTACTTTTCTAAGGCCATAAAGTCATGCTTATGTGGTTTTTAAGGTCATCAGTGTCCACATCTTTATCAAGTAAAGTCAATTATTTGAATTGTATAACACACTCGCGATCAAATCTTAAGACCAGCTGAAAAATGCACAAATTTACATTTGCACTTATCTTGAAAAGGTTTGAAGTAGAGATTCAAAATGCAAAAAGAAAAAATAGGAGAAAGACAACAAAATTGAGTGAATAATTTAATGAAACAAATCATCTCTTTGGATGTATGGATGTACTCTTCGAAGCTGAAACGTAGACATGTACAATTCACACCCAAATGTGGATTCTGTCTTATTCATGAAATACTGGATCCTGTCGAGATATCACGTAAGGACTGGGTGTTAGAAGCCATTAGGTTTGTAAATGACAAGAGTGATTGTTGTGTTCTTATCCTCCGTACAGTGTGAAGTATTACTTTTTGTTTATTAATTTATCAGTGATGTTTGTTTCAGCAAGGGTTGGCCTATTTGTGAGTGGCAAGGAGGGGATGTTCGGTTTTAAGATCACAGGTTTTATCTCTTGTCATTTCAGTTAATGTGCTTTTGTTGGCTTTATCAAGTTGTGACCTTGAGTATAAAATGGCAGATATGAAAGTCAGGCTACCGTTTTCAGGACATGGTTTTCCACTGAATAAATAGTGAAATAATCCTACCTCAAACACAGGAGCTCAAATATATTTGGGGTCTTATTTTCAAGTCATGGTAAATGTTTTGTGAGTCATGGGGTTGGTTCAGCGGTAGTGCTGTGTATCACTTGTATCAAACTGTCATAATGAAGAGGAGCTGACCTGGAAACTAAGCTTCTGTTAGATCAGTCCATGACAAAAATCACTTGTGATCATCAACCACATGATCCCAGGTGCAAGCAGTCGGGATGGCCATTCTCACCACAGGGAGACTGGAAGTACTGACTCCATCTTGGCACTCCTTTTCGGAGCGCCTCCAACCAGGAGGGGTCTCTGTAGAGGACTTAGAGGTCACTAGAGGGATTTAATATCCAACATGGCCAAGGAAAGCTTTAGGATACCAATTTTAGGGGCTTGAGAGAAGGATGACTCAACTGTGGGAGAAAAAGAGGGTGGAGGTTACAGAAGTATTATAACCTTTCAAGATTGGGTAGTGACTGTGGGGAGCAGTGTCAGCGTGGAAGTGCTGTGGCAAGAGGTTTTTTTGACTCAATGACAGAAATGTTGCTGATAGGTCACAGCAGGGCATGGCTGAAGGTTGATTTCTCTAACAAACACAATTTGCACTTAATAACCCTCATTGTGTGTTGTTTACACTACCGTGTATGTTTTAAATGTCTGGCAAATTAAATTTAATGCTCCTCTTGTCACTAAATTTGATTTCACCAAGCACCGCAGCCATAGTTAACCACAAGGTTAAATTGACGACTCTGTGGGAAACCTTATGATACGGCAGAGCCCCCTGCTGTCTGCAAGTCAGCCGCTACACTCCCACTTAACAGAAAATCACAGCGTCTTTTGACATTTACTGCAAGACTCTGATTTAGAGCCAGATTTACAGAAAACAAAACAAATGATGTAACCTGAAAATAAATTCTTATTTCCTGAGTATTATACCAACACAGCAGAAAATATCAACTAAATCTATTATCTAACCACAGATACTGAATCTCTGCAAAAGGCTTTGACACACTTTGATGTCCTCTGTAAGTGCCTGCTGCCCCCCTCTGGTACAAACAGGATGTAGCAGCCAGTAATGCAGCCAGGCAGCTCTCCTTTCTCAGTCAGATAAACTACAATATGAAGTCTAAATAAAATCTGTACAGTTCAGGAGCCAGCTAACCACATGCATTCATACTCACTGATTTAGATGTTATTTACATTGCAGAGTGAGCCCTCTTTAAAGACAGAGCTGTGTTAAGCTTGGAAAGTCACTTTGTTATAAATTAAGCCTCTGTTGTTTGGGGATGAGTGTGTGTCTTAATGGGGCCCATTAATCAGCTGAAATGCTCTCGCTCTCTCTCTCTCTCTCTCACACACACACACACACAGAGTGCACATATGGTCATAGAAGGAGAGTTCATCATTGTTATAGTTTGCTCTGGTTGGACCCTGGAGTTGAAGCTCTGTTTCCACAGAGTGAAGGACACAGGGACTGTAACATAGGGAGGAGAGGGGCCAGTGGGTGACAGAGAGAGAGAGTGAAAGAAGGGAGGAGAGAGGGAAGGTCAGTATGAGAGATAGTGAGAGAGAGATGCCCCAGGGAGCAGAGAGACAGGGGGATAAAAAGACAGAGATAGAGCGAGTTAGGAGAGTACTGATCTCACTGTAGGAGAAGCAGGTTGCGTAGAAAGTTTACAGAGAGAAAATAACACGAACCAGCTTGAATGAGGCTTTATTTTGACAAAAAAAAGCTTTTTCTAAGTTTATAGTGAAGTATTTATTTTATATTTCCTCTCAGTCAAACCCTGAGATTAAGAAAACTGGGAAAAGTGAAGGAATAACAAGTGAGCATAAAAAAGGACTATAAAATGGAAAAAGAACCACAGAGTGAGAACAGCTTACACACTATAGCCATCATCCTGCTTTGCTGTGGGGCCATCAAAATGCTGCACATGCTTGGAGTCATCTCTGTGGATGGTGAGTCAGTGAGTACGATGACTTCTCTCTGTAAGCGGGCGCTAAGAAAAAGAACAGAGTTTGGAAGAGTTTGTGTTCCTAATGCTGAGGAAAAGAGCTTGATAAGTTATTTGGGGAACTTTAATGTGCATGAACTTTTACTTTAATGATTTAAACTCAAAATAAAAGTGACTGAAAAGGAAGAAATGTTCATGCGTTGTTTTGTATTTGCAGTTCTAACTGTATCAAAGGAGGAAGACTTTTTCTTGGAGTGACGCTCATGTCACAGAGGCCTTGTTTGTTTCACTCTGTGCTGCCTTTGATATTCTAAATTTGTTATGCCCGCTTGTGTACTGACATTGTTTTATCTAATAACAGTCATTCTTTCATACAAATACTGCTTTTAGCCGCACAACAAAGTCCGCTTTCATCCGTGTTCAGGAGTGTGATCCATGTGCAGAAACAGTAAAAAATTAATATTTAGCAGATGTTTTCATACAAAAAAAGACTAAATTTAAGTTTGGGTTCCATAAGCACAAATGCCACATCATTTTATGAACAGTGCACAGCTTTTCATTTCAATTTTCTTCACATTGCAGGACTTTGTTCATTCTTATTTTGTTTGCTAACACTGATTTCTACAATAGTTTGAATATAAAAGTGTTACGTTGGCCTCCTTTCAAAGAAATAAATGCCTCTCTTTCCACAGAGAGCTGTTCCCTGATTTTATTTTTATTATCTTCATCTTCTTTGCATAAAAATACTTAACAAAAACCCAAGATTTACTACCACAGTGAAACCATGACACATGAGAGGACAACACCCCAGATAAGCTTTTAGGTGTTTTCAGAGAGGAGCTCAGACAGTGAGCAAATAACAAATCAAGGACATCAAACAAAATCCTAATTATAGTATCCACAGTTTGAGAAAAAATAGGTAATGAGATAAATGCTAAGATTACCAATAATGTTGAAGTCAAGTCACTTTCTTTAAATGCCAAAAAACAACCAAAAATTAGTGTTAAAGTTCTTTACTTTCTGCTTGAAATAAACTAACACTTACCTCAAACCATAGGCCATTGAACAGGTGCTTAGCCTTGAAGCAGAACTTTATGATGCATCTTTGAGATGAGCTGCTTTGTCGAGTATTTGTTTTTCCTGACATAGTGTGAGACGGTGACTGTGGCAACATTTTGAGGAGAGAATATTCTTCTACTTGATGATGCATGAACCATTCAGTCTCACTGTGGGCTTAAAACTATGTTATTCTAAACCAGAAGATCAAACTCTTTGGTGGTTTGGTGTTTTTTCAGCAGTAAAGTGTGTTGCTTTTAGGAGCAACACATCAAGATGTGTATTGTGAAAGCACTTGTGCATACAGCAGGATCAGTGGCACGAGCTGGAACTTTCACTGATTTCTTCCTCTGACAGAAGTTAGACATTCTGAGTGAATGGTGTGAAACCTACATGTGTGTATGTCTGTGTGTGCGTGTGTGTGTGTGAGGCAGGAGTAAGTATCTACAAAAGCACCTCATGATAATTTCTGTGTAGTCATAATGTAATCACGCACCCATAATGTAAGAATTAGTCGGCTCAGTGTAATAAGCTTTTGCTGGATAGCAGAATATGTTATTTTATTTCATCTTGGCTAATTTTAGATGTTGAATTAGTTGATTTTTTTTCTTACAACATAATCACATTCTGTGGTGCTGAACTTTAGTTATGTGCTGACTTTGTTCGGGATGCAGCATCATGACTGACTTTGACAATTAAAACCCAATATTGTCTTGTAGCACCACTTCTATGCAGTTATTTAGTTATTTACTAACTTCTCAGTTATTTGCACAAATAGTTTGGTTCATGGGTTGAAAATAAGCTCTGGATTCTGAATCATTAAATGCTCGACTGTTGACTGAGGTTTGAGTCAGCAGCCACTTGTGTTGAATTGAGTTTCGTGACATTGTTCAGAAGGAGACTATAACTCACGTAGAGAATAGGACTGAAGAGGTGTAGGTGTAATGAAGCTTTACATTGCACTAATTGTGCAGTCGCACTGATAAATGTTTCTATTTCAAGACTGTTGATGTTTCAAAATCTGTTTTGCCAAGGACAGCATGAACATTGTCCTCTGTGACTCATCATTAGTGAAGAACAGAAGCCCTGCGAAACACTCCAGGGCTCTCTTACTTTAACAGATAATACAAGCTACTGTCTGCATAAATTCTCTGATATGTTTTAAGTGAGGGCATGCACATGCAACAACTTTGGTAACTTCTCTGACACCTCCTGTTTGAAAAAGTCAGAAAGATTGTTACTTTCATGTCTCTATTTTCAAGTCTGTTTTCATCAAGTCAAGCCTTTTTATGTCTTTTTTTGCTTAAACTAGAATGTTTTGATTGGTTTTCAATTGTTTTCCTTTAATATGTTTTCACTATGTGAAGCACTTTGATTTTCCTTGTTGCTGAAATGTGCTGTGTCAATAAACTTACCTTGCTTTCACAGACAGAGCTGGACAGATTTAGGCTGGACTGTGATGAACAATCATGGTCTTCATATAAAGTACCTTCTTATCACATCACAGTCTATAACCTTGTCTTTTTTCGTGTCTTCTGTTCTTGCATTTTACTAAAGCACATTATAACCTCTTTATCATATATTTAGTTTTTATTACACTTCTATTAAATTATGCACGGTTATAACGGTATGCATAATTACAATACTGTAGATTGCTTCAGGGAGTGAGTGCTCACTTCAGCTAAAGAGAGTCTGAGATGGAGGAAGGGGGGGGGGGGGGGGTGTTTTACACTGCCACATTCCCCTTTGAGTGTTTGTGTGTGTGGGTCTCGTAGTCAGTGGTTCGTCCTCTGTTCCCTCCCCTCCAGCGAGGACAGTAATGAGTTGTTAATCAAAGGGCCGGAGAGAGGAGGAACATGGAGCTGTTTGACTGACCTCTAAACTGAAGTACCTCTGCCTCTCATCCTCTTCCATCCTTCTCATTGTGAAAAGTTTCCAGCGCCTCTGCTGCGTTATTGTATTAACTGACCTTCTCTTTTTTTTTTCTTGTTCTTGGTTTTGATAAGTTCTTAATGAATGTACCATCTTTATGTGTCTCCAGACAAAGCTGATGATGACTTGGAGATGACCATGGTGTGCCATCGGCCGGAGGGTCTCGACCAGCTCGAGGCTCAGACCAACTTTAGCAAAAGGGAGCTCCAAGTGCTCTACAGAGGCTTTAAGAACGTATGTGACTGTAAAAGTGCTCTTGAATGATCCACATTGATACGAAGGATTTCCATGAGTGGACCAGTATGTTTATTGCCCCTTTAGTAAAAAGACATTAATGTTAGAATTACCAAATGTCAGTGTGTTCTTGAAGGCTTCATGCACTGTTTCACTCTGAGCAGGTTCATAAGGGAAAAGACTGAAAAGACTACTTTATGCTTAAACCCAAAGCTCAGAATTGTGTCAGAATATTCTGTCTTGTGAGAAAAGAGATTTACTTAAAGCTCCAGAGAGAAACTTTCAGTTTGTGTCAGTTTTGGCTCCCCCTTGTGGACAGAGATAAATGTTCTCACTGCTGGTCTTTTCCACACCCTTCTTTCTTTCAATGTTGTATTCACACCAGACATGAGAGAAAAAAACAATACAAGCTATATTTTTGTGTATTTGAATACCATAATGTTTAATTTGCCAAACTTAATGAGCTCCTCAGCAACTAACGAAGCCTCATCAGTCTGTCTTCATCAAACAAGGTTAAACTCAGATACAAGCTAGGGGAAGCCAGTCATGCTACTTGGGGCAGTGCTAGGTGATTAGTACATATCAATTGCTGGAATCAAGTGACAAAGATTTACACAATTAACCAGATAATTTGAGCCTCTTGGTCAGTTTTCTCAGTGCAAGCTCCTCTTCAGTTCATATTTCCTCCCAAAAAAACAAACAAACAGTGTCTCAGAGTTTGCTGAAGACACAATCAGTTTATTCTATATTTTCCAGATGCATGAACCCCCACCAGTCTTATGCTTGTTGGAAATTGTGGTGTGAACTGTTTGCTGAAGATACAAATTTTTCAGCTCTTTCGAAACACTAACACATCAGTAAAGAGTCAAACATGGTTGAACAATTCATACCTCTCACAAAAACACTTTCCAGCTAATATCTTGTGTCTGATTTGCATCTTTATATTGACTTTACTCACAAGTCCCTTGCTTTAATGGTATTTGGTGTGATTTGGTGTGGCTTTAACTGAACTATTCCCCTGGTCCTGTCAGTTTGAACTGAAAAACTATTCCTTAAAAACAAGAGGAAATGTATGAGCCAATGCCACAAAATTTGCAACACTGTATAAAATGATAATAAAGACTGTGTTTGCAAATTATTTACACCCACCAGTGCAAATTCAACAAAAAGACTTTAAATTTAAAATTTTTAGAATCATACAACAGAAACATATTTCAAAATAGTAAGGGCAGAAGCATAGTTTCTATCATGTCACATCATCTCTTTTTTACAGTAACACTCTAAATGTTTGAGTACCCTGAAGACCAGTTTTTTAACTTTTAAGCTTATTTTTTAATCAGAATTTTACACCTCCTTGACAGTCTGACTTTACAGCTGCTGTTTAGTGGCTCTCTGAATATGTTTCTCTTTTACTGAGGTTTTATTCGGAAAATCTCTCTGTCTCTCTCCAGGAGTGTCCCAGTGGTGTCGTGAATGAGGAAACCTTCAAGCAAATATACTCACAGTTCTTCCCACATGGAGGTAAAGACAGAGCGTGTTGCTTGTTGCATCAATACCGCTTTACCTTTCTACAGGCATTGTTGTCTTCTCCTGCAGATGCCAGCACATACGCACACTTCCTTTTCAACGCATTCGACTCGGCGCACACCGGCTCAATAAAGTTTGAGGTGTTTGCACTTTCACTTTCTCAAACACAGATGCTCCAGTTTTCATAAAAGTTTTGATTTGAATTATATTGGGCCTATATTTCTAATTTCCAAACTTGCTGACTTTTTCATGTTTTCATTCTTTTTTTCCTCTGCTTCAGGATTTTGTAACAGCTCTGTCTATCCTGCTAAGGGGAACTATCACTGAGAAGCTGCAGTGGACTTTCAACCTCTACGATATAAACAGAGATGGATATATAAACAAAGAGGTTTGTTCTTTGTGTGCCTGTTTTTGTGCTTGTCTGAAGTTTTCAAACTACTGATAAATGTACCTGTGTCATGTTTGACAGGAGATGACAGATATTGTGAGAGCAATTTACGATATGATGGGGAAGTACACTTACCCTGTCTTAAAAAATGATGCACCCAGACAGCATGTGGATGCTTTTTTCCAGGTAAGAACATCTGAATAATTTATTAGTGCCCTATAAATAAAACCCTGATATCAAGAAATATGAATGACCAGACAACAGTGGATCCGTCAGTCTCGATTTGCATTTCAGAAAATAAGAAAAAATAAAAAGTCAACCATTAATTGTTATCTCAATGATAAAATTAAGTGCAAAAAAACTAGATAAATATATTTGGAGTACACTGACTTGTCAATGTGGTCTTTGTAAGTACAAAAACACTGAAGAAAAAAAAGGTTACTGACAAAGAGGTTACCACACACATTTGTTGTGCATTTACGGCTTTACTGTGATGATAAAAGTATTTTTACTCACAAAGCTCAAACCAGTAGGCTGAAAAGTATTCTTCTCTCCACAGAAAATGGATAAAAACAGAGATGGTGTGGTCACTCTGGATGAATTCATCCTTTCCTGTCAAGAGGTACTTTGGATCCCTTAAGCTTTACAATACACTTTCTACATACACCCAGACATGCTACTGCAGAAATTTGAAGTGAATGATAGCTTAACTATTTCTCACAAGTCTATAGATTTTACTTATAACCAACTGCTTCTCTGGCTCTTTGAGTCTTACCCCTCTGCAAATCTCATAGCACCGTCTATTAATTTAGGTGTTTGCTTGCTTTTATGGGTTTGTCTGAAGAGGGATTGCTGACTACAATTTTTACAGGCTTTCACTGCCCCCTAGTGGCTAGTAAATGGAATTAAATGATGTTTGGTGGATCAGCTTTTTAATCTTCTTTGCACAGGATGAAAACATCATGAGGTCTCTTCAGCTCTTTGAAAATGTCATCTAAATTTCAAAGGAGAAGCGGGAAGGTGCACTAGAGAGAACAAAAGACGAGAGAAAAGAACAAAGAACAAGGTGGAGAGACAATAATGTAAAAAAAAAAAAATAGAACAAGGATCTTGCCACTGCATGGGACCACGGGACCTCATGGAAAAGTGTCTTGCTGTAACAAATTTATGGCGGAAAACTATCACAGGTTTTTGGAGAAGTCCTTCAAACTTTAACTCTTGATTGGATCTTGTTGCCATCTCTCTTATTTTTCAATGTTTTTTTCCAGTTACTGACACTTTGGACAATGTGTAAATACTAATTCTCTTGAATTTTGTTAATATTTTTGTGTTGAATCCAAATCAAATCAGATTATCAAGCTAGACAGAAATTTCTTGAAGCTGTTTAGCGATAAGATCAGATGAGGGACATAATTTCATGACATTGTTTTAATGATGGATCTGTGTGAATAAATAAAGGTGAGCAATATTGTGAAGAATGCACGGCAGAGGCCTGAAGAATATTTTACACAACATGTGTGCCATACAAATTCTTTGTTGCAGTTTAGTTCATACATTTTGGAAGCAAAGGTCTCAGTGGAGCTATCTTATTTTTATTTTAAATTTGTGTAAATCAGATGGTTTGCAAGAGCTGAATTTGACTTCAGATAGCTTGCATTCACCTCGTGACAGCTTACAGCAGCCTTAAAGCTCCACCTGCGTGTTTTCCAGTGACGTCTTTCAGTGTTTAATGTTAGAACAAATCTTAAGATCCTCAATGTAGTGTCTGTGGCTTTTTCTGCCGTGTGAAGCAATTGTCCGTCTGTGTGGTCTGTTCCTGCCTATCTGTTTATCTTTCTGTAAAATTTACTAAACTTTAATAATTCTACCTGACACTCATTGTTGAATAAACTATTTAGAGGTGTTTCTGGTGTACAGATGCAGGGATGTGCATGTGTGTGTGTGTGTGTGAGAGTGTGTATGAGTGTGTGTGAAGCATCTGTCTGCCTGAATAAAAATTGCCGTTGCATGTTGCTACATCTTGTGGACGCTCCTGTCAGTCCATCTAAACAGACTGTGTTTCTGCTAGAGAAAAGAGTTTCTTTGAGGAAAAATTGTCGCCTGTAAGCGACCAACATTTCACTGTGAGGGACAGGCAGAGGAGCCGAAGGACTGCTGAGAAAGATGGATGATGAGAGAGACCTTTTCACTGACTCTGAAGGAATGGAAGCCATGTTTCAAACAAGAGCCATCGTGTGGAAGATTGAGCAGGACAAAAGTACAGATTTATAGGTGATTTACTGTCATGCCCTCTCACTGTGCTACCAATAGTGTAATAAAACTCTGGCTCTTATGAAATGTACTCAGACATACTTCGGATAGACTGACAGGCAGGTAGATAAACAGATAGCTTAAAACTGTCAAAATGAAATCATGTGTGTGTTAAAATATTGTACAAAACCATTATATTTATCAATAAACTTTTTGAAAAAACAAAATTAATTGATGTTTGCCATTATTCTATTTTAAGTTGTATTAGTATTATTTCTCATACATCTTATAATAATCACTGTGTATTAAAATCTGAATCATTCTTATGGTGCGTCATAAAGAGTAAAAAGAGTCACAAGAGCGGTTTATGCTGTTATTTACACATATACAGAGAAAGTACAAAAACAATTGTACATTTGAGCCTGCATCCCAGAGGACGCAGCCCACAAATAAAGCATGATAATGTGCATATGAAAAAACGTCACCACCATCACTGAACATGCATCACTCCTTTTATTACCCAACTTACAGCTACTTTCATATTTTCTGCACTTCTCTTCCCTCTTATCGTGGCATCTATTTTCTTTTTATTGCCGCTCACAGAAAAATGTCCCCATGTTGAACATTTTTTGTTTTAAGAGTGAGGGAGTGCACCAAACTGTGCATGTGCACAGGTGATTGAAATTGTCGTGTGTACATTTATAAATGAGACTGTAAGAAGGTTTAAGCACCAGTATATTGACAAATGGTCCAAACAAGCTTTTATATGCCTTTGTGATTTTTTCTTTTTTTTTTTTGGATTTTGATTTTTATTAAAAATAAATGAGGATGTGTATTTAAAATAGTTTTTAATGCAACTGAATTATTGTAAATGTGTCTCAGAACCTGCCTTTATTTGGTTGGTATTCTGCTCCGTAAAGAACATTTTATCTTAAATACAGCAAAATCAGTTTGACTGAGTGGAAAAACTATTTGACAAGTGATAATTCCGTTTGGGGAATGAATTTCCTTTTCAAGATCTACTGGGTAAATGTCTATCTGCTTCTTATTCTAGAGTATAGAATACAAGCATAACATGTACAATCACAGGGTGACAAGAAATGTTAAAAAGTTCTCGCTCCTTTTTGGATGTGAAAAAAGTCTCAGGTTCCCAGGTACTGAAGATTTATTCTAAGAAAGATTTGTCTGAAACAGGCACCACTTACCATCTTTTTTTTTAGGTCCATCGCCTCAAACAGATGGGACTGCTTCCTCAGTTTTTTTTTCCCATTTCATGAGTCAAACATTAGTCCCACTGTCCTTATGTAGGTCTATTGAATGTATTTATCCGGCCAGGGATATCAGATACTGTTCATTGATTACCCAGTGGTGCCAGGGATCTATTCCCTTTCCTCGGCCCAGGGCTGGAGGTTCTGCAGGGCGTACAGGGAGGAGTTATGGGCGCACAATGGGTCCGACACCGCTGATTCGCTGAGGGACTTTTGGAGGGCGGACTGTTGCAGCTGCAGGATGAGCCGATTGGCCTGTTGACGCTCCGCCTCCCGCTCCTCGGCCGTCTGTCTCCTAAGAGAGGACAGAGTACATGACAAGTATTAAAAGAAGCATACAGAATTATCAAATATCAAAATAATGTCCAAAAAAGCCAACAAAAGGAAAAGAAGTGGAATGAAAACAGAGATACAGGCTGCAAAATGAGGAAGTGGTATGTTATTTAATTTAAAATAAAATGATCTCTTATGCAAAACGTGGACAAAAAGCTGTTTTTAGAAAGGGAGGTTAGTAACTAAAAAAATTTGTATTCATGTCATTTAGAAATTGTATACAAAGCTACAATTTATGTTGTTCAATAAATGAACAATTGTCTAGATTGTAGGAATTTTGAAAGTGAGAAATTAAATTAAAAACAACTTTAAAGTTAAATTTTATTCAATCTATAAATACTTTTTTATTTTTTCAAAGCCCCAATTCAACTTTTTTTTCCTTCCGTGTCAACAGGGTTAATTCACCGGAAACAGTGCACGAAATGGGGAAAGTTGTTTCCCCAACGTGTCCACAGGTGTAACTCTGAAATAGCAAAACTCCATTGCTTTTACTGATAAACTTCGATGACAATTGCTGAGAGTGAAAACAAAGAAAATGCATTTTCGGGACAAACATCATCACACCGACCTCCACTTGGTCCTGCGGTTCTGAAACCAGGTTTTGACCTGTGCGTCCGTCATCTTCAGACTTTTGGCCAGAGCGGCCCGCTCGGCGCTGGCCAGATACTTCTGTCTGTGGAAACGTTTCTCGAGCTCGCAGATCTGAACCCTGGAGAAGGATGTCCGCGGCTTTTTTCGCTTTGGAGGGGTCCGGTTCTGGTACGGGTGTCCTATCCGCCGCGTGACGGCGAACGGAAC
This sequence comes from Thalassoma bifasciatum, assembly GCA_008086565.1. Taxonomy (NCBI): domain Eukaryota; kingdom Metazoa; phylum Chordata; class Actinopteri; order Labriformes; family Labridae; genus Thalassoma; species Thalassoma bifasciatum. The sequence goes on along the minus strand of RPOG01000107.1, from coordinate 362,011 downwards.
CAGGGCCGCTACGGCAAGCAGAGAGAGGCACACGGGTGAGTACAAGACAAAGATTTGACACAGCTCTCAACAGAGTAATTCACCCTCCACTCTGTATGGAAATTCAAGGCCATAGATCACACATATCTGCCCTGTTTGACAACAAACCCCCAATTTCAACTGCGTAAGCCACGTGAGAGATACGAGAGAGGAAATTTATTGAGAAAGATGAGTCTGGTCCAGCCAAAGTGTGAGGAAAAGTACAATTAAAAATGCTGCAATGGAATTTTGTTTTATTTTATTGTACCTTATTTTATGTTCAAAAGATGATTTACACGCAGCTTTAAGCAGAGCGGGGGCTTATTTAGACAAATATATTTACTAATGAAATTTACTCAAGACATTACAGAGCAGGCCTCTGTTAATAATTGTTCCCGTATTCTTCATTATAAATTAATTCTCCATCTGAACCGTCTTTGTTCAGTTTTTAATGCAAAAAATATTATTGTCTTGCATTTGAAATTTTATTAACATTTCCCCCTTTTTTAAAGGCTATTGTATTCAAGCCACATTAACGTCTGTCAGCTACAGGCCTTTTCTTATAAAATCTTCATGTTGTTCTCTGATTACATTTTGAATGAAAAGTTACCCTCATTATCAATATTTATTGTGGCAACGACTTTGACAAACCATACTGTTGTTCGTTGGTTATAAAACCAATTGTTTTTGTTTTATCTAGATTATTGATAAGATTTGAAAAAAAAGAAAAAGAAACTTCATAGTGCAATAACAGAAACACTGTTTTTGTTATACTGACAATTATCTCCAACAGTTGCAAGAGCGTTCAAACTAAATTCTGTTCCGTCTTATCAAGACACTTAAAAGGGAGCACAACTGTGGTGTTGTCAACAGACTTGCAGGCACTGGTCAAAGAATGCTTAGCGTTTTAACATAAAATATTAACAAGATGAACCCATGCGGTCTGACAGCTGTCCCACCTGATATTCTGTCCTTTGCAAACCGGTTCCCTATCCAGGGAAAGCACAGTCCTCCAAACCCTGGGACAGCGCCCTGCACGGGGGCCGGGGGTCCCGCGGCTGTCATGGGTCTGTGGGCTGGGACTCGAATCACTCCCCGACTGCCCAAACTCCTGCTCTCCCCGTATGATCCGGCCGTCTCCACTGGGGGCATGATGCCGGAAAGGGAGATGGACAGCGCGGTGTATGAGGGCGCGCTGGCGCCGGTCGGGCTTCCTAAACTATAATACCCGTCCCCGCTGCTTAAATCGGATCCACTCTGTCTCCCGGCCGTGCGCCCGCTCTCTGGTTCCGTACCGGCTCCAAGGATCTGGTCGATGCCGAAGCTGATGGGCTCATGATGAGCCGGTTTCGGAGGAGGGCTCGGCGCGCTGGGTGCTTGTTCCATCCCCGTTGCTCTGTCGCAGAAAAAAAAAAACGAAGTGAAGATGTTTTCCGTAGAATTAACAGTGGGGTCAAACTACACCCAAAGTCACTGCCAGCTGTGTCTCCATCGCTGTCCAGTTGTGCTCCCTGAATCCAGCGCGTCCTCGTTGTTTCTAACAGGCCTCCTTCAGAGGACTGGCTCCTCTCTACAGGCTGTGTGAAAGTTTGATGGGCGTTTGGAGAGATGTGACGCTCTGTCCTCTTCTCAGCGCGTCAAAACGCGCCGTCTGGCTGCTCCGTCCTCCTCCATCCTTCTCCACCTTTCATTGGTTGGCACCGTGATGACTGATTGAATGTTAATGGGGGTAGGCCCACGATTTGGCACAATTACCAAGACTTCCCATAATCAACCACTACAGGCGTCAGATTGTTATGTATAAGGGCAAGTTATGGAACCCATGAGTGAGTCAGTATTTGATGTATCCGTTTTTCATTTTGATGATGGAGAAAGAAAAAAAAGAGTGACAACTCAATCCAAATGTATTTAGCATGTGTAGGAAAATCGCACTGTGGATCACAGGCGATCAGTGTTATTTTAATCGTCTTTAACAATCGAACAGCCTTTTGTCAGTCATCTGTCTGTACGCATAAACACATTCACTGCGAACTTGTTCATAAGTTTCGATGACAAATGATTCAGAAGAAAAACAACTTTTTGCAAATGTCGGTCTCTGATGAAATTATGCGTGTTGTGCCCACTTCTCAGAGGAGACACGGCGTGCGCATCATTTTTCCTCTTTGTGTCTGTGTCTCCTCTTTATTGATACATGTGGATTTTACGGGAATATTAATAAGTTGGTCGATAGCAGAGAAGTGCTTTACAACCAGGAGACAGTTTATCACGGGAATATTATAAAAGATAGAACATTAGGAGGATACAGCAGGCTACATTTATCCCCCTTAATTCTAAATCCTTCACACCGTCGTTAGCTTTAAATTAGACGATGAGTTAGTTTTATAATTTTCAGATAGTCAGATGAAATTTGAATTTTAATGGTCAAATATTAATCAATATTTTACCAACAACAATACGTCACGTTTCAGATCTTGGGTGTAAAAATGTGACATGCAGAGGTGTTTGCAAGTGTTTCGCATGTTGCTGGTTTTCTGTCAGGATTTGGAAATCATGTAAATCACCGAAAACACTGAGTTGATGAAACATTTCTGTATATTTGATTCTGAAACCGTGTATTGTGAATTTATTTATACAATTCAACAGTTTTGGGAAAGAGTTTCGATTTTCTGGTGCGTAATTACGCACAGAGACCAGTGTCGTCCCCTTCAAATATAAACGGCCGGCAGCCTTGGCTGTGAATCACCAGCACCCATCGTGCGTGGAAAGGCACTGCGTGGCCCTTATTTGTTCCTGATAGCCAGGGCTACATTAAATGACCTGACAGGGGAAGGCCATGGGCTACTCCAGATAAAGTGTCCGGGCTCTGGAAGCGGCAAACCGCTCAGATTCAATGTAACAGGCGCCCAAAGTGACCGGATAATCACATTTCCCCTAACTTGTCTCGGGGACAGACAAATGCGCGTGGGGTTCAGTTGCGGCAGGTGGCTTTTTAAGCGATCACATTACAAGACTTTAACAAACTAAGAGCCGACATATTCATTTAGTGACAGGGTTTAGGGCTCGTATTTGTAGGGTTTCACAAGATCTGCTTGATCGGTCCATTAATCATCATTTAATGAACATGTTTTTTAAAACTACAAATTGTTTTCCATATTTTTCTCTAACGCTGCCTTTGCTCTGCTGTATGGAGTTGATAAGCTATGAATGTCCCTCTATTTGAATTTTCTATTAATTTTGGAATACTGTCTGAATTATTTGATAGTATCACTATTAAACTTACACATAATTCTAAATTAAACGTTGATTGTAGTTATTTGTTGCCATAAACTTAAAATATCAAACAAAAATGCAAACTGTGCTTGGTTATATATATTTTAAACAGCATCTCGTCACCTCGCCCTTCACAATAAAGGCTTATAAGGCAATATGAGATGGGACAAGGCCTGAGGTGTTTGTTTGGCAATATGGACAGACTGAGTGTTGGCCGCCTCGCCCCGCCATATGTGAGCTCACCGGTGGCTTTTGATGGGGGAGAATTGGTCTGTTAGAGCTGTCAGCTTTGTGGACATTTTTATGTTTCTCCTCATGACATTTGCAAAATAATCATTCACCCAATAAGACATGCCCACTTTTACCAACTAACATACAATAAAGTGGTTCAACTGCTTCCAAAATGGTTACATGACAATTCCATGATGGATTTTTGGGTTTTCCTGAAAGTTAACAATTATCGCATCCGACACAGCGAAGGCAGTTTCCTCCAGCCTGCTCTGAGCAGAAGGGGTCCCACTGCTTGCAGATGTTGGGTGTTAGTAATCCGGTGTAATCCAGTGATTATGGGCGATTATGACACATTATCTCTGACCTATCAGTGTACCACCGTGACTCCGGTTCATCCAAAACGTACTTGGACGGCTGCCAGCTTTTTCTGAATTTATTGATAGTCTGCAGACACAATCGGGTCATTTCATCGCTTCAAGATGACAGCAGAAGAGTAAAAAATAATTGATACCAAGAGTCCACTTAAAAGGAACACACAAGCACAACACACACACACACACACACACACACACACACACACACACACACACACACACACACACACACACACACACACACGCTGTATTTAAAATGCAGCCCTAAGTGATCTCGTTTAGGCCAAAATATTTGGATGATGATTCTGAAAAGCCTGCAGCGCACACGAACAATTAAGTTGCGCATCAATCCTCGTTTTTTTTCCACCGGCAATATAGATGCTGACACCCTGATTCCAAAAGTCCAAAAAGAAACGACAACAAAAGAGTGAAAGAGTGCGATTTGTTTGAGAAATTACCACTTGATCTGCATAATCGGGGGTCTGGGCTGCAGCTCGGTACCCGGGGGCTGCGTTTTTATTGCGCGTCTCTTCGCCGTTATCAATTTCAGCAGCGCGCCTGACTTTTTAAAAGGGGGACGAGGCCGGCTGCCTCTGAATAATGAATGACACGCTTTTATATTGTCGCTAAAGTGCCCGTGATGTTACAATATGAAAAGGCAGCGGTAAGTAATAGTGCATTTAAAGGGGATGTAGTGTATTATTATGATGTAAAAGAGAAGCAGAGAGGCGGTGCAGAGAGGGAGATGAGTGCAGAGAGAGAGAGAGATTGTTTTATTACAATAAGAGGAGATGAGTTTGCCTCGCAGCGAAATGGGGACCAGTTAATGAAACTTTACCGCAGCTAACGATTTCCCCACCCTCGCTCTAAAAACCGCCCTTATGAAATATTTAAACTATTTAATATAGGTAGTATTAAGCTGAAAGACACAGGCATCGGCCATCTGACAACATTTACAAGGCTGTGGATTCTTTAAAGTTGGCTAAACAAAGCTTTACGGCCTGCTTTCCCTCAACCTCACATACAACAGAGCTCATGTGCTAAATCACGCTCACATTGAAAGCAATATAGTGCAAATGTGTTTTACTATCAGGAGACTTGATTTGGTCTAATTTACACTTCTATCCACACCACACCATGCGTCTTTTCCACGCGCAACTGCTGCAGTTTAAAGGCTCATCCTATCAATATAAACCTGTCTCGTCTGTAATGGGAGGGATAGCCAAGCATGAGCATGTGTGTGGGGGATAGAGTTTCATATTGACAAGCTCAGTGGGATTGTTGGATGAGAAGAGAGGAATGGGATCCCCCATCAGGGACCAGGTCAGGGCCATCATCATCCCTGGGCTGTCACTGGACCACTGCTCTGTGAACTGTGGGCACAATTCATTCAAAAGATACCTAAAAGCTGATAAACCACCTGCAATGTCACTGCAAATGCCAGAGTAGAGAGAATGTGAAAGGGTTGATCCCAAATGGGTCTCTTAATCAAAGCAAAAATGAGCCATTTTTTGTTTTAATTTTCCATCGTAAATCATAAAATTGTATTGGTTTATAGGATGTGTTCAAACACTGAACAATACTGATACTCCCAATACTGCAATACTCCAAGTGTGAGTACCTTACAGGAGAAAAAAAGTTATTTAAATTTTTTTGTATGAGTATCAGGATGCACATGAAACCACATGAAGATGCCCTGATATAGCAGACATTTGTTTCAATGAATATCACATTCTTGTTTCACTCGAGGAACAATATGCTCTAACTGAGTGTGTATGTGTGTGTGCGTGTGTAAGGGTGGACCATGTCAGCCTGTCTGATGGTTGAATGCATGGCTGCTTCTTCACGCTGGTTAAAAGGAGGGAGGGGAGGAGGACAGAGAGGAAGAGAGAAAGAAAGGGAAGTAAGTAACCACACAGACGTGAATTACAGGGATGGACGGAGAGCAGAGAGAAAAAAAGCAGGATGGATGGATGGTGAGGAAGGAGACATGAGAGAAAGAGTTAAAGCATTAATGGAGGCTGATGATAATTGAACATATGTCTTTGGTTTGGACGAGAGGATTCCCACAGCATTGTCTCCTCTCCATGTGCGTTAATCTCTGTCTTATCTCGTCTTAGACTTACAGTAAGTAAAAGTATCTGTTTCTGTGGAGACATTTTCAGAGGCTTGCAGAGATCTGTCATGGCCAAAATGACTGATGTAATTAATTAGTGAGTGTGTTTGTGATTGCTTTAATGACTTATGACTGATTTATGTGTGTGTGTGCCAGTATGGCTTAGTGTTTAAGAGCAGCTGAGTGCTCCTGAACGCCCCTGGTCGTGCTGCTAATGTGTTAATTCATTACCTCTTGTAGCCAGTTGCATTGTGTCAGAGCCGTGCTTCCCCATCTCTCCCTGCCTGTGTCCTCTCCGCTTCATAAAAGCCGATTATCCGGCATGTCGCCGCCGTTCCACTCATTCTCTCCTGCCTCTTGACCTCCTCACCCCTCCTGTTGCCTGCCCGCGGGGCCCACAGGCAGGGGGGGTGGGGTGTGTGTGGGGGGACAGAGAGGACCAGCTGCCACCAGCCATAGTGCTGTAGAGGCTGGCAGAGGGAGCCACTCCAGCCCCCTGCTTCGATGGGCCTTCTGGCCCCTCAGGGTGGAAGGGTGGAGGAGGGGGGGCACCAGCCAGCCTCATGCCACCAGCCCCACCTGTCTGGCCCCAGGCACAGGAGTGTGACCGATTAGACACACAAACGCAGATACACACATCCACATTAGCAATTTATTGCTGGATGACCTCAAGAATATCTCCCTGGTACTAAAACTGAATGATCAATAGTGCCTCTAAAATATTTTGTTATAGAGGAGCAATCAATCCTTTGAATTCAAGAAAAAAAAATCCTATTCTTACACACTAGGCCTATTATTCAATTCTTTTCTTGGCTGAACAACAAATACAGTCTCCTTGTCACTGCATTTCAAACATGCAAACATCATACAACATTATCTTTATTTCAAATAAGTGGGAAAAAAACTGCAAAATGCAAACATTTGGCCATTCAGAACCCACAGACCATGCATTCATATCATAACACCAGCCAGCATCATAGTAAGGTGAGCAAGTATGAGACCTGAGGAGGATCAAAAAACCAGAGAAATGTGTGAAAGGCATGCAGCATGTTTGAAACTTTAACAATGTCTGTGGAAAGTAATACACAACAGATTGTAGGAAAAAGAGAGAATGTCATGAGTGTGTTTTTAAGTCATGTGTAATTGGCTCAAGATTGTGTAATGTTCATTTTGCTGTTTGCTGCTGACCTCTTGGCCAGGTCACGCTTGTGAAAGAGATCTTGATCCCATCAGATTGTTAAATAGTGACCACACGAAAGACATTTAAAGCTGAATGATCTGTGAGACATTAATCTAACACAGAACAGAACAACAATCTAACTTTTCTGCAAGTGAAAATCCTCAGCTAAATGAGATTGATACAAGATAACTTCACCATAGATGGGAAACCTTCTGTTAAATGTTTTATCAACGACCAAGACTGATTGGGGTATAAGTGGCAGCATCACAAACAGTGGAGAGACTGTCTCTTTTCCATGTAAAACTACATTTTTCCAATCAGTAAAATCATCCATGTATCAATAGATGTGTAAACTTGTTTGCTTGGTGGTAGTTGGGTAAACTGATGTATGCAGTGAGGTTGGTGGTTGTAATCTCTTCAGGTTGACCCTTGCTTTATGTTGGGATTCTGCTCATATTGTTGAGATGCCAATCCACTGTAACCAGCTGAATGCTGTATATGATCCAAGGTATGATAAAGAATGAGTCACCCCTGTGTTTTAAACATTTTTTGATTTAAAGATAGAAAACTTTCAGATAAATTATGTGGAACTGAAATATTTGACTTAGACATTCATTTTTCACAACACTTAATTAAGCCATGCTAACATGCATGTGGATTACGCTCCCATCGTGTAGACCTGTTTCTCCTTCACGGAAATGTACGCAGGCAACCTCATTATACGTGATCGCACACTTACAACAAAGTACACTACACCCCTCCTCACACAGATACACAGAGGCACTTTGCTGTGAGGCGTGAAAGAGCGAGAGCTAAGTGAGGCCACTCTGGAGCGCTATCCTCTATATTGATTTCCCATTATCAGAGGCCAGTCCCTGCGGAGTCATTAGTGCCGGGATCAAACAGACAGACAGAGAAGGAGACTAATACCAGTCACTTACACCAGCACGGGGAGATCACCTTACCTCCCTGAGGGTAGGAAGGCCAGAGAGCAGCAGAGGAGGAGAGGAAACGAGGGAGGGGAAGGGGGACTGATAGTGGACGGACCAGTACAGTGAGTGGGGCTAACAGATGGAGACGGCAATGTGTGGGGAAAGAGGAAGAGGGGAGACGTGGGGTTTCATGGTGGAAAGTTCACGGACCCTCTTTGATCACTTTATTTGGTTTTTCTGTTTTGTCTGTTGCAGTGGAAATGTCTCCCCCCGCGCTCCTTTTTTCTTTCTTTCCACAAGCATCCTCACCATCCCCCCAAAACATGGCGGTCCTTTTGTTATTGCTTAAGTTTTATGTTTTCCACCTGATGCCTAACTTTTCTCTTTGTCCAACCTTGTAAAAAAGCAGCCAATAAAGCTCCTTGCCCTCCAATCTGTCAATAATTTTATGGTAAAGATGCTATGATGAATGGTTTTCATGTAGCTGGCAGCTGTCCTCACACCAGAGAGATAGAGTGAGAGAGGGATGTAGAAAGAGAGAGAGGGAGTGAAGAATATAAAATGTGAGATGCTCATTTTGGTCCCTTCCTTCATAATTTTCTGTGGATGTATTTATTCTCTATGGATTCAAGAGGAGCAATGAATTCGTAGTTTGAATCAACACCATCCATCTTATTCACTTCTGCCTGCCAGTGAGCCCTGCAAGTGCTGGTCAGGCTTATACTACACACACAAACACACACACATTGGGACTGACACACGCACTCAGCTCAGATGGGGGTGACCCTGGCCTGACCCCCCTGCTGACCCCCAATCTGTTCCCCAACCTCACACCATGAGAGACCGGGGCACACCGGGCGGGACGGGGACACACACGCTCAAAGACACACACATCCACGCACACATGGGCATATCGCACAATGTGTGATGTGATGGATATCTCCTCAGACAGTACCATGTGTGTGGGCAGTGTGCATGCGGACATGGAGTGTGTGTGAGTGTGTGTGGTGCCGTACCCTCTGCCCCCTCCCACTGGTGTTAATTGATTCTTGGTGCGCTCTGCTGATTGGTGTGAGGACCCCTAGAGGCGGGCCCAGTCTCCACTGATGCCCCTTTCCCATTTGTGTAGCACCTTTCACACACACACACACACACACATACACACACACACACACACACACACACACACACACACACACACACACACACACACACACACACACACACACACACACACACACACACACACACACACATCTTTCAGGGGGTTTTCACACCCCAGTAAAGAGGAAGCTGGCTAGCGGACATGAGCAGATTGCAGATCATATGAGATGATCCACATTGAAAAAAAATCAGAGTATTAGAGGGGATTCATGAACAATATAGGTGGGCAAAGGTGTGTGTGTGTGTTTGTGTGCGTGTGTATGTGTGTGTTTGTGTGTGTGTGTTTGTGTGTGAGAGAGAGAGAGCCAGAAAGACAGTAAGAGAGATGAATCTCTGGTTATTAATTTCCAGCCGCGGCCCCTGGGTGAGATGTTAATATAGGGCTGATTGTGACTAATTTCTTATTAATTGCCATCAGCGATTACACAGTGGCCAGTAATGGGGCTAATTTGTTGAAATGAATTTGGTTTTTCAGAGGCATTTTAATTGCTGCAGGTGGGCAGCATCTTGTGCGCACTGTCGCTTTTGTTTTTCAGCAGGAAACTTTCAAAGTTGTGCTGCTGCTGCTGCTGCTGTGTACCACTGGTAATTTTGTACCAATTACAGCACATTATTTTAAAAGTATAAATGTGCACATATCTGTGCAGGTATGATCTTTGAGAGTGCTCTACCCCCTCTTAGCAGACACACACACACACACAAACAAATCTTTGCAGCATCATTGCAAATCTCATGATATCTTATTCATCAGGTTTATGTATCCTCTGTTTCCCATATATCTCTGCGCGTTCATGATCATTACAGTGGGGACGCAGGGACATTTAAGTTGTTGCCTTTGTTTGTTGAATGTTTATAGCTTCCGTTAGCACAGCCTCAACGACCACTGAGGAACCAGTAGATACAAAATCCAAATCCCCCTATAAAAGAGGAGATGCCCTCTGGGCAGCCATAGCTCATAGTTGGCCTGATTTAGTGGCAGCCAGGAATCCGGGCTTGAATAAAGACAGAGAGAGCGAGGGCAGAGTGGGAGAGAGAGAGAGAGAGGAAAAGATAGCTCCCTGTGTGATAAATAGCCCCGGCTCTTTCTATTGCATTAGCCGTCCGGGCCGATAGATTGCGAGCCCAATAGACCCAGACGTATGCGATTGGTTTCTCATATAAAAGTTGCATATTAAATTCCTTCACAGGACTGTGCCCCCCAAGCATGAAAGAGGGAAGGAAGAAATGGGAGTTAAAAAGCAGAAAGTGGAGAAAAGAATGAAGGAGCAAGAAAAAGGCTTTTTATGAAAGGAGGCAGGGAGAGTTGGGGACACCAGAGAGACGAAGAAGAAGAAGGAGAAGAAGAAGAAAAGGGAAAGATAATAGCAGGAGAAAAGTAGCTGGATGGTGGGGAAGACAAATGATGATGTCACGCATTTAATAGGTCCGTGGATATTGGGCGATGAGTGCGACCGTACGTCCATTTAATCAGTATTGCTTCCCGATGAAGATTTCTCTCTTGTTTCTTGCTTGCTCCCCCCTTCCCCTGTTCTCAGCCGCTCTCCACATGCTAACGACCTCTCTAATTGTTTCCAAGCTCATTAAGATGCTGATGTTTTAATAGTAATTAATCCGTCATTTGCCTACATGCAAACACGGGCCACTGAGGTTTGTTCATCGCTGTTTCAATACACTGATAATGCAGTAGCCCAGTCAAAGGAGACAATATCCTGCTAATTTAGCTCATCACTGTTAATTGGTTGTTAAGTGCCTTTAATTACCAGGCAGGCTTTGGGATTTGGGTCGGCAGAAAGAGGGGGATCGCTTTGAGTGTCCCTGCCGCTGTAATGGATCTAGTGTGAACTTTGAAAAGTGGAATAAATGACCAGATTGTGAAAAGAGACGCTTATTGACCTTGATCTGTTTTCTTGCCCTGCTGCTCCTTCCCCTCTCATTTCCTTTTCATCCTTTCCTCCGTCCTCCTGTCCCTTCCTCCATCTCTGTCTCTCTACCTATCTCTTTCTCCATGATATTATTAACTCATTAAGTTTTTTTCATTATTTTTAATAAAAGATGAGTTATGGCTTTAGCCTCACTGTGGCAGCATCCCTCCTCCTTCTCCGACTCCTCTTCCTCCCTCCTTTTTCCCTTCTACTTTAACCATTTACCCCCCCTCCTCCCTTTACCCCCCCTCCTCTTGGCCATATTGTGCTTTCTGCAATATGTTTGACCCTTGAACTGCAGTTTCTGACCTGGGTGTTGCAGACTACAACCTTCTGTCCATCCTCTTTGCTTTCGTCATGGACACTCACTTCTATCAATCATCTCTCCTCCTCATAGTGTTGAGCAGTCTTTAGATGGCATTCATAAGATTTATGATGCGTGATTCTCCTGTGTGTGTGTGTGTGTGTGTGTGTGTGTGTGTGTGTGTGTGTGTGTGTGTGTGTGTGTGCATGTGTGCTTGTGTGTGTGTGTGTGTGTGTGAGAGAGAGAGGTAGAAAGAGAGGGAAGGAAAAAAGGAAAGAAAGAGAGACAAAGGCAGAGAGGAGAGGGGTTTGTCGATGACACAGTTGAATAATGACAATATCTATGATTGATAGCTCATACAGAGCAGGTCGGGTGTGTGTACTGTATTTGTGTGTATGTGACAGAAAGGGAGAGTCTATATGCTCTGTTTTTCCTCACATTAATCTGATGTTAAAGAAGCAATGATGAATGGTTTTCATGTAGTTTCAGCTGTCAGTGGTCACCCTAAAAGAGAGAGCAGGAGAGAGATGGAAAAGGAGAGCAAGTGACCAGAATTACCAAGGGACCCATGGTGTTTATGTGGGAGAAGAGGGACTTAGAGAGATGAAAGCGTAATAAATGTCTTTCAGTTAGAGAGAACAGATAAAACCCAGTTATTAAGCACTCTGCTTTCAGCCATGGAAAGACTAAATGAAATATTTACTGCATATTCTTGTCATTTTCTTAACATCCCGAGTCATATGTTTGAAGAAAAACCTTTTAAATGCATGTAAATTAAAAATTGGGATTCGTCGCCTTATATACAGAAGTAGTTTTTCATTGTTATCATTCCTTTTCAAGAAGTGAGTTCTTCTGCTTCCACACTTTAAGATTTATCATGCAAAAAACCCAGCCCTTGATCAAGCAGAAAGGCCTCATAGCATTCCGCTGAACCTAGAAACATTCTTCAGCAGTCACACAGCCAGAGTCAAGTCAAGTAGGTATTTTTTAAGTCACAGTCATTCTAGTTTCTTCCTTTCTTTCCATGAGCAGAGCTTTCTCCACACTGTAGGGTTATATCCTGGTAATTGCATGTCTGGATTTTCCCTGACACTGGCACAAAAGCTACGGGCAAGAGCTGTGGTCATATTATCATTCTGTTTGACAAATTTGTTCCTCACTCTGCCTGAAAGAAAATGATGTCATGATTGTGATACAGCAACAACATAGATGTTGCCCAGAGTAATCACAAAAGGGAGGTGTTTTGAGGCAATGCTAGATTCATTGTCTGATAGTGTGTATATACACTTACCCTACACTTCATGAGCTATTCCTGTTCCACTGTTTGGTATAAATTATCAGCAAACTACACAGCAGCAACTTAGTGAAATTAGGAAAGTAAAACTAACAAGCTGAAGTTCAAAGTAGGAGGTAGAGTAATGAGAACAGGAGGGTTCAAGATACTTTAGCTGTGACTATGACAGGCTGGTTTAGGAACTCAAAATGGTGTAACCACCTGCAGGGTTCAACTAGAAAAACAAAACATCCAGGTTTCCTTCACACCTTGGAGAAGCTGTTCTAAAACAAGGGGATAGCCTCTCTCCTACTAATGTGAACACAGCTATCCCACTCTGAAGCAGAACAAAATAAGTGAGCCAAGATTAGAAGAAGTGGTCCGGGCTTGCTTCCAATCGAACTCTGCAGCAGTTTGTTTGCAGTGAGAACAGAATCAACCCAGCAACCAGAACAAATAGCTGCATGACTCATCACCCTCCAGTTGTAGGTGAGGTAGTTTGCATGAATACAGTAAAAGGCTTACATTAGTCATCATCTCTTCATCTAATTTCTTTTCGGCAGATGAGCTAGGACTAGTTGGTGTTACATCACAGGACTGGGCATTGGTTGGTTTCCTTTAGAGGATTTTATCAGTTTCTTGCCTTTTGTGTGACACTGTTCAGCAAATAGCTGAAATCCACTCTCATTTTTGTACTGACTCATAAGTTTTTGATGTTCTTTATTTTCATTAGTGTTGTCCAGTTATGCTCAACTGCTCCAATGCTGATGAGTTATTTAACCCTTTTGCTACTCAAAGTTAATCCACAACTCCATTCATTGGAAGGTTAACCGATTATTTAAGTCTGAGTCATAGAGCTCCCTCCATAAAAATGAAAAGTGTGACCAGTACATGTGACATTACACATGACATTTATTTTCTTATTTATTTACCAACACAGGAGCAAAAGAAGGCTGTGATGTACTGACTTGAGGACAACCCTGCATTGTGGGTGCTTTGGCCCATTTCACAATAAAGCAGCATGAATGCAAAACCACCTGAGGGAAAAGAAATAGAATATCGTTCAAGTTGGAACAAAGTAAATAATCACTCTAACTTCAGTGAGCGGTGCTAAGCTCAACGAGAGAAAAGGGGCCGTTTAGGAGCAAGGACAAGGGAAATTTTTCAGACTGTTGTAAGCTGAAAGTGAAACTGTAAAATCAACATTTGAGCCATCTCAGTGATGTCTAAATATGGGTGAATGCAAGAGTGACTATTAAAGAGACTGCGAGGACTCTCTAAGTGATCTTGAAAGAGTCTCATATCTATATATATGCCTGATCATAATCCTCAATTTAAAAGGAGTTTATCAGCGCTAAAATATGTTATTTCTAGGTGCCAATTCCAATTTTCCCAATTGGGTCAGAATAGACGGGATTGATTTATGGTAAGTTGAAGTCTCTATTACAATGCCACACTGGCTGATGAAGTTTAGAGATATCTGTTTTTCTCTACTTCTCTGGCGTTAATATTCATTCCAACCCACATGCAGCAGCTATACTGCAGTGGTCTGTTCAAACCTGAGAGTCTATCAATAAAATGATAGTTTGTGACGAGTCCTCTGACCAAAGGAGGACTCGTCACATTATTACAGAGTCTACTCACGGTCTCCCTAAACACAATATCAGCATACTCTCAGTAATATCATTCATTCAATCCTGATTAAACAGAAAGATGGTGATCAAAGGCAAAGAAAACTTACCACTCACTATTTCAGAAACCAGTGAGGTGTTAGAGCTGAGACCATGGCCTTCACAACATGTCAACCTGTTAGTCAAACCAGCTACGTCCCTCATAATGTCTTCTTATGCATAAATCTTTGCCTGATAATAAATAATGAGTCCAAAGATTAAGCCCCTGCTAAAGAGTTAGATAATAACCAAGAAGGCAATTGGGGAACTACAGATTTTTTGTGCTCTTGACTGGCTTTATCTTTCAAAAAGCTTTGCACTGACAAAGAGTTTTTGTAGTTTGTGCCTGATTCTCATTTGCACTCGTGGGCTGTTCATCATCACTGCTTTGGTACATAATCTTTAACAGATTGAACATCCAATCACATTCATTTGACTGATACTTACCATTAGCTTTTGTCTCCTCTCCATGTAGTCCCCCTTTCATGGTTTGAGTGTTGTTGTTTTGCACAACTTGAATTCAAATCAGGGCTTTGAACTGGTTTGTGGAAAAAAAACGAAAACCAGAAACTTTTGCCATGTTGCTAGGAACAACAACAAAACCAGGAACTTTTGAAGTTTTAATGCTCCGGTTAATACCATTCCGGTTTTCATTTTTGAAATGTCTTTCATGTTAATCTTGTCGCTCAAATGCATCCACTTCCTGTGTTGCTCCCTCATACCTTGGCAAACTCATGCCAGCCACCAGGCAAGGTAGAGAGGATTCAGCCACTGCAAAAATTAAGAAGTGATCAAGAAATATCCATATGCTGTCTCCTAAACTTGAGCATAATGATTTATCTAGGTTTTCATAATGTAACCAGTGTAGCCACATTATGCATCAAATTAAATTACTGAGTGATGCAGCTTGAATAGCAGAGGGCTTTAATAAGTGATGCAGCTTATGAGGCTCAACATTACACCTGGCCCACTGGCACGGATGTGCAACTGAAAAGCTCTGGGCTAGCTAACTTCCCACCCCACCGACCTGCTCTTGCAAGTTAAAACAATGCCTGTAAAAATAAACACATAATAGCATAACTTTCATTCAAACACATAGTTTCGTTTTGTTGGTGGTCAGTGTGAGATTGTAATGCTATTGACTACAGATGATTCATGTTTGTCCCTCCAGGCGCAATCACTCATGTAAGAAATTTGGATTAGGAATTGCCGGCCATTGTTTGGTCAATGTGGTTTGCCAAGTGTGGCTACCAATAGCAGAGTGAGCATCACCAGCCATCAATCCTCCATGTAGATTCAAGTCCACTTGTCTGTTATTTCACTCCTCAAGAAGTAATCAGTCATCTGCTTGTTTACATCTGGTTGGTAAAGAATTATAGTATAATGGGAATGGCCATAAATCAGAGCCCAGTCGCAGCAGATGGCTGTGCTCAAGCCTTACATAATGTGAGGCAATTCAGCCTCACAAAGATAAAAAAATAAATTTTTAATCAACTAATTATTCAATGATGCCAACTAGCAAAGGTTGTCAACCAGACTTTAGTTAATCAAAGGTTCACACCCCTATCTGTGTTTGCATATCTTGTAACTGATTTATGTTTGGTCATGATAGTAAAAGTTAACTTCTTTTGTGGCAAACCGGAAAACTCAAAGCATGTCTAGCATTTGAGAAATGGGTTAGCTCAACCTCTGTGGACCTAATGACTATCCAAGACATTATAGATCCCCCCCCAAAAAAGGAGTGTCCAGGGCTTGAATAGTTTGTTCCTGGCTGGTTGCTGACATGCAGATAGATGTGCACTATGTTATTTATACTTCTGTGTTTGTCCTCAAGGAAATAGCTTGAAGTACGTAAAGGTTAGGTGTTAATGTGAGAGTAGTTTGAGGCAATGTTTGGTGACAGCTGTGATAAATTGATCCCATTCTTCTTGTATTCCTTAGCATTCGTTCAGTGTTTTCATATCACATCCCCTATCCATATTTGACTACAGACTATCCGTATTTACTCCTGAAAACTGCGGTGTATATTACATTCTTTATTAAAGCAGCTCTTTATTGGTACAGTGTTGTTGTAATTTTCTATTCTGGTGGAGCAGTGCATGGCATTTTCTCAGTTTAATTTACGGAGTGATACAATGCATACATTTGTCAATTTTATGCCACTGAATGAGCAATGTCAAAGACATAATCAGGAGGCAGCAGCATTTCTCAGAAAGACACAGAGCCTCAGTTTGCATGCTGCAGATTCCAATGTCACACTGGTCGATGCGTTCTGCATAAAATATCAAGTGAAAAAGATATATCAATCACTCTGTCGTTGCACTTGTAGTATGAAGAATCCATCTCAATGGGTTTCGTCCAGGTTCATGTTGATAGGCTGCAGTTTGAATCGTTCACTCAGGAGTGCACTTGCAAGTAAGCATCAAAAAATGTTCATGAAACTCATGTCAGGTAAGTTTATCAGGTGATCTCATTAGTCCCCCAAAGCTTCAACAGTAGTCTGAGCCACGCATTTGTCCCTGTGTCGGTTGGAAGCAGCAGAAGGTTTTGTGAGATGATTTGACTCTTAGCTCTGTCCACACAGCGGCGTCATCATTGTTTTCTGTCCTCCAAAGGCTGTCTGTGCTCAGAATCATGGTGTTAAATGACTGAGTGATGGCTGAGGAGAAGAAACATATGAAAACATCATGGGTAGGATGTTGGGTCATTTGGGTACAGTTTGTGAAAATCAAAGCCATTTTTTCTTGGTCAAGTTTCAAGTGTTTGTGAAAGCTCATTTGTTTTGAATAGAGATCTTTTGTGCTTGTTATATTAACACTGACATGCAATGAAACGCTGCACAAAAGTTAACAGAACCTTAACCTGTGCAACTTCTTTTCTGGCTCCATGTCAATGGTGTAATACAACTCACTTCAGAATTATTTTCAACAGTGAACATTTCATTTATGACTGACCATAATTTGATGAAATTATTCTCACCTCCTTGATAGATTTTTTTTTGATAGGATGCATATTGTGTAAATAATGTAAAAGATTTCATAAGTTGGATCATATTTAGAATTTTGATTATTTTGTTGTCAACATGTTGTCTCTTCAATGTCTTTAAAAACATATCCATCCATTTCAACTCTTAATTCAGCTACCATACACTAAGGTTTGAGAGCTTCATTTTTTTTGCCCCACTGCTTTAACTTTATCTTAATTTCTATATGTGTATGTCGAAAAAAACAACAACAATGAAGAAATAGCTCGATACCATTCACAAAGTGCAGTAACAGAAATGAAAGTGGTATGTGAAACTGGATAATTTGCTTCGTCTGTTCTGAAGGCATATTTCTTGGCCTAATAAGCACAATGCCATATGGCCTGATGCAGTGAGGATGACACCAGTTGGATCTGTGTGTCACAGTTCATTTGTTCTGGGCCTGACATGGTCTGTGGGGGTTAGAGGGATTTCATGTTAGTATGTCCTCTTACAAGCTGTATGATAGCTGCATCTACTGCAGGACAGGACACTTGTCCATCGCTGTTCCTCATTTAGTTTATTCCTCTTACTCCTTGGGCTCATGGTCAGGTTGCACCCAGCTTGGACATGGCATCCACCTCAAGAGCAAAGGCTGAACACGTCCTGGGCTCATAGGAAAGAGAAAAAAAGATGGATGGATGCAACAAATTTTTTTTTTTTGCGATTTTACACACATATCTTGATGCAACTATGTGCTTCTAAAGAGTGATTGTATACACCAGTTGAATGCACCAATCAGAATTCTTTACCATGTTTGCTCTGTTGCATGTAAATAGGATAGTCCCCTTGCCAACATTTTTCTCTGCGTTTTGTTGAGATTTAGTTTTAATGGCTGCAATTCCAAATATTCTGAATAGTTATCTACCTTTCTTTGCCAGAAACATCTGTGGCAGTAGTGCCATTTGCAGCCTGCATGTTTTCTGTGGCTTCTTGGTTGCTTATTTCTTGAAGCCTGAAGTTTTGATCCATTTCAGCAGCTCTGCAGGTATCAGGTGTGTGGCTGCACAGCAGCGTCACCTCTGTGAGGTGGTCTCTGCCTGAGAGGGGGGGGGAGAAGAGGAAAACACAACAATAAAAACATAGATTCACAAAAACTGCTTGAAATAAGGGAAGACTGTTAGGTTGACTGATTGTCAAACATCAGGGTCTGCTCCTGTTCAGATGAACTTTCTGCAGATTAACCTGTTGTTCCAGTTGAAGATAGCTGCCTGCTCCGACATCCATTGTAAGAAGGGCACCGACACCTCAGTAGACGGGTGTAGGCTGACCTGAAGTCCTTGTTGAGGGTGCCATAGAGCAGTGGGTTGATTGCTGAGTTAGTGTAACCTAACCATAACACAACTGTAAATTCTGGTACGGTGCTGGGGTCCGGATGCTCTTTTAGGCCCAACACTGTGAACGAGATGAAATATGGCAGCCAGCACACCACAAAGACCCCGACCACCGCTGCCAGAGTCAATGTGGCTTTGTGCTCCCGCAGAGCCACAGCTGTAACACTGGAAACCAACGTGGTACGAGTGGCAGGTTGGTTCCTGGAGTTGTAGCTGGTGATGTAAGTGGGCCGGGTGCTGCCTATACGTTTGGCCTGCGCCTGTGCAATGCGAAGTATCCGTAGGTACATCCAGCACATGGCCACTAAAGGCAAGAAGAATGTGAGGAGAGAGTCAGTTAGCACGTAAGGTCTGTTCAGCTCGAAACGACACTTCCTCTCTGGGGCCCAGGGCCCCTGGTTCTGAACTGTCCCATTAACAGTGTTCCAGCCCATTTGAATGGGCAAGAAAGACACAGCCACTGAAACCATCCAAACACAGGCCATAGCAACAGCAACCCTCCCTGGCAACACCAGTGAGGCGTATCTCAGAGGCATGGTCACTGCCAGGTAGCGGTCCACACTGATGGCCAAGAGGGTGAGGATGGAGGCGGTGCAGAGTAAGACGTCCATGGAGATGTAGAAGTTACAGAACACTGGTCCAAGCGCCCAGTCATTGTTGAACTGGAGGAGGGCAGAGAAAGGGAGGACCAGGAGGCCAAGCAGCAGATCCGTGACAGCCAACGACACAATGAAGCAGTTGGTGAGGGAGCGGAGGCGTCGAGAGGCACAGACAGCCACACACACCAGTACGTTTCCACTGACTGTCAGGAGGATGAGGAGGGACAAGAAGACACACAGCACCACATTTGATGGCGTCATTGCTGAAGCTTCATGAAAGAAAATTGGAAGTCCTTGGTGTAGTGTTTTGGAAACAGCTGTTAGGAGAAAGGAGTAAAAGCCTTTGGCCTCATCTAATTAGATTCATTCTCACAGTATTTGGAAGACAGCATTTATTATAGTGCATTCAATCTAATTTTCTGCTCCACACTTGAATGTGATTGAAGACTTTGGCCTCATGTGATCCCTTAAAATGTGTCTGCTTCCATTTCTCCTTTTCCTTTGGATCATAACTCACATGTCTGGTTGCTGTTCTTCCAAAGCTTGAACTGTTAAAACCACAGAGTTCAACTCCTCTGTGTTCACAACCCCTCACAAGCAACATTCATCTAAAGGAGAGGTCATGCAAGTGAGTGAATTAAACAAGGTCTTAAAACAAAATGCTGCTGACAATCACAAATAAGAGTGGCTTCTGAAATGTTGCTGATAGCTGTTTGAAGACTCTTCCTCTGAATGACTTGTTTGTGGTGGTCCAAAGTGCCACACTGCCTCCCACATCTGTGGTTGTGCTGACACCTAGTGGAAAAAGATGAGAAATACAGTATCAATCTACCCTGTCACAAATGTTCCAAGACACAAAGATAAATGTGTTACTTTATTTTAGTTCCCGCATTTTCCATCATTGCCTTATCTATCATTAAAAATCTTTGTTCCTTCCCTAACCCTGTTAGATTATAGACCAACGTTTTTATGCCTCAAACATACTGAGGGGAAAAAACTGCAACTGGTTGAAAAATGTACCTCTTATGAAATATGTTTTTGTCACATTTGGTCATGATCATACACAGGCACTCTACAAACACTAGATCAAATTTATGGTCTGTCTGAAAGCATTGGAAGGGAACAAAGGATGCGAGACTCCATTCATGCACTGATCATTAGATGTGCACCACTATCGTGAACTGTTTGAGAGGAACATAAAACCAAAGAAGGGTCTGACACCTGATTCATTATTTCTGATTAAAATCATCGACTCTGATCACTGACACAATGAGTCAGTCTATTTGAAACAACAGTACTTTGCCTTTCAACTAAGTTAGAGAGCAGGATCAGTGAACTTTCTGTGCTTTTTCCTTCTCTAGTGAATACTGTTGAATGTTTGTGAAACTTATAGCTCGGGGTAAGTTTTGGCTGTGTGCTCAGTGAGACAAGTTAAACGTAATGAAACAGGGTTTGGATGATTCTGTCCATTTTCTGAAAATTGAGGCAATTGGAAGAAATTCACACTTATCGACTTAGAATCACAGAGAAAGGGGAGATGAGAGCGAGTGAGGCATTGAGAGCTGGACAGACTGGCTTTATGTGAAATGAAAAGACTGAAAATTTGACTAATGAAAAGAGAGGTTTTAATTAAACCTAACTATAGAGAAACCAGAACACTATCCACAATCTCTGAACTCTTCTAATCTTTCCTTCTTTGTTCTGTCGACATATTTTTCTCTGAGACTCCCGCCTTGAACGTCATCCAGAGCAAACACTGATAACGCAGCCACAGATGTAAGAAGAGCAGCTCTCAAATGCAAATGACATTTGAGTCTGAACCAAAGACTGACTGGATGAGAGACCTGATGTTACACCACTTTTCATCATCAAAATGAGTCTGTGTCTCTCCGTATCTCTGTCTTTCACTGTCGGTCACCGTCCTTCTTAGTCTGTCTCCCTCTCTTTACTCTGATCTATCACGGCCTGTGAGAAATGTTTACATATGGACAACACTGAAGCCACGAAAGCTCTAGATTATCTTGTTGAACTCCTCCTTATTCTCGCTCTCTCTCTCCCTCTCTCTCTCTCTCAATATAACCTTCAATTCACTCAGAATATCTCAAGTATTCTGGGAGGAACCTTGCAGATAATACAGTTCTCTAAACAGACAATCTGTGTTATGAGCTGACCACTGTCACAAGACATCTACCATTTTCTCTCTCCCAGTTTCTTCTTGACTGTTCTATCATCTTTTAAATATGGAAAAAACTCAGAACTAAACTTAAGAGGGAAAAAAAGTACCAGGTAGCATTCATCAGCGATGATGGCATCTTTAATGACCCAATCACTGAGTCAGTATTGTTTGTTTGGATAAAATTATGATTCTTTATGAGTTAGCTGCAGGTATTTTTTTTTTACCTTATTAGACCTTTTCAGTGTTCTTACTGGATCAGAATCAATGAATACAACTAAGTACTAATATGTAAAATATGAACTCGGGTAATGTAAAATTGACTCAGGTTTTTTCTTAGTGACTGCAAGTTCAGGCTTGGTGACCTGACAACAATACTGGGTGCAACTCTTTCAGTTTTGGGAAACAGTAAGACAGTTCATGAACCGGTAAACACTGAAGTTGATTAACCAAACGTCTTTTATGTCTAGCTAGACAACAGATTTAAGATTCTTCCAGAAAAAAATCAAAGTATTTCTAGTACCCTAATTCAACAGACTGGCACACTTATTTACTGAGTTGTGTTTCCCATAAAAGCTTAATTTAAAAACTATATAATATTGACAATGTATCATAAAAGTAGTGGTTGTTTTATGAAAAACCACCCTGTTGCTTAACAAAACCCACAAGTTAGCACAAGGACTGAAATATAAGTTGCAAACATAAAATGGAAAACAGTTCTGAGTGTTATAATGTGTGGATAATTTATCATAAACACTCACACTCTGAACATGCAGGCTTCCTTGCAAATACAAGAAAACAACTCACGTAACTGTCTTAGAAATGGATATAGAGGACTGTAATGGACTGTAATGTCTGCTGAGAGCTCTGCCGTCCATACTACGGTCGTCTACATTTGGGTTTTTTCTTTTGCTGCCAAGTTCTGTTTCATGTCTTCAAGTGACAACAAAGGGAAGCACAGGGTTTGTGTCCATGGAGTGAGTGTTTGACGGGTTCGTTTCAGCACGCGAATATCTGAGGTGACAACCCAGCTGGTGAGCACGATGAGGTGATTAACTTGAAGGGACTTCCTGACAGCTTCATATCCTTGTCTCATGTTTGCCAAACGAGAAAGATGCAAACAAGCTGAAAAGAGTTCATTCTGTTACAAAGAGACCTTCCATTACCCAGTGAGCATCAGGGTGAAAAGAGTCCCATTTGAGTATTGAGATGAAAGGCGGGCAGAGAAGAACTGAGAGTGGTGGCTCTTTAGCAGATACAGTCTGAACTCAGGGATGAGTAATGAGGTTATTTCCTTCTCAGCTAAGACTCGCTGCCTCATTTGTGAGAATCCTCAAATAGCAAGTGTTCACTCTGTGACCTCTTTTACCAGCCAGATGTCTTTTTAGCAATAGATTCATAAAAAGATGTACAAACCCAAGGTATCAGTATGCTTACTTGGAGTAAGGGATCAGTTATCTCTGCTTCATCAAATCACAACAGTGTGAGCTTTAAATGTCAGCTGGATGTGAACTTCACCTTTGAAAACATAAAAGAAAAGATCAATATACTTGCATTGATCTGTCTGTCTTTCTATGTGTTGCCATGGGTATTCTCTTAGATTTTTTATTTGAAAACAAAAAGTTGAGCTCTGAATGTAAAATTTTAGATGTAGCAAAGTTTCAGTTGTTTACGCAAAGTCTAAGAGTAAGTTAATTACTGCAGTACTGAGATAAGCTCATATTCTTCAGCAGGGTGTGAAATTAACTTTTTTTAATCTGTTGGCTGCATACAAATAAATAATTCATTCATTCACACCTTAGTGTTTTCACACATTAAAATACAATCATAGTTGGTGTATCTGCACTGCACTGAGTAGTGAGTCAGCAGACCTGCAAGCTCACACTGGTGCATTCCTCTGTGATGTGACTTTTGTGGTATTGCCTGACCCAGCAACTTGTTTGAGAGTTTATGCCTAAAATGTGGGAGTGAAACCGGCAGATACTTGCTTTGTCCCTGAAATCATCTGAACTCTGAAAAATTGTGGATTGGGGTTCCACCATTAACATGCAAGGATTACAAACTGTAGGAACTAGGTTGATAAACATAAAACATTGTGAACACTGAAATGGCAGAAGGGAGTTAAAAGCTTTTCTTTCCTTCATGTGTTGCTAATAAAAGAATATTCATGAAGACAGCTTGTTTTGTCATGTATCTCTTTGTTACTCAGTTGGTGGCATCTTAATTGATACGCTGTCCTCTTCTTTTGCAAGGACCTCTGTCTGCATTTTTGTGATCATGACAATCTGCTCATCTGTATTTTTGTCCTTGATAGAGACAGTGAAGAGAAAGTGAAGTGGTCTTGGATGGTGCGTTGCTTGGTAACACTCAGATGTCCTGACTGATGGAGGGACACAGTGGATTAGTTTTGCCATGTGAAAATGTAACACTGAGTGACAGACATGGAAGCATTAGGGACACAGGGGAGGTCTTGACACAGAAAAGGCATGTGGGTATCCCAGCATGCATTGTTGTTCACACATGTTCAGTACTTCTGGGGATTATGGGTCATCTGTCTCTGTCTTGACCTCATCACAACCTCTGTTGTGTCATCGGCCTCCGCATATAATACTCAGACCTAAATACTGCAGCTGTCAAGGGTGAGTAGGGGATGTGTTTTTAAGAAAAGAAACTCCAGGGGGCGCCAGTTGGCCCAGTGGCTAGTCATTAAGCATTAAGAACTGGACTGTGTAATCTTTCGATTAGGGTCATTTTGGAAGTTTCTGTTGTCATTGTGGTTTGAAGAGAGTGAACATAGTTGTATGTTTATAACTTTTTTGTTATCATTCATATTCTCTTAAAAAAAGCCAAGAAATCTTAAAATACAGCTAAATACAGTTTACAGGTATGTAAACTTATGAGCACAACTGTATGACAGCTATAGCAAGGTATGTGCATGTTAAGTAGACTGCATGACAAAAACGCCACCCTCTGTTGTACACCAGAATTACATCTGGAGCAGAAATTGAAATTGTTGTTTTCAGGATGGCACTACCTAAACATCAACGCTGTGAAAGGCAATAATGTACTAATGATGTGTCATTTGTGAATGATTTTTTTTAAGTGAACGAATCATCAGGATGAACAAACTGAGTTGAATCATTTACTGAAAAAAGTTGATAACGTCTCAATTTGAGTTGTTCCTGTTCTTGTTCAGTCAGTCGTTCGCTAAACATACTGAATAAGAGCTTTGATACAAATCACTCACTGACTGATCCCACTTCATATCCAATTTGGTCCCTGCCATTGATAGGCTTCATTTTGCTGAAACAGGAACAGACGACTGACTTTACGGAGACTATGTCCGTCTAGTATACATACGCCTATGTTACCAACCACAGTCTGGAAACTGAAGCAGGTTAAAACTATATCATGTCCACAAGCAAAACCTGCTCTAAAATCTGAATTGTTTTACATGTGTGAAGGTTTTTCAAAAAAGTAACATAACAATTACTTACCACTTACTAATAACTAATTACACTGATAAAGGATTAATTCCGTTACTGATTCAATTGAGTCATTGTAAAAATAACAAGTAACAATAATTTGCTACTTTTTTTAAGGAGTTTGCCCAACACTATAGTCTGAGCTATAGTGCAGCCTCCCAACTCTTGACAGATGTGCAGCTCAGGTTAATGACACTTGCTGTACAGTTGTGAACAAGCACAGATGGCATCTTCACAGTTTAGCACACTTTGATTTAGAAAATAGAGAAAAAGTTGTTTGAAGGCTGTGTCTGTCTAACTTGACTAGAGGGTTAT
The DNA here is from genome assembly GCA_008086565.1 of Thalassoma bifasciatum. NCBI lineage: Eukaryota > Metazoa > Chordata > Actinopteri > Labriformes > Labridae > Thalassoma > Thalassoma bifasciatum. The sequence continues at coordinate 336,629 of RPOG01000107.1, read as the reverse complement.
GCAACCAGCTAAGGGAATGTGAGCAGATGCAGAAAGGACCGCACGGTTATGCTTCTATTTGTGCTAATGTAGCCACATTTCAAACTTTTCATTTACCCACAGACTCTGTGGTCTCATTTTTAGCTGTGTAAAGGTAATCATGCTAAGTTTTGACTGAGTCCTGTCTCCCCACTAGGATAGTAATCAAGTTGGAATTTATATTGTTTATACTTTTGTAAAAGGATTCATTGTTCATCACTAATTATGACATGAAACGGCTCTTCAGGAAGAGAACTTGAGTTAAGCTGCTGGATGCTTTGTCTCCTGACCAAGTCGTGACACTTAACCACATCCTCTCTCTATTCTGCTGCCTGCATCAACTTGAACAGGCGTTACAAAAGCTGCTCAAGGCTAAAATCATGCTTGAGTCTAAAATAACTTTCTTTACTCCTTGTTGAAAAAGTCACACTGTGCTTTCTCTTCATGCCCACCTAAACTAGTTTTGGCAGTTTTTTAGATAAGTAATAGAGGTAAATCAGATTAAACTGCATTAAAACTCCACATCTCAGGAAAAACAGAGAACACTGGCTGCAGAAACTCGACCCTCATCAACATGAAAGCCACAGGGAGGATCAATACATTTGTATTGATCCATTTATGTCTGCATCTTACATGTTTCTGTGCAAACACACAATGTGCAGATTTCACAAAATGAAAGTGAAAGTTGAGGTTTAAACAGTGAACAACTATAGACACCAAACATATCAACAGATGGAACAGAAATTAGCCCTGGTTTTGTCAGCATGCACACAATCTCACTTCCTCGTTTTCAGAACTGACCAAATAAACTCTTTGAGTCATAAGTAAATAGGGTTCATGCAGAGGCACATGACTGGCACAGTTGAACTCTGCTGTAATTGGGTTATGGATTTCAAACAAATATAAAATACAAATATACAAATATAATCCAGAAACAAAGAAGTTATGTAACAAACATATTCACTAGAAAAAACAGAGGAGGAAATTGCAATACTTTTTACCCAAGTCATATTAAATGGTCACATTTACAGATTACTGCTTCTATTTTTCACCATTTATGGTGCTTTTTATGTCTTTGTATTAAAAGATATTTAAGAAGTCTAACACTAAAACACAGATATCCACTAAATTTGAATATCAGGAAGAAACAATGGTGTTTATTCATAGTGCTGTTTATCAAAGAAAGACTTAATCAAATATTGTTTTTCAATATTGAAATATTCTCGCTTTCCTGCTGCAAAAAAATAAACATGAGCAACCAGCAAATACAGAGCAAATGTTTCACTACAATGTATTTAGGTAGACTTTAGACAGACAATCAGGAAAACTTACCTCAGTGCTGCTTTTTCCTCTCAGTGACAACTTCCCAGCTCCTCTTCTCTGCTCCCTCTGAGAACTACAGCTTCACTCATCACGAGTGTGTGTGTGTTCGTGTTTTAAGTGTGTAAGTAGATGTGGGAAAGAGGGGAGGGAGAGAAAGCGAGTCAACATCAGTGTCACCCCCCTCCCCTCTCTCTCTGTATCTCTCAGTCACTGTCTCTCTGTTATTCTTTTCTGTCTCTTGAGGGTGATTTTCTTTTGAAATTATTTAGACAGCTCCTCCATTCTTTCCTCATGCCTTTTATCCATCTGCTGTGATCAAGCTGCTTCTCCTTAACAAACTCTCCCCTTTGGAGAATTGGTCTTATTGTTTAAACAATACAACCAACCTGTTAGATGCAGTCCTGAAGGATTTGCTGGAGATGAGTCAACTATGTAGCAGGGAGAAGAACAGTCAGAATTAATATTCATGTATGCATCATTTATTTATTTTTTTTACCAAGTTTATTTTCTTCTCACGTCTTTAACTGCAAGAGAATATAACTGCTCTCCAAACTGTTTGTAGTTTGACAACAGATACATTAATGATAGAAGGCTATTTGGTGAATCACTGAGAAGTGGCACTAGACACAGGACTAGAGAGATGTCAATGACCCGATAGGTCATCAGGATTTCTAAATCAATCCCTCTGTTTTTGATGCAGCCTTTAAATCTGTTATTTCATGTGCTTTGGCCCCTGGTGAAGCCTCTCTTCTCTGTCCAGTGTCAGCTCACCTTCAGGGCTGCAGACTAATATTCAATAAGTCTTTGTCATTGCTCTTTTCATGAAATTCTCCATTCCTGCTGCCATTTTCCTTATCTGTCTTATTTCTGGCTCTTTGGCTCAGTCTCTGTTTCCTTAGCTCATATCCAAGCTGGTGCCAAGTTAAACCTTTTTCTATGAGCCTGTTTTCTCTACGACAATCCTGTCTGTGTCTAACTTTATTTATTCATGACAGCATACATCTGGTAGATTTTTATATATTTTTTTGTTTTTCATTTAATTTTCATTGTTAATTTCTCTTTGTATCTTTTAGTCTTTTGTTTGAGCACTCACCTTTTACATCTCATGTTCATAGAAACCGGTCTTTACTAAGTTTTTTTTTTTTCATTCATACAGAAGTATGCAAAGCATATTTTTCTTTATGCTTTATTCATTTCCCTCCCCAGCCTGCCTGTCTCCAGCTTCCTGTGCCTGTCTTTCACACACCCAACGCCTGAAATTTACAGTTTCTGTTGCTTTTTTCTAGGTGTCAACTCACCTCAACCCTCTGACGTTGTTGAATCCATACTGTGTTGACGGGCCATGTCTCACCTCATGTTTCCATGACAATGTGATTTCAAAGGCATTTCAGACTGGGTGAGTTACAAGACAGTTGAGTATGAGTTTAAAGGGGAAAAAAATATATCAATGAATTTCTTAAACAAACGCCACTTAAAATTACTAATTCCAATTTATGTCAATTGTAAAGGAAGATGGAAATCTACAAAAACTTTGCTGAAATGGAATTTAACAATAGTGTCAAACATTATAAAACTATAGATAAAACACATGGATTCTAACAAGCCAGTCTCTCCCTCCTGTTGTTTGTGAGATTGCTATAAAACAAAATGCTCAAGGTTTGTCTGTGTTACCTTAAAAAAATCTCAGAGCAAGGATGGGTCCAAAATTTATTATTGAGAGAGTTTAAAAAATGTATAAATGAGTGTCAGCGCATAAGTGAGGTTCTCAACCACTCGAGAAAAGCCATTAGCACCAAGTGATCTGGCTAAGAAGAAGCAAAATTCTCAGTGCTTGACTTAAAAATCAGACATTCACTTTGAGACTGTTTTGTGGATGCCTTGGTGTCTTTACTGTAATTATTCCTGACAGATACTTTGTACAGCCCCAAAATCATTATTGATGAATATCCAAAAGAGTTAAGAGAAAGCTTCCTTACATTTCATTTCTTGAGAGTTTTGTAATAATTATCATAATTTATTTAAGGTTTGTGCTCAAGGAGTGCCGATTTTTTATTTTGATGTTATTTTTTTTTACGTCTTTCACACAATCATTTTTAACTCTTTAGTTAAGAATCAGACATTGTCATCTTTCGAGCCAAACAGGGGAAAATGGAAACTTCACACAACGCGCATGCCTGTGGGTTAAACAGGACTCCACCTTGTTGCACTCAGCTACTTCCCCTTAACTGCCTCAAAGGCAGGAAGAGAGAAGAAACAGAAGAGGAAGAGAAGCAAAGAGGGGATGGGCTTATTGCAATTATTTAAAGTTAGAAAAATACAGAAGTGAGAAGTTTAACAGACAACCCTAGAGTCTAGTGAGAATTAAAGAGAAATAGAAGAGAATCAGAGAGACAAAACTCTGAAAGAGGGTTAAGGACTACATGTAAACATGGCTCCTTGGGCAAGGACCATATCTGAGCGGTGTGGTGTAGGTAAGTCTTTATGTGTTCACTTGAGTGAGAAACTTTTGTGCGTGGGTGAATTTACATGTTGCTACCGCTGTGTTTCTCAGTCAAGGAATGATAGTGAACTGTCCAAATAATGGCAAAAATAAGATACATATCATTTCCTGCTTCACAGGATGTGAGCAGGTGCATATGGTTTGATGATGCATAAGGATTTTAAAATCAGTTATACAACCTTTGAATAATTTTAATCCTGAAATTATTTTGGCCATTTCACTTTAGAGCGACAAAACTTCTTTATATCTTGGTGGAAAGTATGCTGAACAATATTTTTATCCATTCACAGATGATGGAGTGGTGGAGAGTAGGCAATATTGATGCATTACACACAATGCAGCTGAAATGTACCCAAGCAAGATGATGAATGAATCCTGAAATGACAGATTAAGACGTAGAAGGATTGAGTTTTGAACCAGAAAAAAACTGAATGAGACTGAGAGTACATTTTCTTTTTACAGATTGTAGTTTATCTATTTGTGGTTTTAAATGTGGCGGGGCTGATAAGCATATGTTGCTGTAAGATATGCAAGACCCTCACACTTAGCAAGGAACCCAGCTTTTGACTTCTTATAGAGATTGTTATTACTTAAAGCAAGTTGCAGTTTGCATATGATACTCTTATTTACTGGTTGTGAGTAGGTGAATGGTTTGAAAAGTAATAAGTGAGGTGAGGACATTGTGTTTAATCTTATTTTACTTGTTGTAATGTGTAATGTGTAATGTTTGTGCTTCATACTGAATGACATGATCAACTTCTTTAAAAGAAAAAACTCTAAAATAACCCATTATAATGATGTTTACCCATGTATCTAGACCGATATCTTCCTGGCATGCAATAATACAACACAGGAAGTAGAAGGGGATGGAAAGTGGTGTGCTTGAGTTTCAGGCTGCTTAAGACCGTAACTGTAGAAAGAACAGAAACCACAGAATGCTGTCAACTGCGGCTGTGCACACACAGTGTTCGGGATTCAAGGGCAACACATACAATATTCTTAAATACCTAAGAAATTTAACAAATGACGATAAACCAAATTTTTAAAACTCATTTCAAGGGAATAACTGTTTCTTTTCAGTGAACTGATGAACAAGAAACCAGATGTGATTTTTTTTTTCCTGAGAAAAGGTCTATGAGCTTATACAGAGAACAACTCATTGCTGCTGCACCTTCTAACTGTGATTAACAGATTTCCAGAGCACTGTTTGAGGCTGTTTTACTGCCCGCTTTGCTGAGCTGAATGTAAATGAATTTCTTTTTTTAAAGAAGAAAAAAAGAAACTTTACATTTTCCAATGCTATGTATAAAGTCGTGACACCACCTGTTGCCTAGGTCTTGAAAGTACAACACACTTTTTAAACTAGGCTCAGGGTAGATAAGGGTAGATTCAGCCAACAGGTTCAGCAATACTGAAGTTGTGTGGCTCATTTATGGCCCTGTGAATATATTTCTGTGTTTTCTACCAACATTGAAACAGTATTTTCAATCAGTGTTGAATTTGTTTTGTTTCTCTTCTAGTGAAGTGGAATTTCATCAGCCAAGGAGAGAAGCATCTTTCTCTCGAAGTCGGAGACATGGTGTTCATACAGGAGGTCTGCGATGGTAAGACTATTTCAGAAAATGTATATTAGCAAGGATTAATATACAAAGGGGTGATTTCATTTTCCCTGATCAGGATATAGACTTTATCCTAAATGAACTTCCAAATTGAAAAAAACTTTATTTATCTTCGGTTGTAGCCTATTTCAGTATTGTACCAAAACTTAACTACTAACTCAGTTTGTAAGATACAAAATATTTAAAACTGTTGTTTCAGAGTGTTTCCCAAAGTTGACTTGAAGGACGGGTAACTTTGTCTTTTAACTCCAATAATTAATCACTATTTTGTTTTTCAGGTTGGTACAGAGGCTACTTGGCGAGAAACAAGGCCCAACAGGTAAAGGCTCAATCACAAGTGCATTTTATTTTACACCAGATTTTGTTTGAATTTAAGTTCAACAAATATGTGGTAATACCACATGAACCGTGACTTTCAGCCTGCTTTATTGTTCCTAACTGAAGTTTATTCTCCCCTAGTTATAAGATTAGGATAAAGCAGATCCACCACCATTTATTTTCATATTCTCAAATCCTTTTCCAGGGGGTGTTTCCTGCAAGTTTCATACATCTTAAGGAGGTCATTGTAAAAAAACGAGGGTGGGTGAATCTCAGAGCTTTAAAACTTCTCTTCAGTAGTCGGACATTTTTAAAACTGCTTCTTTTTAATGCTTGATCGTTTGTTATTCTTAAACAGGGACGAAGAGGTAGTGTTGTCTGCAGAGATGCCCTTGGTGAAGGAGGTCACCACCACGCTGAGGGAATGGGGCAGCATCTGGAAGCAGCTCTTTGTGGTAAAAAAAGAATCAAAAAGAAGCAGAAACACAACACATGTTTGTTTTTATGTATGTCTGTGTGAGCGTGTATGTGAGTGTAACAGCACAGGTCTGCCTTTCCAGGCAAACAAGCAGAGTCGTGTCAGACAGGTCCAGGGACTGATGTGTGAGCTGATGGAGTGGCGCTCACAGCTCCTGTCTGGCACTCTGCCAAGTGATGAATTCAAGGAGCTAAAGCAGAAAGTCACCTCCAAGATTGACTATGGCAACAAGTATGTCTGTTTACACCTTATGGTGTCACTGCTTAAAACTGAGTCCTCTCTCTCATTTAGATGAGTCTCACAAGCTTGTTCACTCCTGTCCTACTGCCATGTTCACATCTTTGAAACCATTTATCTACTCTAATCTTTTCTCTTTTATCTGCCTCTTTCATCCCGCCAACCCTTTGTCTTGCTCCCTCCTTTCTATTTCTTTTCCTCTCTATTTACACTTTCTATCAATCTCCTTAATCCCTACCTCTCGTGTCTCTCATTACAGGATCCTAGAGCTGGACCAGGTGGTTCGGGATGAGGATGGGAACATTTTGGAGCCAGAGCAGGCGAGCGTCATCAGTCTTTTCCGGGCTCATGAGGAGGCAACAGCCAAGATCAATGAGCGCATCAAAGAGGAACAGGTAAAGAAAGAGTTAAAAGAAATAGTGCTGAAGAGATCAAAAAGAACAAAGAGAAATAGAAATAAAGTACAATCTGACAGAGTGAAACCATATGAGCTATTCCAGTTATTTTATCAGCTTCTTGACATATTTGTGGTTTGACTCCATTAAAGTCCCCAGAGACTTGTCTCTCTCAGGGATTTAAGCCGTTTTCAACCTTCAAGAGGGGAAAACATGATTAAAAGTCAATGGGATATGGATGGGACTATTATTTACATTTATTAATTCATTTCAAGGCAGCAATGACATTTCATCTAACAACATCTGCTTTGGAAAGCACATTTTACACACCGACCATGTCTGCCAGCCAAACCTCATCAATAACTCCTGTTCCTACACATTTGACTTGACATCTTTTCGGCTCTAGTCAGCCTATTTATTTTAGAGCGAGACATTGGTTGGAGAACATATACTCTCCTATTGCTTTGTGAATTGTTGTTGGAACAAATCCATACAATTAAAACTTGTTAAATGTTGTACCAGCCAACCAAATTGGTCTGCACTTCAAATTTTTAAGATTTGTTTAGCATTTCACCCCATTGATCATTTGTCCTGGTATAACCTTTTCTAACCATGTCCTCTCCTGCAGTCCAACGTCCAGACAGACCACAGTGGGATCTCGGCACGGATCCAATCCTCCCCCACCCACAGCCTCTACGTCTTTGTCAGGAACTTTGTGTGTCGCATTGGGGAGGACTCAGAGCTCTTTATGTCCCTCTACGACCCCATCAAGCAGACTATCATCAGGTGTCACTTATTGTTCTATTATAGCTTAAGTTACCAGCTTATTATAATTTTCAGCAAGTGTTTTGAAAGTTGTGAACTCTTTTTAGAATTTCTACCTACCTATATGACCTTATACTAATTTAGCCTCCACTTACTCTCATCTCTGTGCTTCCCCCTGTATGTTTCTATTCCTTTCTTTCTCATATCACCCTCTATTCTTGTTAAACTTATTAAATAAGAACAATGACTGTCAAAAATAAGTATACAGATAACACAAATTATAGGGCATGAGATACTGACTGGCAGCGCTGTGTGATCTCTGACAGGGCTGATGCTAAGCCCTGTCACTCACTGTCATACTGTCTATATCTAAGCCTCAAACACTGCAGCTGTGGGTACAAAGATAGACCTGAATTGAACAACAAAAAAAATCTACCACGTTTCCCTGTCTCTTTGATGCTTTTCATTTTCCATATTTCATGTTGTAACTTGTATTTTTTGTGCTTGTCTCACAGCTTCCTTGATTAGAAATATACCAATGAATCTGGTATTTTGCATAATATATTCATTCCCTGCCTGTGATATTATGACAGGCTATCGACTTTCTCTCAGCTTTGAGTCACCCAATTCTACAAACAGACATCTTCTGTGCATACATGTCTGTCTGGCTCATCCCCCTGTCTCTTAAAAAGGAACCCTTGGGAATAGAGTGGTTGTATTTTTAGCTCTTGAATCTAAATTATTATGCAGCTGTGCTGAGTAACATCATTGGCTTCTCATGCCTATCAGAAAATAACTGAAAAACACATGAATGTCCCAAAATTCCTGTCATGTCACTCAAAAGCTAAATGTTGCAGCAGGCTGCTCTGGAGTATTTTAAGAGGAAGGGGGGAGGCAGTAAAGCATCTTAAGTAGCAGGCATATTCTCAACCCTGCTTTAGATGGATAACATTTTATCTTTTTGATAAGTTACTTCCTGCAGGTGGTAATGGGATCCTTTCAAAGTTGTGTGAATCAACAGTGTTTTAGTCAAAGCAATGAGTTAATCTCAAATGAACTGAAATGTTTTAATGTTCTTTGAGGTTGTAAAGTAATGAATATTTCATGTCCTTTTCTTCACTCTTTTCCATGTCTGGTACAGTGAAAACTATTTGGTACGCTGGGGCAGCAAAGGATTCCCAAAAGAGGTTGACATGCTCAATAACCTGAAGGTTGTCTTTACAGTAAGTCACCACAAGAGGGCGCTGGCATACTATTTTTCTACACTTGAGCAAGCGCGTTTCCTCTCTCAGGGTCTACTCCAGCAGCACTTTGCTCACATCTCCTTTTCCTCTATTCTTTTTATTCATTTTTTATTAACACCCCTTATTTGTCTCCTCTTCCTGTTTTCCCTATTAGGACTTGGGGAATAAGGACCTGAGCAGAGAGAAGATTTATCTGATCTGTCAGATAGTCAGGGTGGGTAGGATGGACCTAAAAGAGATTGACAACAAGAAGTGGACTCAGGGCCTGAGACGGCCGTTTGGGGTGGCAGGTATTGCAAAATAGCACACAAAAACTTGACATATACTGAAGATGTTGCATATTTACCAATCTGGGTGGTCGAAAAGTGGGTGAAATTGTGTGAAATTTTTACATGTGTCATAAATTGCTAATACGTAACCTCACTGTGAATTGTTGTTATTACTGAATACATCATGAAGAAGCCTCTCTTAGAGCTTAATACATGGAAACAGGAAAAGGCTGGTTCACCTGTAAAGCCAACAATTATGGCCTTTAATGGCCTCCTCACTCATTTTTACCTGCTCCCCAAAGGTCAGAGTAATTCTGTCTGAGTTGTCAGCAGAAGCAGCTGCTGCAAGTATTATTGCCAATATTTTCACCTGGGAGCTACAACCACTGCACTCTTGAACAAAGCTTAAGTATTGATGGTGACGATGCACTATTTTTTTTCTCTGCCCTTGAGTACTGTTGCACCCACGAGCTTAACACAGTTGCTTATATCTACATTTAGCTCAAACAGCAGCTAGCTGGCTGGGGCAAGAAGCCTTTTTTTTTGCTTGAGTTGGAATGAGTTAATGTATCTACGATGTTATCACGGTTGGAAGTGAGAGTAAAATACTGCAGATGCCTTGATTTTCCATTGTAGACAGATATGCTTTTTTCTGTTTTGCAGTTATGGACATCAGTGATATCATCAAAGGAAAGATTGAATGTGACGAGGAGAAGCAGTATTTCATCCCCTTCGTCCCGTATGTCTCACTTTCCTCCTCTATCACTCGTTCTCTTCTACCTCTTAGTCATTTAATATTAAGGAAACTTCCACAGTTGTTCACACACTGTCCATGCAATAAAGATAGAAATGTTGTATCTTTATTTCTGAGAATTTTGGTGTCTGCTGGTGTGTGGAAAAACAGTTTGTGTCTAGAGAATTTTTTTTCTTCTTTTTTTCTGGTCCAGGGTAGTTGCTGAGAATGACTTTCTCCACAATTTACTGAACAAAGTGACAGCATCACGAGGGGACAGTGGAGGCCAAGGTACTGTTTGGTAGTTACAAGCTTTGCTTTCTGTTTGAGTATGAGTCATCTGAATGCTCAGCCAAAGTTAGGGGGCCTGCATGGCTGACTGTACAGCTCCCGCTTGACTTTCCACACTTCAGCCATTTGTATGCAGACTGAATGGCCATTGTTCACTGTATCATGGCCTCCTCTATATGCACTGTTTTTAAGAAACAGGACATTATACTGATGGATAGCATGCTCCCTTGAGTCAATGTTTTCATTTTACTTACCCACTATTCCTTCTTCTCAGTCTGCACTTTTGATATCCGCCACCTCATGTTCATGGCTAACTTTTCCATGTGAGAGACAGTGTCTGTTCCTCTTAAAGTAACTCTATATGTTTGATGACACCGCTATATTATTTCCCAGCCTTTATCTTTCCTCTCGCTCCTGAGGGGCCCGAGCATAACCTAGATATGAGGGGATCATTCGGAAGAGCAGATATGGAAGTACAACCCTCAGGCCACCCAACGTCTGTTCTTAACACTACCGTCCTCTAATCTCTGCTTTCTCTTACTTTGAGATTGTTTGTGCTACAGTATGCTCAAATGCAGGGTTTTCTGTATATGGTTACCCTTCAAAGTGTTTCGAAGATGATTTGTGACATGCTGTACATTTTATCAGTGATGTTTTTTTCCTGAGAAAACGCATTCTGTTTTTCCATTTCCTCCTAATGCCTTGTCTAAGTGCTGTCATATAATTTCTTTGAGAGTTGTAAGAGCCTATGCTCCCAAGAAAACATTTCTTCCCATTATTGTTACATCTTTAGCTTCCCTTGTATTTTTTTCTTCCCCATATCTCACAACTTTTTAAGAAAAAGACAGAGAAATTTTATGGTGGTGATAACAGTTTATTATGTCCCTAACAACAGGCATTTACACCCCCTAGTTCACCTTGGAGATGCTAACAACACATTCCCCTCGGAAAAAAACAATTAAATTTGACACAAAGTGAGCCTAACTTCAAGTACAGCCTTCAGGCTTTGGGTTTCAGGGTTTCTGTGAGTCATGAAAACATTTTAAAATGTTTTGCATTCAGTTCTGTTTGTGCTGAGCCTTGGAATCTTTTATTCATTCATTTGGCTATAATATGAATTTACTTACCTGGAGAGAAAATTGCAAACTCCTCACTAGAAACCAACTCTCTCATTCAAAACAGCCTGGCACAACATCTGTTTTTCCAAGTCAGTGTTCCTAGATGTATTATTTCTGGTTAGAAACATCTTAAAGTACCCAGTGTACTCGAAAGGTGTTTTAATGTGATCAACTTTGTTTACTACAGCAGAATTATTGTCTCTTTGAGGCTTGAGGCACTGTGTTGTTCAACACAAAATCCTGTGTTTTCCTCCCATGCTCTACACTTTATAGTTTATATCCACAGTGTTCACCCTTCTATGAAATATAGTCACAGGGCTTAATTGGTTTATATCTAAACCTGTAGACTTGTGTGATGATTTCTAAAAAAGATTGTAATGCATTGCACTTGTACTTATATTACTCATTTGTCTGTCATCAGTTGAAATTTTAAGAATCTTTAGAAAACCCTTGTTGTGTCTGTGCTTTCTTTCAAGCCACTGATATACCTAACTACAAAGACAAATATGTGACCTCCTTATTATAACACCTTATTAATTAATTCTCAAAAGTGTGTACATTAATATTTGGGTTTCTCTCCTCCTCTGCTCCCCCCAGGTCTCTGGGTGACCATGAAGGCTCTGGTTGGAGACATTGTTCAGATCAGGAAGGAGTACCCTCACTTGGTGGACCGCAGCACTGTAGTAGCCCGCAAGCTTGGCTTCCCTGAGATAATAATGCCAGGCGATGTTCGCAATGACATCTACCTGACCCTACAGGCTGGTGACTTTGACAAATATAATAAGACCTCACAGAAAAATGTGGAAGTCATCATGTGGGTCTGTGACGAGGAGGGAAAGGTAATACAGGTAAGCTGTGTGAAAAAGAAGCACATCAGTGAATGTGATGGAAAAGCCTGTGTAAACAGAGATCTTAAGGAGTGTGTGAGGTGTTTGAGGTAGGAGGTGTGCGTATGTCTGTGTTTACCATATAGGCAGTGCTTGAGAGATAGAAATGATATGAGCAAGTGAGCATGCAAGAAATGATCAAGCGCTTACTCACCCTCTCATGGTCAGAGGCACACAGACATGTCTAGCATATAAAAATGTCACAATAAGAATTCATCTCAGGCATACGTGGTTGCACGCACAAACACACACCCATGGATATATTATCCTGTGGCTCAAAATGACACATATTTACTCTCCCTCCCTCTTTCCTAGAACTCCATCTGTCTGGGAGCAGGGGATAAGGCTGTCGGCGAGTACAGATCAGTCATCTACTACCAAATCAAACAGCCTCGTTGGATGGAAACAATTAAGGTATGCGAGTATCTGCAGGGGTGCCATATGGGAGGGGAAATTTGGGGAGATCCAAGGGGCACATGACTGGCATGGGCCCTAAAAGATATTAAAGTAATTTATTTTTTCTCTACATTAAGTTCTGCACCTAGCACCATATGACAAAAAATGTTGGGTGTCTAAACACAAATCAGTCTGAAAGCCTCAGTATTTTTTAGCCCCTCACAATAAAAAGTATGTTTAAGTGCAGAGAGCAGGTGTCAAGGTTGGCATTTTCTCTTTGAAGGCCCTGTGAGCCAAGTGACATTGAAATAGTCTCACTTTTATGTATTTTCTGTTCAGAATCCACGCTTCGAGATCACCAGCGCCAGAACTGGTTATTTCTAAATGGAATTTCTCAGTATCCATGGTCAATCTAATTGCGGCATGTTGACTGAGAGTCCCTGTGATGACACTACCAGGATGGCAAAGTTTAGCAGTGAGAAGCAAGATCTGACTCTATTGTTGGAGAAAACAATTTATCTTGTAGCAATGGTGGACACTGGAGCTTGATTTGCACAAAGAAAAAGGACAGAAGAGCAGAATAAAGCTAAACTGGAGGGTGATAGAGCTCAGGCTAAAGCACAAGCTAAGCATCTTGGGTTAATGTTCATTGCAACCCAGCCATAATACTGCAGTGGTCTGTATATGTTAATTGAAGAATGAGGTTATTTTTGCTCTAGTTTGCAGATGAGCACTAGTGGGACACAATAACATATATTGGAAATAATGTTTTCAACCATAGAAATTATGCACATTTAATCAAAACAGAAAGAGAAGTGAGGTGCAATAGTTTTAGGGGTGTTGTAGTTTTAGGATGAGAAGTGGTGAGGCCCAATGGGATATTTTTTCAGATTGCTTAAATTCCCTAACTATGCCTCTGTGTGTTTGTGTGTGTGTGTTTGTGTGTGTGTGTGTGTGTGTGTGTGTGTGTGTGTGTGTGTGTGTGTGTGTGTGTGTGTGTATGTCTGTGTTGAGGAAGTTTTAGAGCTCAACATACTCTGCCTCTACCTACTTCTTTCAGTTTTCGTGCACGTGTCTGGCATTAACATACAGTATTCCCTTGTTTTCATAGCATTTTCACTCCCTCCAAACTTGAATAAGAAAATGTTGAGTATGCTTTTGAAAATTTGAAGATCTCTGTTATCTTATATGTTATAATGGCCTGTGTCCTTCAGGTGGCTGTCCCTCTGGAGGAGATGCACAGAATTCATTTACGCTTCATGTTCAGACACCGCTCCTCCCAGGAGTGTGAGTATCAGCCTCACATCCTCTGCCTCTCTGCCGAATGAATGCATCCACATTCTTGAATCCTCTTCCCTGATCGCCAGGGCATTATGTGACTCTGAAAGGACCAAATGATTTGAGGCAATTTAGAAAATGACCCAAGGCGTCATTACTCACACTCGATTATACAAATCTCGCTCAGATGCCTGAATTCTAACCCTTCCCTCTTTCATTTCTATTCCCTTGATGTGCTTTTCCCCTGACCTGCCCTCCCTCTGTTTTCAAATTGTTCTCTTTCGTCTCCAGCCAAGGACAAGAGTGAGAAGAACTTCGCCATGGCTTTTGTGCGTCTGATGAAGGAGGATGGAACTGTTCTTCAAGATGGACTGCATGATCTTGTTGTCTTCAAGGTCAGTACTAGACAAGAAACTTTTTAACACATCAATAGGTTTATCATCTTCTGCATGGAAAGATTATTTCAATAAGGCTGAAGTTATTACAGCGCTACCTTGCTTAGAGATAAAAAGAAGTTATTTTTTCTCATTCAAATCCCATCCCTCATAACCTGTAATTAGGAGAAATATATCAATTTGCAACTCATTAGCATACTAAAATGCAAAACTTGAGATGCAAACAAACCCTGATTATAAATTAAAGGCAAAGTGAGACTTCAGTGATGAGAGGGTCACAGCGTTATCCGTTGTGGAGCAACAAATAAACAAAATAAACACCCAAAATACGGCTAATCCAAAATATTTTGCCTCAAAGATATGAGCAACTAATTGATAACCCATGGTGAGACATGAAAGACTCAAAGTTTATCTTCATTGTTCCAAAGCTCAAAGTTATTTTTAACTGCTTTCAAATTTCAGAATTCATAATCTAAGATCCAAAACTGTTTTGATGTATAAAGAAAGATTAAAGCTACTTTTCAATAACGTACTCATAGATTTCTTCAGATGTGACATATCAAACATTTCCCAGACATATAATCCATCCACCTGACTTGTATGCAAGAAAACAATCAAAAGATTGAAAGTGTGATCCAAGATGGCGCCACTGATGGAAGCCCTGGTATTACGCTCTCTTGTACATGTTGCGTTTCACTATTATTGTATTTTTAGCCTGTAAATACTAGTCTCGTCTATTTGCTATTCTTGTGTTTATAGTTGTTGATAATACTCTTCATGCAACGTTTTATTATTACTATTTTACCTTTTATGCCTTACCACTACCTTGTACAAGAGAGCACAGTATACCACAACAAATTCCTTGTATGTTCAAGCACACCTGGTGAATAAAGTTGATTCTGATTCTGATTCTATTTCTGGAGATTGATGGGCTTGTCATAGTAAACCATCTCTATAAAAAAACCCTCAATTTTTCAGAGCATCTTGTGTGCATAGTAAAGATCTTGGACCTTGTCATAACTTCTGAGAAATGAGCCAGAAAACACAGCTATTCTGATATCAAAGCAGACACCATAGTTGAAGCTTGAATAGAGGTAGAGCTTAGTTTTGCTATTCAGCGACTATCATCAAAGCTCAGAGATCATACAGTAAGCTGGACTGGAGATTACGGACACACAGACAGGTTGAGTGAAGCCAAATAGATTTCCTGCCAAATCAGTCAGGGCTAAGATTGAATTCCTTCTTATTGATTAAATGCCAAATGCAATGAAGATTAATTACTTGTGATTCACTCAAAAGACCAAATGGCTGTTCCCCCTGTGCCCTCTTTTTCTGTTATCTCTGGTTATCCCTGCAGCTCCTCCATGTAAGTGCCACTCATGGCCTCAGTCTCTTTCTCCTCCTCTCCCACCCACTCATCACTATGTACTAGTTGGGCATTGTGGACGACATCGAAGGGATTTCAAGAACCCCATGGAGCTATGAACTACAGTGATTAGGTTATAAGAGAATGCGTCATTTTTCGTTTCTTAAAGAAACAGAAGTGGTAATAAAAATAAAGGAAAGATCATTTTTCTTTGCAAAACACAAACAGATTCTGATGCTTTTGTTTTTGCTCCCAGCTGTCTAACCTGCCCTGGATCTGCTGTTTTGAGTTATAAGGTTACAAACTGAAATAGAGCGTTTAAGTAGATTAGGTTAACAGATTACTTGGAATTATTGCAGGGGAACTTGCAGCTTCAATCATTGTTTGTCATTTTTCTCTTAAGCACCAATCTGCCAAATCACTGCAGTCTCCAGTCTTTCTGTGTGTTGTAGCAAGCCATTTTAGCTATTGGAGGATCCTTAATTGTTGTGTTAGCTCTGGCATGAGGTCCAAGAAACTAAACGCCATCAATAACAAAGTTTAATGATCACTTGTGCATCAAGAGTATTTCGGTTTCACGTAACTTCCTAAAACTTCCCTCCCAGGGTGACAGCAAGCGCATGGAAGATGTGAACTGCTATTTGTCGTTGCCCTCAACCCGCCACCACCATGGCGACCTCCACAAGGTGTCAGGGCTGAGCCGCAGCGCCAGCAACGTGTCAGGGAGCAGCGGGGGCCTGTCAGTCAGCTCCAGAGACAGCTTTTGTATCTCTACACTGGTGTGCTCCACCAAACTCACCCAGAACGGTAACTATATCTATTTGTTCGCACCAAAATCAAGCAACCCTCTTTTGCAAAAGACTAGGTTCACGTACAAAGATTTTTTAATTTATCCTTCATTCAGCCAGGTTGTCCCATTGGTAACAGTGTTCTCTTTTTAAGGGGGACCTGGTCATGCATAGAGCGCATTATCGAGTATCAACAACAAAACTCCATGACAGGGATCGACCAAAAGATTTACATACAGCCTGGATTCCAGAATTTTTACTGAGTGTAATTTTGGGTGAAGGAAAATATAATGAGAAAAGGGATATTAGAAAATAAAGCTTGTCATGCAAAAAAAGTTAATTACCACTTTTTATGATAGCACAGTTAGAAAATGACAAGACAATAAATCACAGTTGGTAACAAAGTAGGTTTCAAGTTTCTTTAAGTCTGAAAAAATGACCTAATGGTCAGGGTACATACTTTATTGACAAAATGTTTGGGTTGTTCAAAATTCTCCTCAGAGAACCTATAAAAAGTGGATTGCCCAGAAAAATCTGTCTGACCTTCTGAGTTATTTTTAGATTTGGAGTTGTTTAAAAGCTGTGTCAGGATTACAAAAGCCGAGGGCTGAGGTTAAAGGAAAGACGACAGTCAGCCAATTAACCATGACTCACAGTGGGATAATTAGGTTAACTGTGCCAGAACTGTGTGTTGCATGTGTGTGTGCGTGTGTAGTCAGCATGGTCATGCGTTAGTGAACAAAAGATGGGGACACTTTGTGTATGCATAGGTTTTATTGCTGCAAAGTGACGCCATTTTGTCCTACACACCCTGGCAGGCGGCCACACAAGTAAGCATGCGCACTGACATGCACGTCCACGTCAACAAATGCATACACACTCTTTCTATCCAGACAGTATGGTGCATCAGACACAGGTGCAGTGCAACAGCTGTTACTGAGGGAGCTGGTCCATCACTATAATGAATATTATCCTTCAATATTAATCACCTGTGCTGTAGACACACACGCACACACGCACACACGCACACACACACACTCGTCATAAAGACACAAAAATGACAGAGACTGTCACACACAGGCTTATAGACAGACATTCACCCATGCTCATACCCAAACACACAAAGACTCAAGGCTTGCAGGCACACAATGTTGTTGGGGCCACCCACCAGATGTGCAGCTTGGCTTGGTGAGTCAGAAATGATTGGACAGGGAAAGCAGTGAGCTTCAAGCAGGCAGCTCTGCAGAGACGTGCCAATCTGGCCCGTGTCAAACTGCAGCAGAATTAATGACACAAACTGTGGACGTGAACATTTGGCTGGAGGTCTCTTTAAGCGGAGAAAGAAACACTGTGAGCGTGACAAATCATCTTTAGCAATCAAAATTTTGTTGTGGCTTCACACTGTGCAATAACCTTGGCAAAACACGTTACGTGTAACTCTAATTCTGTTTTTACACTAATGACTGAATGGGTGAAAAATACACAGATTTGTTGTCACTCACTGATAATTGATTGGTTGTTTTCACTGAATTAATTGTGATGATAAAACTCAGAAAAAGTTTTAAAAAAAGTGACAAATTGCAAATCATTAAATTTGATGCCTGTTAATTTCAGTTGAGTTATTTTCTAGATTATATATGATGATATTGTGTAAATAATCAACTTTAGAGTCTGATCAAAACAAGGTTTTAATCACTAACAGGTAAACTATATTTAGTGCTTAATTTGAATCCCCTGCTACACATAAGGTGAAAATATTCCAGTACAGAAAGTAAAACTTTTTTTTTCCAACTTTTTGGTGATCGTTACAGTACTTGATCTGATCCTATCAAAACAGAACAATATGTTCATGTGAATCAGCTGAACACAAATTATACTCTATATGTTTCTCTTCTCCAGTCGGCCTGCTGGGTCTGCTCAAGTGGAGGACTCGACCTGAACTCCTCAAAGAAAACCTGGAGAAACTTAAAATTATCGATGGAGAGGAGGTGGTGAAGGTCAGTGTTGTGAATACAAGTGTGTCCTTGCAGGATTGCAGAGACTGGTGTGTGTGCTCTCTCAGAGGACCTCTCCTTTGTCTGTGTGTATGTGTGTAGTTTCTGCAGGACACTCTGGATGCCTTGTTCAATATCATGATGGAACACTCTCAGACAGACGACTACGACATCCTCGTGTTTGACGCCTTGGTGAGTCTGTCTGTCCGTGTCTGCATTTGCATAATTTTTTCTTCATAATTATTTCTTTTAGAAAATTTACACAACTCCTCATCTGCTGTGTAAACGTCTGTGTAAACAAATCGCTTTCTGATTCTCCCTCTCTATGACAGATTTATATCATCGGTCTGATTGCTGACAGAAAATTCCAGCACTTCAACACCGTGTTGGAGGCCTACATCAAGCAGCATTTCAGTGCCACACTGGCCTACAAGTAGGTCACTTCCTGAATCACAGCACACTTTGTGCCATCTTGTTCTGTTGCTCTTCAGCTGAGTTTCCTGATTGACAGAATGCAGAGCTGTCATCCCAGTATGTGTCAGACATTAGACTTCAACAAACTCAAAATCCTTTATTCTCAGTTCTACTCATATGAACATTTCAAGTGAACCTGACTCATAGGTCCATATAAATTTACCCCCCCCCCCCCCCCCCCCCAAAAAAAAAAAAGAGAAATAACCAGACAAATTGTAGGCAATAAGCAAAAACGGAAAGGGAAGCAAAATCATCATAATATTCAATGCTAAAATGCTGCAATAAGCTTAAACCAGAGCCTTTGAGTTGTTGAATTAGATGTGTGAATGTTTTGTCAAATTATGTTTTTTACTCATTTTTATGATCATCAGTCTGACAAGGCTGCAGATTCAATACTATGTCTAAAGCCAGGACACATTGCAAAAGAATAAATCAGAGCAAATATTTATTTTCAGGGGGGTTAAAGTCATATCTTACTTGCACTGATGAGAAGAATGTAATATAATCTGAGTTCATGCTTTGATACAGCTTTATTTAGCGGCTTGTTTTTCTGTTTGAAACTTGATATTGGAGGCTCTTCTATTTTTTGCAGTGAAATAGGTGGCACAGAAAAACTGTTGCCAGAATACATTAGGAGTTGGAGTGGTTTTGTGTGCATGCCTATGGAAATCACCCATGTAGTAAAGACACTGCAGGAGAAAATTTAAACAACCCCATAAAGCTATTGTTTCCCATGAGATAAGCTTTTGAGCTTCCCTTTTCTCAGGTAGGATGATTTCAGTATGAACTCTTAGTTTTTGCAAGGGAAAATAAGTTTGTCATGGTATGAGGCCTTTGAATTGTAAAGGAAAAGTATGAAATTATACAAATATTAAAATGAAAATGTTGTTCCATGTGAAGATTAGAGAAGTTGCACTAGTTCTTGATCAGTGTTTGAGGCATCAGGCTTCTTAATACAGTAAAGGAAGTGAAGAATCTGTTGGTCAGCCAGTTGAGACCACTTCCCTCAAACTAACAGAGCATGACTGGCTATTAAAGTTAAAATAATTTCACTGTAGCTTCTGATAGATTCCAGCTGAGCGCCTTGATTAAGTATGACCTCAGGGATCTGAGAGGGGGTTGTAAGACTTTAAGTCAAGGCACTGTAATAATATGATCAACATACCACTTTTCTTTTGGAGGGAAAATACAACAGCACTCAGTGTTGTAGTCTAAATGTCGCCTGAAATGTAAAGTTAAGTGACTAAATACTGCACTGATCCAGCTGCCACCAGAGGTAGACGTCATTGCTTCCCGAGGACTTAACCAGACAAGACAAGTCCACTTTACTTTACGCAAGTACAGCTAGAATTTAAACCCTGCCTCTCTGTGGAGTATCAGCTAAAGCACTCAGACATGCTCCCCAAACACGACTGTGTGCTTCCTTCTCTCTGTTTATCCACTCAGTGGGCACTAGAGAAACATTGGTTTGATTTGCCAAAGCTTCAATAATGAAATTAAAAACACATCAGACTCCTCCTTCACTCTCTTTCAGCCTTTTGACCTCCTTTTCCAATAAATGCCGCCCCAAGCCACTTGTCTCTCCTCCTGTCCATCTTTCCACCATCACTTCATCCCTCAGCTGCCCTGCTGCAGTGTTGGTGTTCACCCTCTTTAAGAGGGTCACGGCAGCTTAATGCCTGTCAGCTCAGAAGCTGTTATGTAAAACTCTTAAACTCCCTCTCACTATATTCTAAACTGTCTATCCCTTTCCCTTACAAAAATCCTGCCGTTCTTACCTTTAAGCCATGCACTCAAACAAAATCAAGGAAGACTGGATGGTTAGAATGATAGTTATATATCCAAGGCCACCCTGACGGCTGGATTAGTGCTCATGTTTGATGAGGAATTTCATTGTTTTGGAGGATTTGTTAGCTTTAAACCAATGAGGGGATGATCCTCCTCACAGCCAACAAAAGCCGGATGTCTTGACCCTCCAGAGGCCCACAGTTCTGTTTTAAGTGTATGAATGTACCAGTGTGCTATAGCAAGCAATATAGGTACTACAGATGGAGATCAGGTATGGGAATAGTGTTATGGCTTAAACTTAAACTGAACCCTAAGCCACCCACACCCCTCCTTGGCTGCCTTCACACACCGGAATATTTATGTGTGCCTAAAAGCGCCTGTGGGACATGTGTGTTTGAGAATGATTTTTTTTTTCACCATGCATCTCAGGGCAATTTAAAATGTCTGCGAGTTGTATGAAAGATACATCTGTTGAGGTGTGAAATTCTATTTTGCTATTTTTTCACCTCCACCCTCCCCATCCTTCCCCCTCTCTCTCTCGTTCTTTCTCTCTCACCGCGTTGCACTTCGTCTTTCTGCTCTGTGGAAGTGAAAAATAGAGTTGGTGATTAACTTTCCAACCTGTGGAACATCAGGGAAGGTATGACAATCCTCATCTCCCTTCTTCTATCACTCTCTGACAGGAAGCTGATGTCGGTGTTAAAGAAGTATCTGGATGTGTCCAGTCGAGGGGAACAGTGTGAGCCCATCTTCCGAACCCTCAAAGCCCTGGAGTACATCTTCAAGTTCATCGTGCGCTCGCGTATGCTCTACTCCCAGTGAGTGATGATACACCTTTCTGTTGGGTATTCTAATGATTTTAGCTTTGAATTTCTTGGACCCATAGTTATGCAAATATACACTCTTGAAGGCTCACACACATACACACACCCCTCTCAGTGACACTGCATTGTTGGCGCATTTGTTTTTGACAGTTCAGTGAAAAAAGAGGAGCTGATAACAGCACTAATGTTGCTAATAGGCATTGATGATGAAGTGGAGTATCCACATTAGAAGTAATAAAAGACCAGGGCTGCTGAATGGGCTGCCAACTAAAAACAAGACAGACAAAGTTCCTGTTTGGAGACTTATGACACCCACTGTGCTGAGGTGAGAACTGCGCCATACGATAAGTGTAAACACTATTTATAACTGTGGCTCAGAAGTTGATGCTGACAGATGAGAAACATGATCCACAACTGTGTGATTCACCCTGCCTGTGGGTGAAGTCACTGCCTGTGTAAGTGCGCAGGTATATGAGATGCAATCAGATTTATGTGTGAAGTTTTATGGCCTGTGTGCCTCTGTTAGGTCTGTAAGTGGTTGTTTAACTAAAATAAAAGGGATCTCTGTCATTGTGAGTGCATGCATTTGTCATTTAGAGTCCACTACTCAACATTTTTTTTGTCTTTTTTATCTTCCTGGTAGCATCATGAGCTTTGTAGCTTTGTTTGTAGAAATTATGTTTGTTCGGCATGGTGGGTGAGTTTGATTATTTATTCATGCAGAGTTTCAGGAATTATGGAGCTAAGCTTTACTCTGGTTTCCTAAATGATTTAGGGTATGTGTGTGCTTATGTGCGTGTGCAGGGATATGCGTGTACACTAGCTTTTACATATGCTTTTAAGAATATATTCACTACATGTTTGTGTTTGTCTGCGCATGATATTGTCGCTTGGCTGCTCCTGGATTGACTGAGCTCTAGCTGCTAGCCTCCCCTGGGCATCTCTGAACTGATAGACCTCTTTCTCCTTCTCTCTCTCTCTCTCTTTCTCCCTCTCTCTTCCTCCTTTGTCCCTCCTGCAGCCAAAAACTTCAGCTTCGTCTGCATCGTAAGGTTTTACATCATGTTCCTTTTATTAAGCCTTATCATACCTATCGAAAAATCGGGTATTCAAGGCAGCACACATCGCTGTAGGTGTATCTGCAAGGCTCCGGCTTTATCACCATCAAGACTGGCAGTCATTAATAGTTAAAGAGGCATCATTGAAGATTTATTAGCTTGTCAAACCAGCTTTGTGTTCATGTGGAGTCTATTAGGAGCATGCGATGTTTACTTTTAAAAATATGTAAGGCACGCCATACCAGGTTTTACTCTTGAAGTCACCTTCTTTTGGCCTTCACAGCCTGTAGCTTTCATTACACTCTTGGAGTGTGGTTCATCAGTTGTTTATTTTTTTTCCTTTCCCCAGAGCTCAAACAATGTTCTATATTTTCCTCCACACAATCTCTGCATTTTCCACCTTTCCCTGCACTAGAATCATTCAACTTTCTCTCCCCTGCCTTCTTCTCTTTTTTTCCAACCCTCCCATACCAAGTCTGCCAATGCACATCTTTGCATTTTTACATGCTGTAGTGTCTTATTTTGCATAAAACTTTTGGCATACATCAATACAATTCTCATATAACAAACTTTATCAAAGTGTGTCGACTCATGCCCAGACTAACCTAGTTAATTTCTAAAAAGTGCAACAAACCTTGGAAAATGGAAATGGCCATATCCCTCAAAATTGTAACCATAAAAACTATGATTATGTGTGTTTAAGACAGGAAGCGAGAGGAACAACCGCAGATTGTAATGTTTTGTTGTTAATGCTCTATACCAGATTTCTGTACATGCACGAGTGGACGGAAACAGCACTCGGTGACATGTTGAAAATGTATTTTAAAAATGTAACTCCCCATATTTCCTACACAAAAAGAATGATTGATCTGAGTGTTCTGGTTTTAAATATACCACCAATTAAAATTTGATATGGAAATTGTGGCCTCAGTGCAATGCTGGGCTCTGTCGGGTTAACACTATTTCCTGTGGAAACACATCAGATAAATATGTAATATGAGTAATACAATATATATATTATATATATATATATATATATATATATATATATATATATATATATATAATATAATACAAGATAAAAGTAGATATAAGAATGACCCCGAGTTTGGTTTTCATCAAGATGAAAAAGATCCTGTTGTTATGAGATCATTTGTGTCTCCAAGGTTTACTCTTTATAATTTCTCATGATAGGAGGAAAAAATATATGGCATTGCTCATAATCTTCTTTGAATCTTTGAAAAATAGTGAAAAGACAACAGTCAACACAGGACTTCATTTGCAATAAGGCGTACTTAATAGTTAGTTCACTCCAGTTGTGCAATCAGACATAGATATGCAAATTTTCCGACAAATGCTACAACTTCATCTTAGGAGTCTACAATATTGATTTAATTGTCTTTATCGATAACTAGATAGATAGATAGATAGATAGATAGATAGATAGATACATACATACATACATACATACATACATACATACATACATACATACATACATGATACTTCATTAAACCCGGGGAAAGTTCTCCCAGGAAATTCAGATTCCAGCAGCATGGGATAGAACAGTGCACAGGTACAAAAATAACAAGATGAAAACACAGTAATAAACAAACAGTATATTGTTCACAGTACAGCAACTACTTCACTGGGATCAGCAGTAATGAAACATTTGAAAGGTCTTCCTCATCATCTTTAAAGGTTTGGTAATGTTTGTGTTGTACTTTCCTCAAAGTCTTACAGCATTGTTTGCTGTTCCACTGATTCCCTCTCCCATGAAAAACATCAGCTTTTAAAGTGTAGCCAAGCCTGTGGCAAACATTCTACCTCAGTGGTTAAGTGTATCGCTTGATAATATGTTTAGTGATTAATCAAAGGAGAACTGCAAATATAAATCAGGACAAGGTGACAGTTTTGACTGTTTTGCTCAGGAATTTTTTCATTCCATAATGCACAGGTTAAGTATCATTCATTATTTCCCGCCTGTCTTTCTTCTTCTGTCACCCTCATGTACAACCAGCTGAGCCGCTCACCCTCAAATTTTTTCCTCCTATAACCTTTTGCTAAATTTTTTACTCTTCTTTTGATTCCCCTAACATCCCTTCATCCTTCTCTCTCGCCCCTCCATCCATCTCTGCGATTAATTTGCTGAGTTATTGTGACTTATTTGTGTTGTGCAAATGTGTGGGTACTGAGCGCCTGTGTTTGTGTGTGTGTGCAGATCAGTTATAGCATGAGCCTACAGTCATTTGTAGTTCCACATTCATCATCTGCTGGGTTAAAGAAATATCCCAAAGGCTCTTACATGCAATACTGTATTAATGTGACACAACTATTTAAGGGTAAGTGCATATGTGTGGCATGACTACTGAAACTGGTGTTATCACACCAAAAGTGACCCTTGCATCTAGACATCATCTGTTTTGTGTCTCTCTCTCACACACACACAAACACACACCAACACGCACACACCAACACACACATATTTATGCACAAACAGGTCTGCTGGATTAAGCAGGACAATGCATCTGTAATCATAACTGTACACAGCAAAGAGCCCAGAGATAATGCATCTGTGTGTTACTGCCTAATCCTTCCCCCCACACGCTAAAATCGCTGTGTGCCACATGCTAATCCGTCCCTCAGGCGCTCCTAACTTTTATTGTAATTAACAACCGCACAGCTCCACTGAATCACACAGAGATAGGGAGGAGATGTGGGAAGGGAAGGGGTGGAGTGATGAATGAGAGGAAAGTTTGTTGGGGAGGAGAAAGTTGAACTTGAGTGATGATGGAAGAATGTGTTTGTTTCACTGGGATCTGAACACTAGAAACACCAGAAAATTGTGATCATAGTGCACATCACTCTGCAATAGTTTGCTGCTCTACTGAATATACTGCAGTGATTGTGAATTGTAAGCCTTTAAATTTATTGTGGTGTTTGGTGTCATGTTCTCACAGCTTCATATTACAAAGTAGAGAACCAATTTTGAGGTTTGGAGTTCAATATGTTACCTTCTCAGTGAAAATATTCTCCTCTGTTGTTTTGAAAGAAGAAACAAAGAATTGCAGCCAGACATTTGATTACTCATTTACAAAGAAACAGAGGTATAATTTCACTTGCTAGGTGCTCTCTAAGCCAGACGAAAACAATGTTGGCTTGACGAAGATGACTTCCAAAACATTGTCATTACTAGGTTTGGATCAATTTAACTGTGATGAAAAACAACTGCTACAGACTGATTTATGTCCCTTTGGAGATGCTTGTTGTTTTTGAAATGCACAGAATGTTTAAAAAGCTGCAAAAGCAAACCTGTTGAAGGGGAGTTGCAGAAAAAGTTGTAGAAAATGACCATGCATTCAGAAGTTGACTTTGTTGAAAGAATGAAACTGATTTTGTGTCAGGTTATGTAATGCATTTTACATGTTTCCCAAAGCTTGATTTGTATCTTTCTTAACCTTTAATACAAGGCTAAGGCTCCTAGCCTATATATTATCTATATATTTACTCAATATTAGAACAGTATCATGGACATAAGAAACAAAATAAAGAAAGCACGAGTGTCAATTGTGAATAAAAAGAGTCTGTGCTATAGAGTCTGATGATTTGGGGCCTTTGTTCATTTATGAAGTTTTATGTTGGCAACAACAAGGACCTCAATTTTGTAGCACTACTCACCACCTCTTCTTTTGACAGTTACCATGACGTCTCTTTTTAAAATGCTCGCTCCAGTTTTGCTTTTATTTGATGGAATTTTATCAATGAAATGGAAAAATGGGAAATCACGAAATTAAGTGTGGTTAGTTTCTTGTTTGCATTGTTGCTTCCACTTGCAGTAGTGGCCAAAATAATCAGAACACCTGACAGATCTCAAAATATTGACCTTTTCTTTGCCTCCAAATCACAATCATGAAACATGACTTTTTGGCTGTGCTTTTTCTGAGCACAGCAAATCTCAATTGAGTCCTGCTGTTTCTGTCACTTAATTTTAACTTTTAGATTTGGTTTGCCCACCTTTTCCAGCACGTCTCTGGCAGTGTCAACATATTTCCTGAGAACTTCAACTCTTATGTTATTTCACGCATTCTTCAAGTCAAACCAAAAGCTTCCCTTTGAATGTTTGATAGATCTGTCCAATTTATTATCTAACTCACTCCAAATTTGCTTGATGGGGTTGAGGTTCCGACTTATATGGGTCAGTTCATCCTTTTGAATGTCCCTTTTTATGACTAAAAAGACCTTAATCTTCTTATGATGGTCCTATTCTATGGCATATGCAGCATCATGACACCCAGTGGTGACTGCTCTAAGACTGCAGGGGAAAAAAACAAGTGGTGAAATATGCATCCATGTGCGTACATTTCACTGACTAAATATGCGCTAGAATGCGATCATCTTTTGTTCAGCATCAGCTACTTATCACAGGACACCGACACAACTTCCTTCTTATTCATCCCTGCAGCGTATTTTGTTACACTATATTTCAGTTTGAATTGCACTGGTCACTGTTGTATGCCTAACACTATAATCCTTCATGTTTTTTATGCACAGAAACTGCATCAACAACCCTGTGTATGTGTGTGTGCGCTTGTGTGTATGTTGATGTGTGTGTGTGTGTTTGTGTGTGTGTGTGTGTGTGTGTGTGTTTGTGTGTTTAGACCCAACTCGTGATTCTTGTTAGCTACCCTTATTGTCACACTTTGTAGAATGTTTTCCTTCCTCTAAACGCCCTGACCTCAGTGATCCTTCACCCTGTCTGTTTTCCCCTCATTTTAGTTTCCTTCTTGATTTATTTGTATATCCAATTACCCCTCTCATCTCCTATTCTTACCATGGTGCGCCATGTTTTCTAAAAGTTTGTCTCATGCTGTCTTGCTTTCTGCTGCTCTCCAGCGTTCCTGTTTCACTGATTTTAATTTCCTCCTAGGCTGTACGAGGGGAAGGAGCAGGCAGAGTTTGAGGACTCACTGAGGAGGCTTTTTGAGTCCATCAACAGCCTGATGAGAACAGACTACACCGGCACTCTGCTGCTCAGGGTAATCATGCACATTCACCGTGCACCTATACTCCCCCTCAATACACCTCTCGAAATCCCTCTCATTTCTGTCCTCACCCTTTTTGCTGCTTCTTTTTTCCACACCTACCTGTCTCTTGATCCCACTCCTCTTCATGCTTCAACCTCCATGATAGGATTTTTCAATCTGATTCAAACCATTTCTACTGCTTAATGTCTTCCTCTCATTCTCACTGCTGCCACTGATGCAGATGTTCGGGCAGAGGGAAAAGTTTTGCTGATGGATGAGTGGTGCTGAGAAAAAAAAAAAAAAGCTTTTCTTTTCTCACACCTCATGAGAAACCGTTTGACAGTAGGGTGCATGCTATTAACAATGTTTACCTGTTGTGTGTGGATTATCAGGTTGCTGCTCTCAAGTACCTTCCAACTGTCCTGCACGACGTTGAGAAAGTGTTTGATGCCAAACTCCTGAGGTAAGCTAGACCAGAAAGACACTCACACACCTTATCTTTGGTCTCAGTCAGGGACTCTGACAGAGAGGATGTATGGCAGCTTTTAGATCTGCCCAGCTCAGGTTTTCCTCTTTGCTTTGCTCAGTCACCCTCATCTCTTGGTCCGCCATACATTCCATCCTGTTCCAGACTTACTTTCTCTATCGAGTGATAAAAATCTCATCAAACTGCCATAAACACAAGGACATGCGCTCAAACACACCCTGTACCTCCTCTGCGTGCCCCTGACT
Organism: Thalassoma bifasciatum; assembly: GCA_008086565.1. Lineage (NCBI taxonomy): Eukaryota > Metazoa > Chordata > Actinopteri > Labriformes > Labridae > Thalassoma > Thalassoma bifasciatum. Next base: position 308,317 of record RPOG01000107.1, on the reverse strand, counting down.
AAAATGACAATTTCAGTGAAACCATCAAACCAAAGCCATTTGAACCACGTATCTTTTATTTCCAGCCTCCTGAAGAGTAAAATGACCAAGGATGGCTTATTTAACCTCTTTGTGACCCAGAAAGGTACTTCAAATTCAGTGTAAAGCCCTGGAAATGACCCTGGTGTAAAATCTACTTTCTTAAGATAGATATTTCGGACACTTTATTTCACCTCGAGCAACTTCATAACTTAACGTGGATCTGTTCTTTCATCCTCACAATTTTTCGTTTCACCTCTCATTGACCGCTGTGTTCTATACTGTGTGTGTATGTGTGTATATGTGTGATTGTCTGCCATCCTTGTCCCTTAAGTGGCTCCATGTCAACACAACATCACAAAGGTGCTACCCTAAACACCAACCTCCCACACATGATGATGATGGGCAGAGAGCAGTCAGCACACATATTATCACTTTTGTCATTCATTCTTCTCTTTCCACACGCAGTTACCGCCCTTACTGTGTGACTTCTGCACTTTTAACACACACATGCATAAACACGGCAGAGCCATCTGAACTTGAAAGTAAAGTCCCCAATGCATTCCTGATCAGAGTTGCCTCCGGCAGACTTTCCAAAAGAAGCCTGTGTGAATTACAATCACCGTGCATGAGTCGAACATCAAAGCTTTGCCTCGTCTGAGCAGTCCAACTCTAACACCTTGTAAACTCACCTGGAGTGTGATTTAGAGTGTATACATTGTCATCTGTGAATGTGTTATGTTTGCTTTGTGCACCCTTTGCATATCCATGTGGGAATTGTCTGACATTTTTGGTTTTAATTAAATTCAGCTCAGATGATCAGTGGCCGTGATAAGTCTGCTCTGAGCCTCTGTGCTCCTGTGTGTCCTTGTGCCAGGTTATGCACATCAGAAGTCACACAAAGCTTTTTGTTGTGGTTGAGTTTGGGAGAAGAGGAGGTGTATTTTATTCTTTTATGCTATTACTGAAAGTGCTTGCATAACCTTTGTCGCGTAATTTAAGGCGACAGGGACAAAGTGACAGACAGACGAAAAAATGAAGACAAAGGGTTCGCCCTACTCTGAGCATTCAATCTTTTAAAGTGGCACCGGGGCTCGCAACAAGCCTGTTTAATTATTATAAAATTGAATTTGGGGCAGAGGATGACTCAAACCTGTGTCTTCATTAAAGCGTGCTTAGACTTTGGCTCATTTGTTTTCATGCAGCACATCACCACTCTGCTCCTGTCTACATTGCACCCTGTTCCAACCTTTGCTTCTAGTTATTGCATATTTTATGACTCCAAAAGAGAAATGTTTAGAGCTTGACTTACAAAGATATATTTTTTTTCTATCTTTGAATCAATTACATGAAAGGAATAAATTGTTCCGTTTATTTTAAGTGCACCATGTGCAGTTACTCGGGGAAAGATTATTCATGGTGCCCATTTCTAGGAAAACAGGCCTGTTGTTCCTTCTCTGTGATGTTCTTTCTTGCTGTTTATTCCACATCTTTCTGCTTCATGTTTCCAGCCAATTGCTGCATGACTTTTATTCCTGCATTCCTCCGGAGAAACTCCAGAAACAGAAGGTGGCCTCCATGACTGAAATTGTCAGCAGCCGACTCTTTCAAAGTAAAGGTGTGTCATTTCTTCTTAGTTTCACTATCCAGCAATAAGGTTCTCACCAGCAGAAAATATAAGTATATATTTTTTGACAAACCAATCAGAGACATGCACTGTACCAACAACCGCCAACGTAAATCCCTTACAGCATTACAGCATTAGTTGCTTTTCACTTAAAGGTTGAGATCACATTAAAAGGTCTATTATACAGTGAGTAAGTCCTGCCCTGCTACAGCACAGGCCAGACAGCTGTTCTCACCGTACTTTATGATCAGTGAGGGGGTTCGTTGCTGTAAAGGTTTTATCTTGGTGCAGCACAGTGGATAAAAGTGTGCTGCTAATACTGCAGGGGTAATGTTCCAGTCTCTGTAGGGCAATCCAGTTAAGCACTCTGGATAAAAGCATCAGCCAAATGGGGAAGGACGACACTGGTGTTAACGTATTTATCTCTATTTGGTAATGTACTCACATGTCAGTTTGAGTTATGAAAGCGAGACTTGACTGACATGCCACACATTTTCTGACCTTGTCTTCTTAAATGTGCACATATACCTGATTTACCTTATTTATTTGTTTGTCATGATAATTCTAAAGGGAAAGCATGAAGAAACTGTCTATGCACATATTATATTATATATAATGCATTTTCCTGCATTTTTGAACCACTTTTGTCTATTAAGATGCAGGAAATTTGATTTTGAGGCAGAAGTACACAATTTCAGTTCACCACTATTGACCTCCACTGACATTTTATTCACTTCAATGGACCTAAATCTGATGCTATCATAATAAAATCAGCAAGAGCGGCTCCTATTAATGTACCCCTCCTCAGCAACCATAAAGGTCACTACAAGTCATGCATGCTGAGGTTAAATAGTCTTGAGGCTAAAACGACATGAACTTCAACAGATTTGGTAGTCATCGGCAGTATCTGATGGTTTTTTTTGTCCTTGCAGACTGAGAATGTCAATGAACCATAAAATGAGTACACCATCACATCTCAGCGGGTGTTGGAGATGAATATAAAAAGATGAGATTCTTTTTTTTTTTCAATATTGAAGCCAGAGGTGGTGCACGCCATTTGTCATCGAGAAGTGATATTACTCAGAGTTAACATGAAGTGTTTTAGGTGAAACTGTATGAGGTGTGCCAGTTCTTGAACCGTCTTCTCTACTTCACTGTGATTTTAAATGAATGAGAAGTAATCGCCAGGGACATACGAGTTAGTCTGTATTGCACCTTTAAAGTGTTCACTTCACATCAGTGATCACACACACACACTGTCCCCAATCGAGTTCACCCCCTACCTCTGTTCAGCCCTATTATGTCGGTCTAATTTGCTTGTAGTGGGCTGATAAGTGGTGCTTTCCCTCCACACAGGACCACAGTGATGAATAGAGTGGGGTAATGTTGTGTTGCTGGATAATGGGGAACCGATAAGGGGGGCCAATAATCGCACCTCTGCAGAGCAAACTGAAGAAATGGGAGTAGACTGTAAGTGATTGAGGAAGACAAGATATAGTGTGAGACAGAAATAGGTCTGAGATGGGATACATGCTGTGCTCTGCTTGACAGATTCAGTCACATCTTGGACCGTGCCCTGTGTGCACTGAATGCATTTGCCCACACAGTCTGCAGACGCTAAGTTGTATTTGTTTAAGAGTAAAAGATGGCACTATATTCCTGTGTGAGTCAACTTACTCATTTTTGTGTTTTTGCAGTGTTGCATGCTAAATAGTTGCTTGTACTCCCTTTAATACAATTTTGCCTAGTGTAACAGTGGGTCAACTCATCCGTCAGTCAGTGCCAGCTGAGTTGGTAGCTGGTCCAGGATACAGTCTTTAGGTATTGATCCTGGCTTGGGTGATTGATTCCCCAGGGATCTGAACAGCGAGCTCGGCCTACTGGCTGGCTGTCAACACACTCAGAGTCACACTCTGTCACCAGGAGAGGAAGGAAAAAGGGAAGAAGTGATAAACGCAGCTTAAGAGTGAGAGATGGAGACGACAGTTTGGAAAAGAGAGCGGCGTACTAAAGAGGAAATAAGCAATGTGATTTATGGTGTGAAGCCAAAATGCTTTATGTAGATTTTAGCAAAGTAGAAACTCTGAATTACCAGTCAGTATTTAAAAGATAGATGAATATCCTGTGATAATTTTGGAAATGAAGTTTTGAAAATGAGTTTTATCTGGCCTGAGCTCATAGAGTGTTTTGAGGTCCTGCCTCGAGTCATTTGCAGCATAGTTTTCTGAAATAGTGGAAGTGTCTTTAAGAAATAATACTTAAATGCAAATGAACACATGATGGAGTGGGGATTCAGTGTTGGTAGTGGAGAAAACAAGGAGATGAGTAGTAACAGAGAGGGGAAAAAAAAGAAATAAAAAGGAGTAACAGTGTTAAAGGGATGGACTGAAAGATGGAAAAATCATTGTTGGAAAGAGATAAATTGAGACAGGAAAGGAAGGGAACATGACATGATACTTGGCAAAGGTGGAAAAAGGCAGGAGAATAAGTAAAGGGGCAGTGAAAAAAGATAGATGGCAAAAGAGCTGGAGAGAGAAAGAGGTTTGTTTACAAGAAGGAAAAAAGGGATTTTTGGACGGATAAAGAGTGGAAAGAACAGGTGAATGTTTGTGCTGGGTGAAAACAAAATAGCTTGGGGAAATTTGAAACGAGAGAGTGAGAGAAAAAGAGAGAGACTGGTCTTGTTTGCCATTAAACAGTCCAAAAGTGATTAAAGTTTAAGGTCGGCTTCACACTCAATCTATCAACAGTAGTGCTCGCTGTTAGCCTGTGATAGCTATCCCCTCCTCCGCCTCCTTCCCCACCCTCCTGTGCAGTACTTATTTATTTATCTGTTCATTTATACACCGCTCCTCTCCATCTCGATCCCTGCTTCACTCAGCGAGGGCTGACACTCAGGCTAATTGAGATGCATTTTAGCATTGGGATGCTAATCAGAGGGCTTGTATGCCATGGTGCCATTGGCCCAGGACGCTGAAATATGCAGCAGTGTAAAATTATATATTTATAATATCTAATGGCCTCCGGTGTCCTATCACTGCACTGCAATACATATTTAATAACCCTACCTGACTGTCTGTCTGACTGTCTGTGTGAGCGGGCCTGCCAAACTTGCTCTCCAGGGAAAAATGTCAGCCACTGACAGAGCAGAGGTGGGAGGATTGAAGGAGATGGCAGAAGTGTGTGTTTGTGTTTGTGTGTGTGTGGGATGAGGAGATCACTTGCTAATGTCCTGAATATTTGGATTAGATAATGTTTGGGAGCATATTTTTCCCTAATTATTATAGAGCTCCTCAATTTACAGGCTTCATTTTCAAAAATTAAAAGAAGAGGGAAGAATACATAATGCAAAAATTCTGGTGGCAGTTCAATTCTGTATGCGTTATTAGCTCTGCAAAAAGCCTACGTTTGAACCCATGCTTATTTTGCGAACTGTTGATTTACTTGGTATTGTCCAATGATAAGCATCCAATTGGAGTTTTTTTTTACCAAACACGAGTTTAAATACTGCAAAGTCCTTTACTGTAAGAAAAGATCATTCAAAACAAAATGTGTTAGGCAACAACTTTTGTCAGCAGAAAGGAAAACATTGAGACAGCCTGGGTAGAAAGAAGTTTGAATGAGAAAAATCTCTGTGCATGCACAATATGCAGGGTTTTTGTTGTGTTTATTGACTTAAAGTGAATGCATTCTCCTTTTTTAGATTGAGGTCCTGTCACATGGTCACTTGCACTCATTTTTCTCCAACACTTGTTTGTATGCAAATGTATTTGAGTGTTTGTGTTTATTTGGGTGTCCAACTTACTGCATTTGCTCACCATGTGTTCTCTTGACTGGTTGGCTCTCTCATGACTGTTTGCTTCCATGGGCAGTGTTTGAAAGGACTGGATTTTTTCCCTCTCTCAAAGATACTCTGATTTATTCAGCATACGCTCCTGGGATTACGGGCTATGCCAAGCACATATTGTATGCACACACACACAGTTTCATGCAATACACACATGCACACTCTGGCACACAAGCACAAATACACATTCGCATCATGGTAATCTGGTTTTGAGACAAAATTAAATTTACAAGGCGCATTATGGCTCAATTTAGGCAAATTATAATTCTGTCCTGCAATCACTGTGACAGATTGAGAGCATCAACGGCAAAAAAGGGGATGAAAAAAAAAGAGCGAGATCAGGGGGAGTGAAGAGCAGAAGGACAGACGGATGAGTCTGTCATTTTGTTTGCCCACTCATCTCCCAAAGCTGGTCCAAGTCCCTGATTCAATCCACTAACTCTCTGGATTTCCCTTGCCATTTCTCTCCCTCTTATCTGTACAGTTGAAGAAGACACAGTGCTCATGTAACCCGTCTTATGGAACATGTCTAAGAGATAAAGGAAAGTATCATGCAGTTCAGTGCTCAATAAGAGGAACTGCTCTGGCTGTGACATAAGCAAAAACCTTCCCATCATACAGAAATCAGGGAAGCTGCCTTGCCTCTGGGGTAAAAGTGTTGGAAACTGTAAATTAATCTTTCATATAAACCCATATTAACACAGGATCTTATTACTTAGATTTCTTCGTTTTGCTGCAGTGCATTATGCAGTATTGTTGACATTGTTCACACCAATGTATACTTCCCCCTGCTGCTGTGATTACTTAACAGATGCATGTCAGGGCTTGATGAATATGGATGAGTGATGTACTGCACAGTTATTATCGTCAGGGTTTAATCAGCGTTGAGTGATCTCGGTCGTCAGCACATTCTCCACCAATCACTATTAGCGAGGGGTCACTTTAGGCCTCACTCATAATGATACCGAATATGGCTGTCTACCTTTGGCTTTTAAGGGGACTTAAGGTGACAAGTGAAAGATGGATACTTCTACTACTTTATTTCATTTAGCATCAGACAGAAGCTCTTTTCCTCTGAATTCACAACATCCAAGTTGGGAGCTACATGCTCTAAAAACATCATCCTGCCTTCGTCCAGGTTGGAGAAACTATTTTTCCCATAAACTCAAAATGGCAAAATACAACTGTGGTCAATAATATGGAATATCGTATGATGTGAATTTTATGTCTGTAGAGCCAGGAATTCTGCAAGAAAACTTGAGTTAAAAACGCTTGATCCTTTGTTAATCTCTGAAGAAGTCCCTCAAGATATTACATGGGAGTTAATAGAGGCAGCTGCTTGGGTTTGCATGACAGTTAGCCTCCTTTGACAGAAGCTGAACAAAATTACTTACGTCTGATGCCTTATTTGTGTTTGTGGAGTGAAATTTGTGGCAGTGCTGTGAGTGTGTCTTTCCAGCAAGTTTCCCGGTTATTGCCCCCCTCAAGCTCAGTCTTCAGTTTCGATGTTTCACGCTAAGACCCAACATTCTGCCAATGCACATCAATGGAAAACTGCTTGAAGGCTTGAGAAACTTCGTGGCCTTTGAAGGTTCTTTGTGAAGAAACCATAAAACCAGCTATAAAGAAGCTGAAACATACTGAAGAAAGACAAAAATATTGGTTGAACATTTTGATTGTTGAATGAAGTTTCTGGCTGAATGTATGACTGAATGGGAAGGCTTTGAATGAGGCACATAAAGTGTCAGGCTTGTTGGTGAATGTGGCCGGGGGGCTGCAGTTTTCAGTCAATGAGGGGCGCTGTGGGGTTACATATTTTTTGCAGAACCACTGGGTTCGTAATTGTTTTTGGCCATGACTGAATCTTTTGGCTAGATGTGTTTGCGTTTATCTTAAGGTGAAAGCCTGAAATTTGGAGTTGGAACGGCGGTCATCGAGCTTGGGCCCTAATAACAACAATGGTAACAAATCATAGCCAATAAAGCAAGTAACTGATGCATAATTTGAAATACAGCAAAGGCTAAGAATCAGAAGATTGAGTTCAGTACAGAGCATGATGGGAAACAAGGCACCATGAGCTGTTGCCACAAAATTTAAAAATGTTCAAACTAGAGAAATGTTAAAAAAAATTGTCATTAGAACATCTTTATATTGTGAAAAGTCAGACATCAGGCTGTAGTTTAATTTCAAACTAGTAATTAAAACATTCAGCCACTCCCTTGTAGATCAAGTGGGTTTTTTATGCTGATATTATCTTTTGATTGTGTAGGAATGGTGTAAATTCCTAAACTGGAAAGAAAATGTTAAATTCTAACATCAGCTGCTTTCTGATAGGAGCTGAAGGGATGTTAACCTCAAAATATGACACAGCAAAACCAAGATATTTTCTCCTTTTTCTGATGCCTCACTGCCTAGAGTGCATCCTTTCAAGTCTTATACCACTATTCCAGCTTCCCACCCCGACTGTGCCATGACAGGAAAGTTACTGAACACACTGAATGTGGCCAGTTTGATTATTAGGCTGTGTTACTGTCTTGTTGTTTCATTAAACAGAGATGAAAGCTGATGGTAAAACCCTTGAACAGTTAAAAAAAAATGATGTGGGGATATGCATGCGAGGACAACCCTGGGGGTGAGTGGGGCTTTGTAAGCACCCATCTGGGGGGCTTCATTTACTGTTTTGTATTTTAAGCCTTTTTCAAAAGCAGCCGCTCCAGTTGTAATTTCAAAGCTGTCGGCTTTACTGCTGCTCAGAATGTGAGGTTTCCGTGTGTGTGTAACAGGTTGCTTGAAGGTCCAGTGAGTATCGATGTGCACGGATGCTATTTTCTCAGTTTTATAGCGATATTAAGATACAGAAGTGTGAATCATAGAAAACGTCATTGTCATATGGCTGCTCTGAACCCCCTGGCTGTTGCTCTGTTCTGCTGTTCTGTGCTCCTGATGGTCGTCTGTCTTTGTTTATTTCACACCTTCTCTTCTCTTCTCTTCTCTTCTCTTCTCTTCTCTTCCCTTTTCTTCTCTCACGTTTGCTTCTCTTCTCTTCTCTTCTCTTCTCTTCTCTTCTCTTCTCTTCCCTTTTCTTCTCTCCCGCTCTCTTCTCTTCTCCTCCTCTCCGCTCCTTCTCTCTGTGTCTTGCTCTGGGATATTATTTTTGCCTTCTTACGTTTCATTAGCTTTTGTTACATCACATGCTCGTCACGCCTTCCTGTCACCACATTGGGATCGCACTTTGCAAAAATGCAGCACAAACTGTCCACCATACCTGTCAGTGGATAATGAATATAAATAGGATGTTAATTTGTGTATTTTGGGTGTTTGGCAGCAGAGGAGACATCTGCCACAAATGATTTTGGATTGCTGATGTGCTGGCTGACCTAAAATAGCAGTGTTTACATTGGGGCTGTGGGATCCAGATGGTTAATGATGGTGAGAGAAGGAGGAGGTGTCTGTCATTCATTCAGAGTCTGCAGAGATTGCAGTTTGGGAGGATGTGGATGAAACAGAGAAAGGAAAAAAAGGATGGATGAAACTAATGAAGCAAAGTGAATGGAGTTTAATCATTTTGGGAAATGCCTCTGTCTCATCCTCATTTAAATTCTGATCCATGCTTGTGTCAGTGGGTTGATCTTGATGGAAATGCGATATAGAGAGGGTTGGCACAGGACACAGCAGTCTGAGTGTCAACACACTTACCTGTTAATTCATTTGGTAAAGATGTAAATCAGGACAAACAGGACAGCACTGCTTGTTGCTGTCAATTGCTGTTGAAGAGCTTAGCGTCACCTTCCTGTTGTCTGTCAGGTTAGTGCTTCACAACATTTCTGGGACTGCTTGAAGCTTAATGATCCCCTGTGGGATGCTGAGACATTATAAAGCAGCTGTAACAGAAAACACTACGAGTAATGATTTCAACCCTTCAATAAATTTCTGACACTATAAAGATGAAGTGAATAAAAATGTACAGATGGTTTGTAAAAACCCCAATTGCAGGTACACTTTTATCAAATGTGAACAAATGCAAAGCACAATCTAATAACTGAAATCAGATATTGTCTCAACTGGAGCGAGGAACTCTGTGATGTATTACCTTCCCATTAGAGGACACTGGGAATTAGTCTGCCCATCAGTCAAATCAGAAGCAGTGCGATGGTTCACCGCAGGCATTCATTCACCATTGATCTCCTGTGGTTAAAAATGCTTCAGCTACTAACACTAGCTGCAGTCTAATTGGTCAATCAATTTAGTAGTCATGTGGAAGATGGAGCAGAGGAGGACATGGGAGGTGGCAATTAGAGGATGACTCAGTGATGGTGACTAAGACAGGTGGGAAGAATGAGAAAGATATTTACAGGCTGTTAGGAAGAAAGGGCAAAAAGGTAAAAGCTGTGTTTAGAGGACTCACTCAAAGGATTAATCAGGGACTTGTTTTGTAAATAGCACTTACATGGTTAAAAGAATACGTATTGTCATAAATTTCTTGTCTAAATAAGTTTTTGCCTTTTTTGTGGGGGCATAAATACTTAGAGGGAATCATAAAGATAAGTAATTACACTGAAGACAGAATCATTTACTCTGATCGTGTTTACTTTGGTTTTGCTGACAGTGTGTTTCTTCTTATCAGCATCAAAGCAAATATCCAAGTGAAAAATGCACTTTCAGACACCCAGACCACAGCATATCACCATTATTCACAAGTGCACTCCATCATCAGAAACTTATTGACACATATTTTTGGATGAGCACTCACAAATTCACGTATGCAGACAACTTTATGCCTTTTCCTAAAAAATATTACACCACTAAAGCATTTTCAGATGGCTTTCTTGCTTTCACAAATTATTTCTGTCAAACATATTTTACTACCACACCAATTAAACCAGCGATTAAGAGAAGTGGCATCAGGCAGGCGCAGCCGAAATACGAAGACAGAAAATGTACAGCTCTAAATTTCTAATGGGGTCTGAAGATGGAAATGGTGAAAATGAGAGAGGAAGGAGGAAAACAAATGTACGAAGGGGGAGTGGATGAGCAGAGACACCCACAGTGACACAGAAGGATGAAAAACCCGCTGAGAGAGACATTTAGTCATCACCAAGCTAGAAGACAGTTGGCGAGGTCCCAGCCCCCTCTCAAAGCCAGAGATTTACTTGTCGTTGTGCCTCCAAACCCCCTCTTTATCATCCTATCTATCATTCCGGCTTCCCAAAAGCAAGAGGGAGAAAGATAGAGAGACATCTCTGATTTACTCGCCTCCCCCAAACTGAGATCGCATCTCATTAACATGTGCTGTAGTTTATTGTGTTTGGCTGTCAAATGAAGAAATGGGACAGAGAAAGGATGAGCTGGATGCTGAGCCATCAAAGCTGTTCTCTCTCTCTGTGTGCAGTGGTCTGCCAGTGGCGGCTGCTGTCTGTTCTCAAAAACTTAGTAATGTGAACTCATCCCCACTCTCTGGGCTCAGGCACAAAGAGCTTCATGCTTTTACACATCAAATATCTGTAAAGCACCAAATCAGACACAAAAAGGACAATTCACACTTGGAAACACACTGGCATTAATAATGAAAGGCTCAGATCACGGCGTGAATAAACAGACATTTGAAACTGAATTTAGATGACTGCTTGAAGCTCAGATGCTGAATATTTTGTGGATTGTGTGTCAGCACTTGTGTGTATTTCTGTTTTGTTGAGCAGGTGTGTGTATCTATACCTGGTGAAAGCTAGACAAGAGAAAAAAGTCCAAATTCATCATCGCTGCTGCATTGCAGACTTATACACGTAAAATGGTATTATATTACACACACATACACACAACCATTGGTATATTAGTCAATGCTAATTTTAAACATAAGTTAGTGTCCATGTCAAATTGAGCCGTTCCAGCCCAAAGTGGCTTTGAAATGTTTTTGAAGTTTATTCAAATGTGACTAAAAAGCAACTACTGAATTATTTGATTCTTGTTCTTTTTTTCTACTGAGCCTTTTTCACAGTTTCTTTACCACCTCTTCTCTTGCTTTTAGTGGAGCCTCCAAGGTAGCAAATCTCTTTAGGATTCACTCTGACAAAACAGCCGTCGGCAAACTCTACCAAACATAACTCAAGTGGTTTAAGGTTTGAGAATAAGGACAATCAATGATGTTAGACCCTGAAATTCCTGATGAAAGATGTTAGATTTGGCTGAAAGCAGTTCTGATAGGGAAAAAATAGGATGCATAGATTTGATGAAATGCTGGTGAGTGTCAAAAATGTTTACATGTCAAAAATGAAATTAAACTTTAAGTTGAGATGAATTTTTGTGGCAATTCTGGGATGGGGAAAAAATTATGTAACCAAAGGATAAGACATTGAGATCCTGAGGAAGGATGAACGAGACTGCACAGACTACTGCTGCAGAAAAAATAAGATTGCTTAAAATTCGGCCCTCAAACCTCAATGATTTTGTTTATGTTTATGTTTCTTTTGTTTGCAACTAAATTCATTTTCTGTAGCGCCTCCCATGCTTCAGTCCTTTGCCTTCAATCATTGGCATTTCTTGAACTGAACTTGATTCTACCATAGAATCAAAGACAGATGTGAAATTTAAAAGCCAAGAAAATATTAGTAAAACATTGTTCAAAAAATCTGCAGCTTTAAAAACTTAGAAACAAACATATAACTCTACAGTCTGTTAGTTCAATATTTAGCTTAAGGCTCCAAATTTACCATCCAAATCTGCTTAGTGAAAGATGATGAGGCTTTGATTGTTTACACATCCTCATTGATATGAGGCTGAAGAAACACTGAACAAACAAACACAAAAACTGAATTCTTTCCTGTTCTTTCCTTGCAAAGCTACATGAATGTAAAACATTTTTTTAGCAAGTTAAATTTGTATAATCCATCCTGATTTGTTCATGAAGCTCCTTCAAATTTTTAGCAACAGCAGCCCTTATAGGGACCACAAACTGCATCTGGATTGCCAGCAGCAAATGATAAAAACATGAGCTCTGCTGAATGCCTGCCAGGTGCCGTAAATCTGCATTGAATGGCAGTGAAGCAGTATGTTTTAGATCCTTTTTGGATGTGAACGGGAAATCCGTCACGCTCCTGTTCACGAGTCTCTAAGTTTCTAAAATATGAGTGCATTTAATCAATAAAGTTTTTTTTAGTGTGTTTATACTCAACACTGGTGTAGAGAGAAACTTAGCATATAGAATAAAAATAAAAGACTTAGATGAAGATTGCTTTTATGAAGAGCTATGCCAGGAAAACAATACACAGTTCACATCTAACATCAGGTATGTACATTTGTTAGATGCAGAAAGAAACAGATTGCTACCAAGACTGCAAAATCTGCCATCAGAGCACATTTTATCTAAATAGTTGAATTTCTTGACTTCCATTTTTTCATTTTTTTTTGACTCAGTCATTAAGAAATTTCCACCTGAATGAGCCCAGGTGGCTCCTGCATTCACTCTGAGTAAGTGCAGCAGGCACCCACTGTGCTTGATTGGACCAGCTCATTAGGATGTGAGGAAGTATTTTTTTATTCTACTTGTTTTTACACATCACTGTGTTGCCTCTTGCCCATATTTCCTCACAAAGGTTGGAGTGTGCATTCGGTCGCAGTGCAGTGCCCCAAAGAAAGTGTGTCTTGAAATAGCAATCACTTCCAGTGCTCTTACAGGATGACCTAGGAAGCGGCACACCGTATTGGCTGGTGTTCTTACAAGACTGAAAGCCCGGAGGACCATGATGCAGTTCAAAGAATTCACAGAGAAAGCTACCATTCAGGTTGAAGCAGCCACTATTAACATTCCTGATGTTATTGCAGGCCAGGCAGGGTGGAGAGAAATACCTGCAAAATTAAAGGTGCTGCTCTGCATCAGTGAGTGAGGACCGTCAGCCACAGGAGGCAGCCTGTTCTTGTACATTTTGGACCCCCATTTTCCTCTGCTCTAGAGGTGTATTAAATGGAAAGAAGAACCTTGGTAAAAATCAAAACAGACAATGCTTCCTGACAGGTCATTCAAAGCAGAAAGCTTGAGATGTGCAAGCTTTTAGGGAGCTCCTACTTCCCTGAAATTGAAAGATGAAAAGCAGCTGCTGACTGAACCAAAGCTGTTTTACTCTGCATATAATTGCTTCCAGAAGAGCACAAGTTATACAGGGAGCATTGAGTAAGTGTGAGAAGCTGCTAGTTTTTCCCATTACAGCTTAAATTGGTGAGTATATAAATATATATGTCCCTCTGGTGTTGATGGGGTGTGTTGGAAAGTTGACATTATTGGACAAAGTGTGTCACTGGGATAATCACTGTAACAGCCTGTCTTTAAAAACAGACTCGTGAGCATATTCAGATTAGACCCAAAAGTAACTATGTAAAGTTTCCCTCAAATAGAAACTAAACTTGTATTCACACATGCACAAAACTACCAAACAATTTCTCAAAACACGTCATCTACGAAGTCTTTACTCAAAATTTAGTCAAGGATTTTCTGCCAGCCTCTGAGTGAAACTTCTATATCTCTGATGTGATATCATAGTGAAGAATGTTGAGAGAAATTCCCCAAAAGTAGGCAGAGATGCTGGCATCTAAACCATGGCTGTTGCGAACTTTGAAGAGCAACACATAACAGGATGACAGAAAACATCTGAGGTGGCATGAGGAGAATCAATTTCAAGATGAGATAAACGTGATGTCTGCACATCTGTCAGCTTACATGTAGCATTGATAAAGTTTCCAACACCGTTATGGCCAGCACAAGTCTCCGTTGCTTTGACGCTATCGTGTAAACATCACACTGTGGCTCCAGCTGTGATCATTTGATGCCTTTCACGTCTGAGACTCCCCCCCTCTCTTCAGGAGAAACTTCATGCTGTGAGGGACATGGAAGAAGAATCATCTGAAAGATTTCTGTGGCAGAGCATCTAAAAGTTCCTTGAAATTTTAAGCAATGTATCTGTGGAGGAAGATTCAATTTTACTGTCTTCTTTCCCAATCATCTTAACTTGTTTACTTGCATGAAACACTCCAAATGAAAACTGAAAGCATTCATCAAGCCTGTACAATATTTATTGTAAGTCGATCTTTGTGGTCTAAATGTGACTTTTTATGTAGTGCACAGTGTCTGCAGCTCACCTAAAGTACTTCTCTGTGTCCCTGCACATAAATACCAAGGCAGAGAAAATGTGGACCTCGAAAACTGTTACAATTTTGTTTTGCTTGGTTCTGGACACAGTTAAACAAAATTCACGCAGCGTCTATCGAAACAGCACCTCCCTTCCTCTCCGTCAGCTGAAACTCTCTGCTTCACATTCCCTGAACATGTTGCGCTTGAAAATACCGGCTGAATTTATTGTGTGAATCAATAACAAAACAGATGCCAGCGGCGTGGAGGTCATTACACCAGGGAATGGAAGTCCCTGGAGGTTTAATGCTACATCCAACTCACCGGAAAGGAAATGGATTAATCCTGCCACCACAATATCACTTCAAAACACAAGTCTTTGTTTTCTTTGTCTGAAGGGACAAAGGCTGATGAGTTTCAGCTTTGATGGATTAAACAGATTTAACTCAGTTTTGACTCCAACAAAGCTAGCAGCCTTTAGAAAACAATCCTGTAACTCTATTTTTTGTAATTCACATATAAAAAAATGACAGTGATTTCAGACGTAGCGTTTAATTTTCATCTCATCTTCACCAGTGTTTTGTTTAAAGATTATTTAGAAATCTTTTACCTGTTTGCTTCCTCATCCCCCTTCCTCCACTGGCATCTGACTCACCACAAGCATTCAGTGACTCACGCTTTCTCCCCTCGCTGCCTGTTTGTGTGACGGAGTAGATGTTGTGGTGAGGGTCCACTCAGCAGGAGTAAAGGCTTGGCTCAGTTAATAATGGAGCTAACGAGCATCAGCCCAAATGAGCTTTTAATGGGCTCCATCTACCTGCGGCTGTAAGAGAGGGATGGGGCGGACGAGGGTGGTAGTGTGAAAAATATCAAAAGGGTAAAACAGGGAAGGTGTAGGTTAAGGCGGATATTTGGGTAAAAAAGTATTCACATGCACACACAACTTTCTCTTTTATATCTACCTCAATATGTTTAAGTTTGATTGGCAGTTACTAATTTATTTGACCCTTCGGTAACTGATGTAATTTACCTTTTATTCAGTTTGTTCTGATCAAATTGCTACCGCTCTGGACTTTGTCTTTGTTGAATTGGTCACAGCCCTGCTGGCATCTAAACAGGATAAAAGCTTTGAACAAATTGCCAAAGACAAGGAGAATTTAATTTTAAGAATGAATGACTTCATTAATGTAAAACAGCGTGCTGAGACTGACAGTGCATTACATGTCAAACGATTTGTCATTGTCCATTAAACAGTACAGTATATGTTAATGGATTCTCAATGAAGTGAAAAATTTTAAAGAAGAACAATTCAAGGAACAATCAATCATTTCCTAATCAGATAGTTGTAGTTAGAAGGGCATAGAAATAAATTCTCGCTTGATTCGTATTTGTTTGTTGAGGGCAGAGCCAGAGTTCTTTGACCATGGTGTTTAAACTAAGGAAGTGACTTTTGCAGGGATGATATGAAGCATGTCAGGACAGACAGAGTTGGATGTCTCTTGATTGGAAGGTTGGTGGTTTTAACCCAGGGTCCACTGTCCACAATGCAAAGTGTCCTTGAATGTGATAATAAACCACAAGCTGACCCTTGCACTCGGTTTGTGAATGGGATAAGTTACAACTGATGAGCTTTTCACGCAGCAGCTCCATCAGTGTATGAATCTCATGCGAATGAATGAATGAATGGATGAATGAATGAATGTGACTTTTTGGGTAATAAGGCCAACCAACTTGGGAAAGTGTTCCATAAGCACAGAACAATCACCATTTAGCAGTAAACTAAAGTACTCACAAATATTGTTCTTCACCTTTTCTATCCCTACATGGTATTGCAGCTTTGACCACCCACATCAGAGTGATAAAAATGATCATTTTTATATTTTCAATTTTGAAAAACAACACAAGAAATTGATGTTATTTAAATCTTCTTAATCTATATGTATTTAGCCTTAAAGAGATCTACCATTTCACCAAGGAGATTATTTGAGGTACGAACAGAAGTAAATGTACTGCATTAAATTCACAGAGAACTACTAGCGGCCTGTTATATCACAGCCATATGGTTTATTTTAACTTTAGCGAGTCACTGGTTGGGAGACTAAATACTCAGTTATTTAACTCAAAAGATAATCACCATCATCACTTCAAGAGGAAAGATACAAAAATTCTCACACATATATTCCTTGAATTATTCAGGTCTGCTTTGGATTAATTTTCCACTTCATTACTTTTCTACTTTACTCCTTAAGCTATTACCTTAAACTGAAAGAAACCCCCATGGAGGAGCTGTAACTGTTGAACCTCAATGAAAAGTTTAAAAGTGGTTAAGCAATAGCAGCAATTGAACAAAAACACATTAGATTTGTTCAAGTATTGGAGGTTTAATTAGCGCTACAAACTAGTTTCTTTCTTCATTGTTATTCATTATGACATAGTCTGGTGATATATTGTAGGTGCGATGAAATGAACACATGAATTCACTTAAGTTTCAGATTAATAACAGAAGAAATATTTGTTGATGGTGATTGATGGGGTAGCCCCTCTGCTGCCAGAGCAGGGGACATGCATGAAACTGTAAATACACACTTGATTGATGTCACTCTATTGTTGAGCTTGGGGTTAGAGTTGAAGTCTTCCTCGCTGTGCAGTGGCATCATTACTCATACCATTGTGGGCTCAGCTGCCTCTCCAGGTGCTGGCAAATTGATGTAAGGATCTGAGCTTTGGGTTTTAAAGGGCTTTTTTTCAGTGAGGAAAAACTTTAAAGTAAATCTTGATGTTGTGACTGTTGATGTTTGTGTCGAAACTTCTTAAATCATTTTTATCTTTTAGGGCCTTGCCTAAAAGCAGTAAATAAAACATCAGTCATTACGCTTTGCTGCCTCACACCGTCCAATTTATCCTACGGACTGTCAAGTTTATTTTCTGTTGTTGAGAGAGTAATCAGTCCACACACTGAGTCTGTGTTTGTGTGTGTGGGTTTATATCACTGTGTACTGAATATAAAACTATCCATGTGGTTGGGGGTTTTTTTTGCTTATTTTTTGGTCCTAGAGTGCCGTGATGTCTTGTTACCCATGATGCTGCGGGAGCTGAGTGGAGCACTGGCCAGTATGGCTGATGGGCCTCATGATGAGAGGAGAAATAGTCTGGAGCTACTCAACAACATTTTGGAGGTGCTCAGCAGGGACAATGTGGTGAGTCAAATAATGATTTTTGTACAGAAGAACACCAAAGTCTTGTACACGTTTTTTCCAGAAAAGTGCACAGTATTATGAATATAGAGATTCAAGTGCTTATACCAATTTGTACTACAAATGAATATACAATTTCAGGATTAAGTTAAGTTTTCAAATACAATTTATCTACAAAAATGGGTTTTTATTTACTCTAATCACAGTCGATATCCAAGCCCTTATTTGAAGCAGGCTGGTATATGAGACAGAACTTTAGACTTACCTTTATACTTTATCTGTTACCTACAAATTAGGTTTTGATCCATGTCAGTTTTCGATGCTAGGGTCACATATTTACATTTTTAAAGTCTAAACTGGGGTTGTAAGTTGAAGTAAAGCTATGCACAGTGTGTCTTCCAGCATTTGTCCATTGATACAAGTAAAGTCTGACAACATAAATACACTGATAAGATTATGATGCTGATGTCTGTGAACTTAATCTATCCAAATGAACATTAAACTTCAAAAAGTAGAACATCATTTTCTATATTCAGTAAGTTAAGGTTGCCCATGTCAGCCATCTCCCTGCATTTATTCATGACTGGTAATTATTTGAGGTAAATGGCATGTTTTTGATTGCACTCAAAGACAGCCTGGTAAATACTTATGCAATGGAGAAAACAGTCTGCAATCAGAGCTTTCTTCAAGTGTCACCTCATAATTTTCATTTCTTTTCAGCTGTTAAGATTCTGTATGTTCCACCCAGAACAACACAGTGATGACAAGTATTAATTGCTTTTGACCATAGGTTTGTTGTTGTTGTTTCATGATCAAACCTTTGTGGATAAAAAAGGAAAGAAAAGTATGGTTAAATTTAAATGATCTAAAAATGAATGGAATAAAACTTAAAGGTTTTTATAGCTGAAGCAAAAGAGTCAGAGGAAACCTAAGCATGACTCAACTGTTGTTCTGAAACTTTCCAAATGTCATTATTTTGGAAAAGTTACAGGTCTAAAAAACACAGTGGCTATTAAATAAAGTGAAACACTCTACTTCTTATAAGCATCTTTTTGCTAAAACCAATATCCATACCATTCCTGAAAATGTTGTGACTTAAAGTGAGCCTAAAGCTTTTTTCTGTTCAGTCATTCAGTCGTGCAACAAAGCAGGCCTCGATCAATTAGAATCTAATTGATTTTGTTTCATGTGGGCTCCCACATGTTGACCTTTTAAAACAAAATCCAGTTAGCTCCCCAACTAAACCTTTTTAATGCCTCCAAACACACACAAAAAAACAAATGTCTCTCCAGTATCCAGCCAAGGAGCTTTTAATTGCTCCTGCAAGTTGTTAACAGCCTGCTGAGGCTTTAGGGTGAAGGCTTGGCTTTTTTCAGCTGTACTCATTTTGATGTCACTAATGAAGCAGAGAGAGACAGAGAAAAGAGGGGAGTGAATATGATTACATAAATTTGTGTCAGTTGGGGTATTAAACACAACGGGTGGCAATGATGGAGTAATTGACAAAGACTATGCATACCTTTGTGTTCAGACTATGAAACCAGAGACACAAAGCCTCAAACTGTTTTCTCCAACACAAGAGTAGCATGTATAATGTGCGAGCAGCTTTAATGCAACCCTATGTTAAAACTCTTAATACGTGGCGTCCACATGTAAGTTACATTTCTGCCTCTCAGACCCATAAAACATTTTTTGAAACTTTAATCTACTAGCCACATTTCAGGACACTTTCCATGTCATTTTTTGCTCACATCACAATTTTACACCCATTTCAGTGAGAATAAAGTGCAGTTATGAACAATAACACTTATAACTTAAAACTAGTAGCTAACTGATAACACAAAAAACACAACCTCCTGTAGTAAGACCAAGTTTAATTTTTAATGTATTAGATCTTATTGATCCTATATGGCAAGGAAAAATAAAAAGTGCATAGCAGACAAATGCAGGAGTCTGAAGAGGTTAAATAGACACTTCATGATAAAATTTAACATTTTCACAGCTTGTTGACAAAAGGTTGATGTTGCTTTTTTCCTGAATACTGCACATGATTTGATGTTCTCCCATGTGTTCTTATTTCAAGGCTAAGAGTCATGCATTCATTTGCATAATTAGGGCCTCAGTTGAGTCTAGGGACAGGTGCATTGTAGCTGTTTGCCAGGAGGCCAAAAGACCGTCTTAGTCCTCCTCTCTCAGCTGTTGCCTTTTGAAAGCTACCTGGTTATCACATTTGTTGTTTCGACTTCAAACACGGCTCTGAGTAGCTTCCTATTCCCAACATCTATCGTCTTGAAGCAAATAGTCGCAAATCATGCTCTTCTCATTTATCCGATTTGAATACAATGGGGATGAAGCTGTGCGACATCAAAGCAAGATTTGTGTGCCTTACCTTCAGAGAAAGTGGCTGCTGTGTATTTTTCTGCATTAATAAGATGAACTTTGTTTGTCTCTAAATTGTACAATCCTCACACATAAACCTGTTACTTTTAGAGTTAACCTTAGTTCTGATGTGAAATTTGTGATAAAATTATAGAAAGAAAACATTCTCTGAGACACACACAGACACTCTCTATAGTACAGCTGATGAAACCCCTCACACAGCACCTCTGCAAGGCCCTTGTTCTTTATGCTGCACTGCTTTTTGTACAACTCAGACACTGGTATTTACCCCTGAAAAGCCTCTTTCTCATTCGCTCACAGTTGTGTTATTGTGCCCATAAAGCAAGGTATGGATTAGAGTTTAAAAATTGACTGTGAACAGGAGTAATGAGGGCCAGTGAAATAAATACCGTTGCATGCAAGGAGGATGACAAACAGTTGACGGGAAATTAGGACAGAGAGGTAACAGCTACACAGAAGAAGCTGATGACATTAGCTTCATAGACAATACGGTGGATTTTACAAGAAAACTACACAGGGTTTTCAAGACAGTGCAATCTACAAACTGGAATAACAAAAGAAAATTGATGGAAGTAAAACAAAAGAATTAGAGGAAGAAGAGGTGATAGAAGATTGTCTCACAATCCTCTCTCTTTTTGTTTTTTTGCCATCTCTCTTTCCTTGTTGTACCTGATTAAGCTGTCACCCCACAGATGTCTCCAAACTAGAGAGAGATGCAGAGAGAGGGACACAGATAGAATAGAAGACGACACAGTAGACAGATGCTTATGTCTGTGGGAGTGTTGGTGCTGAATTTACAAGTAACTTATGTGTCTGTGTCTTTATGTTTGTGCATGTGCGTGACGAGGGATGCTGACAGAGAGAGACACGAGAGATGTTTTGTTTTTTCTATCCCTTACCTCCAAACCTTGTTTTCTTCTTTCTTTTGTTTCCTTAAGACATTTTGCCAGCGGAGATGATAAAGTGGTCTGGCTTCAGTGTAAAATAAATGAACAGAATATCGACTTTCATGTGTTTCAGGAAAAAGAGAAGAAGAGAAACCATTGTGTCTCATCTCTTGTCTTCCTTCTCTCAGATGACGATCTCTTTCCAAGAGACCAAAATATCTTCAGTGAGCCTGAAAGATTAAAGCTTATTTAGGATCAACAGCTGCGCCACAACCCCTCAATGCATGTGTATGTGTGTGTTCGTGTGTAGGTGTGTTTTAGTTTTAGAAAGTATCAAATGGTATCTGAAATTCACACACATTTAGATGCACTCATCCTGTGGCTGTGAGTCAGTGCATTGAATATGGTTAAATCTTGATGACCTGATTTCTCTGTAGACCTTCAGATCATCTGCCTGCCTGTCAGGCCAGCACACACACATATACACACACACACACACACACACCCACACACACACACACACACACACACACACACACACACAAACTTGGTGACACATGCACACTCACACTCAGAGGAGGGAGTTTTGTGTAGAGGCTTTTGATCTCCCGTGCTTTTTACCTACTTGTGGTATTTTTCGGACTGTCATGTTTCCATTTCATGCTTTGCTGATGAGTTCATATAAAGTCAAAGTATCAAAACACATATGTGGGTCAGATTATGCAAACGAGGGCACACACACACACAGACACAAACACACATAGGAGCCTTGCAGCATTAACACTGAGGTGTGTAGATGTAGCAGATGCTGCATCTGTGAGTTACTACCCCCAGGCAGGTCTGACTCAGCTTCCATTCACTGACTTCACTGCACCAAAGATACAGTGTGTGTGTGTGTGTGTGTGTGTGTGTGTGTGTGTGTGTGTGTGTGTGTGCTTGCATGCACAAATGCGTACGTAACGTGTGTGCAAGAATTTGAGTATGAGCTGCGGCACTTTGAAGGTGCTTATCTAATATATGCATGCTTACTTTTCTAAAGTGGGATATAAGGTGTTTTTTATGTGAGTCATCAGGCAAACCCCATTTCTCTTTAATTACAGTCTTCATGGGTCATCGGTAATCAGTTTGATCCTGTCATTCTTTGCAAAATAAAACGCCAAATTAGCACCTTTCAAATAATTGCTTAATAATTACATTTTTATGATTCAATTAGAAAGTTTCTTTCCTCGGGGGTTTTAATTACAGTAATTCTTCAGTAATAGTGATATTGGAATTGTGATAAAAGCTGTGGGATCATCAACAATTTATTTATCTTAGTATGGAGATATCTGTCTTTTTAACTGTTTTAATAGCAACAAATCAAGTGTGTGCAGTTTAAAGTGAAAGTATAGAGAGAAGGTCCTAGCTTCACTGATACGGAATAACAATCAGTGAGGCAGATGATAAAAAACTATGGTATTTCAAGTGGAGAAGAATTTTAAACCCAACATGTCTGAACAGGAAAGTAACATGGATGGATAGGCATCCCTTGTTTCATGATCCACAACCATCCATCCATCTTTACAGGCACCAACAGTCTTTGGACTGAATAACAAATCTGTTACTCTGAGAAGAGGTCATAAGAGGTTTGAACTGCAAAACAAACAAAACCTAAAGACAGGACAAAATTTTACAGAAGAGAAGTTCTGAACTGTCCCTTGAAGCACTTGCGCTTTATGCTTGAATGGGCACTTCTAGAGGACAAAGAACTGTTTTAAATCCGTGTGTGTTCACTTGAGACAGTCTTACAATAGTTTCTTCTTTGTTTATTTTCTCCTCTCCATCCTTCTCTGTCATTCCCTCCTTTTTGCCCTGCCTCTCTGCTTCTCACAGGGGAAAACATTTCAACACGTCCAGGACATTGTGGTGTCTCTGCTAAGGATCATAAACCAGACAGTCATCACCATGGGTCGAGAGCACGCTCTTATTGTAAGTACAACTTTACATAAGCACCTCCCACTCCTGACTCTCTTTAAATAGTGTCATTAACTCCAGAACAGCCTGTGTCTTTTTCTCTCTCTCCTTGTTTGCTCTTGAAATTGTATCATTAAAAGATCCAACCTTCAGTTTATCACTCTCTGTAAGCAATATCATGCTCAATCAGAAAATATGTCAACAACAAAAAGGTTTATTTAAAATACACACTTTTATTGTACATACAAGAGGAAGATCAGGAAGAGAGGGGCATCATGGGAGCTCACAGGCTGTTTTCATTAATTAGCGAGTTTGGTGTCATCCAGGACGCTAATTTGTGGCATCTTGTCTTCTAGCAGCTGAAGTAGGCCCTTGTGAGATTTGTGGTTATGCTCAAACTGTTACGCAGTTTGCTAATGGTTGTGTTCATGGTTGCGAAAAATGACAGAGTAGATGTGTTTTTGCAACGGAGATGGATCCATGGAGATGTTTTTTGCTGATTTTAAAGTTTCAATAACAGGTTTGTCAAAGTATAACAATTATTACTCTTTTACCTGTTTTATCTTGCTAGAAAGTTTTTTAATGTAAAAATGGTCCCCTGCATGATAGAGTATACAGATTATTTGATATACATTTGATTTACAGGCCTGCAGGTTCTGTCTTAGACTTTTACTGATGTATGTAGCCAGATGAAATAGCTGGTGTGAGTGTACTGAACGCTGAAAAACAAATAATGCAGCAAGTTTATTTTGGGATGATTATCTGTTAAATTTCATGTAATCAAAGCAATGATCATTTTTCAAACAGGTTGTTAAAGGATTAGATATTTTGGGATCTGTCCATAGTCGTTTGGCAGTACTCAAAATCTGCTTTTTCTGCCCTCCACTTCTGTATAATATGTGCATGTGATTCACACATAGATTCAGCCTTAATGGAAATTATTCTAAATGAATAGGAATCTAATAAACGTATTTTGCAAACACTGTTACATCTCTAAAATATAGATAATGACCAACAGCTAACTGTGAGATTACCACTGGTCTACCCCAGGTGGACAGGTATGTCAGTTTTTGGAGTAGTTGTGTTCTCTGAATGCAGATTGAAAATGTTTTAAATGTGTGCCTCTTATGCATGTATTTGGATTAAAGTGAATGTGTATAAATTAGCGTAGAATTAAAAATACATTTTGGACGATAATAAAGGACAGAATCAACCACTCTGTCAGACAGCAGTAACAGAATTTTAACCATCTGACAGGGCTTGTCAGTATGTGATCAGGTGCCATCACATTGTCTCTTAATGTATTCTTGGTACAATCAGCACGCACCGCTCCAAAAGCCTGATACCCATCCAGCCGGCCGGCGGTGTCTTTGTTTCCAGAGAGATCATCAGCTCGTTGAATGCGTATCCACTCAGCTCTTGGGTTGTTGCTACATTGAATTATTGGCTGCTCTGCTCTCCAAAGCCACAGTATTCCTATTAGCCAGTTGATTCCAGATTTGTCCCGGCTCCCGTGCTTATTGCTGTAGTGCAGCCAAAGTTATTGTGAAAATTCATTCACAGCTGTAGGTGTGGATTCACTCTTGGCTTAAATCTGTTCACACATCTATCCATCTGCTTAGACAGCCACTCAACCAAGTGACACACAGTATGTCCATGTGCCATCCAAGGTGCCGATTCTTCGTCTTTGTGCCACAGAATTGTTTTGGGGAAAACTTAGAGTTAATCTCAAACTATCCAATAAAGCGGGTTAACTTGGACTTAGATTGATCTAAGAGGAGAGTTTAGCAGCTTTTTGGTCCCTGACATGCATCTACTTGCTCCTCAATCGGACCCCTAGCCCGGAAAATTTTTCTGCTGATTTCTATAATAGGTAAACAAACCTCACACCCCCAGGACCATGCTGTATTCCAAAGCTGTGTGGTCGTCTTTCACAATCCTTTAATCCTGCTTGTTTTGTTTCCACAAAGTTCATAGCCACCAGAAACACTTCTTTCTGAGCTTCTTGACTCGAGTTTTGGTGCTGGGGCGGCTCACGGTGGAAGAGACTGGCGTAGTTTTGGGCAGGGTGGGAGCAGGCACATCATACTCCCCTTCCAGGGCTTCTATAACTCCCTGGAAGCGTCCTTCCTGCTGTCGAAAATCATGCTCCACACTGGAGAGGGAAGAGAAATAGAGAGAATAGCTGAAGGGGGAAAGGAGGAGACATGATTTAGAGGTTGTGCCACATCAAGGCAAATTTATTTATATAGCTCATTTTCCACAAAAAGAGATAAGATGTGTGGGTGTGGGGGTCGGAGAGATGGAGGATGAGAAGAGGGATGTGGGGAAGATTTCAGGTTTGCGGAGCAGAGAAAGATTAGACGAGGAAAAAGATGAGCAAAGGAGTTTTAGTGACATTTATATGTAGTGGCAAAGTGCTGACACCTTAAAGAGAGGTGATACTTCAACATAATATATTTTTATATAGAGATGTAAAACCATGTTGTGTTGCCAACTTAGATATATGCATCATCTGCACACGCATTTGCCCAGCCTCCAACTCAGCACTCATTTCACGTCTGTAGCATTCTTCTGCACATCATACACCATAGATCACGGGCTGCTGGGATGAGAGGGGTGGGAGGAGAATGAAAAAGAGAACAGGAAAAGAAAGGTGAGGAATGGAAAGAAGAGGAATGGAGAGGAGAATTTGCAAAATGAGGGAGCAAAGGAGGATTTTTTCCTCCCTGCTCTTGTGATGTGTTCAAAGCAGACCCTCATGGCTTTCTTTTTCTATGCTCCTCTC
This sequence comes from Thalassoma bifasciatum, assembly GCA_008086565.1. Classification (NCBI taxonomy): domain Eukaryota; kingdom Metazoa; phylum Chordata; class Actinopteri; order Labriformes; family Labridae; genus Thalassoma; species Thalassoma bifasciatum. Next base: position 282,491 of record RPOG01000107.1, on the reverse strand, counting down.
ATCCTCCCCTACTCTGAAGCTCCTTCTCTCAATATCTCTCTGAAGTGTCCACCGCTGCAGGTCAAAGTGTAGTAGACTTTGAGTTTTCTTCCCCTTGTGGTAAATGTATTTTTGTGTGTGACAGAGTGTGCATGCTGAGTCGTGTTATTGGGGTGGAGCTGCAGCATAGGGGCCTGGCATCTGGAGTTAATGAGGCAAATGATGAGCCGAGGGGAGCAGGGAAAACTACCCCACCCTCTCCACCTCCAGCATCCCAACATCCCAACAAACACACACACATGCTGCACAAACATAAACATGCTCCCTTGACATCCACTGTATGTGTCTTCTTCAACAAGCCTAACAGCTGAGAGAGGACGAAAAGGGAACATATGCGCAAATTGTGCCGTCTTGGAGATTAAGGGATGGACAAATACAGGAAGGACAAGTTTTAATAAAACAGAAGAGAGTGGTCATAGTAGAAAAAAGGAGAGATGACAAAAGAAGGGTAAAGGAGGAGAGGATGAGTGCCACATTACAGAAGGGTCTGGTGCACCTTGGAAAGAGCAGGAGGTTAGGGAAGGAGGGGGATGTAGGAGGATGTAGAAGCAGTTGTGTGAAGAGAGGATGGGAGGCATGAATAAATAATAGAGAGGATGGATACACACACACACTCAAAGTAAGGAAAAGATGAAGTGGTCACCCTGTCCTACATTCACTCAATTTATAGTGTACTTGGTTTGGTATGGGGGGGCTTTCTGCGTTTGGTTTCTCTTTACCTACACACTCATGTCACGCTATGAATCTTCTCTAACTACCTCTTTGTGCTCATATCTACCTCTCTCACTATTGTTCATGGGATTACAGCACACACAGAAAAGCTTCTGCTCTTGGTTCGTTCCGTGAGCTGTCATTTTTAACAGGTTTGCAGCAGCATGCATGACCATGGCAAGCTTGTTAAATTCTTAAAGCTCCACTTTCTGTTTAATGTGAGAGTGAAGGTGAGATATGTAGTGGACAGGGTTATGATGTAAGTTTAACGTGTGTGAATCTGATTTATAAGAAGCTTACACGTGAGAGCAGGAAGTGAGGGAATAGCTTTGAATATGTGGTGCCTGCACATGTCAGAGTGTGTGTTTAAGCTGTTACAGCTCTGTGTGAGAACAAAGCTGCCGTCAGAAGTTCTCGTCGCTGTTGTCTCTCATCACACAGATTAATTAGGACTGACAAAAGCAAAACATCTTCAGGCAGACAGCCCACATCAAGACCCCCTTTTTCCTCCACCAATCATTCCAATGGATGCTTCAATCCCACGTGTAATTCATCCTCTTCTTGTGTGTCTCACTTTCCTTATCTCACATCCTCTTTACCCATAATGCTCTCTGAGGGTTTGATAAGGCTCAGAAAACCCAATCAAACAAGAAGAGCTTTTGTACTTGTGCCTTTTTTATGTGATTGCCACTTCAGTTTTTTTTTCTGTGAGCTTAAATAAGTTGTTTCTTCACAATTTACTTTTACTGTTACTAAATGATAAGAAAAAAAGACCAGGGTGCATTTTTTTCCACATCTTCCAAAGTGGTTAAAATCCCGCACACTGCATCAACACATGTACATTCCTCAATGTTGGTATGTTTGTATGCAATGGCATGTGCACATACAAGCATCTTAGAAAAGTATCACCAGGAAGGTCTCTTGTGTTGTGTAATATTTATAAATACATGATTATATTTGCATATGTACTTGTGAAACAAAGGGAAAGTGGGGCAGGAAGCAAAATCTGTGAAACTAAGGAGAAAAGAAGAGAGGGATGGTAATGATGTGAGAAGATTCACATACTCTTGAGATCAGGGTTAGCCGCAGGGCCTTGAAAAACTCCACCAAGTCTGAAGTTATCAGAGTTTAAGGCCTTCAAAAGTATTCTCATGTCTTCATTACTGATATGTGATGCTCTACAGTGTTACCCTCCAATATAAGATGTCTTTACTCTAAAACAGCATTTCTGAACTATATGTGAAAAATCATTTCATCAGAGAACTTGTACAAATGTAACCAATTTTCGATCAATTTCTGTTTTTCTGTTGTTAAAATATGTCAATTGAATTCTCTTTCAGAGGTTTCTTTTGTGAGCAGTTTGGTTTTTGTCACAGTGGTCGTGGTAGTGCAAGAGGTGGAACTGCAAGCAATGACAGTTTTATCATTCATTGCTGATCCAGTCACTGCTTTCTGGAGCAGGCCTTGTTTTTGTCGGATAAACCAAACCAAACCCAGCAATATTTAACTAACAAAGTTATTAAACAGTAAACTCTTACGTAGGACCGAAACCAGGCTATTTTGGGGGCTATTTTTCCCCTATGAATACCCTCTGTGAGCGTAAAAATGTGACTAAATTTTTTAGTTATCACTGATAACTTGATAAATAAATCTTTCATGTTGTTTTCATCTATAGGTGTTTGTGCTTCCGAACAGTTGCTGTGGGGATTTGCATATGTTTATTTACATAAGCACACATCTGTTTGGATATATAAGTGGATGAACATGTTGCCATGTGGCAGTCCTCTCCCTTTGGTGTTCATTACAACTTACTCTTCTTAGGATCCTGCTGTGTTAATGAATATCGAGGGTAGGAATAAAATTGTAGAGGAAGAAGAGGGCGTTGGAGAAGTGTATCAAGGGCTGAAATAGCTGAGAAGAGGAAGTAAAAGCACTGGAGGGATGCAGATGCTGGACTGCTAGAAATCATGGAAAGCTGGAAAGATAGGGGCCCTGTGAAATGCATCTTTATCCCTTGTGGCCTCCAAAGAAGGTTGATATACAACTGTAAACAAGCAGAATAAGCTGCAAGCCTTTGTGCTATAATCACTTACACACACACACACAGACCCACACACACTCACACATACACAAAAAAGATTATCCTGGTCACAGCAGCTAAATGTTTCTGTTTTCACTTTGAAACTGATGCATTTGCGAAAATTCCCCCATTTCCTGTTTGTGCAGAGACCAAACCTTGGAGTATTCAGACGGGGCACAGGTGATTATAGCTGTACCATTTGACTGACAGAATGAGCAAAGGATTTACAAATGAGATCCATTGATTGAAAGTTAAAGATGAAGGAAAGGGAAGCTGAGAAGGTATGGAATAATTTACATAATAGAAGATGAGGATAAGAGAGAGATGAGATGGGGTGATGGGAGGATTGCGAGTGCACCTCTTTGTAAATTGCAAAAAGATCTAAGAATGAAATTAATTATTTTGGTCACACACAAGGGAGGAGTGGATCAGAAAAGACCTCATTTAGGTGCTGAATTAATTTGCTTGTTTGCACAGAACGCTCTTTGGTGTGTAAATAACTTTCGTGGAGAGTGAATCCCTTTTAATCTCCAAGAAAGTGCATGTATTCATTTTAATATGGATGAGGGAATCACTCGCAGTTGCGCGTCTCTCATATCATAGGATATACAGTATGAGAAGTAAAATTATCAGTGAGAGAGAAAAGGGCAGAGACAGCAGGATACAGAGAGGAAAAGCTAATGAATATAAAACAAAAACAAAAGATGTGCTGAATAAGTGATAAAACCTGGGAACGCTGAGAAAAACAAAAGACACACAGATTGCTATAGGAGAAATCTCAGGGCTGTTTGATGAGCTCTGGGAAAGAATGAGTTGTCTTTGGTGGGTTATGTAATGCAGTAAGCTCATTATCTGGATCGGGTTACCTGTAGATGATGCAGGCTGTCTTTTGGCAGGTTGGGCAGTTGTTAATGTCCTGACCAGTTCTGTATGAGCTGCGACTGCAGACAACAGACGGAGAAAATTCACACACAGCACCACAACATCTGATGTTACAAAAACCTGTTTTATTACCTCTATTGTGCAATGAGTTCAGTTATTTTTTCTCCTAAAAGAACAACATTTAACTCAAAAGAATGAATCAGCCCTTTGGACTTTTGAGTTTGTTATAGTGACAGCTCAAAAATTGACAGGAGGCCTAGCTTTCCCACCCGGAGACAGTTTGTACCTCTTTCTCTTACTGCTGTTTTCCAAATTGTTATTATTTTTTCACCTATGTAAACACAATACTTTAAAATTAAGAGCTACTGGGAGATTCAAGATGTCCCCTAAGTTATCCTGCTGGGTTTAAACCTGCCTGTTTGTTCTACAGGCGAGTGGGAATAAGAACTGTTAGCAGGAAATGTCAACACAGGCCCTTCAGACAGTTTTAAAAGCAGTGCTTTTTCAGTGCCTTTCATTATTATTCAAATAGCTGCATGGGAAACGGTTTCATGACACAAAATATGATCATAAATGCCAACCATGTTATCAAGGTTGAACAGGACTACACAGGAGGAGACAGCCAGAATTGTCGGAGAATAAAGCCAGATACAAACATCTGACAACCTCATGCTGACTGCTGTGTAATTAAAATGCTCTATTTTGCCAAGATATTTTGGCTGGCCCTACAGTGAACTGTGATAAGGGAGTGGATGATTAATGTTGATAAAATAGACATTTTAATCACAAGAAGAGAAACTGTGTGACTATCACCATTTTTTCCCCTCTACCAGTGTTCGTCAAAGACAACAACAGCAGGGGCAAACTAAAATTTACTTCAGGAGAAGATACAAAAAAGCTTTGTGCTCAGCCAAAATTTTGATCACAGCAGCCCATTTGGAGGACTTTATTTCTGGAACGCAGTCAGATGCATGTCCTTCCTTTTACCTGCTGGTTCTTTCAATTATCTTGTCTTTACTCTCCATCTCTCAACTCCACTCTTTTACACGTCCCTCACACACTCAGCATGAGCATCTCAACAACAAGCATATGCACATCTACAGTATGCAGTCGCACAGAGCAGAGCAGCATGTATGTTGTATTAAGGAGCCTTGTTGTACAGCTTAAACATTAATTGCATCTCTCAGTGGTAATCTGATTGGGATTAGTTTGGAGCTGGAGACATCTGTTACAGAAAGAGAAGGGGATAGAAGGAGTAAAAACATGAAATTAAGTTTGGAGAGGAATTAAGGCTCATTTATTTTCATATGTCTGATTAACACAGATAGAGTCTCCTGTGTTAGTCTGTGTCTGATTAAGCACATGGACAGGGACCAAACTTTCTAGTACCACTGGAAATGTTGGGGCAGTGTTGAACAGTGTAGCCAACAATTTAAACTAGACCAACAAACACAACTGGATAAGGTTAGATAGAATTACATTATAGTCACTGCTTTATTTCCAATTTGAATTTTGCCTTGGATGATTACAAAAAGTAAAATACTTTGTGCACACTGAAAAGTATGCGCAGGTGGGAGAGAAACTCCAAACATGTATGCGATGTTACCTCACCAAGGCACAAACAGAGACCAGGGAGTGACCGAATGTTAGCTTGGTGACAATAAAGGAGAAGAGGTGAAAGTTTTGTGTAAGCCCCTTCGGGTCTAATATCCATTCCGACGTAAACTCATGAGAGTTGATAGTATTGTTTATGTCATTGAAATTGCATGCATATTTTAACTTGAAAAGTTAATGTAAATGAGCCTTACTGAGCCTTGTATTTTTGAGATTATCTTTAAAGGAACAGATCATGTTCTAGGGTGCTTGAGATCAGAAACCAGGGAGAATTAAGGATAAAAAAGGAGTAGGAGAAAGGGTATTTAAGGATGAGAACAAAAAAAAAAGGAAGAATAACTGACAGTTAAGGTGGAGGTGGCGCAAAAAAGGACGAGGGGGTGGGGTGAAGGACAGAACAGAGTGAAAGTCAACACTTGACAGCAGGGGAGAGTGATGGACAGGCTGTCAGGGCTGAGAGGAGGAGTGGATACAAAAAAAAGTGAGGGCAAAGGAGTGCTTCACAGCAGGGGTGATTCACAGAGGGAAGAAGATAAGGAGAGAGAAAAGGTATTAATTAAGGACAGAGGTAAGAGTGATGCGAGGGCGGAGGTAGAGAACAGGGTGAATAGCTTAAAGGAAGTTTAAAAGGAGGAGGGTGTCGATTGAATTAACAAAAGCTAACTGGGTTGTGTGAAGAGGAGAGAAACAAAGGATTGGAAGGAGGACGATGATTAATAATCAAAAGAAGAATGAGAAGGAAGACGAAAGAAGACCTGATTAGTTTAACTTGTTGGGCTTGTTACCGTTATGCCTCCTGGGGTAAAGTCACCGTGGGAATAATGAACTCTATAAGGTGTGTAGGATAAAAGGACAGAGGAAGTATCTGCTTGCATTGATTACAAGCTGGCAGGTATCGTTCATCCCTGCAGGCCTGAAACTCTCTCTCTCTCTCTCACACACACACACACACACACTACAACAGTTCTCTTCAGGCCTGGCTGACATTTAAAATCTATTACACGGACTTGAAAGCCTGTCGGTATATATTGCTATAAAAACTCAAATGCGCTCTCTTCTTAATCCAGTGCACTCCCCTTGACATCCTCTCTTCTCCCTCTTCATATCACTTCAGCTCACCCCTAACACTTCAACTTCAACTCTTCCTTTTCCAGAAATATCTCAACCTCTTCTTCATCTTTTTTTTAATCCATCCTTATTTTCATCTTTATCACTAAATGCCTCCTTCATTGCCACCTTTAGCTTGAGCATTTTGCTCAACACTGTTATTCTAACATGATTATTCAGCCTAATTGGTTAATTGGTCTGTGTATTCACCAACAAACTTGTGACTACCCAATACTACATTTTGGCTTGTATGAAAGACCTAAATTGAAAACCTTATCCTTACTCTGACTTTTTATTTTAAACTTCATTCTCCAACTTTATAGATCTTATTGCTTCCCCATGTTTTACAGCCTAAGGGGGGCAGTGGCTGTGGCAGCTGGGGGTTGCCATCTTCAGAGATGGACCTAGGAGTGCTAAAAAAAGGCAGGATTTTTTTTTCAGTGTTTCTTGTGGTGATTGCAACATTATTTTTCCGACTCTCTGTCCACTGTATGGAGTTTCTGTGTGCATGTGCGTATGAGTCTGTGTCTATGAACGGATTGGGGCGCAACTCTGCCTTGTATGATACAGACAGCAGAGAAGAATTGCGATCGTGTGACCATGTAGAAATAGTAGAGACAGAAATAGCATCCTGTCAGAAAATAAGACAAATAATGTAAGACTATTTTGTCTGTTCAATTAAAGATCAAGGTATAGACCTGATCTCTAAGAGAGGTAACATTAAATTACTTCTGCTCTGATCTAGGGCTGCACAAACAAGAAAATTAATTTGACTTCCAGGGCGGCGCACTCCCCTATATAATGGTAGGGGTAACACTTGACTATTGCACCTGACCCCCCTCCCAAGATCCCCTCTCTCACCCTTCACTGAGTGCCTTGCTCTTCTCCAGGTCCTGAATGACATTGAGAAGCACCTTGATCTTCTCCTGGTTTGACACCAGGTTTTCCTCCACACTCTGCAGCTGTCTCTCCAGTGGCGCATTTACTCCTCGTCCAGTCAGTAATCCTCCCGGAGCCCCATTACAGTGTGCTTTCAGATGAGTCTTACAAGGCAGAGTGTGATCATCAAACGATTTGCTCTTCTGTTTTGTGTAGCCCTTAAGTTTGGTCCGTTCTGAGGATGTTTGTTGTGGGGTGTTTGCACTCTGCGGGGTGTTTTTGGTTTGCGCTACAGGTGTGGATGGTTTTGAGATAGTGAGCTTAGGTGAGTTTTTTGGCGGGAGCATCGGAGTGTTAGAAGATTTTGAGTCACTGTGAAGGGAAGGAGGTTTAGAAGTGATATGGACTGATGTGTAATGGTGTGCATGTTCATCATTGTTCTGGGTTTTAGCCAATTCATGCTTGTGTGAGTCAGTTGAATCTGGTGCTTCTGGCACTTCTGCAGATGGCGTGTGTGCCTGTTCTATGTGTGTGGTCCTGTCAGTGCTGTTGTGCAAGTGTGTTTCTGCTGTTTGTGTGGCTGAGTCCCTATAATGTGAGAAGTCTGCAGAATGTGGCCTTGTCTGAGGCTTTGCATCTTTGCTTTTGTTCTGTGCATGTGCTGTGCTGTTGGAATGTGAGCTGTGGGTTTTTGGTATAGTATGTGAAAGCTGTGGTATTCGACTTGTCCTTGTTGTTGCTAGCGTTGAAGTGGTTGCTGTGTCCATGTTCTTCACATGAGACTTTGAGTCCAGAGAAATTTCTTTTCTTGACTGGTTGTGAGCCACAGACGTCTTCCGCTGTGGATTCGGTAAAGTCTGGCTCGCCGTTATTTGACTGACAGCCCTCCTTCGACATGCTCCCGTGCACGGAGTAATCTGTGATCGTCTCCTTCCACATGTGGCACATAGGCTTGGTGGGGAAGTAGCCATCATTCGACAGGGCCTTGGTGGAGTGGCGTGCACAGTTGTACAAATGCTCCCTGTCTTCAGAACGGAGCGATGGCCATCCCCACGTAAAGACTGCACCCTTCTCCTCTCCTGAGGCAGTTCCTTACCTTCAGCACCCTCAGAGCAAACCCCTCCAACTGCATCAGAGGCTACTACACTACCATTTGTATACCGAGCTGTCCTTTTTACTCGTGTCTCCTTTGGATTTGTCCGTATAGTTTTGATCTGGCAGTAAATCCCGCTGCCCGACCCCTGTGACCCCATGTCGTCCTGTGTCAGGCTGTTGATTTCGTTCTGAGACGTCTCCTTGGACACCGGCAGACTGCTACTGTCACTCCTGATCACTCCAGCTTTGCCCGCCGTTGTTGTTTTGTCGGTTGCCATGGTGGCAAGTTGATGACTGTTGACTGGTTGGCTCCCGTGTCGTTTGATGGAGGGAAGATTCCGCAGTCCGGGAGATGTTTGCACCCCGACGTTGCACAGTGGGCCCCATCGTCCCCCTGCCAGGGGAACCCCCAGCGCAGGCACTGGATTGGTTGGGTCAGCCACCCTCCTGCCCATAATCCTCTGCAGGTCGCCTCAGCCCCCTGCAGAGCTGAATGGGCTGGAATCCAGCAGTGACATCAGCTGACGTCAGAAGGGCTGAAGAAGGCAGTAATGTTTCCAGCTTTTGTTTATACAAACAAATTGATGGGTTTGCTGCAGAGGGAGAGTTTGTATGTGGAAGCTTGAGTCAGAAATTCAATATCCTATAGACTCTCAATGTTCCTTCATTAATGACCTCCGCACTACTTCAGCTACTTCTGATTGGACATCACTATTAAGGCCTCTCTCAGTCTCTAACCAGTAGGCCGAAGATGATGAGTTGGAGAGATTTCTGGGCAAGGCAGGATTTCTCTGGGGAGAGAGAAGAGAGAGAGGCAATGAATGAGAGAACAGACAGACCAAAAAAGGGAGACAGGGAATCAGCAGTCAGTTTGGCTGGAAGACACAGACATTAGGCACGTAAAGCACCACATAAAAGCTTCGACCTCGACTGAACGCACACACTGACCAAATCGATAGAACTCTATCAACCTCTTATTAGAGCAGAAGGTTGGGAGTTACAGAGGCAAAACACTAAAACTCATCAAGATGTTTCTCTTCAAGGTAGAGAGGGAGAGAGAGGGAGAGAGAAAAGACCAGGGACATACCAAGGCTAATGGAGTATGTCTCCATAAAGCTGTTGGTTGCACATAGAGCCAGGAGCTGGACCAGTAAATCTCACGTGTTCAGGAATACAGACACTACAGCTGTTGTTCAGGACCCATTGTTATATGACGCTGTGTTTACCTCACACAGCAGTGTAATGCATCATTTCTTGGCGTTTCTCATAAAAGAGGTTTGTCCAGTGAGGTTTACATGGTATTAATCTGTGCTCTGGTCCATCCCTCAACTGTTCATTCGTTTCTTCATTAAAAAGCACCATTATTTGATTGTTTGAAGAGTGCACTAATTAATCTTTGAGTTTTAATCACATCAAATAACTTTGGAATTGATTTTGCACCATGACACTGTGAGCTGATGAAATTGGGGACGGATAATATAACCCATTTTCCTTAGGAGGAAATTGGGCCATTGCAGCACTTCCTCTTGGCATGATACACGCATACACTCACACTTAAAAAGTAGTTGCTTGAAGAGAGTGAAGGCAGGTTTCTTATGCCTACAAATGCAATTGATTGGACACACTGGTATGAAATTTCTACTATAAGTTAAAATATTTGCTCTTATTTTGGATAGTTGAGTGTCCTTATCACACACATCAAGCACCATGATTGATTGGCAAAGCTCTAATTTGTATCTTTGCAATCGTGGAAGTCAAAATTTAACAGAAAATTTGGACATGTTTCGGATTAAATTCTGACATTCGGGGCAATCGTTCCAGAAATCAGCCCTCTGTCTGGTTGTGATCCTGACAGGCACAGAAATATACTAATTTTGCTATTTAGGCAAATAATGAAAGAACTGACCACAAAAGATAACTACTCTGAATATTTGGCTCCTTTTTATCATCTACATTTTTTTTGCCCTGTATCTTTTGTTGCTGTTGCCTTCATGACATTATTATCTTTATGCTCCTGTCAATATGGGCTGTACTTGCTGCCAGCAGGCAAACACAAAAGAACTTTATGTAAGCCGATGCCAATTCACAGAACAGATCTGTGCTGAATTAATTCAAAGTGGGCCAGCAAAGATTTTTATAATTTTGGCAATGTGCATTTATCACTTCCTTAACTCGCGAGGAATGGATAAGAGTTAAAAGTACTTACATTAATGGCAAATTTCATGTTTCACATTTTAAAAGGTTTTTGAGTTTTTGCCTGTCAGCATATGTAGCTTGAGCCTGCAGCTCTTGCTCTCAGTCACTAACTTGAATTCACTGTGATGAGCCTGACTGCTGCACTTGTAGTTCATATGTATTCAGCAGCAGTGTCATGTACTTGTTCAGTCATCGTGGTGATCTCTCTGACCTATATCAGCTCATTTAAAGCTTGATGTCACATTCCCATCTGACAGCGTGAGCAGATTTTAAAGAATTGCATTTTGGGCGTTTAATTCTCTTCCCCTGACAGCGTGTGTAATTAATATTGTCAGGCTCTTTGGAATTTCAGGTTTCATTTAAAATCATTAATTATTAAAACAGAAGGAACACAGTTTATTATGCTGGTGAGCCTGCCGATGGGTTACAGGAGCTCAGGGTACAGCTCAATTTTAGACTTATTTTTGTCCTGATCCCTTAATTTTGTTAAACTTTTTCACATTTGCAGGGAAAGCAGGCTGCATGACACATCTTTGACAGTTAGTGCTAAAGACAAAGGCACATATTTGTCCTCAAAAAATGTCACTTAAAGATCCTGGAGCTTTTGAAATGCAAGGTCTCTACATGTGGCATTTTCAAAGGATTTCTGCTTCAGTGACACTGTGCTGCTATTTTTACAGATATTTTGAGAGTCAGCTCGGCCATTGGACTGACAGTTTGCCCAAGAGCTCACAGAGGGTTACAGTCTAAACTATCAATGGACAGCCTAGGCTGTTTAAAAAACATCTTCCATGGTAACTGGGGTGACCGTTGGCTTGACCCAGAGGTTAAAAAAAAAATCTGAGATCTGTATAGTTTTTCATTTCACAAGTGTATTACCTTTGTACATGTGTGTGCATAAGAAGAAAGGGGAATATGAGATTTATTTGAAAAACAGGCCGCCGGTTGTATGAGGAATGAGATGTGTTGTTTGCAAAAAGAAATTGCAGATGATGATGATATTTTTCCTGATGGAAACAGAGAAAAGGAGAGAGTGAGGGAACAAACCTCTGTTTGTTTGTGAAGCAAAGAGAGGCAGGACTGCAGATGAGCGTGCAGACGTATGCATGTGTGTATTGGTGTGTATGCGCGAATGTAGTCAAGTAACTTGCCTTGGGATTCAGACTAAGTCAATTGAAGGTAATTTCACTGCAGCTCATTTCTGAGCATTCGTCTTTCCACCAGCAGCTATACCAGACATCAGAGCACCTGCTGCAAACTTCGTCTTCTTCTCTCTCTCTCTCTCTCTCTCTCTCTCTCTCTCTCTGTAATTATGCCCCGTCTGTGTGTGTGTGTGAGTAAGACTTTGTGTTTATAGGTGTTTGTAGCATCTCAAACCTCACCCGGACGTGAGACACTGTCATAGAAAAATAGCATCAACTTGTCAGAGGTCAGTGCCTCTCTATCTAAATCTTATGGGATATCACTCGCCTTTTTCTCTCCCTTTTTATTTATACTTGTATTTGTTGTTGCCCACCACCCACTTTCCCATCTTATCATGCTGACTTTGATTTGCTGCAAGCATCTCTTTCCCCTCCCTCTGTCTCCATATTCAATCTAAGTCTTTCAAACCTCTGGCTGTGTAAAATGAACATGGAAGAGAGAGGGAGGTAACCCTGTCAGCCTGGGGGCTGAAGAGGAAGGTGAGGGGAGAGGACAGTGGAAGTAAGCAGCACGAGGTGTGGAAAGGTGGAGAAGGGATAAGGAGCAGAGATGAGATGAAGGAGAAAGTACAGAGCAGATGAAAGTAATTCTTGAGTGTGAGTGTCAAAGGGGGATGTGTTAAGGGCAGTTTTCCTGTGTTAAAATCTCAACAAGTGTCTGATAGAGTTTGTCAAACAATAAAGAGAGAGGCGCAGAGGACGGAGAGATGTGTTTGGAGACATTAAAGAGGAAGCAGGGGAATCAGGAAGCTGCAAACACTGTCTGCCAGTAATCAATACACACTGCGAGTGTGCTTGAGTGTCTGTCATCACTTTCACTCATACACACACACACGCACACACACACACACACACACACACACACACACACACACACACACACACACACACACACACACAGAGCTTTTAAACACTACAGGGAGTTTCTTGACAGAGTGCAGCTTTTTATGAAATTTGTTTATACATGCAATGATTTTAATTTACCAGTTGGTGGGTTTAGTTAGTCTCAGCACGGCCTTGTCTGTGTGTGTGTTTTAAGTGTGTGTGGGCATGTGGTAACATTTTCTGTGAATTAGTGCGCCCCCACATCTCTGCAGGGGTAACAGAACGCTGAATGCTCCAGCGAATCGAGTCCCCTGTCATTTCAAGGTGAGCCTCATTCTTCAACCACAGATTGACGGGCCTGCTTGTGGTTTGTGTGTGTGTGTGTGTGTGCTCGTGCGTGCATGCTTGTGTGTGTGCTCGTGTCTGGGTTTCACCGAGACTGAGACTCGCTTTACTGCTCTGTAATCACACCACTGCTCTCATTCACTATCTATCGCCCACTCATGGCCACAGCAGAACAAATGCAGCACATTATTGGCCCATAGAGACATGGGGCTGGTTGCATTTTGGGTGTTGTAGTCAGAGTTATTCTTCTCCTGTCTAGAACTAAAGGAACCATAGAAGCTGCTCTACTTAAGCCCTTGATTTAAATGTATTTAATATATGTTTAACACAATTATCTTTCCTTTCTGAACCAAAAATATACATTTTTGATCAGACACAAAATTTTGGAGCTGTTGTTTGACAGCATTCATACTGTGATATGAAAGTTGAGTGTCAGTCCACTCGGTGGACAGTGGACAGCTGTCTGCTGAATAAGGTCTAGGCTGTTGCCAAATCGAGCCCCCGCTTTGATGTGTTTTAATATATCTGAAAAAAAGGTTAATGGCACCAGCAGTCAAGCTGTCAGGCAGGTCAGCCAACAAATCATTTCAGGTATAAGTTCACTGCTCGACCTGAACCAGCAAAACACTCTGAAACTGTTCCTGTGAATCATTCTGTAGCTTGTTTTTAATCTTTAGTGTTCATAAGACTTTTGTGTAGAAGTTACTGGGAAAGAAACAAGAGAAAGTATAGTAAAGAAAAAGGGCAGACAGGAGCAAGCGTTTGATCATGACCACAAAACCAAGAAGAAGTCAGCTCGGCCTTCTGCAGACTGTATAATCACACATTTTAATTGGGCACTACTGTATTTTTCAGGAACAGTGCACTTTAATAAGCACTTCAACTCAAGAGCCACAAGCCAAAAAAGCTAATGTTCATATTACAAAAGCTAAGCATCTCAGCCAACCCTGCATAATCCATTGAAAAATTGTGTGGAGCAGATCGCATATACCTGATTTATTGTAAGAGACTCAAGTGTCTTCCTAACTCAGCCTTCACAAACCGTGGGTGCTTTTATTGCCCAAGAAAAGAAATAATACTAATTAGTGTGTTCTGCATCAGTCATTGCCAAATTTCATTACATCGTGGCTTTTCAGAGTAATTTCTGGCACAGCAGCCATGGTCTGTGGACCACAAATATAATGCTATCACAAGAAAGTAGTTTGACTGGTTGTTTTAGTTCCAACCATTAGGGCTCAATATATGTACCTTGTTAAGACTTTTCATCCCTGACTGTTGGTCACTTTTACTCCAACAACACAGGACTTTAGAAACACAGAGTCAAAGAAAAAGATTTTGGCAACAGAAGAATTCCTGTTTTGGTTTTAGTGTGTTTGAAGCCCATGTAGAGATAAAAAAGGATGGTTTCAGCTTTGGTAGCATGTGGGAAAACAGATCACGTTGAGAGCAAAGGATCCGCATGGTTTACCAAGCTACAGTAACCTCTTGGCTGATTTCTGGTAGTGGCTTTTTCTTTGAGCTGTCTCTTTGAACAGATATCTATTGAGCTATGAATTGAGAACACAGTTTATTATAGATTTTGAAGCTCAAGCTTTTCTTGAAGCTTGTCTTTCGCCGCATACTGCTAGTTATAATTTAAACAGTGAGAATCTCACAGAAAGTAACTCTTTTTTTTAGGATGGATGTAGTCTCAAAGACGTCACTCATTGCTTCCATCCAATGATTTTTGAAGCCAATGAATGTTGGCTGTTTTGGAAATGCAGGCAAAGAGGTGGAACAGTGATGGATGTTTGACCTGGCAAACAATTTAATCATGCCTACAATTATAGTAGATGAGTTGTATACTGTATAATTGGGCTCGCCTCGTAGTGTGTGCTCTTAGTCTGAATTAGTGTCATTACTAGAAATTTGGAGATAGATTGTCTCAAACTCTCTAAAACCTTAATTGGATGGAGCTGACAAATCAAGCTCCCATTAGTGGTTTTCACTTGAAGTCATTTGTAATTAATTGAAGTACAAGACATAACAAGACAACATTATTTATCACTGGTTAGAACTGTTTGTTAACAAAAGTAAGGACTGTTCTTGACATTTCCAGAGGGGAAACATTAAGAGCACATTTCAGTGTCAGTATATTTTATCAAAGAGTGGTGCTGGGTAGCAGCACAGCACCTCAGAGGCAGATTAATACGTCAGGGTGGAATGAGTCATCGTCATCATTGAAGTCCTAACAGTGTAAAAGCACCATCATGGTACCTCTCATTGAATTATTAATTCTGAGCAACAAGGAACTCACTGGGGCGTCAGGCACATGAGAGAAGGCACATATTGGTAGAAACTGGTTAAATGTATTTACTCAATAGATCACTCAAATGCCAACAGGAACCAATAATGATTCAGTGAAGCTTACAGTCATTCAGACTCAGTTTTGTACGACTCTAGACCACCATCAAGCATCATGCAGCTCCTTTTCTGTTCCATTTTAAGTCAAGTTGATCCAACTTTGCTTTGAACATTAATGAGGAACATGGTTGCAAGTTTTGGCATCATGTGCTGAATTTCCTGAAGATTACAGGTAGACAAGTGATTGGGTGTTTCTTCTGATGTTTAAAATAGAGGAAAAACTAAGAGCTGAGGTTGTTTTCCTCAGACAAACTCTGCTGATTGTTTGTTTTTTTGCAAAGAACGCTAGTGTTCATGCCTGGATGAAATGATACTAAGTTAAGGGAATCTTTTGCCAGAGATTTCATAATGCTTTTGTAATGCAGTGAGGCACACAGGTCAAGGCCTTAACACCTTTATTTTTATTTATTTATTTGTTTTTACCGAGAACACCTCAAAAATCTGCTTTATTCAGTTTCCATTCAACATCTGTTCAGCTGCTGCATACATTACATGGTCAACAAGAATTAATCTTTTAAATGATACCTGCAAGAAATTAAAAATGTTGAACTGAGAGAGAGAGAAGCTATGTTGTATCAAGGGATAGGCCTAAATGGAATGAAGTACACAATGGCTGTTTAATTGTTAGTGCTCCAATCAGTGATCATTGAACATTTGAAAATCAAAAGATAACTTCTTGTAATTGAAGCTGAGGTAAATAATTGAAATGTTTTTTATTTTAGCTTGCCTTAGGTCCATTTCTGTAAATCCTGATCATTCTTAGAAGTTTAAGTGCTTTAGCCCCTCGACTTTTTATTGGGTGGTAAATAGGTCATAATTCAGAGCAATGAGCTGTCAGGTGGCCCTCTGAGGGAAATACAAATTGTTTGGTTGTATGGGAAAGGGTTATTTACAGCCAGTTAACTACCTGTAGCAGAAAAAAGGGTGAAATATAGACAGAGCAGAGAATCGACAATTCTATCCCCCAGCCTAATTTATTTGTTTTGTTGGCCAGAGGATTTGGTGTTAGATGAGCAGCAGACCACAGTAAGGAATGTGAATCTGAATATTTATGAGAAATTTGCCACCAAATATTTGATTATCAGAGATGAACGAGGTAAAGGGGATAATTAGATTTTGCAAGCCAATAGGGAAGTTAAGGACACAACCACACACATTTTTACAGCGCGATTAAAAAAGACAGATTTGTTTGGGTTTTGTATCTGAACTCTCCCCTCTTTCTAATTTGTCCTTTTTCCCCCTCACCCAAATTCTTGTATCCATCCTTTTCCCCTGTCCTCATCCTCCCCTTCATTTGTCTATCCTCCTCTATCATCTCATCTCTCTCCCTCTTCTCTATATCACTCATGCTGTCCACATGTCCCATCCAATCTCTCCATCATTAACCCACAATCTATCTCTCCTCCTCTCATCTCTCTATCCCGCTGCCCCTGCCGCCCTCCCCGCCTCTCCCTCATCCATCTTCCTGCCCTTCTGACTCTCAAGTCCTTTTTTGTTTCACACCATCTCATCTTCCTCTCTTCACTTGTTCACAGTCCGTCTGGTTAGTGGAGTGGTTCAAGTGTCAGCGACTCACAGACGCACATACTCTCACACACATTTTGTTTGACTTGGACTTGCTGTCAATCTCCCTTAACCTTTGTTTCTTTCTCTCCATCATCTGTTATTCTCATGAGAAAAAGGGGTGTAATTAAAGTCAGCCAAGTATAATGTCATGAGCTATTGATTAGGATTTCTTAGACTATAATTTGCATCATAG
Organism: Thalassoma bifasciatum; assembly: GCA_008086565.1. NCBI lineage: Eukaryota > Metazoa > Chordata > Actinopteri > Labriformes > Labridae > Thalassoma > Thalassoma bifasciatum. Next base: position 265,354 of record RPOG01000107.1, on the reverse strand, counting down.
CTCTTAAATGTCTCTTTGTGTGCAGCAGTTATGTCAAGCATTGTTTGTTATTCTTGCTTACATGCTTTTAATTTAAATGTTGACAGCTTTCTCCATTTTAAAAAGTAATAGAAGTTAAAACTTCATTTATTTCATCTGGATGACCTAAAAAGATCCACAAGTGACGTTGAAGGTCAAATAATAGAAAGTACCAAAGCATGTGATAAATAACAGTTACAGTAAAGGCACTCTCATGTGCAGATTGAAGCAATTTATGGACATTTGATTTGTACCAAAGGGAATTTCTTCCAGCATCAACTGGCTATGCATCATTCTTTCATCACTTGATGAAAACAGAAAATGCACAATCACAGAGCCCCAGTATGCTACCTCCACATCCGAACGTTATAACTTTATACCATCATTTATTTATAAATCGTACTTCAACTGGTATATAGGTCAATATTTTCCTGTTTATTTTTGTATTCTGCAAGCATAATGATTGATTCGTAGAACATCTTTAAGTTCGTCAGTGTGGTAAACAATAACGTAACAGTGAAATGTTCTTCAGCATCTACGTGATCGAGTGAGATGATTTTTAACCAGGTTTTTTTACTTTGAGTCCCCAAAAAACTTTTGTTCCAGAGCAACATAAATTCAACCACACACACACACACACACACACACACACACACACACACACACAAACACACAGCCTTCTGAGGACAAACTGTCATTTTGATGAGGTTACATAAATTCTAAGAGCATAGATAGAAGATTTACTGTCGCATACGTAGATCCTATCACATATTCACTTGTTCTCCCTCTCTTTTTGCAGACACATCCTCTCTCTCTCTTTCCATCTATCTCTCTCGCTCTCACTCATTCTCGCTCCCTCAGTTACACACACACATCAACACAAACACATACACAGATGCCCTGGGGCAGTATTAGTGTATAAGAGAAGGGTTATTGCAATATAATCCCATATTAAAGCTACACGAGCTGTTCTGATGATTGGTTCAGAGGCTCTTAAAAGCGGTCAGTCGACAAACACACATACATATGTGTCCACACACACACACACACACACACACACATTCATGCAAGAACTGTTTAAATCTTTGCTAAAAGCAAAAGTTATAAATTAATGGTGTTTAGTGCAAGGCAAAACATGCACCAAATAAACGCAGCACACACACACACACACACACACACAAACATAATCATATGCATCAGATCTGACTGTGACAGATGGATAGGATTACTCACCTGCCACACAACACACACTCATATCCACACATAGTTTTGGTGCTGTGATCACACAACTACTTTGAACTGAAACACAGGTAGACTGATGCCTTTTGTAGTGTAAACAAAGCCAATGACTTAGAGGGAAACAAGATGTCCAAAATAAGCCAGGAAGTGTTGTGGCTTTTTTTTTTTTTTTTTTTTTTTTTTTTTTTTTTTTTTTTTTTTTTTTTTTTTTTTTTTTTTTTTTTTTTTTTTTTTTTTTTTTTTTTTTTGTTCTGTTTCATTTGATCCTGAGGTTAAATCCAAGGATTTTGCTCGTTAGTCTAGTTGGATCACTGCTGCTTGCTTCCATACAGTCCCCATTACCTCTGGTCATATTCTGTCCGGTGTCTTTAATCTTGCATGAGTAAGATAAAGTACAGACTGCGGGCGATAAGACTAGAGACATTTCTCAAAGGGTCATAACAGAGCATCCTTACCCTGAGGGGAACATTACCAGTTTTTTATGCAAACCCTAAAATACACCAACTTAATACAAACACTGACTTTCTCAATCACTCACCTTTTCATGTCCCTCTCTTTAGTCCACAAGCTTCTCCTCTTCTTTTTATTTTGAGTCTCTTTCTCCGGTCTCTGATAGTCCTTTACTCCTGTGTGGCGCTCTCCTCACACTCTATGCTGTTCTCTATCTCTCTCCCTGTCTTGTTCTGTTGCTGCTGATCCTCACATGCTCGCGGAGCTCAGTGATCCTCCCTCCTCTCCCTCCCTCTCACTCTCTCTCTCTCTCTCTCTCTCTCTCTCTCTCTCTCTCATTCTGTCTCTCTCCCTGCTCCCTCCCTCTCTTTCTCCTCTGTCTCTTTTTCATTTATTTTTACCTGCCGCACCTCCTCTCCTATTGAGCTCTTTTCATATTTCTTCCACATTAATTTTTCTGTCCGTCTTGTTTATTCGATGCTGATTTTTTTTTTCTCATTTCCATCTCTTCCTTGTCAGTTAATCCCATGCCCTGGTTTTCTGTGAGTGTGTGTATGTGTGTATGTGCATGGATGTGTGTGTGCCTCTACTGACCCTGGCATGGCTGTAGACCCAGAGAAACTTTGGCAGCATACAAGTGTCTGCTCCTGGGAGCAGGGCCAGGACACAAAAAACAAATAAACACACACACACACACACACACACACACACACACACACACATGCATACTCTTGCTTGTGTCATTCGCTTTATTTATATCTTTGCTTTTCTGTGTGAACTGCGTCTCCTCTCTCCATCTCTCTCGCTGTTTCTCTCTCTCTGTCTCTCTCCTTCTCTCTGTCTCTGTTGCTCGATCTCTCTCTCTTTCTGTCTCAGCTTCACCTCTCTCCCTTCAGAGCTGTTTTGTTGCCTGTCCTCCCTTTTCTTTGCCCCACTTTAGCCTTCCACCACACCACCCTCTCCTCTTCTTTTATCTCCATATCTCAGCCTCACCTTTTCCCTCCCATATTTGACTGCCCCACCTCCCCACCCTCCTGATATCTGATTCTCTTTTCTTCCCCGATCCTGCTCACAGGGGCTGGGGATAACATTGCTTTCTATTTTCTTCACGCAAATGAGACAAAAAACAAGATAAATTGAAAAAAAGATTAAACGCTCTGTGGCATCAGGTTCCAATTATGCTTGATTATGAGCACTTTGTGTTTTGTTCACAGCTGGAAATGCATGTTTGCAAATTAATTTCCCTTCATCAGGAAAGATGGAAATATTCTGCTGTTGTTTCAGCCTTTTACTGGCAATAACAGACTTTTATTCTTCTTCATAGGTCAAATTTTACAGAAATCAATTAAAGCACAGTTGTGGTTAGAGTAAGCAGTTATAAAATAAATGTGCAATAATGAAACAGATGTTCTGATAAATATGCTTCAGCTGTTTCTTTTTGTGGGTGCAAGGCCTTACGTAACTGGGTTCTGAGTTATGACTGTCAGTTTGAGTGTGTGAGGACGAAGAGTTATTACATCTGTGCATGTGTGCATGCACTCCCTCAATGGTCCCTTGCTGTAGCGTCCATGTGAACATCCCCCCCTGAGCCGTCCCCTGTCTTAAAATAACCGGTGATGTATGCACCACAGAAAAGTGGTTGACTCACCTTGCGTTGTGTTTCAATTGACCTCTGGTGAGGCGAACATTGAATATGTGTGTGTAAGTGTCTGTGACGGTGTGTTTGTACACATTACATAAGCAGTCAGGCTGAAGGCAGTACATGGAGCCTGCAAAAATAACACACGTGCACAAAAACATACAAGGCTGACAGAGCATGAGAGTGTGTCGCTGAGGCTGTGGCATCTCTAGGATTTTATTTTGGGACGGAGGATGAGAAGAGAGGCATGTGTTTGTCCCTTTCCCTCCTGTTTTTATTCTCTCCTCTTATAATTCCTTTATCCTTGACCCCTTTTCCTCCCTTGCTTTCTCTTCCTTGCTTTTATCATGTGATTGTGTGACTTTATACTTGACAGAGAAATCAGTACTCTGAGGACACATTAATCTGCTCTCTGAACATGTTCACATTCATGCTGACATGCAAACACATAAACACCCATGTTGTCCTTTTTTTCCTTCCTCAAACACACAGCCACATCACTCAGACACAACAACAACAACAACATAATTACACCTCCACATCATCCATCTCTCTCTTTCAACTACCCGCTACTCCACAGCAACAGCCCCCAGGTGTCAAAAAATGTGTGTAATTGAGTGTGTTGTGTGTCGTGTGTAATAGAGGGGGGTCAAAGATGAGCATGAGCCTGTGAAGAAACAGTGAGGAACGCTGCAGGCTGACAGTGAGACTGCGTTTTTTATTTTGAGAGATGATGAAAAATCACAGTTGAGTGCAGTGTAATGTCTGTCCACCTGGTGGGAAATCATGAAAGAGGAGGGGGGACATGAGGAGAAAACGGAAAAGGTGTAAGGTGAGTACAGGCGGGACATAGACCTGCTGTTAGTGAAGCTTCATGAAAGGCATTGATGGGGCAGACAGGGACTTATTGGAGTGACTCGTCCAAAAGACAGAAAATCTCAGCCAAACACCTTTTCCTCTTTTTTTTTAAACCATATTGCTTTTAGCCCTTTGCATAACTACAGGGTGGGCCATAAGTTTCCATACATAGGAACATTTTATGCAGGACAACCGTTTTCATTTATATAATGTGCTCTATATGATCACCATTGTTTCAAAAACACATATCAATTTGTGTTTTCTGCTGTTGATAAACTTGCATTAGCACAGTTTAGGTTATGCTTGTAATGGCGTTGGTGATACATCCTTTGAGATGATTGATGTCTCATATCTTCACCTGATAGACAATGGCCTTCATGTGCCTCCAAAGATAACCAAAGACAATCAAACATATCCTCTGGGGTATCTGAAACGAAACAATATACATTCCACTTACCTATAAATTATACATTTTCTTATGTATGGAAACTTATGGCCTACCCTGTATTTTAAACAGCTCTTAACGACTGAACGATGATGCAACAATATGTGGATCTTTGGGAGGTGCAGTATTAACATGTCACAACTTCATAAATAACATTTAAAACTAACTACTCTTGCTCTGTGTTTAACAAACATGGCACATTTTCGGACTTAATATGAAGACAACTGTACAGAAAAAGTCACAACCGTAGAGGAAACATGCTTATGTAAATTATAAATTGTCATCAGGAAAAAAACCCAAAAACCTTCTGTTTAGACTTAGCTGTCGCCATTTTATATTAAACTGCACTATACACATCATGTGATTATGACTCGAGTAATGAAGCATTTCGAGACCCCAGTCCGTTTATGGCAGCCAAGGAGTGAGTTTCACTCCATGCTGCTTAAGTTGTTGTTGCTAAAACAACTATTGAAATCTGAGAGTCCTTGCTTATGCCTTTTTCTTTGTCTGTTCATTAAAAACATATTAGATGAGTTTATTTGATAATAAATTGGAAAATGACCCTGCATTTAAATAGGACAGCAAGAAAATCGTCTCTAAGCTGTACCTGGGTTTGTAGAAAATGAGGCAAAATGGCATGAAATGAGCGATGCCATAAACACACTAGCATTTGGCACAAAGTATTTTTCCAAAAGTCTTGAGAAGAGGGAAGAGACTCTAGTTTCTTTTTTTTCTTTTTTATTGAACACCAAACATTATAGGACTGCACTCTCAATCACGTCAGCCATGCATGAGACGGAGGGGACACATGTTCACTGGTCACACTTGCATGGAGAGACGTTCTGTGTGAACACACTGAATGTCAGTGCAGGATTCTGTGTTATGGAGTCCCTAAAAATGTAAAGGTTTTTTACTTTGGCTGCATGACAATGATGTCCTTTTAGAAACAGGCTGACCTTATCAGTCTGAAACCTCATCAGTCAAAAGCAATTTAAAAATGACATGATTACAGGGGATATGTGTGCATTTGTATCTGTGTCACACACACAAAAAATCGTCTTTTTGAGGCACAGTCAAACATACAAAAGTGGAAACCTGATTTAAAATCTGCTCACTCTCTATTAGTTGTCATGTAGACGGACTGGTATTTGTGTAAAATACCTCTTACTGCTTGCAAAAAAGAGACGACAAGGAAATGGTTTAACTCTGAGCCCCCAAATCTCTGCGGATGGATTGACATGCGGATGAGGAAATCTTTACAATGGAAAGAGTGACTTTTGAAAATAATTTAAGAGTTAAGACATTTTTTGTGATTGCAGAAGAGGACCTTCTTTAGACTGTGGATCAATCGTGGACTGAATGATGGGTGCACATTAAGTGAAGAGCACCGCCCCCCCCCCCCCCCCCCCCCCCCATGATCCCATGATCCCATGTTTTACTTTATCTTTCATTGTTTTGTCTTCTTTCCCTTTTGTTATACACACGTTTTGTTATGACTCATGATGTTTATTTGACTAAACGCATACATCATAAAGGAAAATTAAACAGGTAGATGCCAAAACCCTCTCTTTAAACCTGGTAGGTTACTTGTCCCACATTTTCAAATGAAACATTTTGACAGATTAAACTCCACCTCTTTAAGCATTTAAATTAAGTCTGTCTGTCAAGGCTCATGCTTTAATGCTCTGTCTCAATTTAAAATGAAGTAGATGTTAATTATATTTAATATATTATTTATTTATATTTTAGATATTGCTTATTTTCATCTCTTATATCTCTCTGTTTATCCCATTTGGCATGTTTTTGGAATTATGCATTTAAAACAGGGAATTAAACTTATAATGTAGAGTGAATCCATACTTTCAGAAAAAAACCCAACAATTTCTTATAAATGTTAAGTTTAATATTGAGATATTGAAATGCAGTCTTGGTCTGTTGAGTACAGTCAGGCCATTTGCTTCTCCAGCATTACTTTGACCAGCAGTTAATGAAAATGTCAGATGGATATTACTGTTTGGAAACTTCACAGCTGTTTGCCAGTCCTCTTCTGTTGTTTTTACAAATACGACTTTCTTGCAAACCCTAAAGTGCTCACAGGACTTGAATAAACATTGCAGCATGTTTACTGCTCCATGGGTATTTCATGTTGTGCAGGTGCATTTCTAGATAACTCCCATTCTGATGCAGCTCTAAAATTACAGCTGTTAATACATTATTAATGAGAGTAGCTAGAGTGGGAGTTAACTGATAGATAAGTGGAGTGAAAGTGATGGAGAGAGGAGGAGAAGGGAGACAGCACAGAAGTCCCAGACCTTGCCAGCACCTGCGTTCTGTTTTGTCAGTAAAGTCTACACAGGCTCTGCCTTAACAAGCCTAAAACTCTCTCCGTCTGATAAACTCACTGCAGATGTTGATCATTTTAATAAACACTGCACTGATTAGCCTCCTGTATGTCTTTGCAGGCCATGAAATGTGTTGATGAAACACTTTTATGTGCAAGGACACGGGCAGCTGATGGTCGATATTTGGCCCTTGGGGGTTTGTTTGTTTGAGGTGGCTTTAATGTAAGAGAGCTAGAGTGGAGGTTTTCAGCCAATTAGTTGGAAGTAGGGCAAGACACAACATGTGACCTACACACTCTAACACACCCACAGACCATGAGACAAGAAAACACAAAACCGGGGAGTAGTTCCTGTGTCTCTGAATATGAGGGTTCTTAGTTAAATCAATGATCAACCATCACATTCTGAGGAGGAATGAGGCTGAGTGAAACTGAGAAGTAGAACTAATGATTCAGACTTTTTTTGCCACTCCACTTTTATGCTCCTTCACAGTAGTCTTGCCTGTAGCTTGGTTTGTGCATAGTCAGGGTATGAAAGGCACAGACACAGAAAACATGGATGATTTTAGCACTTGTATCTCTAGATAACTTATTGGCTTGGTTTATAAATTATATTACCCTTATAACTACAACATTTTACTCACACGATAATGTAAGGAAAACCTTCAGTAGCAGTAAACTTTATGTTTGGTTAATCTTTATTGACTAAGATACATAATTTGAAGGGAACCTCAGAGCTTAGTCATACACTAGTGTCAAAGCAAACGATGGCAGAAGAAGGAGAGAAACGAAGAGGCAGAGAAGGAAAGAGAGATTAAAGGAGGGAGTCTGCTGACAGGGTCTCTGGTGTCACTGCGACAGAGAGGCTGGATGGAGGATGGGGAGGTTTGCAAAGAGCCAAGAACATACAGGACCCATCTTCAGTGAGACACCCATGCAATAAAGCTACATGTTCATGCGGAAACACATCCTTTATTATTTGTGCATTGGTGCATGTTTTGCTTTGAGTTTATCTGCTGTAAATTATGGAAAATGTAGGGCTTTTATGTATACTATGAAAAAGTGTGTTCGAATTAGAATATAAGCATACACACTCATGCACACACATGTGATTGACCAGAGCTTGAGCCGTCACCTCATAAGAAGCTTTTCATCTTTCATCTTCAATTAACCATCCATCATCCTTCATTTCTGTCACATGTCCCTTCTTCCTCCACTAACTCTTGAAGATAATTCCATTCAGACCCTGGCAGAAATACCTGTACATCTGCCACGTCTCTGCTCAAAAGGTTTGCGAACTTCAGTCCAGCAATTAAGCAGAGAGTGCAGAGGAAAGGATCAGAAAACACCACTGCAGGAGCAGAACAAAACAAACAGACAGACTTTGAACTGGGAATAAGCCAAAACACCCAGATGCTCATTGAATATAATCACTGTGGTCTTTACCAGCCTGACTGATGTCCATGTGGTGCCCTGACCCACTTCTGGCTTCCCCTGCTGGCTTCCAATACCATCAGTGTAATGCCTGTATGTTTATGAGTTGTAAAGATAAGATTTTAAGGATTGCAAATGAATAGAACAATAGAAAAACAGGAAAAAATAACAGAACAAGAAAGTTCCCTGGAGCAACTTCTTATTAATTATGATGCGGTTAAGACCTGAAATAAATATTGCACACTGTAGTTCAGCTGCTCTAGCGCCTCCCTGCTTCCTTCATGGAAAATAATGACGCCATGGCCATCTTGAATAGCGCACTTCAATTGAAAAAAAGGAAAACGAGCAGACAGCACAGTTGAAGAGTCAAAAACAATGTGTACATCAAACAGAACTGAAGTATCACCAAAGTAATAAGAGTTTGAGCTAACAAACTCAACATGATGGTGCAGCAAATTAAACTGGTGTCAGGGGGCAACCGCACCACAGAAGCCAGCAAAAAGAATATCCACAGTCCTGTTGATGAAGGATACTGAAATAAACTACAGAGCAATCTGATTGTCTCAAAGGTAACTGCAGACCAGATGAAATTGTAAATGAGTCCAGTTTAAGGTATTATTTAATGTGCATTTTATTGTATTTATTGCATTTATTGCCTTAAATTGAAAAAATTGTCTCAAAAATGTCATTGAATGCAAAACAATGTAATTTGAAACGTGTTAAAAGGGTTATTAGAGTCAATTAATCAGAATGTTGTTTAATTCATTAATTATGAGTAATTATAATTCTTATGCAGTTCTAAATAATCAGTTGTTTGTGATGGTCTCATTTACTCTTGTGGGGCACAAAGATGTATCAGTACGGTCTTTTTGAAAACCTCTCACAAAATTCCTCAGGAGCTTTACCTCAAGCCATGTTACATTCTAAACTATTTTATGTTCTGTTTTGGTGAATAGAGTACTAATATTTAAGTTGAAGAACTGATAAATAAAATATAGACACAATTTAAGGAGGAGCTATTTGTAGGTGTTCAGCGATGCTTTTCTAACTCATACACATCAAAGCACTTTTTAGGGCTGGCTCATTTATAAGTGTCAAATGCTGTATCCACTCTAAATTGACATGTATGTTCTTTGTGGTTATTTCTCCTGACTTTTTGCTATTTGGTTTTGTGGCTTTTCTTTTCTTATGTTCTTCCTCTTTCTTGCACACTTCTTGCACACCGCACTGTCTTCTTCTTGCTGGCTTCAGTGTGGAAGATTCACAATAAATGTTCCATGATTTTTATGCTTACGTCCAGCTCAAGGAGATGTTTCTTGTCATGTGTAGTTTTGTACGCACATCGTAAACTCAAAACTTGCTTCTGGTTTCTTTTTCTGCTGTCCTCATCTTTTATGTCCATCTTAAGTGATGCTCTCCGCCTTTTCATCCTCTCTGACTATGCTTTGTTTCTATTATTCATCTTTGATTCTCTGTTTCTGCTCTTTGTTTCTGTGTTTTTTAGAGAATTCATGGGAAGATATTTTGACAGTGAAATGCTTGTAGTAAGGGGTTAAGACCTCATCAAAAGCCATGTGATGTGTACAATATTTACTGAAATTTAAGTGGATTGGGTATCTAGAGACTATGCTTCTGATGATAATTATTATTTCTTGTGTTTTAAAATTATTTGTTGATGAAAGCAATACACTTTTACTTCCAAGGTAACCCTTTTCAAAACAAAATAACAGAGAAAAAGACATTTCCACAACACACTTAATCAGTCAGTTTCATTTTGTTACACTGTTAGCCTCTTTGTTTAGGCTTTTGCATTGACCACAGGTTGTCTCTCACACTTATCCAGATCAAAGTGAGTGTGACGCGAGGTGTGCACGTGTTGCTTTGTCTAACAAGCAATGTGCACGTCTACTCTTTCTTAACATCAAGTGTGTATGTTAAAAGGTGGTTCTTTTGTGCTGTTCATGCATTTCACTACCTCAATCATCTGTGAATGCTTTCATGTAAAGATGGTTATTTTATTTAGCTATTCACAACTTGGTTTTGGGAATCATACCTTTGATGGCAGGCCACAATGTAAACTCTTAAATAAAATTAGAAACTACAGAGGCTGCCAACCTTGATGGCAGTGATTATGTGTGTTCAAAATAAATATGCTAATTTGTGAATATCTTAAAAACCTGCTTATGCAGCATCTTTAGAATAACAACAGATTGCTCTGTGTGCTGCCCTGCTGTTCAGGTGTTGCAGGCAGTATGTCATAAAGCTGATTGAATAAGCAAGTGACAGAACTGGTCCGAGGTTTTCTTTTACATTCATTTTTGGCAACCTTTGTAACAAATTACATTAAGAGGTTTGAATGTTTTTGGCTTTGAATGTAGTACTTAGTTTAAGAGCAGCTTGGCACAGCCTGAAATGAGATTTTTTTCCTCTCTTTATCTTCCTTTTCTTCCTCTTGTTTCTCCCTACCTTTGTAGTCCAGGGTTGTGGCCTGCATGACAGCCATCCTCAGTCAGATGGATGATAGTCACTATGCTTTGTACATCGAAACCTTCACCAGGAGCTCTGATCTAGTGGTAAGCACACACACATACATACGTACAAATGCCTTAAGATGCCTGTTGGATACACACTGATGAATGGAGATATTTGGAAGTAGAAGGTTATAAACACACAAGCCCTTCTCTTTTTTTTCCTGCAGGACTTCCTGATGGAGTCCTTCCTCCTTTTTAAGGATCTGATTGGGAAACATGTGTATCCCTCTGACTGGATGGCCATGATCATGGTACAGAACAGGTACAATTCACACCAAACTATTCAGTCCGAAAGTCTGCAGGACAGGTCCTAAAATGACCTGGTATGATGACATTGAGACTTGGTGTGTGTAAGTTTTAAAGAACTGTTGACACCAACAGAAACCCACACAGGGAAAAGTTAGAGATGGCAAAGCTGGGATCAAGACTGAAAAAGCTGAGGTTGCCAGTGTGTTTGTGTTTGTGTGTGTGAGCTGATGGATGAAAGCCAGTGGTGTACTTTTGTGATGTAAGCCAAAAGAGAGGCTACAGCTGTGTGACGGGAAGAGGAGAGGTAAATAGGTGAAAGTGAGAGTGAGGGAGAGGAGAAGACAGGTGGATAAGTAGTCTGCAGGCTGGGATTAGGGCAGAGATGTGCAGGTAGAGAGAGAAAGAAATCGAAAAAGGGGGAGAGAGAGTCGGCTCTGAATAACGATGACAGATAGTGCTGGAGCGGGGAGACAGAGAGCAGATTTGCTGCTTAACTCTAGAAATGCACAAAGTCACTGATACATCTGATGATACACTTTGTGAAGCTGCTGCCATGATCTGTCATTATGACAGAAGTTTTGAATCTGAAAGAATTTCAGTCCCATCTGAAAAAGCTGTCAAAAGCTGTGAGCCAGAGCAGGTGTCATATTTTGATATACAAAAAACAAGTTGTTTTTGTGATCATTATTATGTTGTTATCAAACCTATTTATTCTCAGACATTATGTCTTTCCCCTTAAGGTTGTTTTTTCTATTTATTCTTACAGCTTTCCTTCTGCATGAGGACACTTTGTTTTCATATTTGACGTATTTCTTTTGGTACAATTGTTACTTTACTGTTACATTTTATTTGGATGTGTGGTAAATGCACTTCTTTTCGCTAGAGTGTTTCTTCGAGCCATCAATACCTATGCAGACACAATGAACCAAAAGTTCCTGAATAACGACGACTTCGAAGTGCAGGTGAGTGGATCTGCTCATATTACAGGTCTCTCTTTTGTCTGCCTCAAACATTGATTTATATGATACCCTCTACATTCCTCCTCTCCCTCCCTGTTTTGTCTAGTTGTGGAATAACTACTTCCACTTGGCGGTGGCCTTTATTACCCAGGAGTCCCTGCAGCTTCAGCACTTCTCACCAACCAAGAGGAACAAGATTCTGGCCAAGTGAGAGCTGGCCCATATAGTTTCCTTATTTGCCCCACCTAGTCTTCCTGCTCTAATGAAACACTCAGTGATTTGTGGTGCACTTCAGAGTCTGCATTTACTGTTTACACTCATGCTGCCTATTAAAGCCCCATGGTGCTTGTGGATAGACATTCAATTTAGCCCATGTTGGGGCAGATTAGTACAGTGTTATCTCTTCCACTTGCCTGATCTGGGTCTGAGCGGGGGAGAAACAGTATTGATCAAGGCATTGTTTCGAAACTGAGGAGCTAATTTCACTGTCTGTCTGCGTCTGTGTGCTGCCAGATACGGAGACATGAGGAGGCTCATCGGCTTTGCAATACGGGACATGTGGTACAAACTGGGTAAGAATATGTGGTTGTTTTCAGTTGGGTTACCCTGCAACTTCAAGGTATAGAAAAAGCGTGGAATATCTCTCATTTTGACACAAAACTGTCTGTGTAAACAAGAGCAAGTGCCTCCTCACCTTGGGTTTGCATTAGATCCAGTGGAATTTGTTTTCTGCACAGCCTTCAAATACTCTTTACTGATAAAAACATGTCGGTGAGCATGGATGTGCTGGTGTTCATAGTCCTGTGGATTGTTCTCGAAGGCAGGAGTTGAGCAGCATGGCAACTAGGGTCAGAAATGACTATTTTGATTTTGTGTTCATCTTTTAGGCAGTCATAAGATCTGTTTCATTCCTGGTATGGTGGGCCCCATCCTGGAAATGACATTGATCCCAGAGGAAGAGTTGAGAAGGGCCACCATTCCCATCTTCTTTGACATGATCACCTGTGAGCACACACGCTTTGGAAACTTCAACAAGGTAAAAACATGTAGAATCTGAAGATTATGTGGTTTGCTCTGCTGGAATTCACACTTGGAAACACTGATTCACAGACACACACACACTCACAGACACACACACACACAAAGGTTCCAGATTCAAATAAAAGCACACATTTTGCTCTCATGTCTGATTTTTTCCTCATTCCTCTTTTTATTTGCTTTATCATCTCCCATTGATCTTTTCTCTTCCCCCTCTTTTTTCCTGCAGTTTGAGAATGAGATCATTCTGAAGTTGGATCATGAGGTGGAGGGAGGAGGAGGAGACGAACGATACATGCAACTTTTTGAGACTATGTAGGCCTGAGTATTTGGACATAGCACTGGAACAACACCTGACAAATTTATCAACAAATACATCAGTAACAGTCAATCAGGCTTAGACGGATTTGACAAAAAGACATCCACCTATCATTCTCTTAGAAACTTTTCATTACATTTTTAGTATCTTCTTGGTGCTGTCAAAATGTACAACCAGTCAGACTGATGAAGCTTGTAAGGCAGTGGTGGGTCTTCATACTGCTCGTAAAAACATCAGATTCATATGACTTATTTATTTTTTTATGTTATATTGTTGGGCATTTCTGCCATGATTGATTGAACAACTGAAGGGAGACAAGAGCTGTGGGTAGTAGAGAGTTGGAAATGACATACTGCAAAGGCTTGGGAAGTCAAACCAGTGAGCACTGCAACAAGGACTACAGCCTCTGCAAATGGGATGTACAAGGCCAGTCAGCACCCTCCCAGTCCATATGAATTCTGATCAGGGATACTTAAGTACTGAAATACTGCAGCACTCATAAACCTAGAGCAGTTGAATAATCATCACAGAGCATGCATCTGAACATTTGCTTTCACTGGTATCCTCTAGGTTTTTTTTATAACAATGCCTCCCTAGAGATCCCCTGGACAATCATCACATTAATCCTACTACGAGAGATTGTTGTAGACCAGGTCAGCAGGAAGTATGTCAGACTAGACAGGAACAATCAGATCTGCTTTACCAAATACAACATGAGTGCATAGATTTGTCTGCTTTCCAGGGAGATTCTATTATAGATATAATTTTGAGTCATTTCCCCCTAACAGTGAAAATGTTAAACTCATACCAAAGGTCACCATGCAGACATGTGAAAAGGTCCCAAAACTCAAAGCACTGACTTGTTTCTGTTTGTCTGCCAGCTTGCTGGACTGTACTGCAGAGAAAGCCACCCTGAAGCCACAGGTGCAGCACTTTGTTGCCTTGGTAAAAGGACTCCTCATTCGTCTCCTTGACTACCGCACAGTGATGAGTGATGACAGCCGCAACAACCGCATGAGCTGCACCGTCAATCTTCTGGTAAGTGGCTGTGTTGTCATCACTTTGCCCTTTATATTCCTGCAGGCTTAATTATCTTTAAAAATTCCCTCTCTGCTGTAAAGTTGTCAGAGTGGGCACTCTTTAGGGCCACTTACAACATGGTTACAAAACTAAGAATGAAGTTGCATCTTCGAGTTTCACCATGTTGCTGTGAGCCTTTCTTCTATAAGAATTTCATCAGTTCTGTTGTCTCTATGTTTAACTGTGCTGTGTGATTCCTCCATATGTTTTCAATGTGGCTTCAAGAAGGATTTGCATTTATCGACAAAGACCTTTTGTTTCAAGCACTGTACCTTGTAGTCATCGTATTGAACTTCTCAACAAAGAGGTGCTGATCTCAGTCACACACAAACACAAACATCGATAAGCTCATTATAAATTGAAGGGCTGAAGTAAGGGGATACCAGGGGAGAGACATCAGGAAATAATCTCCCCCAAATCAAAAGAGCCAAACTGATTTAAGAGTTAATTACAAAGCACAGATTTTATGTCTTGACTTTGGTGCAGAGGTCTTTGTATATCTTTTCCACATTTAATTTGTGTGCTGATTGATCTACAGGAAAACATTCATCTCTGTGTCTGGTCTCTGACTGTTTGCAGAGCCTTGCGTCAGCTCCTGTCTGTTCCACATCCTTTCTCTTGTGTGATCTTCTAATCAGATTCTTCCCTACGGTATTCTCAGGTTTAGTAATGGACCCCATCCACTGTCCCTTCAGACTGCTGCTACTGCAGATTAAATATATAATTTACCCTCTAAATGCACTCTTCCTTCTTTCATATGAATCGTTTTAGATTCAGCTCTTCCTAGGATTTTCATTTTTTGAGAAATTTTTTAGAGCTCCAGACGGATCATTTAATGTTAAATGAATGTGCCTGTTCTTAACTTTTCTGTGTTGTTTTCTCCCTAAGGAGCAGAGGGTGCTGGCACATGGCAGAGGTGTTAAGCTTGTTGCCTGTAGCAGCTGCCCATTAGCTATTCTCTTTCATTTGTTTGGCCCACTAAAATAAAATCCCTTCTGCTGGCAAACAGGCTGTTGCACACTCTACCATCCATGCCCCTCCAGGCTAACTTCATTTAGGCCGTGTGCACACACATACAAACACAATCACACACATACACAATCACAGGTATTTGCTGAGCCTCCTCATGCAAATGCACTTCCAAAGAAGCAAATACACATCCAAAAACATACACCTGAAACTAAGCCCCCAGCTTCTACTTTAACTTTTATCTTTTCATTGACTTAAGCTGTCCAAAGCATGTTAGTGTTACAGATATCTCCTTATCTGCGTTGCACGAATATTGACCTTAAGATGCAAAAAGGGTATTGTAGCACTATAGTCGCTTGTGTCATTATTAAAGCAAGAAGATTCAAAAATGTTCAAATCGACATCTGTGTACAAGCATCTGACCTTCACAAAGACAAGCCGCCGTCTGCAAGCATCTAGCTCATTTGAGATGAAACACGCTGGTGCAAACACTGATGTATCTGACCTTTGCAGAAAGTAGAGTTATAAATAAGCAAACTGTATGCTTTGGTGGTCCTCGTAGTAATTGAACTCGTTTTTATGCATACTTCTGAATGTCTCCATGTGAATCTGTGTTTGTTTAAGCGTGTTATTGTGTCCACTGGCTCATTGCTAGTGATGGGAGGTTGGGTTGCATCAGTTCACAAGCTCTCCTGTTCTCTCTAGATGTCATTAAACTTCATTAAGCTGGGAGTTTGTGCTGCTAATCTAAGAAATGGGCATGCAGACACTCCTACACATTGACACAGTAATGCAATCAGAGGTCTGCAGTTTAACACAAAGGTTTAGTGAAATGCTGGGCCACACAAACTCCAAATTACAAAATTGCAGGCGGTGCAAAGCTTCAGAATGATTTTGAAAATCTCATTTACACACGCATACACTCCTATAGACTGACATTGACCCTGTTTCTCCTCTTGATTTTTCAGAACTTTTACAAAGACATCAACCGTGAAGGGATGTATATCAGGTACTCATGTGCTGAATTTGACATAATATACATTTTGTTGGTTCGTGTCTGTGTTGTATGTGCAAATATATGTGCATTGGGATGTCTGTACATGTCTGCGTGAGCGTGTGCTGGTCCATAATCTGACAAGGGATTATAGCAGTCCCGCTGAATTAATGTCAAAATCCACAGGATCAGCTCTTGGTCTGACTGCAGGGAGAGCAGAGAGGAGGAGAGGCATGATGGGCAAAGGGGGAGTGTGGGAGAGGTGGAGTTAGGCAGCTTGATGAGAGAGGTTCCTGCAAGGTCCCATGGTGCATTTCTGGTGATGGCTTATAGACATAATTAGTTATCTGTCAGTGTGAATGCGAGCTCAGTTCTGTAGTTGATCAGCTGCCTCCGTCTATCCCTTGTAGAGTAACATTTGGCCGACTCCATAGTTAAAATTGGCAAACACAGATAGTTTAATGCAAATACACTTTTAATCACTCAGTGTGTGTTATATAATGAGCCAAATGTTAGCTGTGACTACAGACCCTTCATGGATAATAAACCCCAAACTAATTATGTTATTGCACAATGCTTGAGTTATGGGTCATTAGATTTGAAGCTTAACTGCTAACACCTTTTGCAAACGATACTTAACAGTTTATGCTACACGACCGCTGAATATCAACTCATCTTCAACGTTACCTGTACTTGACTGGGCCAAACCCTCTGAGAAGAAATCTAAAAAAAAATTTCTCATGGCACACCTAATCACAACTACCTTTAAATGCATCATAAAACTGCATTTAGCAGTGCCAGAACCAACACAACAAAATTACAAACTGTCCATTTCTGAAGTCTCTTCATTGAGTTAACACAATTTTTTGAACAGTGTGATGACTGAGACAGGTAGCACAAAAGTGGGACAAGTAACCCTACAAGTTAAGTGGGGTTGTGAAGCTTTCAATAAAAGGCAAAAAGTCTGGTTTCCCATCACTATATGCGTCATTCATTATGTTGTAATTTTCTTCTTTATTAACTCCAGAAACCACAAGTGTTCCATTTCAAATATTATTGTAAGTGAAAGGTGTTTTTAAAAGTTTTTTTGAAAACACACCGTAAGCCATCTTTGATATTTAGATGTTCAATGGAACTTGATGCTCATGTAATGCCTGAGGAGGAGACAAGACCGTAGTTTTCAGCTTTTATGAACTGTACACCTGCAGTGTTTCTGGTGTACAGTTTAAGCCTTCCTTTTGTCTATTCCTTTATTCAGATGTTACATAACCTTCACCTTCATTAACTCATTAGAGCCCAGTGTGACTTTGAATTACAATGAAAAGGAATACTTTCAAAGTGTGTTTTTTAAATGCATTATGTGCCGTAACCCTGAAGCTAAAGAGGAGAGAAACCTTTTGAATACCTTGGCTGCCAAACTACAACAGTGGAAAAATGTAGTTTATGCAAAGAGATAGAGGAAGGAAGGAAGGAAGGAGAGAGGGGAAGAGTGGAGGAGTGAAAGAGTGGAATAGTGGAGTCAGAGGAGGAGAGAAAGAGAACTGGAGGTGGTGTAAATGAAAATGAACATGCACAGGAACTGAATGTTTGTTCGTGGTGGTTCCCTCCATGAATAGCAGCCTACAATAGCAAATACAGCAGTCAGATGAGAATGTGATTGAATGTGTGGACCAAGACACAGATGAGAGGTTGGGGTGAAAAATCTAAAGTCAAGCAGGACTGTCAAACATTTAGCTAGACAGAGCTGCTGCCCACATATGTTGTAATTATACAGGGCACTCTTTTCCTGCTTTGTCATTGATGCAAGTCCAACCTCTGACCAAATGGAATTACATTCTCTCTCAAAAGAAGGAGGCAGATACAAGACTGGATCAAAATTAC
This sequence comes from Thalassoma bifasciatum, assembly GCA_008086565.1. NCBI lineage: Eukaryota > Metazoa > Chordata > Actinopteri > Labriformes > Labridae > Thalassoma > Thalassoma bifasciatum. Next base: position 246,910 of record RPOG01000107.1, on the reverse strand, counting down.
AAGGAAAAAAATGTTTATATCTGATGTTGAGGGACCCCAGGTTCACATTTGTTCTTTGTTTTTCTTTAAAACTGACCCGTCAAAGGTTATCCTGCCTATTAGAGACAATCATGTTTAACGGGTTGTACTTTTGTGTGTTCCTGCCTTACCTTTATGTATTAATATTTAAGAATAATGTTATTGTGTGTGCACAGAATACAAAGTGAGCAAAAAGATTGAGATTAATGTCTTGAATCGTCTTCAAGCTACCCAACAGTGGCATCTTGTGGAGAGATGTGTATGATGCATGCTAAATTCACTTGACCTCTGTGACTTCATGTGTGTGCTTATGTGTGCACAGGTACCTTTACAAACTGCGGGACCTTCACCTTGAGGGTGAAAACTACACAGAGGCTGCGTACACACTGCTTCTCCACTCTCGGCTGCTCAAGGTGGGACACATACGTGCACACTTCTGCAGAGATATTCTGGGGTGTAACGCTCCCTGTGTGTCTTGGTTATAATAATCATTTGTCTGTGTGCAACAGGGGAGATACTTTTTTTATCTGCTGAATAATAGTTGCTATGTCTCTGGCTTTTAAACGATGAAGCTGCAAGGTTAGTTTATGGCACAGCATCAGCCCCTGTGGCTTCATCAGTATTTTGATTGATGCACTGAGTGTGTGTGTGAGTGTGTGTGTGTGTGTGTGCTTGTGTCTGGGTGAGTTTGACCTCATTTATTTTATGGGACACTTAAAGGCTCACAGAGACAGACAGAGGAATAAGGGCATCTCTCTCCCCTCTCGCTCATCTGGTATCATCACATTAAATAGTTGAACTCTTGAATGATTTTTATAATCTCTTCAGTTACTGCCAGTGTCAGCTCTGCCATTTCCCCTTCAATGAGCAGGCTGTTACACAAATTTCCTCTAATCCTATTCTTCAACAGCAGACTGAAAAGTTCTTCACATAAAACTAACTTCTTCAGATCATGTGTATTAAAGTTAATTTTACAAAGAATATTCATAAAATGGGATTTGTCATTGTCCCATTTACAAAACAAATGAGCCTGGTGATTTTGCAAACTCTGCTCCAGACCTTTATTGATTTATTGCAGCAAAGAAAAGCTATAAGCTCTCCGCTCTTGTTTTAATATCATGATAAATGGACTGGAAAACAATGGTTGCTCCAACTGTGACTCTTTTCTTTGTTCCTCCCATAAAAAATAATGTACATACAGTGATGGTGCTAACTTGTCCTCTCTTTCCTGTCCTGCTCCAGTGGCTCGATGAGATGTGTAGCCCCCAGTTTGAGTCCCATGGCTCTCAAACCCAACGGCAACTCAAAGAAACGCTCTACGACACCATCATTGACTACTTTGACAAGGGCAAGGTCAGCATTTTTGTAGAGTTTCTAATGCCTCATTCTCCTTGAATCCACCCTTAAGGAACAATGTAATGTTTTGAAAAAGACCTCAATAACCAGTTGTGTCCCCTTTTTATACCATGTCTTTAGAAGTTTGTTTTTAAGCAAGACAGTAACCCTCTGTATCCCTTTGACAAAAAGGGCAAAGAGAACACAATAGGGTGCAAATAATCCTTTAACTTCAGGACAAGCGTAAGAGCATAAAATCAGAATTCAATACACAACCTTTCTTTCTGGGAAATGTGCCTTTCCTTTTCCAGCCAGTGTTTTCTGAAGACGAGACAGTGTTGCAATCATGCAGTCACAGTCTGTTAGCAGTGTGTAACAGTCACGTTATCTTTTGTATTCTCCATGAGTGCGTTTTGTGTTCTCTGAAGCAGTGAAAGAGACGTCTCCCGTCACTCTCCAGAGTCCTGGAAACAGAGATTTTCACAAGCTGACTCCTCACCAGGACAGCTGCTGTAGATTTATTAGCAGATGGTGTAATGAAGGACACTTTCTCTTTCCTATTGTGTGTGTGTGTGTGTGTGTGTGTGTGTGTGTGTGTGTGTGTGTGTGTGTGTGTGTGTGTCTAGATGTGGGAGGAGGCCATCACTCTGTGCAAGGAACTTTCAGAACAGTATGAAAACGAGATCTTTGACTACGAATTACTCAGCAAGAGACTGGTATGTGATAATTATGTTATTGTTACGCTAATCTACCCTTCCTATGAGCTTCTCTTTTCTGAAGCTTTTTCTTTAGCTCCTGTTTGAAACCTTTCTGTAGATTTTAGTTGTTTTGGGTGGGGGTGGATTGCAATGTGCACACATACAGCTTTTATGGGGTGAATTTAATACAGAACTTCTGCACACAATGTATATTCTGGCCAATAAGTTTGATACTGATGTTTAAAGCACCATTGAGAGAACACAGAAGTTAGAGCATATTGTACAAAAAAGCAGATTTACTCATAACTAGCCATCTGCTCTTGAGCATTACAAACAGCTTTTCACAGTAAGTCATCCCCTTTGAAAAGAATACCTCCTCCTCGACTCAAGCTCCCCTTGCATTAAAGAGAGAAACATAGTTTAAGCTTCCATAAAGACCCTGCAACAAGAAATATTTGGTTTCTTATCTCAGCAACATGATCTAGCTCTCTCATATCTCCTTCATCATCATTCATTTTCCTTCATCTTCCATTATGGCATCACAGCACAAGTGATTTTCTTAATATCCAAATCCTGACTTGTTCTTTAGCACCACCTTCTCCTCTATCTTCCCTTCACTGAACTCAACTTTTCCTCTGCCCACAGAACATTACACTTTAAGCAACAATGAAAAATTCTCTCTCTCTCTCTCTCTCTCTCTCTCTCTCTCTTTTTGTATGAGTGCAGCAGTCGCTCTCTGGGCTAATGCTGAATTTATGTGGTTATATAAATGACAGGCACTGCCCTTGAACGCCGTGCACTTTATTTTTTTCTTCATCTATCACCCTCAAAGGCCCAGCATTCTGCTGAGGGTAGCTGTGTCATTGGCACCAGCTGATAACACTGCTCCAGCTGCATGTGGTGCACATTTAGAACCCTCCTCTGAAACACTATCTTTGTTTCCCTCTGCAGGAGAAGCAAGCCAAATTCTATGAGAGCATCATGAAGATCCTGAGGCCGAAGCCAGACTACTTCGCAGTAGGCTACTACGGACAAGGCTTTCCTCTCTTTCTCAAGGTTTTTGTTTTTCACTGTTTGCCAAAACCAAAAGTAAACAGTGTGATATAGAAAATTCTCATTTTCTTAAGAGTGCAGATTCACAGTTTGTGCAGAACAACACATAGGTGGCACTGGTATCCTGCAAGGGGTCAAGAAAATCTCTTTATTATCAGCAGTAAAGCTAAGCCCAAAAAAGTTGCAGCAGTGGACAACTTTCTGGATATAGGAGCAAGACAGTGAACCGATTGGGACATTAAGCACCTTATGGGAGGGACCTAGATCTGTGGATTTCAGCAAATTGTTGCGTAAAATATTCCACCCTTTGGTGCCTCTGTGTTTATTAGATGTTCTTGTATGCTGGGGCAAGAAGTATGAAAAAGTCAGTGACTTACTTTTTAAGGGAGCAGAGCTGCGAAAGAAGACCAGGCACATAGTCAGGTGTTATACAGCAAGCAGCTTTATGTGGCACACCTGCTCGAAGGAAGACAAAGTAAAAACATGAGAACTGCTGAGCATTGGATAAACAAGGACTTTATATATAATCATAGTCATTAACATTGCTTTATTATCCATGACTTCAGAACAAGGTGTTTATCCACCGCGGCAAAGAGTATGAACGTAGAGAGGACTTTCAGAACCAGCTGATGAGCCAGTTCCCCAGTGCTGTACGCCTCAACACAACCACCATGCCTGGAGATGACATCAGAAACTCTCATCTCCAATGTATCCTTTTGTTGGCACTACATATGCAAATTTGCACAATGTACCATATGTATTTATTGTAGAAAAAAAAGATTATTTAGAGACCAGACAGATTTTGTATGTGGAGGTATATAATAATTCACCAGTAATTCTGAGATATGAACTTGGGCCTCTGAAATCTAATTACAGACAAGAGTTCCTGATATTCAAAGGAAATGTCCATTTTAGGCATCAGAAATGCACTCTTTATTTCACAGATAGTGTGTATTTATCTATTTTATTTAGTGTTATAACTTGATGGTGCTAAACATCTCTTCTGTATCAGTTTGTCAGTTTGTTTATATTTCCTGTGACAAAGTTGTAACTCTCAGTCATGAACCAGATTTTTATTCCTCAATGATCTTGAACCAGATATCCAGTGTTTCACAGTGCAGCCAGTCCTCGAGATTCCTCCTCGTCTGAAGAACAAACCTGTTCCTGACCAGATTATTAAGTCAGTCATACAGGATGATCATGTTAATTTCTGATCATGTCACATATTCCTCTGCTGTGAGAGATTCCCTTGATCTGATCTTCATCTCTTTACACCGTGTGCAGCTTCTACAAGTCCAACTATGTGCAGCGTTTTCACTACTCCAGACCTGTGAGGAAAGGACCTGTGGACCCAAACAATGAGTTTGCTGTTAGTATTTTTATGTGAGATTTATGAACGCAGGGACCAAGACGTTCAGTGATAAAGAAAGATGTGGGCTGTCAAGTCCTTATGTTTAAAATATACTAGAGAAAAAATAGTTATAACATTACTTACCTTTAAAAACAAGGGTTTACAAAGCACTTTGATGGACTAGGAAAAGTGCACTAAAGAGCAAAGCATAAAACCTTCAAAACATAAGAACACAATGAAATAAAAAATCAGAAAATCCAGCTTACATGATAAATTCTGACTACAATTGAACCCAAGCAACACAAAAACTCTACAACATGAATTGTAACCAAGAAGGGCAAAGACACAATACGATGTCAAGGATGACAAGAGAAAAAAAAGGAGATATAAGCACTCAGAACAATAGAATAAATTAAGAAAAAAAGTAAAATAATTAAAATGATCAAAAGGACTAAACATGAACCATTCACCTCCATCAGGGGATGGATGCAATGTGTTTCATCCTATGATGACACAAAGTTGTACATTTAGCAGTTGATCATTAAACCCTATTTGAGAGAATACTATTTTCTTCAGTCCTAAGAAAGGAGGATTGCTGATGGCTTTACTTTGAGCATCTTCTAAAGTAGCACATGATACAGACCATCTGCTCATTTGAACAGAGTGCTCCATGAACTTAAAAGTTACATCAAAGGAACTTTACAAGTACACACATTTTACAACGCTAACCTGTGTTAATAAACCCATTATAAACTGTATATTGCTAACTGCAAGTCCACCTTCTGACATTCTGTTCTCTCTAATTACAAGTTTCCTAATACATCTTTGAACTTTTTTCCATCCTTTGAAGAAAGAACATTAAGTTTTCTGTTTCATTTCTCATGATACAGAGACTAATCTTTCCCATTCCTAACCTTTTTCATTTTTTTCCCCCATTGTTTTAGTCGATGTGGATCGAACGTGCGACCTTCACCACTGTGTACAAGCTGCCCGGGATCCTGCGCTGGTTTGAGGCCACTGACATCAAACATGTAACTTGTGACTCGTCTGCTTACTTAAAGCTTAAAGCTAAAGTTTGCTCCAGTGTCACGTGTCCTGTGTCATTGCAACCGATCACATCCTTTCCTTTCTTTCTCTAAACTCTTATTTTTCATGTTCCTCCCTCTGCCTCCCCCCCGCTCTTTACTCTACTTTCTTTCTCTGCCTAGACCACTCTGTCTCCACTGGAAAATGCCATCGAGACCATGGAGTCCACAAATGAGAAGATTCTGACTATGATAAACCAGTATCAGGCTGACTGGAGCCTTCCCATCAACCCCCTCTCCATGCTGCTCAATGGCATTGTGGATCCAGCTGTGATGGGAGGCTTTGCTAAGTATGAAAAGGTAAACTGTAAGATTATACTTTGGAGATACTCTAGATAATTTGTTCTATCAATACAACCTTCTGTTTTAACAACTAAAAACCAGATTCATTGTGATGTTGTATTTTTAAACAGAAGTATAGAAATACTTGACTTTTATTAAACCTTTCCGTACATTGCATTGATCTCAGGTTATTTTCTTTGTGATTGCCTCTTATTCAACAGAAGACAACATGGTGAGTGTGTGTGTGTGTGTGTGTGTTTGTGTGTGTGTGTGTGTGTGTGTGTGTGTTTGTGTTTGTGTTGAATCAACGTGTGATGACTAAGATTCAGCATCTGTTATTTTCTTTTCATTTCTGTACAAGACACTGGTTGTGGCTCATAGTGCAATGGATCATTGTTGGTTGGTGATCTGTTCTGCACATATCAGACTGCGAGTGATCTGTAAATCCATAGAAAATATATCATCACTATTTTTAAAAGCTCCGGTCTCTGCTGAATACTGATGCAAGCATGTGAAAGAGGCCCAGCAATGACTTTTCTGACACCTCCTGCTTAAAACCCAATAAGTCAGGAGAATTGTGAGGCCCCACTTTCAGGATCTGTATTCATACTGAAAATCAAGATCGATTGAGCTTTTGCCCTTCTGCTCCACAGGAGGTGGAGGTAACAAAATCAAAATATAAAACTAATGATAAAATATAAAAATAAAACTAATAACTAATGCAGTTGCTGCACAATTAGAGATTATTATCACAGAATTTTACAAAAAAAAGAAAAACACAGGCAACTTCCCCATCTGCATGAAAAGATGTTCCCAAAATGCCATGCAGATATTTAGAGATGAAGCATTGAATTGCTTCACTGTCAGCAGATATGAAAATATACAAACTAGACTGTGTTGATCCATTTTAGTTGCTGGTCAGAGAGAAACTATCACTTCACCTACACAAACCCTGCAGTCACATAAAGAATGGTAACACTGACAGTGCTTCATTTATGGTTAAAATCTAAGTACATGACTGCAGTGCATACAGATCAAGTTTTGATACACAAACACACAGGAGACTTGAGGTGGAAATAATTTCTCATAACAAGGTTTGGGTCAACAGAATCATGAGATTTGTGATCTGTTGCCCCACTAACCATGATTATGAATGTTAAGCCCCTCAGACATATCCAAACCTGTGATGTTACTTCAATGCAAGAGTTGTCACCCATGATAACTTTACAGAGTTTGATTGAGTTTGATTGCTTTGAAAAAAGCATCAACTCTTGAGGTTCTCTTAATTACAAGTCCAAAAATCACTCAGTGCAACAAGCTGATGAGACTCCTGTGCTTTTATAACTATAAATGTAATTAGAGTTCATCCTTAAACACCATTCAGTTTATAATAGCCCTTAAAGGATTCAATCAGTGGGTTCATAAAGTGCATATATCAGCAGAAAACTCCCACAGTATGTGGTAAAAATCCCTGACCAAAGTGGAAATACAGCCTTTATCCCTTAAATGAGTTTTATTATTCTGTGTTTATCAGGCCTTCTTTACTGAAGAGTACAACCAGCAGCACCCGGAGGACAGAGACAAACTGCTGCGCCTCAAAGACCTCATTGCGTGGCAGGTACTGAGCATAGCAACACACTAAAATGAACACACCACATAAAGCGGTGTCACTTTTATGTGGGTTATAGTGTTGACATTATAAATGTGGTTTCATAGATCCCATTACTGGGTGGAGGGATCTCTCTACATGGAAAGAGGGTGACAGATGACCTGCGCCCTTTCCACGAACGCATGGAAGAGTGTTTCAAACAGCTGAAGAAGAAGGTGGAGAAGGAGTACGGAGTGAGAGAGCTGGTAAGAATAGTGGGATGATGAGGAGAGAGAGAAAGTCAGGTGATAGGGTACTTTTTACTATTGATTCGATGTAGTCCTAAATATGTTCTTTTCTTTACGTGATAATTTACTGTGGTAACTCTGCCATGATTAAGCTGATAATGAACTGACCTAGCCAAATTTAAAACACCAAAGTACTCTTTTTGGTATGGCCTTTGTGTCTTGAAATTCTCATTAACTACATCACAGCTCAGATGGTTGTACTGAGGCTAAACGCTGTCATCAGCTTGTAATTTGACTCTGCTCTTCAGGAGTGATTAAACTAATGATGAGAAGGAGTGATGATACACTCCCTTTAACTTTACTTGCTTTTCATTTTACGATTCTCTCATGATGAACCTCTGCTTTTTCACAGTCACTGTCTGTGAACTTCACAATCAAAATGCCCTCGTCTGTCACTAGACATAAAAAGTTTGATTCCATTTTTCCAGCCGGATTTGGATGAGAGGAAATCCACTCGTCCCCGCTCCATGCTGCGCTCCTTTCGCCAGTCCATCATCTCCATCTCCTCACTGCAAGGATCTGAATGTGGGACTCCAACTAAGCCTCATGCAGACAGGTAGAATACTTAAATTACTTTGACAGGATATTGAGGGATCCAGCTTTGGAGTTGTTAGGCTGAAGCAGTGGCTCCTCTCAGTGAGGGTTGCAGGATACTGATGAGTTTGTGAGATGCCTCCAAATGGTTTCATTGTTTTAAATTGCATTTTGATGGAAAATCAAAAGAAAAAAAACATTTAAATTTCAAATAAAAACATGCAATTAAATATGTCCAATCAGTTTCCTAGTTTTCTGTGTTGCTATATAACCCCTGAGGTGATTACCACAGATCGCCGAAAGCAGCAGTGACTGCACTTAATTTAGTTCAGCACAGGAAACACAGCAACATGTGCATGCAGCTGGGCTGATTTTCAACAAATCAACTAAATGAAGTACTTCAGGTTCCAAGCCAATATGAAAACCCACGGACACACACGGACTCACCCTGGCATCTGCTTATTAAATCGTTTAATCAGTGCTGCTTGTTCAGCTTTTTCATGACTCCAAAAAATATTGTGTTTTGATGGCTGTTGTGTCCTATAGTGTTATTTGACTGTCTGCTTTTGGATTGGTCAACCTGTTGATGCCTTTGTTGACACAGTGTGGAGCAGACTGTTGTTAAACTTAAAGTTTTGACCAGGTGTAAATTGTTTGCTGCACTTTCACTGAAATATCTGTTTAAAAATACAAAGAACTATTGATGTTGTTACTAGAGAAGGTGTTGTTGCTGCTTTTTCTCTACACATGGACTGTTCCCCACGTACAGAGCCTGCTAAGATGTTCTTGGTAGATACTCCTTGGACTAAGAGACCTACTCTAAATAGAATCCAAAACACTGAAAATCCAGGCTCCCAAATAAAGATCCTATTTTTTTTCTTAATATCCTCAAATAGAGGATAAGAGGAAGCTAAAAACTACCTCAAATGCAATTTCAAATCTTCATGACTCATACATTGGCAACTAGTGTATCAAATTCATGTTACACTACCAGTCATGAAAAACAGCTAATAATCAATATTTAACATTCGCAATTTTTCACGACTACCACCTTCACCTCTTTCTCTCAGGGACCTTCAACCTGAGTCTCCCAACTCCTGGACCTCCACCCTGCAGCGCTCCAGTGGCAGCGTAAGTGCAGGCGCGATGGAGGAAGTGGTGACAGTGGGTGACCAAGAGGTCAAGCTGCGGAAGAGCAAGAAGAAAAAGAAGAGGAGCAGCATGATCTTCATTACAGAGGAAAGGGAGAGGACGAGTACGATGGACTGCAAACGGGTGAGAATGAGGAGAAGGGGGAGTGGGAGGCGGTCAAGGTCGATGGAAATTAGAAGATGTTTGACACACTTGAGAACTGAGTTTGTGTGAAAGGTGTCTTCTCTGAGTTTGTTGTGAACTCTGTCTCCCTCTAGCTGTCCAAAAAACAGGAGTTCCGCAGTGACACCAACTTATCTGAACCGAATGAAGGAAACGTGCTGCTAACAAACGCCAACTCCAGATCCCTGCCTGCCATCACAGGTGACCAACACACACAAATCATGTAGTACTGCACGTTTCGCCCGGCAAGTTGAAGTTGTGCCCTGAGTTTGTGTTTTGAAAAAATTAAAAACAAAAGAAAGACTTCCAAGCTCTTTGTAGTCTTGTGGATTGCAGGCAAAGAATTTGGCATGCAGGGGAATATTGCAGTCACAGCCTAACTCAGCACATACTCCTGGTCATAATCTTTTTGAGAAATGTCCAATTTATGTTTCATCAGTTCAGTATCATGACCCTGTTCTTCAAAATAGCACATAAGACCACAACTCACCTCTGTCTCTGGCCTCCTGCCATGTTGGAACCAGCCAGCTGAGCCAGCATTGATTGTTGTTTTAATAGACTCCTCTGATTAACTCCACTGACCACACACTGTACAGCCTCACTGAACACACACACACACACACACACACAAACAAGCAGAATGGTTGTTAACATTTCAGATAGTAAATCAGTGGAATGGATGCTGGGACATAATTAGTCAGAACAAGTCCTGGCAGCAGGAAAGGCCAGAGGTTTGGTTTGTAAAGCAGTTATCAGCAAGACACAAACACTAAAGTTGTTTACATGTATAGGTCTGTCCTTGGCGGTGGTTGGGGGCACAGAGGAAGTGGACTCTGCCAGGACTAGGAGAGACAGCAAAAGCATGTCGGTCTGTGGGAGCGCTGACAGAACAGCAGACAGACGCTCAAAGGGCGTCATTAATATGCTCTTCAAGTCAAAGGTGAGACACAAAGGTGTAATTAAGACCCATTACTTATACCTAATGTTACAACAAACATCAAATTTACGTCTGGGACTTAGTGCTTTTGTTTGAGTACTGAATAACTTTTGGGTAGAAGGCGTTTCATGCTTAGACTCCTGGAAAATACTGTACATGTAATACTCCCTGAAGCTTCACTGACGCTTCAGTGATACAGAGGATATTTCTTGTCAGTTTTAGCCAGATAACTTGAAGCCATGTTGAAATCGAGATACTTTTTATAATTCAGTGATGTTTACATGTTTTCATCATTATAACCTTCTGATAAATATCAGACATACTGAAAATCATTTTCTTGATTCAGTTTAAACGTTATGCTAAAATTTTGCTTTTCTGTTTTTACAGAGCTCCAAATCAGATGATGTGAAGCCTGGTGATTCATTCAAAGACAGCAACAATCATTTCTGAAATCTTTCATTTAATTTCAGTGTACCGTTACTCATCTTTTTTACATTTGTTTTATCAGGCAGTCCTAACAAGCCTGCCAGCAAACCAAAAGTTGCAGCCCATCCGCCTCAGTTGGCCTGTCAGTTGTTTCTGTTGCTTTTGCCTTAATATAATTGATTTTACCTATCAATAAAGGCTATTTTGGAGCCTTGACCTTTTTCCAGGTAATTCAAATGATTCCCAGCAAAGCTAAATGCCATCTTACAGCTTTTCAATCAATTGTGCTCTGGGAGAATGAGCAAACACAAACCATCCCACTAATGTGCTTGATTAAAAAGCGTCTTATTATACGGTTTTGGCATTGTTGTGACTGGCTGAAGTTAATGCGAAAATAATAATTTGATAAAGCACAAAGGTTACTGTGTGCTCTCAAAGGACCTGCAGCAGGGACATGCTGCCAAAAGGCTTTGGCACTGATACAACAAACAAGGTCTAATAAATTTAACATAATGGAAAGCAGCAAACTGTGAAGCACATGAAATAAAGTCTGCAAATCATTTTGTGTTTACACAATAGTTCTGACAAAACTGAGTTTGTGTGCTCATTTTTTTTTTCATGTGCTTTCCAATACACACAATGTTGATCATTTTCTTGAGGTGAAACCCATTAATTAAGGCTCTGTGAGAAATCTGAAATATTTCGAATAGGAATGGTGAAATATGTCTGAAAAGATACATTTTTAGGATAATGGAGCCATCTTATCCCCAATCCCCAATCATACTTTTGTGATAAGTTAAGTACAAGATAGAAGTAAGTGGAAATTAGTCAGGCTTACTCTGTCTGAAGGTAACTGAATACATTTCAAAAGGTATCTTTCTAATAAACATTTTGTGTTGTTTTTTTTTCTTTCCTCTAAAAGTTATTTGTTAAATAACACTTGTGCTTTGAAGGGACTTTAGCACTGCCGAAAACACAACTATACACTGGAATTTAAAAAACAACAACAAAAAAAAAACATAATCCTGAGTAACTTCAAGGTTAAACCAAAGCCTGTCATTTTTCTATGGTGTTTCTATAGGGATTAAATTGATGAGATATAGTAATTTATTAAGTGAGCTTTAGAGATATTAGTGAGAGCCAGTAAAGCTAATGCTTCATGCTTATAGTCATTTAGCTAAGCTTAGTTGATTGCCTTCTGGCTTTCATTAATTTAGTTTACAGTATATACTCTCCAATCTGTCGCAAACTATGCAGAAGTGCTTTTCCTTGTTAAACCTAAAGCTTGGGCATAAAAAAAGAATCCTATAACAACTATATACTGTAAAACTTCCAGTCCAAAATAAAGGCTGGGTCTCTTTTAGTGGCAGGGTATAGCAGGGATACCTGGATGCTAGGTAGCAAAATTTGTTCAATAAAAGGCAGGAAGATGCTTTTTGGAATTTAGAGGACAAGAGGAAACATAAAGGTGAATCTTATCATGTGACAGTAAAAAAAGAAACGATTGAGTGACTGAAGGAGGAGGGTAAGCAATCAGCTTTGTTGAGAGCCCCAACAACACAGAAAGATATGTAAGCAGACACTGTCACAGTTGGTTCGCTGATATCACAAGCATTGTAAAAACATTGCCAGGATCATTGCCCATTTCTCCAGGATCTGTTTGGTCCTGGTCACCCTGTCAGGACCAATATAAGACCTCATTCCTTGCATACATTTATTGGCTTACAAAAACTCTACTCCAAATTCAATAGTGTCAACAGACTATCGAAAGAAGGCTACATTTTAGGCTCCTTAAGTCTGAGAAACACTGATTCTTCCCCCCCAGAAGTGGTATTGTGCTTTTTTCATATTTTAAAAACAAATATAAAGTTCAAAAATGAGATGTCAATACTCCCATGTGAAAGCTGAGGTCAGCGTGTGTTGGTGGTGTCCCAAAATAAGAGACTACTGGCCGCTGACTGCTTTAAAAAGTCACACAAGAATTCAATAGGATTAATACATGATTAGCTAAAATTGTGACATCAGTGGTTGTTGAGTCCCATTCAAAAGGTAAAATCTGTCGTATCATAAAGACAAACATCCAGAGTGCTGGGTTCCAGATGTTTGGGGGTCCTTAAAGGGACAGCAGTTGAAATGGAGTGTTCCAGGGTCAGAAATGAAGGGTTTCAGAGGCACCAGCCTGAAATAAAGGGAAGACAGTTTTAAAATGTAAGTTATGTAAAAACATGACAAAGCTATCAGACGGAAAATGTAGACTTGACATCATATAAATACAAAACCTATGTACAAGCGAATAGAATATAAAAAATTCCTGCTCTTCATTACAGGACACGTATCTCTCTGGATTTGACACACAAAACCACTAAAGTAAATTATAATCCATCATGGTGTTCCCAGATGAATCTTACCTGGGAGTGAGTGTGAATAATGAAAAACAAAACTCGAATAGACAGACCCACGAGGACAGTGTCTGTACACGCTCCTGAATTTTAACAAACTTTTGGTTTGAATAAAAAAAACAAACTCCATGGGTGTTGCACTGAATATATTTTCCTGAAGCTGAATTTGATGAGTAGCAACTTTGCAGCCATTCGACCGATGTATAGTGTCATCGTAGAAACTGATTTATCTTCAGCTTATTTAGGAACATTTCTGCATTTAGACTAGTTGTTTCAGAGTCCTAACAAATAGCAAGGGAGTGTGGTGAATTGAGAATTGGCTTAAGTTTGACTTCTTTCATTGACTTTTGTGACATTTTACAAGGATATTGAAATAAGTTGTTGAAGAAGACAGGATTTTATACATGATGAATATCAATTAGCAGCCAGTGAATCAATGATTGACTGAATGTATTACCTACATGAGCAGAAGGTCATTATGTTAAAAAATCTGATTTAAAATTAGGCTTCTTTAATGATTCATTGGAGGATGACTTTCTCTCATTTCCTCTCATTTATTCAGAGCTGGTTTTACTGCACAGATGGAGCTCAGACATTACGGGAGTTTTTCCTTTCTTTTGTTGATACTGCATTTATCTGATGCCACAGTGACCACCAGCTTTTCCCACAGACAATTTGAAATGACACACAAGCCTTTTAACACTGATGCAAAGTCTTGTTCTGCAATGTTACAATCAGGAGTGTGCATGGTCTGATTAAACCATCGCTCCGTGACTGCAGAGCCCGTTTGAGCCAGCAGACATTTTTCTCACTTCTGCAAAAAGGAGATGGCTGGAGGTGATAGTGAAGTTAAATGATATGCTGTACTCTCTCACAGGGAATGAAGGCCCTGAAACGCTTGACTTGCCAAGAGAATCATTCCCATTGAAAATATCAAGGCTGCCTGGGAGAGTTTGAACATCTACTAAAATGGTGATGGATATCTCTCAAGAGCAGAGGAAGAAATGTTAAAAGATATTGCATTAAAAGTACATTTAATATGAATATGTAAACATTAGATGCCTGTTTCTGCAAGCTATGGCTGATTTATTTCAAAATGTATTCAAGAATCCAAGTAATTATCAAGGAGCGACATATGGTTTTAAAAAATAGTCTATGCGGAAGAGCTAAAAAGTTTGTTGATGGCCTGCAGAAAGACCAGAAATCACATTCACATCAAGTGGAAAAACAAAACTGAAAGCATGCTTATAACCTGGTTAAAGAATGGCTTTGGTCTGAATTGTCTCTTTCACTATCAGCACTGTAGACAGCCAAAAAAAAAAAAAAAAAGTGGACATCAAAGTGAGGTTGCAACAAAAACTGCTCTCCCTGGCTGCAGTAATAGATCAAAGACTGGCTTCCAAGCCGCTTACCACATACTACATATGAAAGTAGCAGGTAGATGGTACTGCCTTGCTGTGGACTCTTGTCTTTTGTGGATCAGCAAGTATTTGTACAGCACGGTTAATCATTTAGAATTGAGCAAAATGGTGATTGAATCATGCAAGCTCATACTTCAGGCTTCTCAATTTCTACCAAGACTGTGCACAGTTGCACTTTTCTTCTCATGTACATGAAACCTTCAGGCTGCTTTGTGCTGCAGCTCTGCCTCAAATCTTCAGCCTTACTGCAGGATGATAGACACGGCTGAGCAGCTCCAGTCTGCCTGAAATTAGAGTTCATTCAATTATAAGTAGTGGATGGCAAAGTAATAAAGGTGGTAATGTGAAAACAGTGATACTTATATCCAGCAGAATGGAAGCCAGCTCATTAACCGCTCATTTAAAGCTAATTACAGATTAGCATCTGAAACTTGCCCATAAACTTTGTTATTAATATTCAAATCGTGACAGTGGAGACATATTTCATTTGAATAACTGAGCCTGGTAGGGTAATGAGCTACAGAAGGATAATGAGTTGTAGTTATGCTTTTTGTCCAGTAGGGGGCAGTAAAACATTGATGTTTTGAGGCCTAAAAGATGAACTGTAAATATATTCCCCCAAACATTTTTCAATGGGAAAAAGCAAAACTTCCACTAGGGTTTTCAAAGAACTGTTTTTTTGTCATTGGTAACCCAGTCTTTTCTGCCTGTATATCATAGAGGGAAACCTCTGACATGAAAATAACATTTGTCCAATACAACTTTATCTCAAATATGCTCTGAGATTGATTTATTTTTTCATCAGGAAGAAATGTCAGATACTGCATTATGTCATGTTGCAGTGACATTCACTTAATGAAGTTTGCAACCATACAGCTGAAACATAAAGGGTATGATTTGATTCAGACAATACAAATACTGTTCATAGGCTCCTTTCTTTTTTGCCTCCACTACAATCTCACTCATCAACTGACACTAAGAATTAGTCATGCATTCAAACCTCATTGATAACAATATTGTGTTATATGGCATCCAAAACAAACTATTAGCTGTTCTCCAAGTTAAACTTCAACTTCAGTTGTGACTTTTGTCTTCCATGTCTGATTAATGCACAGTCTGAGATTCTGGCCTTTCCTTCCTGAAGCTGGAGTTATACTTAAGGACAATTTTCCCTTTCCAGCAGTTTTCATTTGGTCAGCAGTTTTTTGATTTATGCTTCCCTCTCCCAGCCAAGGATTTTAAATTGAATCCAGGAGTCCTAAGTGTTTGTGGGCAAACAGTTAGAGGTAGTGAACTCTATGAATATTTGCTGCATCATTTAGGGTGTCCTTGGTGTGGGGTGATGATATCAAAGGGCTGAGGAAAACATTGTGCTGCACCGTGCAAGGTGAAGGTGTCCTCATGCTCTTTGTCTCTATTGTATTATTAAATAGAGCCTCACTTTCTTTGAGAGGTCTTCCTCATTAATAGATAATTAGTGCATTGCAAGTTGTGTGAGATTTATGTGTGTATTTGAAACACCCCAAAAATCACACAGAAATAAAAACTTGTTGTGTGAGCTCAGTTTCATCCAAACACTATGAGCTTCACATGCAGTGTCTGTCTGTGAATGTGTGTATATAACACAACAGTTGTCATGATAATTAGCTCTGGTGTTGCATCTTTTTTAGTTTCTGCTGTGGTGACACTGATGTCAACAAACAAAGTGCTTTTGTGAGCGGTATTTCATTTCTCTACTTAAATATGGTTGTTATTGAACCAAATGGCTGTTCTCCAATTTAGAGCATATCTGAAACCAACAACTCTAAAGATTCCCAATGCTTCTAGTGTTTTGGGCTTTTTTGACTCACCTTCCTCCTTTTCTTTATTTTTTCCTCCTAAGAACTGAAATCCCTGCTCTGACCTGAAGAGTGCAGTGTTGAGATATCCCAGCAGTGATCTCTCATAACTGTTGATGGAGGTAGAGGATGTGCAGTCAACATAGACTTGAATAATCTTCTTCACTCTGCACATCAAGCCTCATAATATGCCAGTTATCAGCTTTCTGTCTCCTCTTTCCTCCCTTCTTCTCGTCAGTCCTCTCTTTTTGTACTTGTCTTAATTTTTCAACCCCTCATTTTCTCTCTCCAATCTCTCTTTAACACTACTCAAACTTTCCCTGTATTGCTCTGAAAGGTTCTCAAACAGCTGATGTAGGAGCAGGACGTGGAACAGTTGTGCTGTAAATTCTCCCGGTGCTTCTTGGTAATCCGTAATCTGACAGCTCATCATAGCAGGGGGTGCTTCATGTGAGTGTAATGAACCACATGTAATCTGTGCCTGAGGAGTTTGGGTCCTGTCTGTGTATAATATACTGGGGCACATACTGGGGCACATACAGTATACTATACAATCTTGCACTGCAGCTCTGGGATCAGGCTTAAACTTTAAATTCCCTATGACAGGTGGTTGGATTATATCAGTGGATAAATGACAAGAGAAAAATAAAGGTTTTACAATGCCGAACTAATGCAGAAGTTGTCATCGCCATTATGATGACAGTCTTCTAACTCATAACTTGGTGTAATTTTTTTCTTTTTAAAAACCCTTTATTTTAATACATATTTTGCCCAGAGGATAGGCAGACTTTTCTGGCAGTCAGGTTGAAAAAGTTCAGTTTTTGGCTTATCTTCTTAACTAAATCACTCCCTGCAAAGTTCAAAACAGAATGACAGGATAAAATATTTCAAATTGTCACTCCTCTTTACCTCTGACCTAATTGTCCTCCCTATCTTCTAAATCACATTACCCTGGAGTTTAACACTTTCTGCCTGCCAGTATGTAGCATATCTCAACCTGTCAAGATTAAAACAAACATTTTTTGATGCTGATGTTGGTCTTTGTATGAAACCTTTAGGGTGTTTATCATCACCAGCCTCAACAAGGGACAAGGACAAATACACAATAGTATATTTCACCCCCTTTTTTGAACATTTACCTGGAAACTGCCAATAACAGCCCTTGGGGACTCAATGTGTTTTTGTACTAAAACCTCACTGTGCCTCCTCAACATATTTCCCTTCTATTGTGGTTTAGTCTGTATTTTTTCCTGCTCCTTCCCTTGTACTCTTTACTGCAGGGAAGGATAGTATTGAACCCCTCTGGGGACATTTAAAAAAAGAAAAAAAAAAGCTATGAACTGATAACCTGTGGTCACAAGATAATTAGATTGTTACTTAGAGATATTATTCCACAGTCATGAAAATAGTTATTACAAATCCTCTCCTTACAGAGACTGTTCATTATGACACTACGTTCACAACAAATTACTTTTATGTAACTACAAATCAGTTTTTTCTTTTTCTTTTCTTTTTTTTTCAGAAATGGCACCCGAGGAAATCTGTAGACCAATGTCTGTTTGACATCTATTAAGCCTGAGTTTGTAATTGACTCTATCCCCTTATCACATTTCTAATGTTTATTCCTGAAATTATTTTAGAGTGGTTTACTTTAGTAAGTAAATATATAAACTAATTTTTCATTTACATTATTCATTATATGTTGTTATTTTGTCCATGAGATAGCTTAACATGCAGATTGAGTTAAGCTGACTTTTGTGCTGCATATAGTATCTGTCGAGGAGCTGGAACGGACTGTGGTTTATAGAACTAGGTCCTAACCTGTCAATTTTATGTGCTGGGTATGTCTGCTGTTTATTTAGTTTAAATTCCATATCCAGTTTATGTCATTGTCAGCTCTTTTGTATAGTTCCCCTGAGGAAGATGAGTTAGAGAGGGCTTTAACATTCCCATGAAGCACCTATTTGTGTCTGCTGGAGAATATTGTAGGCCCAGGAAGAGTGAGGATCCAAGTGTCTCAAAATCAATTCCGGTCAAAGCTCATCACAGAGGACCCCTTTTCACATGTCACATTTCACAAAAAATATGGAAAAGTATGTGTAAACAGGAGGGCTACAAACTATGCCGCTGACCTGTCAGTGCATTCTGATCTTGGTGTGTGTTCGGGTATTCATACCACCCAGTGCAGCAAATTGTAAGCAGTATGATTCAGCACTTCCATTGGGGCGTAAACAGTGCTGCAACCCATTTATTTGTTACTAATCAGGATTTGTAGCACACTGCATGCTGTGTAATGAGTGTGCATGGCAAATTAACTCTACTTCTGGAAAGAGAGAAGAGCAGGAGAATGGTTCACCATTTTTGTAAAACTGTCAGGTTGTAAGGTTACTCTTAGTTTCCAACAGTTGATGAGAAATATAACACCAATCACTAGCCTGCAGAATATCCACAATATAAAGGTAGCAGCTTGCAGCCAGTTAGCGTAGTTTAGCAAACAGACAGGAAATCAGAGAAAATTACTTTCCTGGTACTACTTATAGATAAACAAGTCTTCCTATGAGAACAGCATAAGGTCACCTCGTAACAATTACAAATAAACCCACCAAAACATATCTCTCCAGTCTTGACCCTTCCTGTGCTTAACTAATGCTTAAACTAATATCCACAATAAAGTCTCCTCTGCTTACCCCTGTGCAAAACTGATGCAGAAATACTCCTGATGTGGACATTACATCATACACTAAAAAAATCATTGACTTAATCAATGATACAACTCCAGAGGCTGTAAATCAGAGCATTAAACCCATTGTGGCATCAAATCATAAATGTTCACGTAAAATAAATATGTGGAAACCAACCTGAATCTGCCATTGAATTCAATGCTTTGAGTCATATTCCATTTCTTTACTTGTTGGAGTTGGACTTGATGCACTTCAATGTGGGTGGTCAATAGGAGGAGTATAAAGGTTTCTGGTTTCACTTTTGTGGAGCTGACTTGTTCTTCTCTATTTTTTATCCAGTCTAATCACCGTGATCAAAGTTGCAGGCTTGGTATAAGTATTGATGTAAACAATTACCATGTTAGTATTATCACTCAAACTATTCACCATTCAGGCCAAAGCAATGCCAGATCCCCCCGCACTGTCAATCTTAACTAAACTGATGATTGGATGCTGTCCTCATGGCAGGGACAAGATCAGACTTGTAAATGGTACCGTTGTCTCCCGAAACCAAAGATGTAATCCGATCCTACATAAGGTCTTACATAAGGTCCTGCATAAGGTCATAAGCAGCTTTATTTTATTTCCAAAGTCTTTAAAGGTGGATATCTGAAAAAAATAACCTGGCAAGAAAAGACAAGCATGGTAGCCACCAGGCATTCTGAACTTGCAACTTATTGGTGGCTCCCTCAAATGCAAATGCAGGAATTGAGAGCTCTGGCTGGGTCCAATAACAAGATCACTGCAAAACAGAGGAAGATGGGGATCTATGTTAAAACATACAATCTGGCAGAGGAGTTGGTAAAGTGACATGAATGCACAGGGAGATAATCAGGCAATGGAAAGCAAATAAATGAGGGAGGAAGGGCAAGGCAGACAGGGAGGATCTGAAATGGTAGGAGAATTACGGCATCAAATAAAATATAATTGATAAATGATCAAAATAAGGATTTGATACTGGACATGGCTGAAGTAGTTGCTATCTGCTGTCAAGGCAAGGAGCTGTTTCATCCAAATCTGTATGACAGGTTCATATTGAGACATAGGAGTGGTTCCAAGCACTTCATCAAACTCTTGTCAACAAAGTGAAAATTGAATTACCCAACATGTCAGCCTGCTTCCCTCATCCTTCAAACCCTTCAACTCCAAATGTGAATACAGTCTGTCAGTAATCTTTCAAAAGTGACGGCCTCTGCTAAGATTTAAGTCTGCATACTAATCTGTATTCCTGTCATGAAACAAACATATATTGCTGCAAACTTGCTTGTTGCCTGTGTATCCTGTCCCACCAGGTAAAAAGTACCATACGATTGCAGAACCAAAATACGCCCCTTTGTGTAAGTATATTGTACAGCACAGTGCATGAAATAGCACCCCTTGATGACCATAAAGTTCATAGATTTACAACAAAGCAGAGCTGGGGAGAGCTGGGTAAGAAATCAATACTAGAGCAAAAATGAGTGCATTAAACTTTAACACTTTGCTATTTTTAAAACACTGGAATGGGCCACAGTGAATTATGAGATAATTTAGTTTCCAGCTCGTTCAAAAAATAAATGGTGTCAATTCACTTGTGAGAAAATCTCTTTTTGAGAAACGTGGTGCTTCACAGCTCCATTAGGGGAAATACCTGAGACTAAGACCTTTAAAATGAGGCCAGTATTCATTCCTCAACCTACCTCACAATAACACCACAAGCATACAGATGATCAAAACATATTTATGTGATGTTCTTCGAAAAAGTGAGACTGATCGGCCTGACTTTGACTGTGGGGCAGGAGGCAACAGAGGATTATAAGCGAGTTGGACACCTTTAATCATGTACCTTATTAGTCATGGCTGTGCTGCATGTGTGACAGTAATGTGCTCTGCCACATGAACTTAGCATGTGGGTATGGTTGGTTTGTGTGTGTGTGTGTGCGTGCTCTGTGACATTAAATTTGTTATCAGACACCCCCTTGTCTTCATGATGGTTTGTGTGCCAGACACATAATGGCTGCAAGGGAAATGGAGGGAGGAGAAAATGGAAGGAGAGTGAAAGAGAAGGATATCATCTGTCAGTAAAGAGAGAAACAGCCAGTGAAGCATCTTGTATTGAAACTTTAGATATCCTTGTTATATCTTGAAAACCAGAAGCAAACACATTAATACCTGATCTTGTGCTTTGATGGGTACATAGGCATTGAAAGGCTTGGATCAAAATGATGGATATTTGTCCTCACTTTTCACCAACCTCAAAGGAGACTTATTATTGTTACTCATTTTCACCTTTCACTGTGCCAGTCTGGAGCATCTTCAGAGTAGCTTTGCAGCTCAAAAAGAAAAAAAAATCATCCATCACACACTTTCACAGCGTCTGTGAAAACCCTGATTTCAGCACTTTTTAGCCTATGCCTTAAACACTATTTTTTTTCCCAGTGATGTAAAATTAGACACAGCTTGTGGGTGTCACTTCTCACAAAAATTTACAATCATATAATAACAAAAAATGTTATGCTTTGAAGCAAAAATCTGAGGCCAGCCATCAGCACACCTACTCCCAACCTTTATGTCAGTTCATATGTTTAAACCTATGTTTATATGACAGATACTGAACTGTTTCCTACAGTGCATGTTGGTCGAGAGACTAATAAACAATATTTGTAGCCAGTACTTGCATTTACAGTGACAATAGAAATCCTTTAGACAAACTTTAGAATTTGGAAAATGACAAACTTCACCACAAACCCAGACGAAATGCCCTGAACATATATTGAAACTTCTAACATATTATACAGGTGTTTACTGTTAACCAGTCACTCTTACAGTACATCTACACAGTCCTGTATCCTTGAGGCAATGAGAAAGTGTTTTGAGTGGGAGGTTAAGTGAGACAGAGTGGTGAGTGAAAACAGACACACTGACAGCAAGTCAAAGCAGCACACTTCCAAACAAATTAAGTTTATCATTGATCTGTAAAATGGGATGCCAACATGGAGAACCATTAAAGGATGATTACCAGTCAGGGGTGATAACTGAGCCCTAGCTTTGAGGTTGTGGTCCCCAGCCTTTGTGGAAGGTCTATAGATTGAGCAGCCCCAGAAGTCCCAAAAAGATTGAAAGATCCCTCTTTAGACAAGCAGAGAGACATGGACTTTCCACATGAGTCCAAATTTCAAAGAGCATACCCTCAAAAAAGCTGCTGGGTTGGTAAAGTCTTCAGCATTGTCCTGACAGGACGACAAAGCCTGACATCATTTTAGTCCACATCTTGGGACTTTATTGAAACGAGCTGTTCAGAAAAGCTGGGGCCCTGTGTTTGCAAAACGATGATATTTTGTTTACTCTCTCCCGCTGACACATAGTTAGCTAATTGTCTATCACTCAAGCTGTGACCTCTGACCTTCTCTCTGTCAAAGAAAGTGATACACAAGCCTCAAGCCACACCAATACATCACGCCTTATTCAAATTCAGAGCTCAATTTACCAAATGAAAAACCCTCAAGAGCTTGATTGCTGCTGAGGCTGAGGACCCTACATCTGAAACATGATTTATTGATTGTTGCAGTTTTTAATTCTATTTGATGTAATCTCACATTTGATCATGTTTATCCCAACTGTCATCTAGCAACGACAGTTTTCTACTGATCCAGTGACTCCTCAGTTAATAAATATTGCCTTCATAGTGGGCTGCAACTGGAGAGTGATTGGAGATTTGCACTAATTGGTAACAAACTGACCAATTTTTTTTTTTTTTTCTTTTTTTACCAAGTTTAAGCTTATGATTGAATATACTACAACAGTCACATCAAAATTTTAACAAAAGACTGTATACAGTTATGGACTTGAAGCCAGGTCTTTTGGAGCTCCCCCTGGTGACCGACTGCAGTATAGGTCTTAAAGCTTGCGTCCTCCATTACAACAGATGGAACTTGGGTCAAACAAGAAAATAAAAAGACATTTCAAATGACGTTTTTTCTCAAGCATAATTAATGTTAATAGAGTTTCCATCTGTATCACATCACCAGTCAAAAAAAGAAAACATAAAATAGACATCTCAAGTATTGCTACAAGACCCCATGTCTCAAAGGCTTGGTGTGTAAAACATCTGTTTTGTTCATTGATGTCAAATAGTTGCAGTGATCCACAGGGGAAATGAGCAGACGTCTCAGGGGAATCACCCTGGGTATCTGACTGTCCGCCCACTGATTAGGCAGTTGTCACCAGAGGCCTGGTTGCCAAGGTAACCGCCCTCTGTCACCTCCTGTTCTCATTGGCTTCCTGCTGCTCTCCACTCTCTGCTGCGCACTCACTCTCCTACACTTTCTTCATCTTTTTTTCTTTTCAAAGGGCAAGTGCTCACAAACTTCTTGTTTGTGCATCCATCTCTGTATGTGTGTCTATGAGCGCGTTTGTTTGCCTACGTCTTTAGGTGTGTATAACTGTATGCTAGTGTGTGTGTGTGTGTGAGTCAGTAACAGCGTGTTTGTGCTATCAGTCATGCAGGGTGGCTACTGTCTCCCCTGGTGATGGACTGTGATGCCAATCTGTTGCAGCAGCTCACAGCGAGTCTGTCAGAGCTGAAAAGACAGAGGTACTCTTAATTCACCCTCCCTTTTCCCAGCCATTCTTCTTTTTTGTTACTCAGTTTTTATTTTCTGTCCTTTTTCCTCTCAACAGGTTTCTTCTCCATTTCCTTCCATTTCTTTTCCACTTATTTTTCCATTCCTGTCTTCCCTCCTTCATCCTCTGCCTTGTTCTTCCCATTAACCTTTTCATTTCTTAATGTGATTTTCCTTCATTGTCTCCATGTTTTTCACGCCTTAACATCAATCCCCCCTGCCTTGCTTCAGTGAGTCTTCCATTACCTTCTGCATTTCCATACAGCCATCATGCTCCATCCCTTTCCCCTCATTGTACAATATTTTTTGTCTTTCCATTTCCCTTTCCTCATATCTTCTTATCTGTGGGAGGTGAAGGATAAAGTGGGGAGAGATTGCTTCGGTGGTTTGAGAGAAATCGTGTTGAAAGAGACACAGCCTGACTTAGACAGTAGCTGGCCATAGTTATTACATGAGAAAAATGGAGACTGCATTGATCCAACATTGCAGTTTTGGTACTTTTTAACCTTTTACATCAAATAGCTGATTGGCTCTTATAGTAAGTTTTTCAAGTAAAAGAATGAGGGATAAATACATATTTGATGCTTTGGATTTGAGCTCAACAGGGAGGTATGATGGCTGAAGGATGTCTGCACTTAGCCAGTGTCACCCCCCTGTAGAGTCCAGACACTGGTGGTGGAGGCGTTTCATGATGATGATGTTGTCCAAGGCTGATGAGATGATAAAGCTGATGACATTGCACAGACTGGGTGGTGATGGGGAGATAGAGAGTGCATGAACCGACAGAGGAAAACCATATTTAATACAGTGGTGATATGATAGGCAAGCAATAAGGCAGTGTTGCAGTGCTGTTGGATAGATACATCCAGGTAATGAGATCAGCTAGTGAAATATAAGATGTTTTCTTAATGTTTCCTTGACACCTAATGGGAACTCTGAGTTCTGATGAGGCCCTGGATCATCAGTCCCAGGTCCATGTGAGACTTTTAAGACTAATGATGAAGTGAAATACCAGCCTCACATTCTGTCACCCCAGTTCATTCTCTGCAGAATGCTTTAACTAAAAGTATAATATTCTGAGAGAAAATTGTCCCACAGACAGAGATAAAAGATTGGAAGACCTGGGTACAGACAGATACCTGACCTGAACATCTGCAGTCTCCAGTGAGATTGCTTTTTTTCCAGAGTGAGGCAGACTGCTGCAGATAATTGCATCCTGGTGAGAGGCGGGCAGTAGAGAGAAAGAGTTTATGTCATGGTTTGAGTTCAGAGTTGCACCTTTTTGTAAAGCTCCAGGAAATCCAGATCCAGGAGTGATGGTGTCTGAGCCCCAAAAGTACCCCCCACCCCTCACCCCCTACCAATCCATCTGTGTGTGCTTTGCTGCCAGATGGATGCTGCCCAGCCCATATCAGAGCAACACAGAGCTGAACTCACAGCTAACCAGCTGGAACTGTGTGCACCGTGGTTGATCATTCTCTCTCAGGTCCCGCTGGCTGCGGCTCTTTTTCTCTTCCAGTTTACTAAACTTTTGTTTGCTTCTCTTTCAACATTTTGAATCATTCTTGTAACACTTGAAATATGCCTCAGTGGGCGTGAAGTTACAAAGAAAGCACTTAAAACAAATATATGAAAACAATCATTTCGAATTTGACTTTCTGTGAATGCAAAACACAGCATGTGCTCTCCATACTTCGCCAGTGGGACGCCTGGCCCCTGCCAATTACTCTGCCTTTTACCATCCTTTATTGTTAACTTCCTCTGCCTCTCTTTGTGCATGCTCCTCTCTGAGTAAAATGGTAATTTGTGTAAGACTTCATGAAGGACTGGCAGGTCCCGCAGGACAGCCAGTTCTCTGTATGAGTCTAATTAAACACAGCTTTTTCACCAGTGCTCCTCCTCCTTCTCATCCTTGGTTCTTCCTCTCCTCCCTCTCACGTCCCTGTGATGCACAGTGGGCTCATTAATTACTCTGGAGTTAACAGATCAGCATGCTCTGGCTCTGTGTCAGCAAGTATTACAGCATACAGCCTCACATATACATGTTGTTCTGTAGGTTTTTCTCTTTATTAGTTAATACACATTTTCTTTTTGAAACCCAGGTTATTTATTTTTGCACTATCCCATGAGCAAGTAAGTGTGCATGAGTGTGCATGTGTGTATTCCACTTTGATGTAAACCATGTGTCCAGGTGCAATCCCTGTTCTCTTAGATGGAGACTCAAGTGCACAGCAGTCTCTCATCTGCCAGACTGAGATTTAACAAGAAGCAGATGAAAAGAAGAGATGCAGAGCTCAGAAAAAGACAGACAACAACATAAAACAGATGCACTCATCTTCACGTCATAAAGAAAGATGGATATAAGACCTCTAAAAAAACCCAGAAATTTCACAGATTTGTGAATTCAGAGAAATTATGCCTTTTTTAAAGACAGCGTTGCTTTACCAAAGATTCATAGTGTATTAAAGCTTTTACTTATGTACCCTGCAGCTAGTTAAAAAGGGCTTTGGGGTGCAGAATTATTCATCAGAGAGATAAAGTCAAAAGTGCAAAATCTACGCTTGTTTCTTCATTTAGACTAACAAATGTAATGCAGATTAGACCTTTCAAAGGTAGACTACCTAAACTCTCATCAGCCAAGTCTCCATGGTAGAACCCAGGTTTACTTTTACAAATGTCATGTACTGTCAGCTGCTGTCTGTTGGCTCACAAGCAGTCTGCTTGAGGGGAAGTTTAAAGTGAAGACTGAGAATGTAATGTGTCAGATCACCAAGTCAATGAGGAGTTCAGCTTGTCGTGTTCACACTGGTTTTAATTCTCATGTTTCTCTGTCTGAGTGGTTGCAGCTGACGTGTATTTATAGAATGCCTTTTGGGTGACTGCAGTTCTTTCTCATCAAATGAAAACCTCCTGATTGATTACAAAAAAAAGAAGTAGGAAAAGAGGAACATTTATCGTCCTCCCTGTTAACACAATCACTGTTGTAATCAAACTGTGTAACTTCTTCATCTCAAGTAAACATGTGTCACATCACATCACACAAGGCTCTTAAAGAGCCTTAGCTTGACAAAGCTGGCTGATGATGGAGTAAGGTGAAGTGAACAGAGGTTAGTTTGAATGGTATTTTGTATCTTTTAGGTGAAAACATTCAAAGTAATATTTAACCCTGTGGTACATAGTGGTCACTACAGTGGTCACCTATTTGAAAGTTATTGACTCCTAAATTCAATGGTTCAATTGGTGGAAATTCATACTAGCCTGTGTCAGGATATTTTTATTCTTCTTAGGGACTGAAAAAACGTTTTCAATTTTTTTCCAAACATAATTTTTAAAAAATGCTATAGACAAACATTTGAGGGTGAAAAAGCTTATAAACTATAAATTACTCAGTGTTAAAATGGATGAAAGAGAGTTAAAATGTTTCGCAAAGCATCAAAACAAGTTTATTCATGAAATTACAAAAAAAAAAAAAAAAAAAAAAAAAAAAAAAAAAAAAAAAAAAAAAAAAAAAAAAAAAAATAAAAAAAAAAAAAAAAAAAAAAAAAAAAAAAAAAAAAAAAAAAAAAAAAAAAAAAAAAAAAAAAAAAAAAAAAAAAAAAAAAAAAAAAAAAAAAAAAATAAGAAGTAAAAAAAAAAAAAGTCATATTTACATTACATTACACTGTTTTATATTGAATGCTCAGTAACAAATATTTGGGAGAAAAAAATGGAGAACTTATTTTCATGCCTTAAGACAAATAAAAACACTTAAGGGAAAAATCCTGACACTGACTTTCATAATTCATGCATCAGAGGGTTAAATGATTCAAACTGACATTTTATTCAAGGTCAGCTTTATCCAAGAGCACAAGTTTTTTTAATAAGTAAATAAAACAACAACAACAAAGGATTTTTACTCATTGATTTATTTATATCACGTGGCCAATTATCCATTCGGAACTTTGGCGCTCTGTTTCCTCATTTGGAAACCCGAACAGGACACGCGAGGCTGTGTTTGAAACGCACCTTTCACCGGTAAGTGGACACAGCACAGGCTACAAATCTCTTTTTTAAGTGAAAAATAGTGCTCCGCCTGTGCACCAGTGAGGACATTTACGAAACTGAGAGACAGGTGAATATTGGTTAGGTGTACAGAGTGAATGAAACGTTGTTTAAAAAGAGAAAAGTTTGGTGCACATGTCCGCCTGCATTGCACTGCAGTCAGTCCCCGAGCCGCTCCGTCACATCCGCTCTCATACGACTGAAAGAATTTTATGTTCTTTTTTTCTTCTTTTTTTTAAAGTCCGTGCTCACACTTTGATTAAGTCACTTTAATAAACCCCACAGAGACATTATGTCTTTTCAGAGAAGGCACGAGTGTAGTGACCAGCTCACATTGTCAACATAGTAACATCATGACAAATTAAAAAATGCACCACTGAAGATAACCACCCTTTGAAAACTGATGCAAATTCTTCAAAGATAAAGCAGATAGTTCCTTGTATTAGCAGTAAAGAGAAACCAAAGACTGTCTCAGTATGAGCTTAAAGATAAAAAACCTTGAAATAACAGGCTCATGTCAGGATCAGCAGGGAGCCGCCCCCCCAGGGATGTTTCCTTTAGAGTCTTTTACCAGAGGTTACACAGTGATACAACAACAGTAGGTATGATAATTCACATCAAGAGACAATTGGTATTTTCAGAGGAAATGGCTGTTTTTATGCTAATGCAAAGCTCCAACATTTTTTTAATGATTAAAATGTCCCTTTATCCTGACAGTAGTTTAGGTAGAGAATATGGTCTGAGAGAAATTGTTCAAAAGTTCACTTTGTCTATAACTTTGATGGCACCAGAAAGTCAGGAACGACAGAAAGACTGGACATGAATAAGATAGTCCTATCAGACATGCAATATGATTTAGTGATAAAGAGCCTGTGTGGGAAGAATGGGATTAAAACTGAACATCGGTCTTGTAAGGCAATTATTCTAGAAGCAGTCGTCTTCAAACTGATGACAAGATATGACAGCACAGTTCAGGATCAAGGGGAAGTCTGATCCGACAGCACACTTCAATTTCAGGCTCTGATAAATAAAATAAGACCAACAACACAGTAAATAAATGAGTAAAGCTGGTATCGGTAGTAGTGAGAGCAGGTGGTAGAGGGAGCTCAGGTCATTCAAAAGAAGAGAGGGTGAGCAGAGAGTTCCAGACAGCAGGCAAAACCATGAAAAATAAATGAACCTCGACATCCATCGGATAGTGGTTTTTGTTTATAGGGACTCAAAACAGATACCAAAAAGACAGAAATGATTGATGTTTTTCCTGTTGGTTGTTTTGATTGTTTATTATTTAAGGAGTAGATGGTTAGATATTTAGTAGATATTTCCTCAGGCCACCAAAATGATCACACCATCACCACTGTACCAGCTTTTTCTTGTCAGTAAGATGCAACATGTTCTTTGAAGGTGAATCTGGAATCTAGAGTTCAGTTTGCAGCAATGGAGAAAATCCCAAAACGTCTGCAAAACAACTAAATTTTTTTTTTACTTGTAGGATCTGAACCCTTGGCAATCATGTCAGTACTCCTGTTATGACCACAACAGCTAGTGTGAGAGGGAAGAAGACAACTGAAATGCAATGACGGTCTAGGCAGTGACGCAGGCATCTGACCCCTGAGATCAGCCGTAACCAGAAAACGTCAAACAGGTATGATCCCAGCTTCACTTCTTGCTTGAGAATTAAAACAAACACAGTCAGGATTGTGTCTCCCAGTATGTTTTCTCATCCTAAATATCTTGAATGATTTATTTTCCTGCTCATTAGTACAGCTAGCTCTATGGTCTGACTCATCTTTGTTTAAATGTACTTTGCCATTAAGTTGCACAAAATCATGCAAGATCTTTTTTGAATCCCACAACGGGAGTACAAGTCAATAAGCTGTTGTGCTTGGTTGGGATCAGAGCTTCGATTTACTTGTTAAATTTGTCTTTCTATGCCTGATTTAACCAGATTTTTTGGGATCAGACATGTTGTATAAGTAAGTCTGGCCTGTGGTTACAGCTGATGGCTGGCCAGTGCTGGCAAAAGCACTTGTTGGTGTGTGTAAACAGAGACAAAACTTTTTTTTATTGATTTCTTATTTTAATTCTCTGTATTTGAAAATTTCATTTTTTCCCCTCAAACTCCTTACAACACACATAATCTCTACAGAGATTTTAGAAATACTATGCCTTTTGTTATTTCAAGAAACCAAGAAAATACAAAAATCGTGTAGTGTAAACATTTCACAAACAATTAATGGCACTGTTTAAATTAAACTACATTGTTACATCTTATATTTGATTTAAAACACAAGTTATAGTGAAATAATAATACTCGAGGGCTACAAAAAGAACCTGAGTACAATAAGGTCATGTTTTAATGCCTTTATTTAAAAAAAGACGGGACAGTGGATTGAGAAGGGAACAAAGTGGGAGTAGGGAATGGCATGTGGTAAATGCAATTTCTTCTAAGGCGTTTGCAGTAGTGTCAGTCATAAACAGTGTCTAATGTAAGGAATTATACAGGAAGACAGTGAGTAACTTTGAGATAGAGAGAATCAGCATAATAAGACCAGTAATAATTAGGTAGGGAAAAGGTCATTCCTGGCATCAGACCCAAATAGTATGTCTTTTGCATGCTTATAGGTGGAATAACAAGTTAAAAAAGGATTTCTAATGCATTGCACTTTGAAAAGGCTTCATACACCCTGAGGATTCAAAATTAGCTTCAAATTAATCAATTTTATGCCTTTAATCAAGCAAGGAGATTAAATGAAGGCTGAATCGTTTAACCTGTTAAGCCCTCAAACCCCCAAGAGAGAGTTATCGATCCTCTTTACCATGACCATCCTCACTAAACCTTTCATCTTTGATTAACTTTAGATTACTAGGGGAACAACATCAGCTACAGTAGATGAGACACTGCAGCCTTTGTAGATTACTGATAACTGCTGCACCACTCATCAATGGAGCTGACATTCATATCCACAAGTGGATCAGAACTGGTGTGACAGTGGGAGTGGATGGAGATAGATTGTGCCGCTTTCTTCCCTGCCCCTTATCACAATAACAGCACTCATCTGTTCCCAGTGGAATGACGTTGTTAGGAGCCAGGGTGATCTGCAGGAAGAGAGACAGATGAGAAGGGAAACTGAGCTGGATGAATAGAAGTTATGCGACAAAACCATAAATCTGGGGTGTTATGCTGTAAAAGGGCGGGATTATGGCAGACTTGTGCCACTATCAATGAGGTGACATATGGGATGGGATACTGATTGCCAATTTGTCAGGGCAAACAAAAGCTGGATTGACAAATAAATCAGGTGAAAAGACAAAAAGGTAGATACAGTGTCCACTAACATGACTGAGGAATAAGGTTTTTGTAGGTGTTTATGGTTGACCATGCTTTTACCCCCATTTGTCTTTCTAATGCATGCATTTGTGTCAATGCATCAGCAGTGCACTGGTTGGGTTGTGAATCAAGGTATCGTCTATTAGTTGGTTTGAGTACTTGTTTGCGCTATTGTTATCATGGTACTTTTGTCAGATTTAACTTCAGAAAAAGCAGTAGTCGAAATATTATAAGTCAAAGAGCAGGAGGCTGTTTTAGATCAATATCTTATACTCCACATGTACGCCTATTGAATCAAGCATGACTAACAAACAAAAAAAGGAGAAAGTGATTTTTTAAACAAAAAATAAGTATTCCATAACAATGAGATAGACAACATAACAATAACTACAAGTAAAAGTGAGTGATATTGTAAATATCAACAACGCTGTAATGTGATCACAGGCTGCAACCTTGCTTATGTGCTCCAAGACTTGTCTAAAGTAAGGAAATGCTCAGAAAAACAAGCACAATGAATTTTGTGTATACTTGAAAACATCTCTTTACAGAACCTTGACTGAAGCTCAGTATTACAAACAATCGCTTGCATGCGCTCTTATCATTCTGTGCATCTTCAGATTACTGTGAATCATTTTTCCATTTCCAACATCATCACTAAAGAACAAATGTGTTGGCAGGGGCTTTAATGACCTGTGCTATTCAAAGCTTAAGTGTAAGGTTTATTTAATGTTGCATGTAGGCAACTAAACGCCCCAGTGTTGTTGTTCCTCTGCAGTCACTTATAGCATGATCCATTTTCTTCATCTCAAACAATCTGTTAGGGTTGTATGATGTGCAGTAAACATAAAGTACAGAACAAATATATATAATTTTGGTAACACTTTAGATTAGGGAACACATATTCATTAATTTGTAGTCAATAACTAATAATTAGGAGTAATATGGAATAATGGATAATATGGAAAAGTCTGAATTCATGGTGCAATAGAGGTAGAATAAGGGGTTAATGTGTGCTTAATAAATACTAATTAGCCACTTATATGCATGTTAAGAAGCACCTAGTTAAAGGTAAATATGTGTTCCCTTATCTAAAGTGTTACCATCATTTTTTTTTGATACGGTTGTTGACACAGCAGAAGTGGGAGTCAAAGAAATAAAAATTCTCAAGTCTGTTGTTGGGAAAAGATGAACAGGGTTTGCCTGGGACATGATGGGTCTGTAGTTACATATCCTCCCTGTTTGGTGACTCTAGAGGAGTTTCAATCTTGAATTGAATAAAGGGTGAACTGGAAGAGACAGTTCTGACTATATATCCAGTTTGGTTTGTTAAATGTTGGCTGTAGAGTGATTCAGACCACGTGGTGATAGATACAGGACTGAATGGTTGCTGCTCAATTTCTTATTTTCAAGTGCGTGTGTATATTTTTTACTATGCTATGCTTGGAAGGAATTACTGAATCCTAATTACTGAAATGATTTATTAAAAAGATCTCAGTGTTATATTATTACAGTTTTTTCTGCCCTGTAAGTCTTTGCCATCTATCAATCCTGACAAAATATTCTTCTAACTACACAAATAAGAGTCAAAACACACAATGCACAAATCCATCTACATCAGAGCTGTGATAATGTAAATGGGTGGTGTAGCTCAGAAAAAAAACAGCAGTTTTTGAACCCAAAACACGACTCACAGGAAGACAGTTTAAAGTATACTGGTATATATTTCCAGGCAACTTAACGTAAAGGGTGAGACACAATCATCAATCAGCAGACCAAAGGCAAGAAAGCCTGGGCGGATGCAGCCAGGCGTCCTGGCAAAGACAGAGTGGAAGAGGGCTGTTATATAAGTACTGTAAGACTGATGAGGGGAATGGGAGAGAAGGTGGTAAAGAGTGGTCAGGCAATGAGAGTGGTGAGTTGAAGGGTA
This sequence comes from Thalassoma bifasciatum, assembly GCA_008086565.1. NCBI lineage: Eukaryota > Metazoa > Chordata > Actinopteri > Labriformes > Labridae > Thalassoma > Thalassoma bifasciatum. The sequence continues at coordinate 213,703 of RPOG01000107.1, read as the reverse complement.
GGACAGGACAGGAGAGGAGAGTCTGGATTTAAAATAGCTGAGGGTTAAGGAGAATGAACATGAAGATGTGGCAGAGGTTGTTATATTTTGGGAAGCTTTTGCTTGTACAGCTCATAGGAACCAGCATTTTGTTGCCTGTATTTGTAAAATTGGTTCAGCCATATTTTACTGTCCTCTCTTATTGTGTCAAAGACTTCAAAGTGTATTTCACCTGTTGGTATGAAAAGCAGAAAAATGGTCACAGTCCTCATTTGGCTACAGTCAAGTTTTGTGTTTTAGATGAAGAGGAGAGTTATCTCTTTTGCTTGATTGCTGCTTGTTGCTCTAAGTTATCCAAAGTGCTTGACGTGAACATACAGCACATTGACCAGTTATTGATGGTGCTATTTTCCTGTCCAAAAAAATCTGTCAGGCTGTTTTAGAAGAACAATTGTACAGTTACCACACAAGTTGTAATAAGCATGACTAAAACGTTGTACTGACATTGTTAACCTCTAACATAGCAGACAAAAAAAAGAGGAAATCCCACAAAACAAAACAAAACAAAAAAAACAAAACAGTTGTGAAAAGAATCAACAGACACTGCGTTTACAAAGTCTATTGACAATGCCCAGAATTGATTTTCTTTTACTTGAAGGTATTTGCTGAGCTACATTCATAATACTTTCCCTTTTCACTATTATTTCACAATTTTAAGTCACAAAGCTTGGTTCAGTTGTGTCTCACTGGAATAATGCCAATTTTTGTGTGTAACAACGTTTAAACTCAGTGAAAATGGGGAGAAAAAAATCATGTCTTTTTCGGAAAGCTGCTACAAAAGTTGCAACACTGTATGTTTCCACTTAAGACTGTGCAATGAGAATTGTTCTTTGTAGTCTTATAGGAGAACATTTAGACAAATCTTAGTCTTGTATTAGCAGCAGCAGTGCTTCTACATCATAGTCGTTTCATGAGCTAATGCCTGTTTGTGTATTTGAAAGAAAAGAGACTGTATAAGAAAAAATGGAAAAGGGCCATATCATCATCCCTGTTGTTGATGCAAATTAAACCATTCTCTGTTTTCTAAAGTAACCAAATAATAGATTGAAACAACAGTGAGACGTCACAGCTGCTGCTGAGCCAAATTGAAAGCTTGTCTGTGTGTGCTAAAAACGTGTGCACCTGAGAAGTGTGTACACCTCCGGTGGCTTTATTCCNTCACGCGAAACAAACTCTTGAGTCACACACCTGACTTACTGCAGGTAAATGAGATTTGCTGCAACAACGTATGATTCTTTCTCTGTGTTGCTCAGGATAGCCTCTCCTACTCGCTGTTATCAACTCACAGAGTCATTTACGTGCTGTGATGGCAACCCTGGGTCTAATATTAGATATTTATTAATACGTCTCTGTTGAATTTTGTTTTGTGCGCTACATAGATTTTCTTGTGCGCCGAGAATGTACAAGTAGTGCGCGATTGCGCACGCGCGCAGCTTAGAGGGAACGTTGGTTACCACACAAGTTGTAATAAGCATGACTAAAACGTTGTACTGACATTGTTAACCTCTAACATAGCAGACAAAAAAAAGAGGAAATCCCCCAAAACAAAACAAAACAAAAAAAACAAAACAGTTGTGAAAAGAATCAACAGACACTGCGTTTACAAAGTCTATTGACAATGCCCAGAATTGATTTTCTTTTACTTGAAGGTATTTGCTGAGCTACATTCATAATACTTTCCCTTTCCACTATTATTTCACAATTTTAAGTCACAAAGCTTGGTTCAGTTGTGTCTCACTGGAATAATGCCAATTTTTGTGTGTAACAACGTTTAAACTCAGTGAAAATGGGGAGAAAAAAATTATGTCTTTTTAGGAAAGCTGCTACAAAAGTTGCAACACTGTATGTTTCCACTTAAGACTGTGCAATGACAATTGTTCTTTGTAGTCTTATAGGAGAACATTTAGACAAATCTATCAGAACATAATCGTCGTCGTCACGAAGATGTAGTATCAGCAAAGTACTCGATTACGGACAAACACATAAACTTTCTTTTCTCTGACATATTCTTTTTTACCTTTTCCCGGTATAGTAGTAGGGACAACAACTACGTTTAATTTGGTAAGAGACAAAAGATTTCATTGGTTTATTATCTAACTTTGTTGTCACTCTGCACACAGCTGCTGCTGAGCCAAATTGAAAGCTTGTCTGTGTGTGCTAAAAACGTGTGCACCTGAGAAGTGTGTACACCTCCGGTGGCTTTATTCCTGCTGATGCTAAAGGCTTGTCAGTCATAAGCAGAGAGGAACACAACAGAGAAGTGCGTTCATTTTTCTCGCTGTCAGCTTGAAAACGGAGTAGGAGGGCTGTGACAATAGAAGGCTCATCAATCCAGAAAACACAACACCCACTTTACAATTTCTCATTTATTCCCTCAAAACATGGCCAGACAATGACACAGTTTGGTGTGTCCTCAGGGGATGTGTGTGTGTGTTTCTATGTCTGCGAAAGTGACAGAGGAAAGAGACATGAGGAAAAGCTTGGTGATGTGAGTAGACTTGCTGAATGTTTGAAGGACTTTTGTGGAGTATTCCTGTGTTGGTTTTTAGGACACAATTTGAGAACATAAAGACAAAAAGCCAACATAAATTCTATCAAACCGGTACATCCATCAGTGGTGTTTTGTATTTGGCTGTGTGGATATAGAACTACTGTAAAGTTATGAAACTGACTGACTAGGATAAGTATTAACAATAGAATTTTGTTTTCATATTTTTATATTTTTGAAAGTATTAAACTTAATTCACTTTATTTTTTTGTGCAGAGATCCAATTGTGGATTGTCGTGGTACACCTAGGGAGAGTGACATGCAGCTAAAGACCAAGGGCTGGAATTGAACCCAGAACTGCATCAGCAAGAATGCAATTCTTTGCATGGGAATAACACTTCAGGTAAGCCACTAGGACATTCAGACCCTTCTTCTTTTGCTTTTTCTTTTAATCGTTGTACCCCTTGTATTCCTACTTTCTACCTTCTCCATCTTATTACTTTCTTTTTTCCTAATTCTATTTTGTTCTTCTCTTCAAGTTGCTTTTGTAAAAGGGTGTAAATTACCAAGTAAAAGTCCAATATTTATAACCACAAATTTGTGGCTCTATCTTTGAAAATACCCTTGAAAAACAGTGCTCCAGTGAGCACCAGAAGTGGTTGCAAGATAATCTTGTTAACTCTTTCATCTGGGTTCCAGTCAGATGTTTAATCTGTTGTCTTGGACATACTTTTTAGACGTTGGGTTTAGCTCAAAAACATGACAAATTTGTCTCTGCAGCCAGAAAACATTTTTTTTCTTTTCCAAGATCAAAAATCTTCTTGTATAAAATACTGATCTCTGGATTTCATCAATATAAAGTTTCATATTCTACAAAACTAGGCACCAAACCTTTTATTTCACAGCCAGGGTTTCAAAAGAATCAGCTGAGAAACATTTATTGCCAGTGTTTCAGGGTCATATAAAGTCAGATATCATAGACATTGACTGACTCGAGGTGGGTTTAAAACATTTAATCTGATTAGAAGTAAACCAAGATGGCTAAAAAAAAAAACTAATGTTCAATAAGATTATCAATATAAATGTTGATCTAATTGAAGTTTTAACTTGGAGGTATAGGGTTTGTTTGTTCAATTTTTTCTGATCCAACTGTTATGTACACTCTTGTCCCAGTCTGTCAGCAGATCTTTTGCAAATCCTTGTTTTTCATCTCTCAAGTCTTCAAATCAGAAAGGAACACTTCAAATCAACTTTGCAACGCAAAACTAGTCAGAAATTGAAATAAAGATCCTGTGGACTACTTAACACAACTTGTATAACAATGTGTTTAATTGTTTACTCTGCTTTATTGATGATTACAGCTAAAAATCCACGCAATAGATGCTCAGCCTCCATTTCCCTTGTTGTTGTGTCGCTGGCCCATGATGTCACATTGAAAAGAAAGCTTAGGAAAGCTTATAATCACAAAACGGTCATAAAATGGCCATAACAACCAACCTCCTCTTGAAAAGTTTGGTCCAGGTAGCTGCTATAGTAGCTTGCTTGTTCATTCAACTATTTTCTTCCAAACTATGTTATCATCTGTGGCTGTATGTTTTGCTTGTGTTGTATAAGTGACGGTTTCTACAGTACATAATGACTACCATGTATTCCTGAGTAGGAACACATCACCTGTTAACATGTAGCCTTTAGTAATGTTTTTGTAGTTATGTCTTATTCATAATTCTCCCTCTGTTGGTTATTCTTGCATCCATTTAATTTCCATGTGTTTGTCTGCTTTCCCTCTGTTTCCTGCAAGTGAGTAATGAGGTTATCAACCAAATCTCTCTCATAGCGGCAGGCTGTTTTCAGGTTACTTATTCATGACTAATCATCTGGAACATGTACATGTGGAATGAAGTGCCTGTGTGCCAGATGGTTTCCATAATGGAAGCTATGTATCACAAGTCCATTCCCTATTCCAAACAAGTACTGTAATTTCTTACAGTACTGTGAGCCTGCATCCGTCTTTGTCTGTATTTCCTTTTTCTTCTTTTTGTCAAAGCAATAACAAAATTGATTAACAATGAAGGTTAACAGTCCAAAAGCTAAATCAAGACAGATAATAACATAAAATCTATGTTGTATTGTTTGAAGTTGAAAATTCACTTCTGATTTACTTCAAAGTTTACAGCCTCTGAGTTGTAATACTAAGAGAGCTTTGTTTGTCAGAAGCACACTAATGAGCTTTCAACCTACCAGCAGCACAAACACTGTAACTAGTGAGCTGAGCTGAGCTGACAGGCTGTTGCTTGTGTTGTCTTATCAGGTGATAGCTCCCCAATATTTTGCTTTCGTATTCCCCCTCAGGGAAAATAAGTTTTTACCCTAGCTTACAAGAGAGGAAGTGCACTTTATAATTCTCAAAGACTGCTGCTTTGTTATGCAGAGCAGTAACATCAGTTTGCACCATGAAATTATCAAATATTTAGTCACACATGGAGGAATTGTGCATCTGTAGCTTGCACAAGGTGTTAAAAATGCTGACTCATACACGTTCATATAGCTGTTTTTATACAAATAGAGTTCATAAGATTGAGCACGTGCAAGTGCTCCCACTCATGCATCATAAAGTGCGTGCCTGTACACAAACAAACACAAAAGTACTCACACGCACACGCATACGACACATTCATCTTCATTAGAACTGCGATTAGGAAATGAGGCCTGTGGGTGTTATTGGTGATACAGATGCTGCACTGTGATGTTTTTCACTCTCGCTTTCAAATCAGAGGATACTACCTTTCCATTGTCTCTGTTAAACTACATCTGCACCTTATGTGTCTAAGTAATACTGAAATCAAATTAAACCTCAATGGTGTTTGACACATAAGACTAATCATCTGGGTTTCTTCTGGGGGAGATATTGATGTCAGCAAAACAGTTCCATTATGTTTCATACTGTTATATAAAAGATAACTAACCAAGTGTCTTTTTATAAAGCTGTGATTATTATCCTCAGGTCCTTATCAGACTTCTGCAGTGTCAGCAGTCTGATAAGGACCTGAGTAACTTTTTTTCCAAGCAATGAAATAACTATCATGGTACATTTTACCATCAGCCCTGATTTTTTTATACCATAAACTGGAAAACATGCCCTATCACTGACATTCTCCCAGTGGCAGCTCTGGACTCTAGACTTCCAAATCCCCGCCATTTTCCTATCACTACCAGTAAACCCAGGGTTCTGTCCTGGGGCCTCTATTTCCTCTTCATTTATCTAATTCCTGCTGGCCATATTTTTGCAAATTCAAAATCTACGTCTGTTCTGATGCATACAACACCCAGTTTGACCTTTCAACTGAACATATCTCCTCCTTTTTCCTTATTGGCACTGAATCCTTCATCAACCAACTCATTCATTTCTAATATCCATTCATCTCAAGCTCAAGCTTGCCGACTTGACCACTATCTTGTGCACTGTTCATAAATTGCTCTCTTTTCAACTCTGCAGTTTAAGGTAACATTTTTAAAGGTGGCAAAACATTAAAAAACAACTGATATTGTTAAGGTGAACCTCTAGTCTTCTCCCTAACAACTACAATGCTCGATAAACATGTTTATTTTGCTGCAAACATCGACTTTTTTAATGGTTATGTATGTGGTTTCTAGGGCTTTTAGAGCCAGTCTCAAGGGGGCTGTGAGGGATCGCAGTTTAGCACTTGCATATTGACTACATTTCTAAAGATCAAAGGTCAATATACCATCTCTGTTGTTCCCCAAGCAGTAACACTCCTGTGTGTGAATAATTAGTATTAAAAGATTCATTTTCACTTCCTTTTTTCCTTTTTTAAAAAATTGTATTTAATTGTGCACAGTGATGGTAGGTCATAGGGTCAAGCAGTCATCAACCAATCTTAATGCCAGCCCAGTCAGTTGATATCACAGTTAATTACCTTCTTTAGCCCAGTTAGTTGACATTACAGTTAATTACCTTCTTTTCATCCAGTTGAAAACATCAAATAGGCTATCTATTTTAACTACTTCACCTTCTCTCTGTTCTGCTGCAACTGCCCTGCAATTCCCCTCTATCCCTGCACTCCCTTTTTATGCTGTGTGTGGTTTACTGATGTGGTATGCATCGTCACGAATGCCCACCCTCTTCTACTGGGGGTCTTTCCCTGTACTACTCTCCATGCCTTGGCTTTTTATGTGCACGCACGAAAAGGAGGGAGAGTCTGCTCATTAGGCTATGGTGTTCTATTTAGGTGTGTGGACGGGCAGGCAGCTCTCCCTTAGTAGAGTCATACCACATGACTACAAGTAAATTAATTTACTATATTTTAAAATTCATTTGGTACTTTGGCGATGATTTGAAATACTCGCTTAGGAGTTTGAATGGAGTAGCTATATAGTGGTCTACCAAGACAAAATGAGCTGCTGCACCTAAATCGCTATTGTTTGCAGTGTTAACATCCCAAGAATCGGCCTTTGCTTTTGTAGCAGATAAAATTTGGCTACCTTTTAAATATGAAAACAGCCTTGCTATTTCAAATATAAGAAATTGCACATCAGTTCATCAGCTTCTAAAAACTGGACTCTGTTTACTTTTTTGATTGTTTTGTTTTATTAGTTGGTTCAGTTATTTTGTGCTTTTTCATGCCCTTATTGGGAGAGGACAAGACAGTTGATAGAGTAGGAAACAGGGCAAGAGTAGGGAATGACATGTGGGAAACAGGTCACAGGCTGAACTTGAACCCAGGTCATCCACTCGATGGCGAATCTCTATGGGCTCAACCTAGACTGCGAGGTCCAAAGTCCATTTGCAGGGATTTGAGATGGGCTTTGTCTTTGCTTAGTAAAGCTACTTCTTGAAGTTTCCTTTGGTAACTATGTTGACAAAGCACTAAGACACAGCACATACACACAAAGTGGCTCATTTGGTTTTATCAAGATAACTAATGGAACATAGTATGCTTATTTGTTAGCTTTACAAGCGTGTTTCAGAGGACGTCTATATCCTTGACTATTAGCTCTGAAGCTACTCTGGTCAGTTTTCTACATAATGTTTTTCAAACTTGCAAAAAATTAAGTTAGAATCTAAGAAAGCTTGGAATCCAATAAAAGATTAATGCTTTAAGAGATCTTGAAAATGTGTCTTAAACCAAGTATCATACCATCTGTATCAGACTTCATTTATGACTCCTTTTTTTTCTCGAACTCATTTCATATGTTTTATCGGTGTGTTGCTGCTGTGAAGGAAACATGTCTAAAGGTGATATTATGTTGACACCTCACTCACGGAGATCACAGCAACCAGTTTAATTTGAACCAGATGTGAGTCTTAATGGTCTGACAAGCACACCCTTGCTGAGAGGAATCCCCCATGTACACATACACCCATGAATGAGCAGGAGTAACTATGACCACACACAGGCTGTAAACACTGATTTCTTCCTTTGTTAATCCCTCTCACTTTCACTGACTCTGTCTGACCCAGCTTCGATAAACATGTTTTTAATATGGGCACCCTCCTGCTTTGTTTGTCCAACCCTGTCCAATTTCCTGCTCATATTTTATCAATCATTATGTTTAAATGTTAGAGGTAATTGAAAGTGCTGGCTAACTGTTATATAAACTGCAGCTACCTGCAGCAAAGATCATTGGCAATCATACAAATTCAGTCCTCTGGTTAATGTGCTTGCACATGTATTCAATTCAGCTGGTGTTGGTGCTTAAAGGTCAGTATGCTATAATGTAATAATATGGCTCTTTTTTTTTTTAGCTGTATGATGATAGTATCAGGGAATCAGGATTAGTCAAGCTGTATATTTATTGAGATTGTCAAATGGCACTTATCAAAACATCATTTCACTGATTAAAAAATAAATAAATTTTGCTCTAGAGTTTCAGAGGGTCCACGTGAACTTTAAGTTGCAATATCTTTCAAAAAGTATTCTGGCACATTTCATACGTCACTGTACTCTTTATTAGAAAACCAGGCACCAGCAGGGACAAACAACATACAAAAATAACTGCTTACATTTACAGTATAGAGATGCTTTTATTTTGTTACAAATGGCTTTGTTTTCTTGTTTGCAATTGGGGTGTGTTTTTTTTTATCAGACAGGGCCACTGAGATTGGTATCTTTATTTCAATTGTTCTGGAAATAGAAATTTTAGATTGTTATAGTGAGAAGGTGCAATTGGTGTAACGCCATGATTACTCTCACATATTGCACCATTTATCAAAGAGGACAGCTGTGATTGGGTTTTTAGATTTTTGGCCTTTTGTTTGCTTCCTGTCTTACTTCAGATTGTTTTCCCACTACTTCTCCATTGAGTGATGATGCTATATAAATACTACAGCCTGGTGTATCTATCCATTTTCACCTGTTACGTCCTTGACTGCGAAGACTGAGACATCCTCTTTGCAGGGGTTTATTTATTTCTTTTTTCAACGGTTAATTAAAAGCAGGATGAAGCTGAAAAAGAGAGATGGGGGGGGGCTTTGGATCTAAAATATATGTGTGAGTATGTAACAAGTGTGAATCCAGGTGGGGGGCAGAGGACAGGTTGTGAGCGCCTGTGAATCATGAGTCTGTGATGAACGCTAATGAAAAATAATTCAGGCTGAAAATAAGATTGGACAGGAGACAAGACACTGCAAGTGCCTGGATTATCCTCTGCCTCCTTTGTCACTCCTCCCTCATTCTCTTTCTCTCACTCCTTCTCCACCCATTATCATGAAGTTATTCTCTCCCTCTCGCTGTCTCTCTCTCTCCCTTAAGCACACACTCCCTTCCTCTCTCCTATTTCCTCTCTATTTTCCCCCCACTTTCTCTCTCTGTCTCTTTGAAGGCCAGCACATGATAAAGGAGAAATTTGAGGCAGGAAAGAAATGAGTATTTCCTAATACCCCTGACTGTGCTATTATATTTATCAGGCCTGAGGAGCGAGCTCGACAAATTTAATTAGCTGTGAGAAAAGACCCTTTTATTACTCAGCATAAGCACACTTAGAAAAATGTTTGCACAGAGGAGAAACACTCCACTGCTCCTTTGATGTGGTTCATAACCTCCCCTGTGTTTCTCAGTGGAACTTGTCCATTGTTGCATGAGGGAACAGTGATAATTCAGGCTAGTACTGGACCCCATTGACTGCTATTGTAGATGCATGAATGGGCTGTTGGGCAGAAAGCAGAAGGACTTAAGCACGTTATTCCAATTGAACTGATGTTAATAGAGGTGATATTGCTTAGACAACACATTGACTTGAGGCAAATGTGATTTAATGGGTTGTACACTTAAGTTACACAGTTCAGTTTTCTTGTCATAACCAAATTGACAACTAGACTATGTTTCTTAGAAATTTAGAACAAATGTTGTATTATATTTTGTCATTTTGCGTGTCTTGCAAAATAGACAACAAATATCCACTGGGATACATCTGATTATACACACTGGGTGATATTTCTTTAATAATGAATCTCAGAACTGTCCAGCAGCTATCTAAAGCTGGTATGAGACATATTAAATATTTCCTTTGTGGTGCAATGGTGATCGAATACTTTCTGACTTTAAACGTGGTTGAAATAGGAGAAGCAGTTGAGAGATGTCTTGTATGACCAATGGTATTCTTTTAATGTACAAATATCTATTTGTGCACATGAGCTGAATCACTGTCAAAGATCTTTTTCTTTTTGCATTTGGCTATTGCCTGCAGAATTTAAACCCTTAGGAAAGAAACCTTGGATATATAGTAATAATAAACCAGACTTTGAAAAGTTAAGACTGATCCAATGAGCAAACTGCTTTAAATCCAACTAACCCACAACAGTTAGGACAGTATATCTTTTGCTCTCAGTGACTCTGAGTTACCCTGAGAACTAATTTACACCGACTGATAATTGTGCATGATTTACAGAAATGTGTCCTTTATGGCCAAGGGCTCATGTATTTGTCGAACGCCCAGTAATTATATGTTTGAGTCTGACAAAGAGAAGACACAAAGAGAGGCTGGAAAGTTTAATTTTCAGCTCAACAGGAGCAACCCAATTTAGTTACATGCATCTTGTTAAACACTGTTGAAATAATTTACTAAGCCTATTAGAGAGGGAAAATTAGGGAGAGAAATGGCTCCTTCCATTCTCATCCTCAGTCGTTATTTATTTATTTATTTATTTATTTTACATTCATTCAGCTTCATTCATTCAGAGGAAAGCTTAGAGGTGTATTCAGGAACAAGTGGATGAGTCTCTGAGCTCAGCAACAAACTTGACAGATCTCCAGGGTGGTGTCCAATCAATGTTTTGTTCTTTGGAGATGAGCCAGTTTCAGGGAGGGCTTATCAGTATGCAAACATCCATTTAATCACAGAATGAGCTGTTACACCCTGACCTGTATGATAAATGTAGTCTGGAGGATCAAGTGATCTCTCTTAGAGAAAGGACAGCCTGTGGGCCTCAATGAATGTGCTTTGTTCACACTTGTTGTATCTGAGATCTCAGTTTTTTTTCTCCCCTCCTGAAGTGTCAGGAGTTTGACATCCAACAGCTCCAGCTTCTGTAGTCATTATGACTCTGCTGCTGACTTCTCTGTCAATCAATACAACCTTTCGAAATGTCACAATGTGTGTGAGTGGTAGTCATGAAATAGATTTCTGTCATATTACCTGAGACCAAGTACTTCAGCCTCCTTTCACCTCCCATCTCTCTCTGACAGGGAGTCACTTGGGTCGGAAAATTAAATTTGGGAACAGGCTGGGTCAAATGTGTGGTTTATGTTTTTTTCATCTCCTTCAAGTGAATTTCTGAAAATTGGGATGACTATTTAGAGAAATGGGAACTTTTCTTTGTGCTGTAAATATTCCAGGTGTTTCCTTTTTCCCTTAGAAGTTATTGGTTATGCAGGAGTACATAAATACTCACATTTACCTGTACCAAAACTCCAGAAGGATCTGTGATTGAAGATGAACTCATGTCTTACCAATTCACTACTAGCACCATTACTTGTAACAACAACAATCCAATAGCAATTTGGTGCTAATCCAACACCTTTACCAACATCCATCCAGTACTAAAACCAATATTCATACTAATATTGTTACAGATACCTACTGAACACCATTCCCAAAATAATCCTTTACCGTTAACCATTCCAATCCATATCTTTGCCAATCCACTGTCATTACTAACACCAGTACTGGAACCTTTACCAATACTTTTACCAAGCCAATACTAATTCCAAAACCAGGAGCATTACCAATACCAATCTAATTCCAATTTGAGTAACAGATGTTATTATTGATGTTAATGATGCTAAACCCTTACTAGGTGTTTGTACTGGTGCAGTAAATATAAAAACGCTTAATTAATGGGGGAAGTTCTTTATAAGTCAATTTACACTGAGGTATAATTATCAGTGTACTGACCGAAAGATGTGTATACCACATTTCGACTGCATCTCAGGCGTTTCCCGACACTGAAACAGATTTCATTGTAGCCTGGTGTCCTTGAAATGTGGGGACTCCTCTGTGATGTCAGTTAGTAACTGTGAAAATAATTAGCTGAAGCAATGAGCGTGAAGTGCCACAAAACCCATAAAACACCTGCCTTTCTGTCTTTCTTTCTCTCCTCTTCTGCTGGTCAATTTGCAAAAGGGGGTGAAGTGTCACTGTAAGATTGTGATAAGGGACTGCATGAAGTAGGGACACAAGGGTGAATGAGAGAATGAGGGGGAGTGATAGAGAGACATTATGAGACAGAGAAAAATAAAGAGAGAGGGGACAATGTGTCAGACAATTGGCTGCTCTGCACGGTGATAGATAAGCTTGGCAATTCTCATGCAGCTTCTCATATCCCCCCTTCAGCTTGATTGTAGAGACAGAATAACCTTTCAACACCCTATGTGCCCCCCTCCTCCCCCACCTTTATTTTTGGCCCTGTATGCTGGGTCTCTCAACACACTGGAGATGTATTTGAATATAATTCCCTCTTGCTCTTTCTGATTTTTCCCTCCAATCAGCTTTCTCTATTGTGTTGAATTTGCTCAAAATGTTTTCATGGCCAATGTCTAACACAAACAGTGCGTAAGGCCAGCTTATTTGTGAGAGCCCAGGGGGACAGTGATGTGATGGTAGCAGCAAAGTGGTGGTTAATGTTGATGTGACACAGAAAGAGAGACAGCAGGAATGAGAAGATGAGTTTTTGTTTTTCATTATAGGATAATTCTCTCTCATTTGTAATCTGGCACAGTTTTCTCCTCCTCTCTTGCAGTACAGAAGAAAATAAGACGGAGAAAAGATGGACTGAAAAGACACATTGGATTTGATTTCTTCTGGGTGAAACTCTGTTCCATTACCCTTTGAATGATTTTTCAGGTATAGATTTCAGAAGCGCAGTCTTTTCTATTGCTAAAAATACAGATTTATTGTATTTCTTGACCTTTTTCTCCACATATTGCTGTTTCTGTTTCCTTTTTATCCTGTGTTCTTGTTTACACTTTTAACCTTCACACACTTTGTCTCAGTGTAAAGACTCCCATAGATCACAGTATGTGTAGACTGCTGCAAGAAATATGTTCCACATTCTGTGGTTGTTATTTTCTCACTCTTTTTTTTCTTTGCAGACTCCCCCTGTCTTGTGCCAAAGCTCAAATAGTTTGGACCCTTCGGCGCATTCTCATCCATAATTTACCGACTCCTACCATCGTCTACAGTTGTCTGTTTCACTCTCCAATCTCTCCTCTTTCGGAGGGCAGCACAATGAATGAGAGAAGAGAGGAGACAGTGACTGTGCCGGACAGAGGAGGCTTAGGAGAAAGCACTATGGAAGCTTAAGAGGGGGACAGTGCAAAGCCCGAGTGAGTAGTTATTATTTTGTGAGAATTTGTGGATGGGCGGATATGTTTTACTTATGAGCACCTGAGCCCAGTTATGCACAGGGGCCACCATTTCCTGTTTGGCTCAGAGAAAGAACATTAGGTACATCCAGGCTTACCTCTCTTTCTTCATTCGCTCTCTCAACAAACGGAGCAGCTGGGAACAAAAACAGAATTAAAACTGAGTTCACCTTACCCTTTGCTCCTTTCCCTTCCAAAATATGTCCCATAAAATTCCCCAATACCATTTCTAAGCTAATACAAATTTATCTTTGATACAGACTTTGATGCCAAGTGCAAGTGTGATAGGGCTACTCAATTTCTACACAATTAGATTATGTGTACCAGAAATGGCTGAAATTGGGATGAGTTTGGGGTATGATTGGCTGTCTGCTGTGACTGGGCAAATGCAAATGATAGTAGAATTACATCCTGTCTCTCCTCTCAATCCAAAAACAGGCTGGTTTCTGCCACTTTTCTGTCTGTAATGAATTATGGTAATGTCCTACATATTAATGCCTCTACATAGAGTACATACTTGGGGTGCTACTGTGGATCATGGGGCATCAAGGTTAATCACTAACTTTAAAGTGATGAAAATTACAGAAAGAAACTCAAAAGTGCTCATTCCTCTTTTTTTCAACTTTTTGAGGGTCAGGGTAATGAAAGAAACAGAAAAGGTGAAATAAAGGCTTTACCTCCTTCAGATTATCCTATGAATTGGTGTGGTTCTGTGAGATGCACCCGTTCAGACTCAAAGTGAAAGCAATGCATTGAAGCTTTTTGTACAATAAAAGCTTTTAAAAATGATCTGAGAATCAACAAATGACTACAACAACTTGGGGATACATGTCTTTGGTTGCAAGAAACCAGCTCTTTTTGAGGGTTTTCTTGACACAGCCAATTTGCTATCAGCTCCTGTCTTCAGATTTGTTGGTGGAGCTCCGACACAAACAAAACCCCCAGGAACTCTCACACATACACACAAACTCTCTGTCCTTTTTAATGAGCGGGAACCTCAGCTGAACAGCTAACTTGCAGGATAAACGATGTTCAACTCTTTTGGGAGATGTTTGGTTTTAGTCCAACACATGGGACACAAGGTACAAGTCCTCCCCCCCTGGTCTTTGTTATTAACTCTCACACTGTGCTCATAAAACAAGACAGTAACACTCAGGGAGAGCTGCTGTGTGCCTCTTTGGCTAATTATACCACATTTCCTGGTATAGTTTGGGACTTTTGTAGAGAAACCTGCAAAAACTGGCACAAAAACTGGGCTCTCAGTAAACAGGGTCAACTCTACAACATGATTCAACTAACTTACATAAACCCAGGCCCTGAAAACTGAGTTAAACTTTAATCCTCCACCTGGGATGCGACAATCTGTGTTCTGGTCTGCAAGCTTCCAAAGCTCCATCCAAATATGGGAATAATGAGTAAAATAATGAGTGCTTTTGACAGCCACAAGACCATGAAACTGTGGGTTACACAGAGATGGGAGAAATGTCTGGGCTGAACTGAGAGATCTGAAGCTACCATGAATGAGACTTAGAAAGAAAGCTATATCAAACTGAGGACACCAGCTGCTGACATATGACTGCAGGGAACTCTGGGTGACCTAACAAAAGTTCCCCACCTCACTAAATCCCACTAAATTACCCACTTCTTCAGTTTTCAGAAGTTAACTGAGAAAACAGGAAACATCAAATCGACATGCATTGTCATATTCAGTTATTAGCTCTTTCTTCTGTTGTAATGACAGAACTTATGGTGAGCATACTGGGGAGGATAAGGGCCGTTGAAAAAAAAGAAATAAAAAACAAGGTCCAATATATATTTTTCTTATTAATTTTTCTGAGAAAAAAGGTGGAATTCTAATTTTTTTTCCTCAGAACTCTGACTTTTTTTTGTTACAATACTAATACAATATACATACTCAACCCTTTTTTCCTCTTATTTCAGTGACCCTTATTCTCTTCCATATCAGCATGACACGTTTACCTTTAAAAATACTCAGTGTTAGCTATTCAATGGGAAGACTTATATGAAATAAGAAACATCACAGACATTACTGTGTCAGCTGGATGCTGTTTAGCAATTGTTTCTTGGAGTTATATCTTACTGAGATGTAAAATGTAATAAATTATAATTATGGTGTGTAATGAGGTTGACTCAAGCACAATAGATCTGTGCTTTTCAGCACCATGCAGGTGGAAAAACACAACTGCAGTTGATAGCATGGTTTCAATGTTGGTTTCTGGAGACTAGCTATAGTGGAGCCAGCAAGATGAAGAGATATGAATGACCAACAGCAACCAGCCCATGTTTTTAGAACATCTGCGTTTATGTCATATGAGGTCTCAGAGGGGATTCATAGCCACTTTCAGATGAGGGGTTGATTTTTTTCTGTTGTCTTCTCCTAGACTCCTATTGTACTGTTAAGATTTAAATAAGAATTTTCTCTTGATTAGCCCTTCATCATGTGAGAAAGAGGCTGTGAGTTAATAGGAATGACAAAGAAATATGCTTGCAATATAATCTGCCCTACATTTGGTAGGATCATTAGCCGAAACTAACAGCCAATACTTCACCTCATTCGAATGCCTGGGAAACACCAGACATCTCATTTAAATTTCACCCGTCACTGCAAGTTAGTTTCTCCCTCTGCCTGGTGGGCAGTGGAGCATCAGATGATGCACTCAGGCAGTCGAGCTGTGTGTGTGCATGTGTGAGAGAAACAGTTTCTCGGTATTGATAACAGGCACCTCTCCTATGAGTACTGGCCCTGCAGACGTCAGTCACATGGATTTAGACTTGTTCAGCTGTATGCAATTATCACATCAAAGGTGGTCCATAGCAACCTTAGATGAATATGGACTCAAGCTCCACATACAGTAAAATACTCAGTGTTTGTGTGGAGTAAGCCCATGAGAAAGCACCATGACTTATTTCAACTGACCAAACAAAGAGTCATAAGATTAACCTCTTTAATTTTGGAAGTAACCAATCTAATTTTATGAGTGATAGCCTTTCATAAGAGCCACTTTTGCTGGAGACACTGCTTCTTTCAATTAAAGTGGGAGCTGGAGACTTGAAGAAGGGATGTTGAGCAGAAAATTATGCAGTGGTGTACCAGAATACTGTTATTATCTTTACTTATAGCATGATAATATTAGGCTTGAGAGTGATTGTTTTCCTTTGCATTCATGTACCAGAGTTATGTTTTTACAAGGATTCAGGTTGAACAAGACTCTTGATTCAATGTGAGAATAATATCAGACTGCTTAATGTCGTCAGATGTGTTAAATGCTTTGCTTACCTCATAAAAGAAGCAGTCTTCATAAAACTGATCACAAACTTCAGTCACACGTCTTCTCTCTGAGTCTCGTTCCAGTGGGGTTTTATTTTTACTCAAAAAACTTCTTAATTCAAAATAAGAAAATTCCTCACACAAAACATTTTTTTTTCTGTTACAGAGAAGAGCAAATCTATAACACATTAAAGTCGTATTAAATAGTAGTGTTATTAAATAGGGATCACAAGCTTCTTGACCAAAATCTCTAACACTTGTCTTGTCACTGACTCAGACTCAACCAAACTCTTCCAAGACAGCAGATGACATTGTACAACTGCTCACAAATGTTCTATGGTGCAAATTGCTGTAGAGACAAAACCTTTTTTTTTTTTTTTTTAAATAACAAAGCTGTTGCTTCTGCTTCTTTTCCATTGGATGTTGTTGATGAGAATGGATCTTTTTTTTTCTAATTACCATTTTCTGGAGACATGAGACCTCACAGTGCCAAAATGTGCATTAGCCTGAAACAGTAGTTTGAAAATATCAAAGACATGGCTTAAGATAAAGAGTTTTGTTGTTATATGGAGAGGAGTTATCATTTTTTAATTTCATCTGCTCCTGCATTAAGTGCTCTGCTGTCTCTTACAAATCCTTGTAGGTGTCACGGACAAGCACTAACTCTAAGCACCCCTGCCCTGTGTCACTTTCACTCCTTTGTTCAACTGTGTGAAAAAGAAAATGCAGCTGGCCACTTCTTCCTCACAGGGACATGTTTCAATTTACAGCATGGATTTCCCCTGGCTGTGAAGCCTGAGGTGGGACTGAGATGAAGCTTTTGGCATAGAAAATGTCTGTGGTGAGATGTGTGGGTTCACAACAAGACCACAGGTGGATGTGTTGAAGCAATACTTCCACCTGGAGTCTATCAATCCATTATTGATTACTCACACTTTTCGACCATTGTCATATTCTTTATGGTCTCTGGTTAAACTTTGTTCTTTGTCTTACCTGATTAAATCTGCAGCTATTTGCTTGTAACACTTATCCTTATTAATATCAAGTATCATATATTTGGATTGTTGAAACCTGTGGCCTCACACGGACCATTGAGGAATTAATTTAGGGCCAGAAACCTTTTAACTGAGATGAAAGACACAGCTGGTGAAGGTCCACACTCCTTATATGGTGTGTGACACCAATCTCGTTCATTAGAATTAAGGGAAAATCAGTCTTTCATGCCCATCTACTGGCTGTGTGGGTTTTCATTTCATTTGTTCCAGTCATGGTTATGGGAAAAGTTTTTCATTAAAAGAAGTTGGAGACTCAGTCTTCCTTCACAGTCCACAGTGATACAAGGGTTGCTAGCTACATGAGCAGTTCCATGTTGGCCATTGGTGTGGAAGTAAATTCCAATATTGCTTGTGTGTGTATCCCCTTAACCTTCAAAGTATTAGTGGTATAAATAATGGATGAATGAACTGCTTGTCTTTTTAAGTTGGTGCCTCTACATCCATACAACTCATGCAAGTAAATGATACTATTCGATCTCGGAAATTTGTAATTTGCTTGCTCAAGCTAAGGTATATTTGAGAGCTGAAACCGTAGCAGAAAGATTCAAAGTCAAGATTCAGGAAAACTTTATCTATTGTGACATCAAAATACCTTTCATTGAGAGCTCAAACAATACACAATTGTATCAAATCAAATTAAATCACATTTAATTTTCATAGATTCGCGAAAGCATGTGTGCAAAGTACTTAAAAAGTTGTGAATATCTCACTCTGTTTGAAGTGGAGTGGGAATAAAAAAAGAACCTGTGAGTTCTCTCTTTGTGTAAAGTTTTGACAGAGATGCCCGAGGGGAGCAGCTGAAACAAGTAAAGGGGATCTTTAGGGTCGTCAGTGATGCAGACTAAGTCTCTCTCTGCTGCACAGCTGTGAACCACTGAGGGTTGGATCCTGGTGGTGCTGTTGATTTTTGCTGCTTGTTTGATAATTGCAAAGATTATTTTCTGGCACATCTTATCTGATGAATTTGATCCCGTCAACACACATGAGAAGAGGGGTGTGTTGGTCAGAATCTATAGTTAGAAAACATCCCTAAGCGTGAAATATCATAGTAGCATTTAGCTTTCAAAGTGAATCAACAGAGAACATGTTAATCTGAATACAAGAGTGGTGAGAAGGGGCTTGGGATTTATAATTGTTGAATAGTAGGTATCTATATCACTATTATGGGTGGTGGTAAAAATGGTTTATTTAAAGCTGAATGAGTCAGACAAAGTCAAAGTCAGATTTTATGTTCTGCTGCCAGTGCATATGGTGTGCTGCCATTACTCTCTTCTACAGGATTTTTAACCACAGTTCATCATCCCTTTCCTGTGGCCACAGTGACCCTCTTTCATATATTGGCTGTTCTTTAATCGAGAAGACATTTTATGTTGTATGTGGTAGAAATGTACAAACTTATTGGTGAAGACTGGATGTTATAGTTTAAGCCGTAATTACCTTTGTTTTGCTACTACCACTGTAAGAGAAGAGTGTTTGTGTTTTCTTGAACAGTTCCAGTCCTGCAGAGACCACCAGCCTCTCCTGCTGTGCGATCAATAAGAATTTGTAAATTTCATTTTCAAATGAGTACACATCCATTCCTGGTAAGCCCTGCTGCCTTGTTTACTCAGTGGGAGATCTCGTACTCTCTGTAATGTTAAGGCTTTCCCCTATATATCCAGTGCTCCAGCTGTTTAGCCGAGGAGCAGCCTGAGCCTGAGACGGCGCTCATCCCCCCTCATACGCCACTGGTGGGGATAATTGATGGCAGGTTTTACTCTGCGTGGTGAAATGAGACCCCATTTCCCACTTAACATGGATGAGTAGCTTGAGTCTGTGATACCTCTCATCCCCTGGGGAGCGAAAAATTGCCACATCCACTGTGAAAACACTTTCTAATTTCCAGAGACGGCAATGAATAGTAACTATCTACATAAAATGCCTTGGACTTGTTATTTCTCATGACCAATTGACAGAATTTTGAATCCTTATTGGTGGTAAAAAAAAAAAATGGGAGCAAATAACTCCGAGGGTTCTCGACAGGAAAATGCAGCTTTTCTTGCGCATGGATGTTTGAACCATGTCACAAGCTATTGTACAAATACCTGAACAGAGGCACCCAAGAGCAAGGTCATCCTTAGATTACTAAAACTTATAATAGAAGCCATACAGCAGAAACCCGATTAGATTTTGATTCTCCCAGCTTAATCTGGGATTAAGCTCAGCTGCATTTTGTGTTTTGGCCCTCTGCCCTCTGTTGGCAGTGCTCACTGAGCTGAAGAAAATTCTAATACAACACAAGTATCAACCATTGTTTCAAGCTTATTTTTTTGTTTCTACCTGCATGTTTTACTTATCTGTTAAATTATTCATACTGAATTGATACATCTGCTGGATTTTACACTTCCATCGCTTTGTTTGTGTGTACATGCACACATCCTGTTTCACCAGAATCAAAAACATTCGCTATCACTCTCTGTAATGGCTTTGGAACATGTGTCAAGAGGGGAATACACTAACAGCACCTCAGCAAGTAGGATGAATGTCTTTCATATGCAGTGTAGTAGATTGTCAGCAGGTTTAGGCAATATTCTGATGTAAACTAAACTAAAAACTAAAAAAACAACAACCTGCAAATAAAATATGAAAATGCTTGCACTTAGAAAAACAATAACAATTATTTCTCAGTATATGGCCAATTTAATCAATAAATGTTGTTCATGTCATTTCTGCACATCACAAGTAGCCATTTACATAGTCAGGACCTTGTGTAGAAAATATGAATGAATCGTTTATTTTTTCTCCCCAGAGGAATTTCTCATTAATATGCATGTATTTCTGTATGTATAGAATTTAGATGGGTCTTTGATTCCAACACCCACACACAGCTCTACAAGCACACACACACACACACACACACACACACACACACACACACACACACACACACACACACACACACACACACACATGCTGTGTCTGATATCTTTAATAAAGGCCAGTTGGCAGAATAGCTCATTAAATGCTCTGTCACAAGTCATTCATCAAACCATGGCAAGACTGCATAATAAAAGTTTCCCACACTTCTATTCCTCTGCTGTTGCTTTGTACCAATGAAATATGCATAGAGTATAGACTGGCTCCAGTATCTGCCCATTTCTATTTCTGTCCCAGCTATAAATGGTTTCCCCGGTTGTAGAATTAAAAAATTAAATTGAAGGAAACTTAAAGAGAAAACCGAAACCACAAATCTGTAGAGAAATGTCATCTACCATTCACAATGGAGTCCAGCCCCCACTGATGGCTTGACAGGCCATTGATTGAATAACCAATAAAATTATCATGGGATCAA
Organism: Thalassoma bifasciatum; assembly: GCA_008086565.1. Taxonomy (NCBI): domain Eukaryota; kingdom Metazoa; phylum Chordata; class Actinopteri; order Labriformes; family Labridae; genus Thalassoma; species Thalassoma bifasciatum. The sequence goes on along the minus strand of RPOG01000107.1, from coordinate 192,621 downwards.
TGAACATCATGAGTGATTGGCTCCTGTGCCCTTCTTCCTCTGACACATTAGCACTGAGTGGCCTGTTGAGGTCAATAAGACGGGAGGCAGATGATACCAGTGTGTGTTCATTTGATCACACAGGCACTTTGAATGGCGATTGCTCTTTAACAGTACCTCCTCCTTACAGCGTAATGCTTATAAAACACTTCAACTGTTGTAAAAAGAAACAAAAGATTAGCTGAGCGCAAGTATACATAACATTGTATGAAAAAGGACACAGTTTGGAGAAGGTGCAGCTGGGAATGAATGGCTAAAAAAAAATTTAAAAAATAGGAGCGACCTTGTGACCCATTCAGATTAATTGCAGTCTCACTCTTGCATGATCACTTTCTGCTAAGTTTGTAAACCCTCCCTCCCAAAATGTAAATGATCAAGCACTTTATACATGAATATGAAAGACATGGTACATTTGAGCATGTTGAAAAAGAAAAACTGTTTCCTGACAGTGCAAGCAAAGCTAATCTGGTTCTACCTTGTCAGTCGATCAACCACATCTAATTAGCACAAATTCATATCACTTATTGTCTCAAGCGTCTGTACACACCGAGTGTCTAGACTGTAAGCCTGGTATACCTCATTTTAACACACACAAACAATGAGTAAATCCAGGCTCATGGTGACCAGCCATCTGTGGCTTTGATATCCCCCTTTTTAACACATGTGTAGTAATCTGCTAAAACCAGCGATTATTTTACTACTCTGAAAACTAAATTTGAGAGTGTTAAATTGTATATGTTAGGTTGTTAGAATGGGCAGAGAGGAATCCATTCCAGTAGATTAGAGGGGGTTCTCTGTAGTCAGAATATCAATGAAGAACTCCTGCTGTCCTCTACATACCTTTAGGGGAAGAAGGAATGAAGAGAAGTGAAACCTGATGAGACATCTCGGTTACACTGCACTTTTTCAGCCTTACACCACAAACAGCTTTGGGCTACATGGACTGTCTGCCTCTCTCTGATGGGCTTTCTGTTTCACTGCCATGGGCCTGCTTAGGCAAACACCTGTGAAATGTAAAGCCAGAAGTCTGAGCCTTTCCAGGGAAAGTAAGAACTGGCATCATCAACCTGGCACATCAGTTGTCTGCTGTCTCAAGTGCATGAATCTCTCTAGCAGCTCTTCCAGTCGACTGAAATGACTGGGTTGGGTTAATCACAGAGGGGGTGGGCTTGTCTGCTCTGCAAACAGCTAGCTGGTGATGAAGCTGGATTTTTTTTCTTCTTCCTGCTACACTGCTCTCTTCATGATTATATATCAAGAGTGACATTGTTTAAAAGTCCCATTTAATGAAAAACGCATTTCCTACCCAATGTATATATGTTTTAGTCATCATCCAAGCAATCCTGGAAATGTGGAAGTGTAGACCTCTTTTATTGTTTCTATGGTCTTGGAAAATATAACCTCTATGTTGCAAGTTGAATTTGCTTCTATGCAGGCATTAAAAAAGGGCTGATTTGTAGAGGCATGCATTCAAAACCACCCCCACTTCTCAAGCATAAGGTGGTTTGACATAGTCCGGATGTGAAATGTGAGAGTAAGAGACAGACTTTTCAGTTATTGGTTGCGGAGACACAGATGCCTGTGTTTTCTCCTTGGACCACATGATTAAAATATTTGCATTTATTCATTCACAGCACATGTTGGCTTCAGTTGGAACTCATTTGCTTAGTGCAGACCTTTGGGTCTCTCTTTCACATGAGTTCATGATCAACTTGGAGCTCTATGATTATGCAAAGGGATTAACCATAGCTTTCTCCGTATTAGCTTTCACAGGCAACTCAGGGAAAGCCAAACAACATAAAGCCTTTTTACCCAACTCAACTCAGCTTTATTTATAAAACACTTAGAAATACAGCATTGGCCAAAGTGCTGTAAACATTCCAAAACTATAAATCATAAAAAGTAACAACTGTAATTACGAAACAATCAAACAAAAATGAAATCAATTAAGAAAAGTGAAGGCCTACACATCAAACAGAGTTTAACGTTTTTGTGTTGCATCTGTGTCTGGATATAAACCTACAGGTTGCCTGTGAGGAGAATCCGTATGACGTGGAGTGCAGCAACTCTGATTGGCCATAGGACTTGCACAAGCTCTTGTGATGTATTTGTTTTGAAAGTGAAGGTGAAAGTAGATTGGATCTTTATTTCTACATTACTATTCTTTGTTCAACACAACTTTTTGCCAGATTCAACACAACAAGGTAATCCGTTTATCACCAGTCACCAGTGATGTGGTTTGTAACATGAGAGCAAGCAAACTTTGTATGTTTGTAGTTTTGCAGCCAACTATATTAAGCCCTACCAACAGACCACTGCAGTATAATTGCTGCATGAGGATTGGAATGAACATTTTTACAACCAGCTTAGCCCCTGTTTAAGCCTCTAGCTTGTGTTTTAGCCTTAAGCCCATGCTCTATCACCCTCCTGTTTAGCATTCCTTTTTCAGACAGTCAAGCTCCAGTGTTCACTATTACTACTAAATAAATTACAGAATTGTTTCCAGCAGAGGGATACACAGATTTCTCTTTTCATTGCTCAACTCAGGATTTGTCACAGAGACTTCAACTTGCTGTTAAACAAACCGGTCCAGACTGACCCAATTGAGGAGCTTGGAATTAGCATTTAGAAATAACCCATTTTAGTGCTGATAATCTCATTTTAAATTGGGGATTATGATCAGGCATATATCCAGATATGAGACTTTTTCACTGGAAAAGTCCTGACAGTCCCATTAAAATACTTTAAACACCACAACATTGGTGATTGGTTTATATGCCCTTCATGGACAGAAAGGTGCAGATATACTGTTTCCTGCTGAATTAAACTTAACCCTAAGCCCCAGTGTATTAACATTTATTAAAAGTCTTGAGAATGTATCATGACTTAACGACTTCTCAGTGACTAAGGTATGAAGATTTAGTGCCTTGTAAAGCTTAAGATCCTACTTTATGGACACATTTACTCACCTGACAATGGCTGTGTCTGTTCAGTCTGTTGGCAGGATGTCAAAACTAATGAAAGACTGGATAAAGCCTTTTTAAAGCAGCTTATTGTAGCTTGTAGAGATCACACACATGCACTCACAATGACCCTTTTGTACTTCAAAAGCCCAATACAATATTACAGAAGAGGTACAATAACAGAATCTGGCACACACAAACACAGCCACACAGTGCCACTTGACATTCACATAGTCTCTCTCACTTCTCTCTGGTGTCTATGTTACCTGAGGGGGTCAGACTTTGTTATTGCTGCTTTATTACTATCTATCTTAATGCACCAATGGGACAGTTTGCATTAGGTTTATGTTATGATTGAAATTTTAACTTTTACATGTGCTAAACTACATTCTCAAAATGTACATGTTTGTAAACAGCTATCTGTTACACTCTGTCATGTGATGTTTGCTCATTTGTTTTTTCTATACATGTACAGTTTGTGTTTGATGCATGAATAGGATCAAAGAGCTGGATCAGGACTGGTTATTGTCTGTGTAGGGGCGCAGGAAGAGTCCATCAAGACTAATGGGTCTCTGCAGGTAATTACGAGACCACACACATACATACACACATGGGAGGTTACACACCAGCAGTGTAGATTACCATCCTCTTTACAGCAAGAGACAAAAACTTACACACGCTCTATGCTCAGGTCTCAGCAAGTTTATCCTGAAATAAACCTCACTACTGAGGATACAAGTGGGCTACACATTAATGAATTGATTGTTCTCTGAAGCAATAACGGGATTATATCCGTACAGTAATTGGTATACAACAGGTGGGCTTTTAACCCCTTAACTAACAACATCTTTCAAGTAGAGCGTTGTTTATTTTTTTCGAAAATAATTCTATCTTATAGGCTTAACATATCCCAAAGACTCATTGAGTCAGTTGAGTTAGACCTGTGTGTGTTTGCCGGGTACAGTCGCTACATGTGTTTAAGAATGACTTAAAAAAGTGATTATTGTTTGCTCAGCAGAAGCAGCTTAGGTTTGTTCTCAACGTCATCACTACATTTTGTCATTTCGAAAGCTTGAACAATGTGTAAGTTGTGTCTTCTTACACTTGTCCCTTCCATTTTGGAAAGGGCTGACTCCCTGCGCGCGCACTCCGTGCTCTAATTGGTGCGCACACTCTCGTGGAGGCTTGGCTTACAGCTGCCGCGCGGCTCAGCAGCAAACTTGTGCTGAGGAAACTTTGACAAACATCGACAGATGTCCGTCACATAGCTAAGAATATATACAGTAAATGCTGCCTGAAAGCTCTACTCATGTCTGACGAGGGAGATGAGAGCGAGAGCGGCGAGAGAGGTCAAATCTCCGGCTCTCCCTCACCGACTCCGTCTGTGTGTCTTCCCCCAGGATCTCCATCCTCCCGGCGGCCCCTGGACCTTTTCTCTTCCGCCTCTCCGCTGCTTGGGGACACCGACCCGCCTTACCTCGCCTCCCCGCAGTGTCTTCACGCTTCTCCAGAGGACCGGGACTCTCCGTACATCTCAACACCAAAGTTCCAACAGAGCACCGGATCCCCGTTACGTTCACGGCATGATGTGCGGGTAGACGCGGTGTACGATCGCTATGATGACTCGTTCCCCAAGTGGAGAGGACGAGGTGCGGCGAACGCGGAGCGCTTTCAGCACCGTGGACAGAGACTCCAGCCGGCTCCGGAGCGCACAGACCAGGGGAACCACTTCTCAGCTGAACACATCGACACTGAGTTCAACTCTGAATCCCGGCAAACGTGAGGCACCCTTTTCTAGTCACCTGCAACTTTTTTTTTTAACCCACAGTCATAGTTTATAAGGAGAGACCCCAGTTTCATGGCCCTGTGCAGGGTTTATCTGTGCATCAAAACTCTGCACCTCCTGCCGTCGTAGTTAAGAAAAGGCACAGCTGTTCTGGCTTGAGAGGATTTAATTAATAGATAATGATCCACCCGGAATTTCAACAAGTAGGAGCCAGTTTTGGGGAGGCGGTGCAGCTGCTTTCACCTGTCTGTGCAGCTACACACCAATGATTAATATGCCCTCTGTACAGTTTGGATTATAATAAGAGGCTGGGATAGAAAACTGGTACTTTTATTTACCATTTGCATCATGTGCTGAATATAATCTTGATTTAGTTTTAATTCAAGATTTGTTTTCAATATATGAAATGACATGTCTCACTTTTACTGATTTGACCGTATGTGTATGCAGAGGGTGGACTTAAGTATGCCCCTTGAGAATACATGTATGCACAGCATGTACACAGAAGGAGGTGAAGGGTGTGGGGGTTTGAATGAATTAGTGTCTCTCTGGGGGCTTTCCACTACAGCTCTACAGTTTGTTGTCCTTGTGCAGCGAGGGAGGGAATCTCTTTATTGGTTCCGGTGCATGAATGCATAAACAGCAGTCAATGGGAATGGTGGGTGTATGTGTGCGTGTGATTAGTTTGAGTACAGGAGAGGCACACCGAAGCAAAACCATGTGACGCTGAGCCAAAGCAGAAGGCAGAAATCCACTTCCATAATGTCACATTCATCAGACTTATCACATCGGCTGAACATTCTCAGAACTTCTTCAATCGCTTGGTTTAGAAGCTCTCTGCCATTCTGAAAGTTTAGATTCCTATATAATGTCTCACAGTCTTCCTATATGAAAAGCGCCTCAGCTAGGGGCATTAACTGTGACACTCAGAGGATTTTCATGTAGCTCTGCTTTGCTGTGGCCATATTTTGAGAGTGGCAGGCCTCCTTGTTGGCTCTTTGATCTTCCTTGGTCTGCTCCTTTGAAACACCAGTGTTCATCTTAAAAGACCTTGTCGGGGAAAGAAGCATGTATGCTTTCACACAAGGCTAAACGTTGGACATCTGTATTGGTGTGTGTGTGTGTGTGTGTGTGTGTGTGTGTAGCAGAGAGGGTGAACATGCCTGTTTCTCATTACCAGGGAAATATGGTGAGCAAGTCACCTTTGATCTTTAAAATTGGCAATTTACTGCTTGAAAGAGAGCCTGGGTATAAAGAAAGCAGAGAGAGTAACTCTTATATATTCTGCAGCGTGTACGTGCACTGATCAAGCACAAACTCATGAGTCGCCTCTGTATGTTTTCCTGCACAGTTGATAATTGTATTTCACTTTTCTGCAAATTTGAAATCAAACATGATGCCTCCTCAATTTTTCTTTTTAATCTCACAAGTAAAAGACAAATTTCCTGAAAATCAACTTTTTGGTACAACCATAAAAAGGCTAGTGATAAAAAAGAAAAGATAGATTTTAATTGTCATCTATAAGGACTTGGTTTTCCAGTGGGGCCCAATTCTGCCTCATTTAACAGACTGTGTTATTGAGCAACAGCTTACTGTTGGTCTGTTACTGCTATTGTGACCTGTATTTACTTAGTGGTGGTGCTTTGTGGCTACAATCATCATTAAGGTGGCAAATCTAACAAGAAACTCAGTGAAGAGCAATACAATCCACTCCATGACATTGTTTGGTTTAATAGATAGGACAAACAAACAAGTGACTCACTTGGAGTGAAATCTTTCCTCTAATATGACGACTCAGTTTTTTAACAGTAGTTACAGCTCTTGAACTTGTCTAAGCAGTGCATCATTTTCCCCATGACAACAAAACTCCAGTAGCATTAGGCCTGGATGAAGAAGCCGGGCATAATGTCAATTATAATTGATTTTCACTTTGTTGCAACTCGTCGGTGCTGTTAGTCATGTGTATAGCATACTAACGGTGAGGATAACACACGATGAAAGCTGTTTCAACAGAAACTAAACTTTCCTCTTGATTCAAAACTGAAAAGTGCTGATGTCAGTAAAAAACACAGGACTTTCATCTACATTTTTAACTTTAATTACTATCAATGTTCAAGTTATGCTTTCAGCAAAGAGCACACACTCCCAACACTGCACCAGAAGTAAAACTTCTGTTAAGAGTAAATGGTCACAGGGAACAGTGTCTGTTGAGCTTAACGTCTCTGGCTGTCAGCTAAGTACGGACTTAAGCTGTGTGAATGTGGTTGACTTGTGCTTTGAATTTATTTACTTTGAATCTTTTTTCTAAATTTAAGAAATCAAAACACTTGAACAGAGACTTTTTCAGGAGGTAAATGTTACAAGGTATATACAGTATTTCTTTTCTTTGATGAGAGTGATACACCCTCAATTTTAAAAAAATGGCATGATAGGCATGTATGGCCCCGTATCAGGCTTTGACACAGCTACAAACAACTTTTAATACAATCCAGCAACATTTTTATGACTTCAAACTTGTTTTTAAATTATTACAATACAAAAATAAGTCTGTTCTCCGGTTAAAAAAAAAAAATCAAAGCCTTCAGACCTGCCATCAATCAGCACCGTGGCTTGATGCAGATTGAACTTGTATCTTACTATAGATACCTTCTAATCGATGACTCCCACTTTTACTCCACACATTCAGCTCCTTGTAAACAGCTTGAAGTTAAGTTGGGCTCTTATTTTAGAATCAAATCCTAGGCCCTTCCTGGTTAAATAAAAACGAAATAGAGTAATACGGCTTTGGTGCTACAGCAGGAATTCCCTAAAGCAGACATGTCAGTTTCTTCCGTTTCAGACAGTTTTGTTGTTAATAGGAGAGGGAGCTGCTTGCTTGAGCTGAGTGATCTGCAGCAGCCTCCAAGTTAAGTCCAGCATCAAAGTGAAAGCTAGTAACAGCTGGGTGTGCACACAAGTTATCCTTAACAGTCACTTGCTTCTGAATTGGATTAAATACGACTCATTGCAAGGTTGAATTTACGCAACCCTCATATGGGCTGCCTGATGCTACTACCACACAGAAAACTAGAATCAGAGAGGAAAGTCTAAAAATACTGACCCATCTTAACCTGAAATTATTACTCAGGTGTCAGTGAGGAGGGCAGGAATGTCAATGGTGAGATGTAATAAAGTATATCCATACTTGTGGCTTGTTTTCAATGCAGGATTGTGTCTCAATCTGTTACCACAATGCACATTTGCTTTTTTGATCCGAACACATTTGTTTCAACTAATCCCCCAAATCGTTTATATTTTACTAATGGGTTCCCACATGCTAGTTTGTAAGCAGACATGCAGCTCCAATCCTTCTTTCACTCTAATTGCTCTTCATGTTCATCTATTTGACTGTCTCATTCTCTTTCTCTCTTCTTCCACACACATGCATACTTGCCCTCCTAATCCATCTCCATTATCCCTGCCTCCTCCTTACATGGAAGTTTTACATCTGCACAGAAATGGAGAATTGTATCTCAAATCAGCTAGGTATGGAAGGAGAGGAGGATAAAGAAAGATGGAAATCTGTGATCTGAGTGGACTTTCAGCTAGACCAGCCTCTCATTTTTGAAGAGCCCCAATGTGTAAAAATATGGAGTATGTATGTGTGATTTTGTTGAAATTTCCCTCTCTGGAGCAGGATTCTTTATTATAAATCAAACATATGAACTACTGCTCAGAGAAACCAGCAGTTACATTGACTGGAAGCACCATAAAGACAGAATTCGCTGCATTGCTCTTTTAACAGTTTTCATGTGTGTTGTGGTGTTTCCATGTTCTGGCTGCATACTGATGGTCTCTCCATTAGTGCACCATATACCTATCTATTTTTATATTCCTGTGTGTGTTTATTTGTGGAATAGATGGCATTTGTTGCGGGACAGAGGGAGAGAAAGAGTAAGCAGATTTTGCAACCTATCATTGATTTGTAGCCTAAGGCAAACATAGCTGATTGTGAAAATCAAAAAATCAAGAGCACTAGACCTTTTATATTTCTCCTTTATACTTCATGATAGCATGTGTACACACTTCAACACATATATTTACAATCTCTCTCAATGCTGTCTTGGTGAGCACTCTTACTCCCACATCTTTTGACAGCTCAGGGGAATTTTTGAAATCATGAACAGGTTTCCGTTATCACCTTTCCCCTGATGTCCAGCTCTCTAGTATGCATACCTGACACAAAAACACTTCTTAGTGTGACTGTGCTTCTTTCATCAGACAGCACGTGTGAATTGAACTAAACTAACTAAGTTAGTCCACTTAAAACAAGTTATTTTAGCTTGTACTTCAAGTGGTTGTCACATGTTTTTGAATACAAGTAAAAGTAATCTCTTAATTAGTTATTTGATACTTCATAGATGGACTGTTCTGAGTCTAAAAATTTCTTATAGGCCTTCAGCAGTTTACACCCCCCCACCCAGTTACTCTTTCTCCTCGCCTCTTATTCTGACAGCTTTCAGAAATATCAAAGCAATTCTACAATGTGGGTCAGAGTATCAGGCTACATGTGGAAATTACTGTATTCTTGTTTTCAAACGAACAAAGAGGAGTGCGGTGGTTACAAATAGTTGGTTCTGTCACAGCAGGAGTTAGAATCTGGCCTCTGTTGACAAAGATGTCCATTCACCTGCTCTGTCCTGGTGAGGTGTGACAGTGTGTCATTGAAATTTTCAGAACTGCTCTATGCAGAAGGATAACAGGACACATTGAGCAGAAGTCACAAGTCTTAGCCTTTGTAAAGGCATGTGTTATGTATGATATGTGATACATCAGGAAAGATTTATCATTGGTCAAAGAGTCTCTTTCGTCGAGCACTGACTCCAAGAGCGAGTTTGTCATGCCAGAGCCAATTAAGCTGACAGCTCCATCTCTCTTCTGCCAATCAAAGCTGTTGACCCGAAATGGCCTTGCAATGTGCTCTGACCCTAGTGGCCTTTCATTGATTTGGCCAGGTACAGTTATATCTTAGACATGCCGGTAGAGCTTTCTCTGGGCTCAGAGTTGAAGAATGTGTTAAGGACTCCTGATTAGGTGTGAGCTGTCCTCACCCACAGGAGAGACAGTAGCATCTAAGTATGCCTTGTTACACCATAATCTGTTGAGGTAACTGTGCTTTCCTCTCTCATTTTCCATCATTTTATTTCACCTAGTCACATTGTCTCCTTTTCACCATTTCTAGGATGGAGGCCATGCATCGCCGGCACACCACACTGAGAGAGAAGGGGCGTCGCCAAGCAGTCCGGGGCCCAGCCTACATGTTCAATGAACGTGGCTCGGCCCTCACTGCAGAGGAGGAGCGATTCATGGATGCTGCTGAATACGGGAACATTCCAGTGGTCCGCAAAATGCTAGAAGAATCTAAAACCCTCAACTTCAACTGTGTGGACTACATGGGCCAGAATGCTTTACAGCTTGCTGTAGGAAATGAGCACCTGGAAGTGACTGAGTTGCTCTTAAAGAAAGATGGTTTAGCAAGGATTGGGGACGGTCTGCTTCTGGCTATCTCAAAGGGTTATGTTCGAATTGTTGAAGCCATTTTAGCCCACCCTGCCTTTGGTGGAGGTCTCCGGCTTGCTTTGAGCCCTCTGGAGCAGGAGATGCGAGATGATGACTTTTACGCTTATGACGAGGATGGGACGCGTTTCTCTCATGATATTACACCCGTAATCCTGGCTGCTCACTGCCAGGAGTACGAGATTGTCCACATCCTCCTGACAAAGGGAGCTCGCATAGAGAGACCTCACGACTACTTTTGTAAGTGTTCAGAGTGTGTGGACAAACAGAAGAAAGACTCTTTCAGTCACTCTCGATCAAGAATGAATGCATACAAAGGCCTGGCTAGTGCAGCGTACCTGTCCCTAAGCAGTGAGGACCCTGTGTTGACAGCACTGGAGCTCAGCAACGAACTGGCAAGACTCGCCAACATTGAAACTGAGTTCAAGGTAAGAGACGTTTAAAGTAATTGTATCAGGTAAACACTGTTTTTGATGTTATACTCACTCATGCTCTCACTTTTAAGCACCAGCACACACAAATTTACTGACCTAATTTATTTTGGTTGACTGAGATTCATTTAGCCAAAGGGAAAACTGAGGAAAAAGAATCTTTCTCAGGAAATGCTCATGAATCATTGAGTTTTAAGACTTTGAATATTAATCACAACTCCATCTTCACTTAAACTCCTCACCTGTAGCGTGATCATCATCCTTGCATTATCATATTCCCAGACACCCCTTTGTTTCTTTATGTTTTGATGAGTTTGGAAAGAATAGAGTCCCAGAGCTGAAGCATAATTTGTAGATTCATCTCAGCCAATGTTTCAAGCTGTTCCCGCCAATGAACTAATTTAGTTACTAGATTAGATTTCCCAGTGCAGTCCTAGATATTCAAGACTCCTCTGAACTTCTCATTACGGATTCAGTCTCTCTTTTTTGGCTGTTTTGAAATTAGGTTTGTTGAATGAGACTCTTGACTGTTTCATGGAAAATATATGGATGTTTTTGCTTTTAGAATCTACTGAACTACATCTGACTTATATGATGTCATATCTGTAAAAGAAATGTGTTCGTTATCTGTGTTGATGTTAGAAATGGTGGACACTGGAATATCATGCTGCCAAGTTAAAGATAATACAGCCTGCAAACAGGAAGTCAAACCAGGCTTGTTGTTCTGGCATTTGTCCTGAAGTTGGTTTATTGGCTCGATTTGGGGGACAACACACCCGCTAACATACACTGTGTGGCAGGTTTGGGCAGATTTAACTACCTAAGGGATGATTCTGGCCCATTGTGCCAGCTGATACACGCTGACAAATAAGAGCCAAACTGCAGGCTTTGCACAGGCACATTTAGTCCATACAAAGTTTAATTTAAATACAAAATTACAAATAAAGGAGGCACAACCATATAATTAAACCAATCATAGGGATTCAATAAAAGTCCATCTTTTCATTTCCTTACATGTTTCTCTTCCTTTGTTGGCTCCTGCACTCCCGCATTCTGTCCTCTGCTCTGTTTATTTGTGTCTGTCCTTATTAAACCTTTCATCCATTTTTTTCTGCCCCACCTCTGTGTTTGTCATTCAGCCTGTCTGCTCGTCATCCTGTTTCCTATCTGCAGACAAGTTAATGAGAAGGGCTCACCTGAGGGACCATGGTTGTGTTGGAGCTCATCTGTCTCATTACCATCTCATTATCACCCCTGAGTCTTCTCCTTGTATTTGACTCTGTGTCCTTCTTCCAGCATCCTATCATTGAATATTAAATAATGTTGAGACATGGTGCCCGTGGCCTTCTATAATATCTATGTTTCATATATAAAAAATACACACCAGGAGATTGAGCTGAAGTGAATGGATTGAGGCATCCTGTTACTGAGAGTGAAGTTAAAATTGGAATGATTGAAGCAGTATTTCATGTCGCTCATGACACCTGTCTGACACCTGGAGGCTTTGGAAAATCTTTAGAGGTTTCTCACTTCTTTGAAACATTCCCGTCCTTAGAAGAGGCTCACAGGCCTTTTACAAAAGAGTGGTTTGTTGAACTTAAAGAGACTGAATCTAGGGCAGGAGTAAGTTTTGACACAAACTGTTGTAATGTATTGTCCTGGTTGAGGACTTGCCAAGTTTATTTCATAACCATTAACCATTTACCAGTAGCCATGTTACCTTGAGTAAACAAACTTCAAACCATTAGAAAGCACACAAAAGAGAGAAACTTGAAAAACAAGGTTAAAGATTGTCATTACCAATTTAAGTTCTATTTTCCCATCTGAAAAGGGGTGTGAAGAAGAAACAGTTGTTAAATCCCAAAGATTTTCATTTTAAATTATTTTATTCTCATAAATTAGCTTCTCTTTACTTGCCAACAGATATAATATCCAAATAGAACAGTGGAGAAGAAAAGGAAGATCTTGAAACTATTGTTTCTGACTGTCTATAACATAACTTGGCCATCTTATAGTGATGCTCAGCTTAACAGCTAAAGCAGCTAACCAGCAGTCAGTACGTTTTTTTGATTAGATTTTTCCCAGAAAATTATAAAGGTAAAATAAAACAACAAGGTTCTCATTTTGGCATTGTCTCTGATACTTCTAACTTCTAACTTTATTTGCTGCGATTTAAACCTAAAGGCTTCATAATGTTAGGATCGACAGCTTTATATCTGCCTATGTAACATAGGATGCTTCCAAATAATATTTCAAGTTTTATTATCAATCTCAAGACACTTGTGTAGAATAAATTTGCATATGTATCCACCAAGTCAAATAAGAGAGCTACCAGTGTGCAGGTTTATTGTTTATGTAGTAGCTGCTAAAGGCATGTCAGGACCTCAATAATGGAGTATCATTTATCTTTAAACACCTTATATTTCAAGACAGCTCATCAATTTCAGAAAGAGGCCTCTGGAGACTCACACAGATGCATCTAAAATGCTCCCTCCTCTTTAGCGCTTGTATAAAAAAAGAACAGAAAAAGAAAGTGTTAATGATTTTTGATTACATATTCACTGCTTTTCTATTGTCCTAAAATTTGTTTTGTAAAGCTTAAGTTAAGAGACCTCGTAAAAAAAAAAATCAGCACATGATTGAGTTGGGCTGATGGTAGTAAAGGTCTCTGACATACAACAGAACAAACTCCATCCATCATCCTTTTCTGCTCATCCATCCATCTACATCACCCTTCTCCACCCCACCTACATGTGTGGCTTGTGTCATGCCCCCCCCTCTCAGTTCACTCATCTGGAACTGTTTTCTCTGCTTTATATCGCTCCATCCCCGTGTTCAATCTCAATAACGTAGTTCTTGTTCTTTTATCTCTACCCCTGAGGCACACTGGGCTGAGCTGTGATTGGATTTTATAACATACCTAACCTATGTAGTGAATCTAGGTGTGTGTTTTCCGTATAATGAAAAAAAAACATTAATTAGGAGAACACAGTTGAGCATAAAGTACCCTGAAGCTTTGCCTTTTGTTGAATAGAAGTAGACAAGGAATTGCCATTGATTTTTTTTTACACATTTAGCCTGAAGACAAAATACAATAAATGCAGGCTTCTTGCTGTTTTTCTGTAGGATGCTGACAGTCATTATGTTGTCATTACAGATTTCAATGTTGCCTTTTAAAGAATTATCATAGTCCAGGATAGTTATGAGAGATTTCAGAATCGAAACTGCCACATGTATTTCTGCATTCTGTTTTATAGGAGTATGAACACAGTGTGACAGCACACAATAGCTTACAAGGCATTTTAGTCAGGTCACGACCAAAGTCATGTAATCATGCTGAACACTCGAATCCCAATGCAGTTCACGGAAAAGAAGAAGCGTATGACCTGGTCTTACAATACCTGTAAAAAATAAGCCCTGAAAGTGTGGGAAGCAAGAGCACAGAGTGAATTTGCTGCAGGGTCTTGTGATGAAAGATGGCACCATCAACACACTGCAATGGTGTGTTTGGACACATGACAAACAGTGCTGAATGCATAATAGGAATCAGTCCTTAGGGACAGCAAACCCACCAGAAGCTCCAATCTGCTGGCTGTTTGCAGCTCCACCAACTGTTGAAGAGCAGAATGAGGCAATAAGTGGAGGAGAAGTGTACAAAAAGAAGAACAGAGGGTTCAAACCTGCATTTTCAGTGAAGGAGAGAGAACAAATGAAGTAAAGCCACTGTTAGTGTGCAATATCACTAGGAACTAAACTGTAGGATTTAAAGTCAAAGCCAAATTTATCTTGTGCATTTGACAGTGGTTAGTACTACATTGAGGTGTTGGTGCTTCAGAGATGAATAAATTATACCTCCTATTTTTTTCTTTTCAACACTTTGGTACAAAGGAAATATGCATCCTAAAGTTCAAAAAGCCAATAATTGTACTCCTACCCTGCAAGTTATCATTCTACTTTTAAAAGATAAATAAAACCAATTTCTGGACCAGCAGCTGACTCAGATAGAGCAACTATGGAAAAACGAGTTAGGATAAAACTGCACCCGCTGCATTGGCTGCATCACAGTTATATGTACTAGAAGCTGCACTGTAGGAGACATTGTCCTGCTTATCATATAGGATAATCTGCAAAAGTGCCTATTCCACAGTTTTTTACAGCTTTGGCACACGGGGGGTTTTAGTTCTTACTTCCCCCACCCTTCACATGATTTACATGAATATGATCTATTCTTTGGTTGTAAATTATGAGCACTGTATTGTTTAAGAAGTACCTTTATAATGGATTTAGTTTAATCTTATCTCAACTTCATTAACCTAGAAAGTCATCAAGGAAAGCTTTAAATGCCATAGAGGGAAAACTACACTGGTGAAGTTTTTGCTAGCAGACAGTGGTATTGGAAAGAAAGGAGAAAGTAACGAAACGAAATGCTGTTGACTTAAATGACAAACAAATCATGACCATTCCTATCTATTTTGTAGAGGCAGTGTTTTCTAACAATCAGCAAACCTTATCCGGCCTTTTTTTAAGTGCTTTGCCTGTGGTAATCTAAGTGTCAGTCAGGAGGCATACCAACATTGTGGATGTTTTGATTTTTTCATTTTTAGAGAAAAAAGAAAAACAAACAAAAGAAAATCAGTTTTCATTAAGTCCAATGAATACTTCTAAGTTACTGGAGTGCAGTTTTCAGGTGCTGTTTTATATACAAGTGCTCTTCCTTGACTGAAATGTGAAAATAATGAAAATTAAATTGCAAATCAGTTTTTCATCAACTGGTTTTATGCAAATCCTAAGTGAATGCAGAAAGACTAAAACTTTTAATTTGCCAAATCATTGGCCTTTGTTGCCCACCAAGGGAGATGATCATGAGAGATAGATGAAAAGAGTAACCCCCTGTGTTCACCTGTCTCTTTCTGCTTCTTCTTGCCGTCTGTAATGTTTGTTCATTTATTTATTTATTTGCCACATTGAGCTGTACCATTAATTGTTCAAAAGTAAATCCAATCAGTGTTTGTAAGAAGTTAGGTAGAAATTATGGATTTTGCAACAAGAATCTGCACAACAATGTTCCATCAACTTTTATTACACCTATGAATGCATTTGTTTGGTAAGATATTGTAAATGTGTTTGCTTTTGGAGCAATTTTGGTATTTTAGCCTTGACAGTCAAACTCTGATGATGTTGCTTGTAAGATAAAATAAGAATCAACTTGCTTCTCATGGAGGAATGTAATCTATTAAAATTATTTAGCTCTCTGCTTTAGATAGTAAAGCAACAACGCACCTGACCAATTTTTTTGAGAACTGATCCTGAGATGGAAAGGTCATGAACAAATACACAATCAAGCACCATATTACAATTTCAAATGAGAATAAATCACTGTGTGAGGCTGACATTTCTCAGGTCATTAACTATAAAAACGAAGCAAGGTTTAACTCCCTACACAAAGAGCAGCATGTAGAAAAGGCAAAGTTTGAAAGCTTGACCAGAACCTATCCAAAGATCCTAAAAAATACGTCAAAAAGAGGAAGTGACTGACATGATGGCGTCAAAGAGGTGTCAGGAAATCTGCAGCTCAGGTAAAAAAGGGTCTGCTAGAGGAGAGAACCATGAGACACTGAAAAGACACAGGATGAAAGCAGTTAATGACTTCTTTGAGACCAGGTATCTTGATCATGCTTGTCATTACAAAGAGACCACAGCACATCAGACAGAAGAACTGTACATCTGACACTGTGGTCAGCAGCATCAGAGCACCATAGGGACTGTGCTCTCCTCTGTCTCGTTCACTATTTTTGAAAAAAGGGGGTGAGGAGGGTTGGCTCTGTGGTGGGAGCTGAGCTGAACCCTTGCAGAGAGAAGGACCTTAAACAGAATGCTCTACATCATGGACAACACCCACCACCCTCTGCAACGCACCTTCACCAGGCAGAGGAGAGTTTTCAGTGTCAGACTGTTGACACAAGCCAGCTCCTTGGACTGACTCAGGAACTCTTTTGGCCATATGTCTGTACAACACGTCAGAGTTATGGCAAGGGGAAAGCACGCAGTGACTCCATGACTAAATCTTCCATTTCCCTTTTTACATATGCACAACTGTTCCAAGAGTCAGCCAGCTGGACACGTCAATGTTTACCTCGCAGTTATTTGTACACCTTTAATATTTGCAATGCCTGTTTATTGTTATTATTATTATTTTGTACTATCCTCTTTTCTTTCACTACTTCAGAAAGGATAGTTCTCTTAAACAGATTTGTCTTTAACTGTTAATAGCTTTGTGCTTAAATCGATGTATATTTTTAATCCCTGCATGGGTTACGCACTTTCTTGTATAGGTCTACTTTTAATCGATACACGGGCGTGTGGTAGGGAAGCATTAGTTCTTAAATGAATGTCTATGAATGTATTTATGTTATCGTTTGTTTTCCATTTTCTGTTTTGCATTAGTGATTTTTCCGTCTCCCCCAGCTCTTACTCGTCTGCTTTCATCATACCTGTAGAACGACTACCGAAAGCTGTCTATGCAGTGTAAGGACTTTGTGGTGGGTGTGTTGGACCTTTGTCGGGACACAGAGGAAGTGGAGGCCATACTTAATGGTGATGTGGACCAATGTCCTCCAAGCCCCTACAACCGACCCTGCCTCAGCCGAGTTAAACTGGCCATTAAGTATGAAGTCAAGAAGGTAAGGTTATCCAGAGGTTTTGTTTGTTTTTGTTTTGTTCATGGTATTTGTGCTGTAAAATCCAAGAGTCAGGCTTATTCCATTGACTTTGTGATACACGTTTTCTTCTTGCTGTGACATCACCCAGGTAAATAAGCACTTGAAGTGGCTTTAGGGCCCCCACAGCTACAGTGACTGTGACCATCTGTCAGTCAAGTCAGCTGTGTCTCTTGATCAGGCATACTCCAAATTTCAATATCATCCAAACTACTGAGTTATAAGAAAATTCACACATGCACATAGTGTGCCATTAAAGAAATGAACTTTGCATGCTGAAATCATCTTTCAACAAGGGTGCAAACATGATTATTTTTGCCCTAGAAATCAGCTCTTTCGACTGTGTGCACATGGTTTCTGGTACTTGTGAAACCAGCCCCAAGCAGGCACTTAACAGACTGCAGTTTTCAGCACCTCCACATCAGCTGCATTCTTTGCTGCTTGGTTTGGAACCCAAAAATTTTCATAATGCATGTCTCTTTAACTCCACACACCCAGATTCTAACAAAACAACAGAGATGAATATTTCTCTGCTTAAATAGTGAAATGTAGTTTAATCAGTAACAACAAACTGTGCTGTGCCATGAGACACGGACTGTCATCTGTGCTTGTTTACTTTTGAGAAGCATTGACGTAGTACCAACTGTCCAAAATATGGTCACCCCAGCAAATGCCAAACTGTTTAGCATTTTAAAAAAATGCTGTAACATCACTTATCAATCCCTGTGAGTGTTAGCCAGCAGGTGAACATGAGTCACTCATCCATGTGTAATTGTAGGATGGTTGTTGTGGCTCCTGGGGGGTTTCTCTAAACATCAAACTGGCCTTGATGTCAGAAAAATTAATCCCTGATGACCAAAGGTGTTGTCATAAAATGTCAAACATAATTCTCCTACCCATTCCCCACTTACATTCACTGCCTGTTACACACACACACACACACACACACACACGTCTCTGTTTGACCTTCAGGTGCCGGGTGTTCTTTAATCAGGTGCTTCACCAGTGTATGTGTTTATGTAGCAGCATGTGTTCGTGTTGGGCAGTACACAGCCTGTTTGTATTCTCTTCCTGTCCAGAATTGCGTGACCAATTTTCAGAAAACTAATTACTCAGGAGGCAAGAAAAGAGGGAGGGACGGATTACCATGGAAACCAGGTGGAGCAGGACTGCTTGTGGAGCTCAAGGCAGGACGCAGGCAGAGTTCATGTGGTGGGTCACTGGGTTGATGGACTGTTCAGTGGACACCGCTGGGTATAATGTTAACAATCATAATGGCTGTGTGTGTGGTTGCCTGCTGAATGTAGAAATGATTGAGTGCACATGTACACAGACTGTGAGTTCGATCAGCGGATGGGAGCATAGGTGGGAGGGATAGGTGGAGAGATGAAGGAAGATTGATGGTGGGAGAAAACAAAGAGACTAACCAAAGTCCAGGGAGGAACACTGACCAAAAGGAGCCCTATTTGTCAAATCCTCAACAAGAACAAAAAACAGTCCACAAACACTGAGTTTGACTGTTACACCAGTTGACCTCCTACTGCGCATTGATTGCTCTGTTGTTCCCATCCTTCCTGTAGCAGGAACAAAAACATCCATCCTCTTCTTCCTCAGCAGACCTCTGGTTGCTCTCATTTATCTCTTCCTTTTCCGCTAACAGACGCTGAAAAGCCAGACCAAGCTCTGTCTGGCAGAGCAAACATGCTCCAATAATAAATGTTGACACTCTCTGATTCTTATTTGCTGTTTGCTGTCTTTTACATGCTGCCTTTATAACTGATTCCCTGACCTGTTTGTTGACATTTTTATACTCTAAAAGCAGCCAAGTGGCAAGATGATGTAAAGAATACATTTTTTATTGAAATAATAACTCAACAGATCTGTTCCAGAGCGTGGAAATACCTGTCAGGTAATATCACCAGATGTAGATGATTCAGATTAAAGCAGTTTATTTTCTGAGACAAGTAATGTGACTTTTAAGTACAAGCAAAATCCAACAGTTTAAATAACTACCAAAAAACCAAACCATACCTATTGGATGGGATTGCATGAAGGAACATTAAAGCATGATTTGTTAGAAATGAACAGCTACGGGTCTATTATCCAGTACATATATTGTCTATCTCAGCTTGAGCCTATCCCATCAGGCCATTTTGTCTGGGCAAGCTTTTGGACTGTTGAAGGAAGCCATAGGACCTTGAGAGAGAACCAACATGCAAAATCTATACAGAAGGGTGCCTGCCATGCTGGGGATTTGAGCCAGAATATTTCTTAATGTAAGGCCACCACTGCACCACATAGCAACCCTCGTGTGTTTGGGCTTGAAACTCCAATTTTTTTTTATTTTATTTTTTTTTTTAAGTTATTTTTTTGGCCTTTGTGCCTTTATTCGATAGAGGAGGACAGTGGATAGCATTGGAAAGGGGAGAGAGAGTGGGGAGTGACAGGCGGGAAATAGGCCACAGGTCGGATTCGAACCCGGGCTGCCCGCTTGAGGGCAAACCTCATGGTGCGCAGCCATATCCACTAGGCCATCCGCGCCGAAACTCCAAATTTTTGAGACAAAATGTGTCACGGCAACATGTTCTAACTTGTGTTCAAACAAGCAGTAATTATTTTCACACTGTCAATGACGTGTTTGTTACTGCCTCATAAAAAATACTGCTTTCAACTCCTGTACTCTCAGATGGCCTTTTAGATATAAGCAGTTAGTGATCAGGTTCAAGAGTTCAGGTTTCTGCTTTCGCAATCAGATTTTTGTGAGAATTAAATCAGAAAAATCACAACGTGATTCAGGAACCTGTTAGCAGCATTTAATGTTTGTGTGTAAGCATCTAATGCTCCAGAAAGATTGTTATACTCAATATGTTCTGTCTGCAGGCTTGTTTTCTGCTAGATAATGAGCCCCAATATAACTCTCTCTCTGCTGTCAGCCTGTTATATAAGCCGCCATCCTCCTGTCTGTGACCACTGGGCCATTTCAATTCAGCTGCTGAATATTTAGAGTCAAGATGTTTGCTCAATGTGCTGCCGCTGTGAAGACTTCACAGATTCCTTGGGGGATTGGTAAAAAACAATCAAAAATAAATGCAAATGTTTTAGGAAGACTGTGTGGGGATAGCAAATTGCTTTTTTGAAGGGTCTTTCTTCAGCTAATTGCTTCTTTTCCTCTTGTTCCTTTCCCTCTGTGCCCACATCATCTCTCCATTATGACACATTGATTTCATTTTTTTTTGTCCTTTGTCTCTATCCTCAGTTTGTCGCTCATCCCAACTGTCAGCAGCAGCTGTTAACTATCTGGTACGAGAACCTTCCTGGTCTGAGGCAGCAGTCTGTCGGGGTAAAGTGCTGGACAGTGCTGGGAGTCACCGTGGGTCTACCCTTCCTGGCTATCTCCTATTGGATAATGCCATGTAGCAAGGTATAAACACAACTGCAGGCACAGAAAACTTACTGTATGACAAAACAGGACTGACAGTAAACAGGAAGCACCAGGCTGATATTGTGGCCTTTATCCACACAAAGGTGGTTAACTTCTTGGCATGGAATATTCCTGGGTAAATTCTTCTCCTTGTCCTGCTGGCTAGCAATGCAGCTTCTTTTCTGTTGTTTTCTGGTGAACACTGATCAAGTGTCAATAGCTGTTAACAACACTGTTACATTATTTTAGATTCCTATGGGAAAATTTGATGTTAGTGGACTGCATGTTACATAGATGAGACATCTTTGCCCACACGTTCTATGTACAAGTTTGCATCTGTGTTGTACAGAGTGCATTGTAAATCAACCAGCACTTAATGTTGAAGACCAAAAGATGTGTGTCCAACAGACCAATCTCAAGCTAAAGAAAAATAATACAGATTTGTCTTTGGGAAGTACTGTATTATCACCGTTTTATAACAGGGCCACAGTAATTCATCATGAGCTGTTAATACTCCCATCAAGCAAATTATAATCTGTAAAGTGACACAAAATGACACACATACACACGGAGACATCTACACACATCGACAAATGCTCCCACCGAGCAGAGTGCAGATCTGCTTATCAACCTGAATAATCCTCTACAACAGTAAGTGGTGTGTGTTTGTGTGTTTGGATGTGAGTGTTGTGAAACAGTTTTGAGGACCTTCAAGTGGGTTGTGTCAGGTGTGACTAATAAATAAGTAATTGTGAACTCCGAAAGCAGCAAAGCTGGAGTACATGAGCGAGAAGTGACACTGAGAGCGTCACGAGCAGGGAGACATGAATCCATCCAGTCATGTGACCAGGTCTGCCTTTAATCTGACGTTTGTTCTTGTGAGTTTGCATCTCGTTTGTCTTTTCATGTTTTTGAAATAATGAAAATAACAGAACTGATGATTCAAAACAAATGATCACAATAAATTTAATTCTTTACATCACAAGAAAAGAGGATAACAACAGTTATACATTTTTTAATTGTTGTTTTTTTATACAACTTTAAAAGACCAATTCAGTACAAGAACACAATTTGACTTTAGATGTGAGAAGGCTAACTTAAAAAAGGAACTGTTGAACCATTTACCGTTTTCACATTCTTTTTAATATTCTGTTATTCTGAGGTCTCAAAAACACTTGGCAACTGGACTGTGTAGAGTTTGAGGAGACATTTTGCGTCTCATCCGAGAAGCTTCATCAGTTAACTGATGAAGCTTCTCGGATAAGAGGCAACAACCTCATCTGTTGTTTGACTTTTGAATCTTGTGTCTTTGCAAAGTTACCTTCTGCTTTTGTAAAGCGGCTGTTGTTGCTGTGATCTCTAAAGTTTAAGTTGAAGCTGGAGTTCCACGTCCTTGTTCCTTGTATTCTGTGAATAAATACTAGCTGAACATAGTTATAAATACAAAGTTGTAAGTTTTTTACCACTATTATTTTTCACACTGTCAGGCAGACCTCAAACACTCAGTTTAACCTTGTTACTTTTAAGTTTGCATTCTGCGACGAATTCCGCTCAGTGACAGCTTACTTTAATGATCAGGGTGTGATGATCAGCTCGAACGCCAATCTATGATCACCTACAAAATGCTCAGATTTAAGATTGGCATTGGGACATCCCTTCATGTGTGCTGTTTTTCACCTGAGGCTTATTTTGTCATTTTGTTCTGCTTTTATCACAGTCTGCTCATCTTTTATAGCTCATTATATTCACAATTTTCTCTTCACCACTGAAAATTATAATAGAGCCCTCAAAGCAACCATGTCTCTTATCAGCAAGGAGAGATAAAGAAGATATTAAAATGTCTGTTGCACAGGACTAAGTAGTAAGTCATCAAAGAGACATGCTCGGAGGGTGATGAAAAACAGATGCCTATTTGATATTGTCTGATTTGTATTGAGTGAAAGGAGTGAGAAATGATGAAACATGCTGATAGTGAGGTGATACATATTGAGAGGTGCAAAACATGAAGAGCTTTAGTCTTTCCAGAGTGACAGAAAACAGGTGTTATGAAGATTTGGTAGGAAATTGCTTGTGAGAGGCTGCTGGATTCATTTTTCATTCAGCAAGATTCGGGGTGCAGTTGAGCAATCATCCAACTGCAGAGCTCAATTAATGTACAGAAAAGGAGTGTTGTTTAATTTAATCATTCTGTCTGAAGTTATGCATGTGATTATAGTGTGCACCTTGGTTAAGAGGATTGTGTGAATGTAAGTTACAGAGAGGGGAAGAGTAGTAACCGTAAGAACAGGGACTCGGTGTCTTACATACCTGCGTGGATCCTTTTAACTTACTGTCATCAAAAACAAAGTGCTCCCATAGTATTATCTAAGGCCTGACAGAGCGGGTCTTTTGGTGTCAAGATAAGTAATTATCCTGAGTGTTTGCCTGTCAGTACATCATATTTCAGATAAAATCCCCCTAGATGAAATAAAAAGTCAATAAATCATAAAGAGTGAGAGCATATCAAGTTGTCTCTTTTTCTGCCAGTGGCTGCTGTTTTCTTGAAATAATAAAGATCTGCCATTGTATTTGCCCATAAAAAGAGAAACCTCACATGTCCGCAGTCCTCACACAGCAGTCATCCATATCTGTAGGCAGGACCGTCTTGATTCAGATGGCGGCTTAAACAGATCATTATAAATGGAAGATAGGATAAGTAAATGAGTCTCACCAATCCCACTGGTAAAAGGAGCTGCAGAGAAAGCTTGCAGGATTGAGAGTAAGAATTCCATAACTCAACCATTCATGATTTGATCATGTTTGTGCCACTGGATTCAATGTGTTACTGTGCATGCAGAGAGTAGAGACATCCTGTGGGTAGTTAATATTGAACACAGCAGGTTTAGAGAGTGAGGCAATGTTTGGATCACAAAGATGTCTGTATGGGGGTTGAGCTGACTGTGTGTGTGCATGCATTTGTGTGTGCATCATGTTTCCCCCATGTGCTACATTGTCACAAATAACAGTTTACTCTGTTACTCTGCCATTTTGAATCTGTGGAAGTGGTTCATGGTTCAGCACATGTGTGAAGGACAACAGCTGGTGTTTGCCTGCTGAGATGGTTGTCAGTGGTGCTTTTCTGATTTTTGCCCCTGAGGAGCAAAACTTTGAAAATCCTGCTAAATATACAAACTTCCCCATCATTCCAAGTAAAAATCTAGTTTGTTGGAAAAGTTGGAAAATTTGAAGCTCGGATGAGCATGAATTATTTTCAACTTTTAAAGCATCAAATACTGTTGTTGTCCTTACACACTGAATGAAAAGTGAGTGTTAAAGGCGATAAAGCTTTAGCTCATTTGATGGTAAAAGCTTTGACAACTCTCAGGCTGATGAATAAAACCATTTGTTACCCTCAGTGGATCAACTAGGTATTACGAGCAATCAGTGGAGGCAAAAACAAGACTTTATTAGGCTGTTCAAAGAAGAGTTGGTGGGATATTTAAAAGCAAAGGTTGCTTTTTGTGTTAAAATCTTAAAAGAAGAAACAATCTACAACAGATTTACTTTGTGAGCTGATCATGTGTTCATACCGCTTTTTATGTCCCTTATGTGCAAATGTTATGGCTTTTTTTCTTTATCTTCAAGTTTTTTTGGTAATAAGTTAACGTCACAGTACCACCATTAAACTGATTTCTTATTCCAATTTGACTGTTCTGACTTCCAGCTGGGTCAGATCCTGAGGAGCCCCTTTATGAAGTTCGTGGCTCACGCTGTCTCCTTCACTATCTTCTTGGGGCTGCTGGTGATCAATGCCTCTGACCGCTTCGAGGGAGTCAAAAACCTGCCCAACGAGACCATCACAGACCACCCAAGACAGGTTTTTAGAGTCAAGACCACGCAGTTCTCCTGGACAGAGATGCTGATCATGAAGTGGGTGCTTGGTGAGTCAACTTTTGGTCCGCTATTTATCCTTTTAGTCTCATTCTCAAATTCAAAGTCCACACGTGATGCACAGTAACACCCAATTAAAATTTAAATGTAACTAAGGGAGTGCCTGTTAAAGGAGATCTTCATCATGATAACAACAGCTCATGCCTAAGCCAGTGAAAAGGCTTTTCTGGTAGGTTTTTTTTTCCTTTTGGATTTTGTTTTTCAGCAAAAAATATCTGTTTTGTAAAACCCAAAAATCCCCTGGAAAAAACAAAGTGTCTTAAAAGAGACCAAATTATTTTTCAAAACTTTGGAAGAATTTGAAATGACTGAATGCAGTGGTATACCTATCACATGGATGAAAGCAAACAACTCTTCCTCTTTTATCCACCAAAGATCATGAAGTCTCCTGGTTGGGCACTGTGGTCACTTCAGGTCCACATGATAAGCTGGAGAAAGATGTGGGGGTTCACTTTAAGGCTGGCTCCTGTGGGAAGACTAGAGGGCAGGGTCAAAGTGTGAAAAAGAGATGAAGAAGCAGCTGAAGGAGCCAGAAGAAAGTAAAGGGAGGAAAGGAGGGGAAGAAGACAGGCTTGGGAAAGCAAATAAAAAGACAGGGATGACAGGAAAACAAAGACAAACTCAACAGATAAATAGCCCGTGGCAATTTCTGTCAGACCTCAGCTGCTACCCATCTGCTGATGTTCCTCTTTTTTTCACCGAATCACACATGCTGACACACACACACACGTATGAAAGCATTACAGGAGTAGTTTGTATATAGTGGTGCACGTATGGCTCTGCTTTTATTTGTTTATACATAATGGAGCCATTCTTTTCCCAGGCATAGTAATTTTTGGGCGGCAGGTGCTTGTGTGTGTATTCCCAGTGTATGTGTGTGCTTGTGTGTTTGCAGTGAGTGATGGCCTGGGTAGAGCAGGGTAATTGTAATTCCAGCCGTATGCTTTGAAGGCCCAGTAATTGTTATAGAGATGATGCTGATCAGGGTTCCCTTTTCAGTAAGCAATTTTCTCCTTGTTTTGGCTCCAAATGGAGAATGACAGAGTGGTTGCGTGGGAGGAATTGGGCTTTCCACTGAGTGTGTGTATGTCTGAATGCACCTGAGCTCTAAATGGAGATGTTCGAGTGCTCAGGTTTAAATGATTAGCTTTGTTGTAGACATCTGTTGCTGTGAGTGTAGAAACTTTTCTTTTTTCTATTTGTATGTGAGCCTTACAAAGCCTCTTCATCTCAAATCATTTGTGTGGTTCTTTGTTGTTGTTGATGTATCTCACCAGTCCATAGTTATTCATGTGTGTGTTCTCTCTCCTCAGGTATGATCTGGTCAGAGTGTAAGGAGATCTGGGCCGATGGGCCAAGAGAGTACATCATGCATCTGTGGAATGTTCTGGACTTTGGTATGTTGTCCATCTTTGTGGCGTCTTTCACTGCACGCTTCATGGCGTTCCTCAAAGCGTCCAAAGCACAGCAGTATGTGGACATGCACGTCCCTGATGAGGACCTCAGCAATGCATCGCTGCCTGAGGAAGTCGCTTACTTCACATATGGTGAGCAAAACATACACCAAGAAATGCTGTCTTCATGACTCTTTACTCCAGGTTTTCTTGATGTTTATGCATATTTTGTTGTGCATACTAATTTTTTCGTTTTGATGTTTATGCATTTCTGTGTGTTCCCCCCTTCTCTTTGTTTTCTTATCTGCTCTTCACTGTATCAATCTAGTTCGTGTGATATTTTGTCTCTTTCTGCAGCATAGATTACCAAACTGTATTGCTTCTTATCTACCACACAGTTTCCCCCTCTAAAAGTCATTCATAAACACTTCTGTTTGGTGCTTGAATCAGCTGCCCCAGTCACTGTAAAAGCAGAGAATCAAATGAATATTTGAATGGAAATGTCAGGATTAACTTAAATCCCAGCAGAAGCATTTGAAGGTGAGAGTGGATTTGTTGTCTGGAAAATGAAAAGGTAATTACTGCATGTTTATCTCAAGTGGTTCAAACAAACTCGTTCACAGTTTCCTGTTTGATGATCATATGGATGACTGCAGCCTACATCCAGGGAATGAAGCCTACAGAATGCTGTACTTAAGCTGATTACACTTACAAACCCAGGGGACGATGACTTTTGCTGTTTTTTTTTTTTTGACTGTTGTCTTGTACAAAATGCATTCACTTTCTAAGCTCAAACTTCTCCACAGCTTTATTAAAGCACTGCTGTAGGTTAAACTGGACTGTATACTTTGTTGTGGCCTACTAGGGGAACCTACATCAGTGCTGTCATCTGGTGGTGTGAGTCTGACATGACACACCAGAAGATAAGATGGTGGTGTACCAGAGTTTGTGATAGCTTCCTTAAACTTACTTCCATGTCTCCACTGAACACAAAACAAAGTATGCGACAAAAAATCATAGAGAGTCAGACTTTTATTTTGCTGTCAAACACTGCCGTTTTTATTTCTTACACCCATCCCTTTAAACGTCTCAAACCATCCTCAATTCCTCTTTTTGCTTCACATTTTCTCCTTCCAAGCTCACATTCATGAAGGCCAAGATGACTCTCTTTGTGACCATCCTATACAGACATTGAGATCCTTCCATACTCAGAAGTTTGCCCTGAAAAATTATAACACCTCTGTGAAGCTGATGGCTGAACATAACATGATATTAAACCATCTTCTGATCGATTTTTACATCTGATTGCAGTACGCTGTGAAATCCTCAGTCCATATGCTGCTGCACAAGTTCAGTACATCGTTGCCATAAAGGCCATTAAATTGACACTTCCCTTGTATCAGATTTGATAAAGTGTGAAAATATCTAGTTGAAATCTGGCACAAGGACCCATTCCATTTTCCAAATGGCCATATAACCAGAGTCCCTGAGACTCAAACATTTCCCTCTGGTTTGACTCTGCAAAAGCTCATTTAGATGAACCATTAGAGGATCATTCAGATACTCTCTTTTCTTTCCTCTCCTCCAGCCAGGAACAAGTGGCGTCCCTCAGACCCTCAGATCATCTCAGAGGGTCTTTACGCCATCGCTGTGGTGCTGAGTTTCTCCCGTATCGCCTACATCCTGCCAGCCAACGAGAGCTTTGGCCCGCTGCAGATTTCTCTGGGTCGTACGGTCAAAGATATCTTCAAGTTCATGGTCATCTTTATCATGGTGTTTGTGGCCTTCATGATTGGCATGTTCAACCTGTACTCATACTACCTGGGAGCCAAGTACAATCCCGCCTTCACCACGTAAGTAACACCAGGCAGCAGAAATGTTTTGTGAAAATATGTCACACTGTGAACAGAGAGCGATTATGTCTAAATGTTTGTCAAGAGGGAAATAAAGTTTATTTATGCAGCACCTTGAAAAGAGCAAGGCCACAAAGTTTCTTGCTAGAGTAAAACTGCTGGAATAAGTCCATAACAAACAGCTGAATGAAAACAAGCAATACATCATAATCACACATAATTACAAACACTTGACTGCAGGAGGCAGAGCGAAGGACAGATTGAATAAATGAGTTTTCAGATGCTTATAAAAAGCTACGACAGACATTTTTGAAACGGTCCGATTAAAAGCTCGGTCATCTTCTGTGCTGTCTTCTGTGTTTGTCCACATGTCTGTGCAAACCCATTGCAGTTATTAGTTACCTTGCACTGATCATTGAATACTTCTACTGACTGTTAAAAAAAAAAACTTGATCTGCATCCTATGTGCCTGTAGTTACTAAACAAAGCCATTGAAGGTGTAAATCCTTCGAATGATCTAAATCAGCACATGCCCCTTTTGATGAGGCTGTTTGCTGGGTTCATTAAATCCTCTGTGCTTTATCAGTGGCAAAGATCGAACTCTAATCTTCCCTCAAGCGTAATAACAGCAATCAGGCTGTTTGCTTGTGTTTAATTGGAGAATGGTAAATGGCTTGAACCGAACCATAAAATCCATAAAAACGCTGTCGAATAATGCTTTTGTCTCATCCCTTTAACAAATTTGTGTGAAGTGGAGAGGTCTTCTGTCTCCCATAAAAACTATGACTTCTTAAACCATAAAGTGAGCATTGGTGGCAGGTGGCAACGAGAGATACCGATGACAGAGTCTGTGAGCCAAAGTATCAATAGTGTTAAAATCTAAATGCCTCATGTTTGATGAAATAACCTTGATTTGGCATGCGGTTAAGGATGGAGCAAAACATCTCAGGCCTATTGATTTTTTTTTTAATCCTTTTGCTCCTGGATCAATGTGGATGTGAAAAGTACTGAGAGCGAGGGGAGCTTTGGGAGATGTTTTGACAGTGTCTCAGAAGTTTTTGATGTCAGTTGAAACTGTTTGTTAAAGTTTCTCAGCGTATGGGAGAAAAAGTGACTTTATATTTGAGTAACTCCACAGTAGACCTTAATGAGCAGGCCCAGTTCATATTTATTCAAAATATATTATTAATCAAAGGAATGAATGTAGGAGTCTTTCAATAAAGACACTCTGAACTTGCATTAATGGCAGAATGACTTGTGCATTGATGTGGAGCATTCTTCTTTCACTTTCCTTTGTACAAGTCGATTCAACATTGAAACAATTTTAGATCTGCCATTATTTTCATACATTTCTTTTGGACATAAGTTGCTGTGTTATGCAGGATTTATCAACCTGCGCACAAAAAGCAATAAACATGTCCAACAAGTCATGCAACACATCAATATGACCATCAATGTCTCTACCTCCCTTCTTCATTTCGCCTTATCTGTATGTCTGGATGTTGTTTTTTTCATCAGCTACCAACAGATTGATGTCAGATCTTTCATGCATCTGATATTTATCGGAAGTTTTTTTTTTTCTTTAATTTTGTCACAGGCTGCTGGCAGAATCTCTCAGCAAGTCCATTTATCATCATTCATCATGAAATGAAAACCCTCACTGAAGTGTCTCCCTGTCACAAATCCTTCTTCATTTTATCCAAGAAAGACATCTGCAGATTCAAACTGATTTCATCTTGATCCGAAAGAGTGAAGTATGCTCAGGCTGTGATAACACTTTCTTCTTTTTTGAATAAGTAGAAGAGAAAAGTCTGTGTTGGTGAGGCTTTTTATCTGGTAAGTTAGGGTTCAGGTTCACACGTCTAGCTTTCAGGCAGTTTTGAAGTCACAGATTGTGCTCTTTTTTGGCAAGTTTGGTATGAACCAGCAACCATGTCTACAGCTTATCATATCAGTACAGAGCAGGTTAGGAAAGTTAGTTCAGAATCTGACTGGAAGTTTTGCCTTCAGTTCATTTTATGCTATCAGGATTTCCAACCAGTATGAAATGCTGCCAGACGGCAGCACCTGTCTCCTCATGGGCTTGGTGCTGAGGGTGTGTTTGCTACCCCTGGTGCTCCTGAAAGTTGTTTTTTGTTATTCATTTATTTTGTCCAATGATTTCCTTTGCTTGAAGTGTAAGTGTAAGACATAAATAAATGAAAGAACTTAACATACAGCTGAGAGCATTGCCTTTACCTTGATGTTTCTGGCTATGCTTTCAAGCTTTCACTGTTTTTTCACACTGAGGTTAACTTGTATATTCACCAACACTTTCCGCTTTTGTAGATGTAACTGCATATGACATTCCGAAAGCCAGCATGTGACACTGGGTGAAACAAAATAAGCTATATTAACATTGCATGTTTGCATTTGTGTTATATGCAAAAGACATATCACTCCCTGTGTCCTTGGATAAACCAATCACCCGTGAGTATATGAAGTCAGGAAGTCCACTTCACAATCTTCATTATTTGAAGGTCTGTTATGAGAATCCTAGTGTGAGACCTTGTGTTGTCTCTCCATTTTTCTCAGTGCTGTGCATCTACCACTACATCTCTCTTTCACACCAGCTTGGGGGGGTCTTAGAAACAGACAGAAGGGGGGTTAACTATTCAGAAAAAGGTGGACAGACGGGTAGAAAACGAGTCTGATGAAGCCAATCAAGAAGACTGAGGTCACAACCTGAGAGTCAGACATAAAGAAGACTTCTGAAAATGCAAAAGACAAGTGCAGAAAAGACCTCAGGCTACAGATGGAAGTGCCTTATCGAAAACCATCACACCCTCATTTCCAGCATAAGTGTCCGGTCTGGCTTTGTGCTTCTTTTCTTTATCACATTCTCTTCACTATTCAGAGATGGACATCAGTGCTGATTCAAAAAATAAATAAATAAAAATACCATCAACACATCCTTTCAAAAATAGAAGTTGCATTGCTCAACTTAACAACCTATGGCTGAATTTATTGGGGATTTGGCTGAAAAAAGTCACTGCATGTCTTTTTTATTTTAATGAGCCACTCTGGTGTTGCTCTGACAGTTTTTAAATTGCTGCCCCTCTGGGAGCTGCAGCATAGAGATGTTTTAAGTATGTCAGAACCTCCTGAAAGCTGATGTTGTTGATGGTTCCACCACTAGGTGTCAGTGTGGCTCAAGTCAAAACCTCCATGTCTCCATGGTGGTGGTGAGCAGCACTGGACAAAGAGAGTGTGATGCATGTGATGCTTGTTTCTTGTAATTTGACTGATATTTTAGTTCAGTGCTTCAAAATGTCTCTTAGAATATTGCAGACTTTGCCCTGTAATCTGTTTATTCTATTTTATCTGAATATTCAAGTACTTGTTACATTCATCTAGCCTACAAATGTAGCTGTTTTAAGCCTTTTTTAAAGTCTTTACGTCACCAAATTGAAGAGCATCCACCTGTTCTGTAGATCACTGAGAAGAGAGCATGTGTGTGCCATGTGCCTTGTTATCTGTGTGTGTGGGCTGTGAGACTATGACAGGCCACATTTGATGGAAGGCAGATGAAAAGTCTGCTCTGATAGCTCTGATGCAGGGGGATGAGGAGGGAGCCAGGTGGAAGGAGTAATGACACCCCAGGAGGAGTGACTTGGGCTGTTAGGAGGAGGGAGGTATGTGAGGAGAAGACAGGGAGAGATGTGGCTGAGGAGTGAGGCAGAGGCTTTCACTGTGTACACACTCTCATGCACATGCTAAAACTCACACACATGCACTCAGAGATGCACAGCTGGATAGGGTTTAATGAATACCGAGCTGTTAAAGCCACACGTACCCAAACCCCCAGAGGCGCAAGGACTCAGACAGCTATCTGAGTCACACAGTTTATAAAGAAACACAACATGCTTTTTGTCAAGTGCCCACAAAGACGTGTGCTCAGAGACACACAAACAAGGGTCGTGCTCTCACTTCTTGGTCAGTAAACAAAGATACATGTTCAGATGAATTTCTACCTGGTTATTGGGGTTCTTATTTGGATAGCTGAGGGAGCAGAGGACCTGTTACAGACTAAAGAGGACAGGGGAGGAAGAGGAAATGCTCGAGATGGTCATGTTTTGGGACAGAGTCAAATAAAAGACAAAGCATGAAGACATAAAAAGACAAGCAAAGCACCTCCTAATAAAAAAAGTAGAAGGTATAAGCGAGGTGGAATTAAAAGGTTAAATAAACAGTACATGCTGCACAGAAACAGGAAACTGCAGTGCAAAAAAGAAAGGCAAGGAATAAAGTCATTAGGGTAAAATGAAAGGAATATAGGATAAGAAGAGAATCACAGGTGGGGAGTTGCAGATGCAGAAGGCTGCATTTCTGGCGCAGCTTGTGGTTCAGGCTAAATGTGGTGAACCTGTGGGATGCAAAGACAAAGGAGTGAAAAAAAAGGTGGAGAGAATGAAGAAGGATGTGGGAAGGTCAAACAGACGCACAAGCTCACTATTAGGAATTCATGAAAATTAACCCATAAAACATGAGTATTATACAGAATACATCAGGTATTTTTTACAACTCTGCATGAATATTATATGGTCACTTAACTGTCATTTCTACAGCATAATGGGCTTTTCATGTTAGAGGATTTTGCAACATGGTCACCCTGTGATGCTATTGAGACATGATTGAATTGAAAGACACAGAGAGTGCCGAGACAGTATGAGCAATAGTGAAACCATATCAGATTAAAGCCAAGGACAAAGCCTGGTGATGCAAATGAATGGAGGAAGAGAAAGAGAGGGCATGGATACAAACAGACAAAAGGAACAGAAGAGTAGATACAGGATGGCGCATAAACCTGCAGGCTCTGAATATGAAGTAAAAGCTCTGTCAGGTTGAGGGAGATAAAAACAAAGAGTGTGAGTTATTGAGTTTAGAGTCACGAATAGACTTAAGGCATGGTGGCGAGACTGGTAGACTGGAGAGAGAGATGTCATCTGAAAGGAGGAATAAGTGGTGACTGAGGGAGCTGAGAGGAAAAGAGACAATTGAGGAAGAGAAAGCAAGAGCAAAATAAGATCTGTTGGCTTTTAACGCAAGGCAGAGTGTCATGTACACAGTAACTTGCAATCATTCAGACGATTGTTAGAGCATTTTGAATGTCAAGGCTAGGATCAATAGCATACGTGTTTGTGCCAATAATCAGGGTGTTTCATTAAATTCTGTCATAAACATGCAGAATGTCATTGATTAATAGTATTTGATTACTTTCTTGTTGAAATGAAATACTCCAGCTCTGTCTTTGAGTGACTTTGAATGACTCCATTGAAAGTTCTTTAATGGAGTTCAAGAGATCCAGAAGTGTGAGACAACCCTGTTAGAAATATGTCAGTACTGGTCATCTGGCTGCAACGTATCGAATTAATTTCACAGAAGGAGAGATTTGTAATTGGCTTTTTAAAATCTGCCCTCCTGAGCTACAGTCTCCAAGCCCTGCATGCTTTCCAAAACAAAATGTTTGTCCAACATTCGTGAAAATAACTTTGACACAATTTTTTTTATAACTTAGGGATTAAGTGATTAAGTGACTCGCTTTTGAATTTGACAATTCTCCCATTTCTCAAGATAAAAAAATACAATTATAAGAAAAAATTGCTGGATTAGCTGGAATTGCATTGCCTCAAAGCTGAAAATGGATATCACTACACTTATAACTAGGTTTGTTTGAGAATAGTCTGATTCTCAGGGTGGAGTTTGGGGCATGTAATGTTAGTGGAGTAAACTTGGTTTCTGTAGATTAAACTATGTAGTGATTAAACACAACTTTAAATTCAGTGGCAAAACAATCATAGATGCAGAAGTAATATTCTTTTCATCACATTCAGGGCTTTTGTCACTGGAATCACTACCCTGACTAAAGCTAACTTAGAGACTTCTTCAACTGCTGCAGCTTCAAATTATAAAGTTATTGCAGCTTCTGGTGGGAATACTCGTCTCGTACCTTTGGAGGGAAGGAGTAAAAAGGGTTTTAAATTTATGCAGGTTGTAAATTATTTTGTTGAGTAAACAGCAGGTGCTGACAGATTTCAACAGCTGTTGCTAGCAAGCTCACTAATCTGGCTAGCTGGATAAAAAGCCTGAATAACCTCATATCTTGCTAAACACAGAATAGGCAACCATGTGCACAAAAGAAGAAATAAGGTAAAACCAGATGAATTAAAAGAATGAAAAGTGAAAAAAGTGTTGTAAGAGATACAACTCTCACATGATATAAAAATGAGGCATTGACAAAACCTTTGTGCTCTCATTTTTGGAAAGCCTATAAAGAGACTGACACATAGCAACAATTTTTTTTTTTTTTTTTTTTAACTCCAACAAAAACAACAAAAAAAGGCCAGGAGCTGCCTTATTATAAATGTCAAGCTATTATTGGGAGATAGCTGGGCAGTGTAGATGTAAGGAGCAATCTTAGCAGAGAGCAGTTGACTCAAAATAGCAGATTAGTTTGAAGTTCATACGACAGACAACAAAGTCAAGATTTCTACTGAGCAGTTTAATTTGGACCATATAATGTCAAGTTTCCACCGCAGTTAATTCACTTATCTTACTTAGAAAGTTGGAGGGTTTAAAGTAACAAACTGGGGTTGTCAACTTGCCTGCATCACAAACCAAAACAGAAAGGTGGCACCACCCTGTTCAAATATTTGATACTGTAATAATATGTTGACAACTAGACTGACTGATGTGAAAAATTAGTCTAAAATGTGAAGTTTGGTACATGACAAAGGAAGATTACATTGATAAAATGATGAGCACAAAAAGAAACAAGAAGTAAGGGAGTAAGCAGATTAAAAGTAAGTTGATGCCAAGCTATCAAAACACTCTTAATTGCACCCCATGCTGCTTTGTATTCCCCAATTAATAACATTTCACATCTAACTGGCTTGAAGACACTCAACAAAAACTGCCTCTTTTTCCATTGCTCATATCTGCTTCATTTGTCAGCCTGCTGCCTGTCACACAAATATCAAAATACCTCTCTTTCGTACACACATACACATAAATACACGCACACATAGAGGGGAGAGCATCTTATGGAAGCAGCATTTATTTGTTCATTAAAGACTAAGGTTTTGTGATGTCCCAGCTGCCGCCAGGGTGGCAGCTCATACGATGCATTAGATAGAAAGTTAAACCCACTTAAATATTTAAAGGTGTTTCAGCTGCACCTGCCTCTCTGCCTGATTATTCATCTTTCTATAGGAGAGGAGAAAACAGTTGGCTTTGGAGAAGGAGGAAGAAGAGAGGCAAGGCAGGCTGAGAAGGGAGTAGAGTATGAAAGGAAAGGAAAGAAACCAACATGGAAAGGCAACAGAACAGAAAGGAACAGAAGAAGAAAAATGGAGGAGGTGGTAAAGAAGGAGAAATCTAATATGTTGCTAATGACTGAAGGGCAGAGGGGAGAGACTGCTGAAAACTGGGTGCAGATGTTCATATAGTGTAGCATTTGCATCTCTAAATTTACATTCAACTCGTGAGAAAATTGCTGTGGATTAAACAAAAATGAGAAATATATGAGAAGAGAAAAATAATGAAAAATGGGGAAAAAATATATATCTGAAGAATAGATTGAGTGACAGGAATAGCTTTAAGCTGTTGGGATGAAAGATGGAAGCGTGTGAGGGGAAGGGAGGGTGATGGTGTGAAAGATATAAAAGCAGTGGCAATGGGAATATAATGAGATAAACGGGTGACAGAGAAACAGAGAAGAGAGAGAGGCAGGGGTGAGAGAGAGCGAGAGGGAGAGGAAAAAGAGAGAGAGAGAAGCTAAAACAACAATGGAGACAAATACGAAGGAGAATGAGATGCAGAGGGTGCGAGGGTATGTCTCCAGGGAGGAGGGAGGTGATTTTGGCCCGTCGGTGATTAGGTTTGTACTGCTCCTGTCGAGTTGAGGTGACTCACCCATCTCCCACACAGACGCACACTATGATGTTTGTGGACTGAGTGCTTGTGTGTGTGTGAGGGCCTGGTAGAGAGAAAGAGAGTGGGTAACAAAGTTAGTTCTTTACTGTCAGAGTCCTGCAGGGCTCTGTGTGTGTGTGTGTGTGTGTGTGTGTGCATGAGGCTGTCATGTTGCGTGCAGCCTATTGGGAGCTGCCACTCTTAATAACAGATAATAACCCACTGTCCGTCTCTGTCTCCTGATGCCCACTGTCCCTGCTGATTCACTGCCTGCTTCACAAACACACACACTTACACACAGAGTTTGAAATGAAAATAATCTCATTCCTAGGTAGTTAAAAATGCTCCATTATCCAGAGCAGCTCATTTATCTTTTTAACAGCACATTGCATAATACCCCATTGACCAGCACCTGAGCTTACATTAGCAAAAGACAAACTCCAACTTTATCAACGTTGTACATCTCTGAGGATAAATTTGTGGTTTTTATTGTTATATCCCCTCTGTGAGAGGTATCTCCATTGGGTTTAAGTGAATTAAAGAAATAGAAAATAAAGGGGGCAAACAAAAAGTGACGTACAGCACGTTTGCCCATGCTGCTTATGTATCTGTTCCAGCGAGAATGTTCAGAGAACCCCCCCACTCGCCACCTGGATCTAATGAAGCAAATGCGTACAAGCCTCTTATTGGATATTACTGCATGGGCATTGATCTTTTAGCTGGCAACAAGTTCTTTAACTCTAGCTGATACAATGAGTAACTTCACATTCCTTGAACAACCATGGCAGAAGACACATCCTATGGTCGTGGAAAAGATGTTGGTCTGTCTAAGAAGGGTCAAGTCATTGGCATGCAACAAGCAGAGAAAACATCTAAGGAAAGTGCAGAAACTCCTAAAACTGGGTTAATAACTTTCTGGTGTAATATCCAAAAACTAGCAGCATGGTAGGGAACCATCATCTTCCTGGAAGAAATGTGGGCAGAAAAAACTCCTGTGATATTGCACCCATCATGCCTAGTGCCTACTCTACAAGCCTGTGGGGGCAGTGCTATGATCTGGGGTTGCTGCAGTCAGTCAGGGCTAGGTTCGGCAACATTTTGTGCCCAAAGTTTAAGATCAGCTGACGACCTGAATTTAAGTGAATGACCAGGTTATTCCATCAATGAATTTTTGTTCCCCTAATGGCACAGGCATACTCCAAGATGACAATGTCAGGATTTATGGGGCTCAAAAGTGGTTCAACCAGCATGAGACATCTTTTTCACACATGGATTGGCCGCCCCAGAGTCCAGACCTTAACCCCATTGAGAATCTTTGGGATTTACTGGAAAAGGCTTTGTGTCGTGGTCAGACTCTCCTATCATCAATACAAGATCTTGGGGAAAATAATTAATGCAGCACTGGATGGAAACAAATCATGTGACATTGCAGAAGCTTATCAAAACAATGCCACATCAAACACATGCTGTAATCAAAATTAAAGGTAGTCCAACAAAATATTACAGTGGGGGGATTTTTTTGGGGGGCATTAGTTGTTTGGGGCAAGAAAGTTTTTTCAGAGCAGAAATCAACATGTTTACAGCCTGGTCCAAAAAATGTCTCTGCTCCGAATCGCTGTTTTCATTTTCAGCACACATTGTATGGGGTGAGTTTAACTCAGCTCACGTGACTGATGGGCACCCTATAGCTGTTACAATGGAGACTTGAAGCCCACCCACTTTTCGTATGGCCCCTTGCCAATTTTCTTCAAAACTGTTCCAGAAACAGACATGTGATGTCATAGAGGCATCCATTTACATCCATTTATTATACAGTCCCTGATAAAAGCATGATAAAAGCATGATAAATGCTAACACAAGAGTCAGTGAACTCTTAGCTCCACCACCAGCCCCTACTGGCTCAAAGGCAGCCTTAGAAGGCGTTAAAGTATGTCATCCATCTTTATACACAAGGAGTTATACAAAGTTAAATCTGTAAGTCTCATCCTTATACTTTAAGGTCAGTGCATTTTAGAAAGCTGTTGTATTTTATGATAACTTCCTGCTTGGACTGATGGATGAACAGTGTATAAAAATAGTTTTCTTTGAGGTGGATGCGTAACTCATATTGAGTATGCATTAGTCCCTGCCAGTGTCTACTTTAATGGCACATTAATGCATCCTGGAACAAAGCCCTTCATCATTATCCACTCTCACATTTTAGGAACATGTAATTCTATATCAAGCTAGCATTTCACACGGGTGGGAAGCAGAGCTGGATAATTTGATTAAAAAGATAATGAGGATATAACATTATTGAGAGCTGATAATTATCCTCTTTTATATTTTGTGTCATATTTCAAAGCCATTGGAAAGCATTTTCATCTCGTAAAGAGAGGCTCCAGATAAGAGATGAGACGTTGTTGAGTAAAACAAGGATGAAAATAACAGGTTTTCAAGGCCAGTCCACCAAAACCACTCTGCTTGACTCTTCTGATTTCACGAGAGCCGTTTGGATGAGCGTGTTGGGAATTGTAAGCGAGAAGATGGTATTGTTGATAACTGCCTTCAGGTGCTGCTAGTCTCACAGCAGTAGTCTGTCTGATGTCAGAGCTATCCTTTACAGCGACAAACAGACAGCCACTAGAAAACTACTATCAATGCTTCTGAATGTGTTTGTGTTTACTCCAGAGGACTGTGTCACTGTGATACGTTGTTGTTTATCTCAGTGATGGTGTGATGTGCATGCCTCAGCAGTCATGTTAACTGCCAGAGAGACTCTCATTTCTGCAAACAGTTCTAAACTGACTGGATAAGGTGGTGTCAAATGCTTTAAATGTCAGACAGTTCAGGAGAAGATTGTTTCTATGGTAACATGTTTTCCCTACATGTTTTCTGTCCAGGAGTGGGCTAATTTGCTGTTAATCTTTGTATGAAACAGGGTGTTTGAAGGAATCAATATCTAGTTGAACATACCACCATTTTAATTTGCAATTCTGGTAAAATGTTATTAATTTTAACATACTTTTAATGTTAACTTGAATTGCTTCAGGAAATTGCTCAGGGTTAGAGGTCAAAGGTCAGGTGGAGCTTGTGATAGGTCACAAAACCAGAATCTGGAGGTGTTTAATGGGGGTAAAGTTGAAAAGTGAATCTGTCATTTCTCCTGTGCATTACTTTTGAAATACATAAACAAAACATCCCTGAGCTTATATAAATGTTGTATCAACAGCCTGAGGCAGAAGACACATTTGAGATACAATTCCAACTCTAACAAGCGGCACAATGTCTCGACTGTTGAATAAGCACTGAATCTACTGTCTCTGCGCTCAGTTAACAAATCTAGCCAGCCCTGAGTTCCCCCTTGGGGTCTTGTTGGTGTTGTACATTCTGTACAGGGAGTTTTGAGAACATTGAGTCCAAAAGACAAGCGGGATCAGCCGTGGTTGAGTCAGGTAGAATGTACAGATTTGTGGTAATGAACTGTCTCAACAGCAAGTGCAGACAGCTATAGTTAGCCCAAAAGGGAGAGCATGTGTCCGCCAGTCACCACCCAAACTGCTGAGAGTAGACGAAAGGTTTTTTTTTTTTACCACACTAGCAGGTTTTGAAACACTAATAGAGGTTCAATGTATGAATTTATACTCAATATGTGATAACGCTCAAAAGTAGTGTGGACATGGAAAGGTGACAGGCTCTGTTACCTGAGAGCTTCTCTCTATTTCACTATGCCACTAAGTAACTCCCAAAGCACAAAACTGTCTTATTTTGGACCAGTCATCCAGGCCAAAAACCTGCTGAGACAACAAGGATATTAGAAGAAAAATAGAGTCTATCACCTGAGCTCTGCCCTTTAGGATAATCAGTGAAGTAAGGGAAAATTAAGCTCCTCTAACTTGAAATGAGAGAATTATTAGTTCAAGTAGGATGCAATACAAAAGCACTGAGTTGGGGAAGAACACATTTGTGCCTTCAAGGCTATGAAAAGCATGTGATTTTGAATTACAGTCAGATAGATTAATGGCAGTAATTATTTGCACTGGAAATTAGGTGCTTATTGTTAATTGTGCATGACTTAGTATCATGTTGTGATCTGTTCAAATGAGCCCAAAGCAGCAGCAAAGATCTTAAAGATATCTGTCATGTTGGCAGGTAAGCAGTGTCAATTATGCAATATGCAGAAAATCAATAAAAGGAGCTATTGCAGGCGTATGTTTTGGTCATGCAGTTTAGAGACAGCCATGCATAACAGATGCACTGGTAACTGCAGACACAATGAAAATCCTCTGAAATAGCAGCAGTCATCGAAGAGGAGTTCTAATGAGCAGCAACAAAAAAAACAAAATTTATTTTCTGTTCTAAAAATAATTCAGGAAGAGGCAATAATATTGACTCTTACCACCTTGGTAATAAAACAGCTTCAACAAAATTTCCACCAGGTGGGAGTGCTCAGTGTGTATGTTATTTTCTTTCCTTCTCCTTGAAAGCAATCCACTTTTCAAGGACCAATGTTAAATAAAAGTAGAGCCCATTCTTGGATGTTTTTCAACCAAGTTAGAAAAAGATAGATGAAGGGGGGTGTGTGTGTGTGTGTGTGTGTGTGGGGGGGGGGGTGTTGGTGTTGAAGGTCAAAGAGTGTGTTTGGGATTCCTCTTGAAAGGTTAGAGCTGGGGAGTCTCTGTTTTCAAACAGGAGGAGTGGATCTGTGCCTGTGTCTGTCTTTTATACACATGAAGGTGTTTTTTTTTTTCTCTCAACGGAGCACTTTCTCTCTGACAGAACTAACATTGGAAGACACCCACAGCCCCTGAACTCACAAGCTCACAAATCTTCTCTTCCAGCAGCCTTCCAACACTTCCAGCCCCTCGAGCAAGCGGCCCCTCCCTCCTTTCCAGCCCCCTGTTATCTCTCGCGTCTGCATTCTTGCTTCTCATGGAATATACACAGATAGACATGTACTTGAATGTCAGTGTTCACACGCATTTACACTCTTTGCCAGAGAGTCATCCATAAGGCTGAATGTAGATATGAAATGTGGACCTTAAAGATTTTTTTCATTGCAAGATAACAGCAGCGTTTATTAGATTATAAATGCAAGAGTGGAATATTGAGTTTAAGAACTTATATGTCAACCAGAACTCCTCCGTGTGTTCAATGTTGACACATTGTATTCATGAAAAACATTTAAATGAAGGAAGTAAACTGAAAAGCTGGGGCTTTCAGTGATTAATGTGTTCACAATCTTTTCTTGGACACTCTTTACACCAAACGACATCACTTTCATCCTCATCAGCGAAAAACAAACTTTGCCTCTGGATAAATTATTGTTCTTTTGGATTCTGGATGGTACGGTAATGTTTCATGTTTAGTTTAAGATAAGCCTATAGACTTCATGATCTCACTTATAAACTAACTAGTCCCTATAATGATGAACTTTGAGTCATTTTCTGTCCTGCATTTTTTTTTAAGTTAAAGGTAGAGTATGCAGAATTTTCCCCAAAAATGAAATGTTAGATTTTACAGGATAATCCTGCTAAATTGTTATCTCTGGCCTCCTATAACTGTGTGTCAGTGTCTGTGTTTGCCTCACCCCGTTGTAGACCCCCTCCCTCACCTGTATTGTTGTTGTTTTTTTACTTAGGATGCTTCTGGGCGGTGAGCAGGAGTTGTTTTGGATGGTGACCAGCCATCACAATGTACCCAGTCAGCAAGTGACTTTGTGTGTTGATGATAGCAAGTGGGAGAAGCTCTCTAGAGCAGCTACAATAGTGGCTGTAAAAAAAAAAATAATGATACTATATTTGCAGCATATCTCATTTACCAGCAGGAAGTCAGGTGTACAGCTCTCATGTTTCTCTCGCGTGATCCTGCAGGTGCTCGTAGGGCTGTTTTTTTACCGTCTATGGTGTGTTTACGAAGCTACGACCATTAGCCATGTCTCAGCAACGGTCGGAGGTAGTAAAAATGCGCAGCAGCTGACGCAGAGCCTCAGAGGAGGGGCCCAGTTTAGAGGTTGTGTGTAAACAAATAAATGACACCTATTGAAAATTCCTGCATACCCTGCGTTTAAGTGAGTTCTGAATCTCTATCTGTGCTCCATAAGTTGTGTGAGTCAGTGTGTGTATTTGTTAGAGGGATAAAGGGATGATTTAATCTAACTGGACATGACCCATTGGGTATTTCATCTGTACCACCTCATAAACTCAATAACATGAAATTGCTTATTGTGTGTATTTACCGTCACTCAGTGTTAGCTCACAGCTTTATCTTCTCTCTTTTCAGTGTGGAGGAGAGTTTTAAAACGCTCTTCTGGTCCATCTTTGGGCTGTCTGAAGTGATCTCAGTGGTGCTCAAGTATGACCACAAGTTCATAGAGAACATTGGCTACGTGCTATATGGAGTTTATAATGTCACAATGGTGGTCGTCCTTCTCAACATGCTCATCGCCATGATCAACAGCTCATACCAGGAAATAGAGGTACAAAAGAAGACAGTCATTGAATACAGGAAAGGCTAGATGTTGATATTGTCAGTCAGTAAGGATTAATGTTGGATCATTTCTGTACCTGCAGTAGGATTAAAGAGTGATTTTGAAATATCAAGAGCAGTAGGAGATTAATGGGAGGACTAAAAACAAAGAGAGGGACTGCAAAATCGAAGAAAGAATAACACTTGAACGTGACAAAAACAATGATATAGCTTCACTACAAAAACAAATTATAAATAAAATGTCCTCTTTGTTTAAAAAAAGGAAAAGAAAGTGCAAAACTGATTAGATTTCTTGTAACAAATTGTAAGGCAAAGTGGTTAAGTTCTCCAAGACAAAATAGAACTATCATCTTTTTGTTTTAATAATTTAGTTTTGTTTGTTACAGTTATCTTACTAATTGCAAATGTATGTCATATTGATTATATGAATAGGTATAAAATGTTATCTAACAATCACCAAAACCAAAAGATTTTGGCATCCCTCATCTCTCTCTTTCTCTACCTCTATCCTTGTCGAAATTACCGTGCGTTTCTGCAGGAGGACGCTGATGTTGAGTGGAAGTTTGCCCGCGCAAAGCTGTGGCTTTCCTACTTTGATGAAGGACGCACCCTACCTGCCCCCTATAACCTGGTCCCCAGTCCCAAGTCCTTCTACTACTTGGCCCTCCGCATCAAGTCGTGCCTGATTCGCCTCTGCAAGGCAAACAGCCGTCGTCATAACAACGAACTGGAGCTGGGCATGCTCAACTCACAGGCCAAGGTCAGTGACAGGAAATCTTTGGCTCTTAATCTTATGACATACTGCAGACACAAATTAAAGGATATGGTCTTAGTTCTCACGCAAAGTATCCGGCAGTGTGGGACAGAGAACAGCTGACAGGCTGGCATTGATTTTGATAGTGTGATCAATTATTTTCAAAACCCAGCTGTGAAGACACTTAAGATGCTTTTAAGTGTTTTGACCCGAGTTTGCCTCCCTTTCAGATGTTCATGGCCGGGAAACAGGAGAATGATACCATGATGTAACACTTTATTTAACATACAACAAGAAGTCTCATGTGGTTTGATGCAGGTTTGCTTCCAATGCTTATGTTAAACTCTTCTAAATCCAAGATTTTCTTCCATTATCTGATTGTCTCTTGACTCATTTTGTTGGCAAGTTGAATGCATTTCAGAAGTATCTTCTAATATCAAGGAAGCCTGTCATAGCTAGATGCACTGCCTGGCTGAAGAAAGTCACCACCTGGATTTAACGAAGCTAATAGGTACATTCCTCTTATTGGATAATTACTGCATGGGCACTGATCTTTAAGCTGGCAACAGGTTATTCGACCCTAGCTGCTGCAGTGCTGTGATCTAAACCATGCCACAGTGAATGCGTGCTGTAATAAAAGCGTAAAGGGGTCCAACGGAAAATTATCAGAGAGTGTGTGACCCTTTGTTTGGTGGCAACTTATGTTTGGTCAGGCAGTGTATAGAGAGTTTACAGGAGCTGTTATTTATTTATTTTTGTAAGGTGGGACTTTATTTAGGTGAGTGAAGAAACTGCAGTCTAATCCCACACCCAGTAATGCCCACAGTGAAACATAACTTAGTTTTTCGTGAACCAGGGGCTGGTTGACCATCTCCTGCGTCGATAACAAATGTCTTCATAGTATGCACCCAAACGCACTCTGTTGCAAGATATCTGAACTCTTTTAAGGTTTAGACCAGGGGAGCACAGATTATTCTTACAACAGTGAGACTTTAGCTTCATCTATATCCACACTACCTCTCCCTTAAAGATTGTCTGCTCAAATAAAATCACTGTAATGAAAAGAAAGCCATGCGTGAGGAAAATAGCACAGGCCATTTAACACACAATCTATCTTGGTGCTGCAGGTTTCCCCTCTGTCTGATTCCTCGGCTCAAATGGCTCACCTCAGTGCCTCAGCCGAGCCATTAGTCAGGTGGCTAGATCTGCCTGAGTCTGCTCAAATGGCTGGCCAGGTTTTGGATGGGGACATGATGGGTTACAGCCTGCTGCCTCTGTGAGCTCCTAAAGTTCTGTACAGCTCTGACAGTTTAACTGCAAAGCCAAGCAGGTGCAGCAAGAGATCGATACTTAAGCCCACACTCGTCCACAGTTCAGCTCTGAAATGTCAAGTAAGATTTAGAGGAGACAGCGTGGTCTTTCTGAATCAGTGGTTTCTTCCTTTCTCTCCACTTTTTTTTATGGGAAACATCCTCTGTTTGAGGAGGGATGCACTGACACCAATTATTCTAGTTGGAACTAGCAAACGTTCATAAA
Source organism: Thalassoma bifasciatum (assembly GCA_008086565.1). NCBI lineage: Eukaryota > Metazoa > Chordata > Actinopteri > Labriformes > Labridae > Thalassoma > Thalassoma bifasciatum. Next base: position 147,821 of record RPOG01000107.1, on the reverse strand, counting down.
GATCTCCAAGTCATTTGATGGTTGAACACAAGTTTAAGGGGCTAGTTCGAAGAGAGAAGCTCCCTGACCTTCTGCAACTTTATTGTTCTTGTTGAACATTTGTTTGTCGGTTCAATGAAAGCGTAAAATTCCTCATATTTTTTCTCCCGGTACTGTGCATCTGTGTATGCGGTTATCTGCGTGTTTGCATTTATTCAGTAATTAAGGTTCCTGCCCTTTGGTGAAAATAAATCTCCCATATTCACAGTAATGAGGATAATTAATTTTTTGCCAGGAGCAAACAAATTGAAAATCACTAAATGAAGGAAGTTGTGCAGGTTATTGATCAAGAATAAGTCAAGGAGTATAAAACAAAGACAGTTCTGAAAACTTCTGCAAATAGAGACAAAAATATAAGTGTCTCACATTCATGTGAAGTCAAATCAGTTTTTCCCATTTCTGTGTGTTTCTATATAGTGGTGAGTGAATTTGCTTAAATGTTGACTCATGTCCTGTCAGACTTTTATAAGGATTTATGTTTGTATAGTCCAGAACAAGTACAAGGACATCTTGTTCTTTTTTGTTCCAGATCGAAAAGTAATATCTTATTCATAAAATATGGTTATGAAATCAGTAAAAGCACAAATGAATGTAGCCTGTAATGGTCTCTGTTGCATGAAGCTGAACTCTTTACTTAATAAATTTAGTATTTCAACAATATTGAGTGTTCTAAAAGTATTCACTGTGGGGTGTTTTCTAATGAACTCATGTAATCTTTCTGTTATGATGTATTATTTTCAAAGACTGTGTTTTGATTCAATGTAGGCACATTAATTTAACTAATACACACAGTATGTTGTGCAGACAAAATGTTTAAACTGCTGCTCTGCTAAGTCCTGTCTCACCATGGAAAACAAAAAACAGATGTGTTAAGGTTTTATATGAAAGTAGCTGCTCTATATGCAATATTTTTTCATTTGACCTTGAGTGTCCCTGAAGGTGCCAATTAATTAAGGGTATTATTGTTAAAGTTGCAGAGAACTGAAGATGTTTCAGAATACTATTTTATAACTTTTATCTTGCTCTCATATCATCTTTGATCTCTTGAGGTGCCTGATGCTTTTGTGAATATAAAGTAACAGCTAGTTATGAGAGTCTACACTTGAGTCAAAACTCATTTGGACACGGCGCTGCTGAATTGACACACGAGCTGCAAAGCAGGACCCTGTATGTGAAAGGCATCTCGAAGGTAGTTAACAGAGAGCCACTCGTGCCAAGTGATGCTGTTAATTCTGTGTGTGTTCTCTTCAAAGACATCTGTGAGTGCCAGAGCCGCAAACACAGCAGCCCAGCTCTTATTGTTGTTTCCATTCAGCAGTCTGTTGCCTCCTCTAACACCCTTTTCCATTATAGAGTATCACTCAACCCTGAAATGTGACATTAACCGCAGACGGCTGCTTTATATCTCACTGTTGCAACAGGATGAACGCTTCAGGTCTTATCCACGCCCGGGAGAGGAGTTCATCCCCAAAAAATCTAGAAAACACCCAACAAGATACCAGGTAAGAGTGAGAGTGGGAGGAGTGGATGCGAGATCTTAGAAAAAGAACAGGATTGAATATAAATCAGTTACAGAGAAAAAAAATCATACACAGCAGTATAGCAGCACTAAGTCAGGGTGGTAGCAGGATGATAATTTTTATGGGTGGAAAAATAGGGAGATATGAGAAGGCCAGAAATGAAAGGCAAGTTTGGGAATAAGGCAAGGAAGGAGCTAAAAACAAAGCAGAGTGACAAATAAGAACAAGGTACTGAGATATGTTTTCTGGCGGCTAAACTGAGGGATATCATGAGTACACTCTTATAATAAGTTCAAAGTATCATACCAAGAAGGAATAAGATCCTCAACTTTGCACTCCGGGGAAATCTGGATTCATCTCTCTCGTCACCCCAAGATTGACAAGGGCTCTGTTTTTTAACTTCCAGCACACAAAACTACACAAGACCCCTTACACCAAACATCCACCCATCAGGCAAAAAGACGTTTGTACATCTGGTGACAGGTATCGACCCATATCAAGATTGCTTACATGCAAAGATTGACTGTCTGAGCCTTTGCAGCGTCTGCTGGATGCCCCTGTTGGCTGCAGATCAATACTCAACATTTGACACTCAGTCTGTGAGACACTGTGCTGCTCTTTCAACACTGCGTGATTTTGCGAGAGTGTGTGTGCGGGGGAAGTACACACGCTATGTGCACAAAAAGTAATTAGAGAAGTAGAAGTTTGCTCACTTGAGACATACACCATGTGCTATCACTTCACCTTGTCACCCTCTCTCTATTAAAGAGCCTTCTTTTCTCTCTTTCTTGTAGAAGATCATGAAGCGTCTGATCAAGCGATACGTGCTGAAGGCTCAAGTGGACAGAGAGAGCGACGAAGTCAATGAGGGTAAAAATAAAACTTTAATTGAGGTCATTTTTCATCATCAGTTCCCCTTCATTTCGGAACATGTACGAGTACTGCTTTGACATATGTGACGTTCTTGTTGTTTTTGTATCGTCTGAACCAGATGGACGTTTATTTTCTAGCACCTGTCACCAGCAGCACAGTTTTACGACCCTGAATAAAATGCTCACACGTCTGTAATTGCTCACGTGCCCTGACTGTCGTGTCTGTCTGTGACTCTTTGTTGCAGGCGAGCTGAAGGAGATCAAGCAAGACATTTCCAGCCTCCGCTACGAGCTCTTGGAAGAGAAGTCTCAGGCAGCCGGAGAGCTGGCTCTGCTTATCCAACAACTCGGCGACAAGTTTGGCAAGAACACCATGAGGCACTGACAGGACTTGCAGGAAAGAGAGAGAGAGAGAAGATGTGAGGAAGGAGGGTGAAATCTGAGGGAGGCAGGGGCAGAAAGGCAGGGTCAGGGGAGGTATTTTTTTAGAATTGGAGTGGGAGAGTGAGAAAAATAAGTGAAGAAATATTTTAGGATTACAGGGCTGAAAGTACACAAAATAAAATTCTGAAGTAGAGTGACACTTCACCAATTGTTCAGTATATGCATTGACTTGTTTGTTAGGAATGTGAGAACATAACGGCTGTGACTATAATTGAGCTTGAGGTCATTGGGTCAAAGGTGAAACGGGGGTCCAATTAATTAAAGGCAACACTTTTAAAGTACTAGGCTGAATGAGGAATAGAGGAAGTTGAATGAAGAGGAAACAGAAGCACCATGATATACTCTAAAAAGACAGCACAGAGCAAGAGATTGAGACAGCAAAAGATGATGAAGGCCTCCACATCCACTGCCAAGAGCTATCAGAGAAGGAGAGAATGGGGGAAGTGACAGACGAAGGGATGGAGAGTGAGAGGGGACTTAAAAAAAGGGAATAAAAGTAGAGAATACTGCCAATATATTTCCTACTAGAAAGTCTGACTCTGCTTCCTTGTGTTCAGCTTGCCATAAGAATAACATGAATGCCTGTGTATATACTGTGCAGCCCTTTATACAGCAGGCTTTCTAATTAATGCACATCTGTCCTTAATGCACAACTTGTGATCAGGAGACTGATGATTCAGGAAAAAGTGGAAAACAAGTCATTAAAGTTTACTTAGAAAATGTAATATTTTAATTTATTGTTGTCGGATCTCTATTTAATCTAGATTTTAATATGGGAAGTAGTCTGGTTTCCTTTTGTTGTTCATCCATAGTTTGAGCAGTGACCAACCACATATCAGTAGCCTTTAGTGTACGCAGGGAAAACAGTTGATATGGGATACAAAACAGGCCAAACACCACCCACACTGACATCCTGGCTCTTGTTAGTAGTAATCTTACAACAATTCACTTCCCTATCTAGTGCTTTCATCCTAATGCAGCCAGTTGTCTGTTCTGTGTCAAAAACTTCAACTAGTAAGAAAAATATGCTTGCTGCTGTGCTGCAAAAGCCAATCAAAACTGACTTTTTCTTTTCTTTTCCTCAAGGAAAACCCTGACAAAACGTGACTTTTTACTCATTATTTGTCTGAATCATAATATTGATTTTGGCAAATCCTATAAACTGGAAGTAAGCTATGTAGGACATTTGGCTGCAACTTGTATAGCTCTAATCACTCTGTACCTCTGAAATCCTGGCCATTGTTGCCAGAGACATTGAACATAATGTCTTCTAGCTCAGTCAAAATTATTGTATTTTACCAAACCATCACAGGCTGCCATCAAATGCAATTTTGACGAATACACAAATGGAAAACAAGGACAACTTATGCACTGTGATGAAAAATTCCACTCCTTATTAGAAGTGGGGGTCACAATAACATTACCAAACAGACCTGGATAAATTGTGTGCATATTTTCCTGTTCATTGGGCCTTTGCAGCACAATTTTTCCTCTGCACAATATTTTTTCTAAAATAGTTACAGGAAAGCGACACATCCTCCAGGATTTGTGTTTACAGCTGGGAAATGGAGGAAGTCAGTGCTTTCAAGGAGAACATGAAGCCACATGGACTCCTCGGTCTGATCACTTTGGGGCAAACACACATTTGTAAGATGAGAAAACGTGTGAGTTATCCTAGACTGTGTGAAAAACAAAGCAATCATTTGGCTATAAACATGAGGACTCTCCTGAGGAGGCTTTGTGGACCCATTTTATGGTTTTGTTTTTCTTTTGGAGTCTTGTTTGATAGACTGCTGCACTGGGCTAACTGGCTGTGCTTGGTTTCACTGTGAATGAGCTAACATAGAGGATGTTTGTATCTACACGACAGTAAACTTAATACTAAAGTAGATACAACCAGGGTACCACTTCTATACTCAGTGTTTTCATGTAGCAGCAGACTATTTGGGGATTTTCTCCCTAAACCATTATGATATCGAGCTTTTCTCAGATTGTAATATTTTTAGTTAGTAAGCTTCATTCATTACTGAAATACAATAAATTAAAATAGTCTTATGTATTAGATTGGGTTTGAAAGAAACAATGATTCACACAATATCTTACTGCCACCTTCAGAACCAATTTTACAAACTCAAAAATAAAGGAAAACAAGATGAAATCATGCACTTTCATTGTGTTGATAATTTCCGATATCATTGGCACCAGAGGCAGGAATAAGCAGGGATAGATTTCACCGATTAACATACGTAGAGGGCTGTGATTATAGATCATTTTTAGCTAGAGGAAAAATAATCAGGTGATTTTCATTTTGCATTTCATTTTACCCATTACAGGCAGACTGTAATAACTTTAAATAACAAATATTATTTGAATAATTGTTGGAAGTTTTTAATCTTAACCATGCTATAAAGAGGTGTAGTCAACTGAAGCACACATTGGTAATGGGAGTTTTTGTCCATTATAAGACAGGCTTTAAACATTTAAAATGAGAGATATGACATATAATAAACTTAGAAACCAAAAGCTGTTTTGGGTATACAAAATTTTTTTAGCATCAAGTTTTTGTTTGATTGAACAGTGAGACTCACGTGTGTTCATATTTGTTTGTCCTGTGTGTGTCGGAGAGAAAGAGCTTTCTTGTCCCATTTGCAGGACCAGGCAGTCCCTTAGAAAATTTCAAGATTCATTCTTCCTGAAAGACTAAATTACCTGAAATACTGTATTTTTAACATGTATGGATAATTGAATAAAGCAAAATCTTGTACTGTATATTGTCATATTTTTGATCTTTAAATTAAAAAGAGTAAGCTCTATCTTGCTTGTTGGATCTTTTGAGTCCTGTGTATGTTGAAAGGTGAAATTAAATGAGTCTCAATATTCAGTGTTTGTTCCAATTAGTGTCCTTGGGCAAAATCCAAGTTTGTGACCGCAGTGTTATTCTGCTGTAAACTATGAAAACACACCAACACATGTTCATGTTCTTTTGTTATTTATTTGTTAATTATTTGTGCAGCTGGTAGGACCCAGGCTGCACTAAATGTAAACACACAGCTCACCAATATTGTCTAAACCATTGCACTCTTAACCCTCTGATGCATGAATTATGAAAGTCAGTGTTGGGATTTTTCCGTTGAGTGTTATTGTTTGTCTTAAAGCACATAAAAAAGTTTTCCATTTTTCTTTCTTTCAAATATTTGTAACTGAGCAGTGTGAACTGAGCAGAACAGTGGTTAAATTTTTTTACAGATAATTTTTAAGCAAATGGGTGAACACACAATATTTGTTCCTCAGTATTCCAAATATATTCAAAAGTCATTTTCCCAAAATTCAGCTGAGCTGAAATTTTAAATAAATAAAATCCCATCTCTGAGATCCTCAGACAGCCGGAGGGAAGATTTATGCTTTAAGCTTTTAATACGTCAACCACCGTCATGAAACAAGGATCAGTCAATGGCCTTGTACAGATCTGGTTAAACGCCTTTAAAGAAACATTACGGGTAGGCATTTCAAGCTAAAATACTATAGCCACCAGCATTTATTCAGGGATTAATAATAATATAGTGCATACTTACTACACTGTTTGTTTGTTGTAGTTTTATTTCATGAAAAAAAACTAAATATTAAATCACACAATCACAATAGTAACAAAGCAGAGACAACAACAATTCACTCACCACTTCATTGTGTGTGCTAACGGTGTAGGCGTTAAAAGTAAACACTCAATTGTTCACCCATCCTGTTAGCATCCTTCTTCTATTTAATGTGGTTTGCAAACAACTTTCAGACCCTCTACAGTCACCTTCTTGCAGGAACACTGTATTATGATCCAGGACTGGTACAAACCATGAAAACCTTATTGTGGTAACATTCACAATAACTTTTTAATTGCACTAGATCAATGCATATTTGAGTATTTGAGAACCATGACCCTTCCCTGAAACATTTTCAACAACAAAATACAAAATAGTGGAGTGAAAGAGAAAAGTTCTTTTGGTTTTTAGCTGCACAATCAACCCTTCAGCTAGTGGCTTTTTGGATAAAAAAAAGGTTGAAGATGTGAAGCCAAAACTTGCTAATATAAATCTATACTGCACCTACTCTGAGCTAGACAACTTTTCAGTGTGAGTAGAAAGTGCAAAGTGGAGCCCAAACCCTTTCCCTGTGTTTATTTTAGGATCAAGTCCACTTAGTGTTCTGTAAAAGGTTTTCATGACGAGACTCAACATATGGAGATGCATTAGAGACCCTCAAGTGAGTCTCGAGGGTTAATGTAAGATGTGTAGGGGTGTGCATGTACACCTCCTTATATGCTGGTCAGACATCCTGAAAGTGTTACTTGTCTGCAGCACTGTAAACACTCCACTTCAGTGTATATCAGATGTTTAATAACCTCCGCTTTCTCCGTACCATTCAAACACCACACTGACTGTTTAAGGCTGATAGTCACACTTTTATTATCTAGCCATTTGTCACTCAAAGACTAACAACCTGGTAAAGCCAAACCTTATAACTGATCCTTATTTGCTGCTTCCTTTTGGTGCAATTTGGCAGTGAGATTTTTTAAACAAATGTTTTTGTCACTTTTGCATTTATGTTGCCTTCTTAGCGTGAAAAATGCAGAACTGAAGGTGCATTGTCAAGCTGTAGGTAGGTGTAGGTGTCTATTCTTAGTCCAGCCTTGTATATTTTTAGCTAAAATGTTGGCAGGCTGACTTCGAGGGAAAACTCCAGAGCAGTCCTAATAGCGGGCCTGGGTACACTCAGACAACCATCCTTTTCCTCCACACGTTGTTGAGTCTGGTTTATTCTAACCTTTGTCACATCCTCTATTTCTGTTTCCTCCAGTCATCCTCTCTCTCTCTCCCATCACTCACTGCTGCTTTACATATGCAAGCTAATAAAACAGAAATGCCAAAACAATGTCTGCACAGAAAAAGGGACTCAATCCAACCCAAGAAAAGCAGCTGAGACTGTTATTGGTTTATCTCTATGGCAACTAAATTGGTCCAAGGGAGCTGTGCTTTTGGACAGGGCATTCTATTATCTGATTTTCAACAGTGCTCTCCCACCAACTTTTCGTATGAGTTTTACTGTAGGCTGTTACCAGAGAACAAAGTATAACAACATGTAAGTGTTTGTGTTTATACTTCTGTTTGAGCTGTTTTGACCAAGTTTTCATAGAACTTTTTATCCATGCATCCATGCATGACTGCGTATGACCTGCCTGTGTGCCGGCATAGAAAACCTTGAAGACTTCACTCTCGCGCTCTCTCTCTCTCTCTTTTTCCCTCTCTCTCTTTCTCACTGCAAGTGCGTGTGTGTTTGTGAATCTTGGCAAAACACTGACAACCCCCTCTCTGGTGTAATTTGTCCCTGAGGCATGGAAGTGTTTCTGATGCCCCCTCCTCTCCCTCCTCTTTCCTCCTCTTCATCCTCCCTCTTCTCTGCGTCCATGCCTCCTCCATCTGTCTTCTTCTGTTTCTGCCTCTCCAGCCGAGCAATGAGCAAAGTGACCTGCTGCCTCTGAAAATCAGGGATTCCAGGGATTTGGAGGAGAGATTAGAATCCCTCCTACTGCCTACAAGCCCCCTCAAGACAAACTTAGCAGCGAGCGCTCACATATTTAAAGAATATGCTTTCTTGCTCTTTAAACCACACACATATATAGCAGTTTAGCCTCCATCATGTATTATTTGCATCTTCAACACACATATGTGGGCTCAAACAGCTCAAGCCGCTCTCTGTCAGATATCTCCACCAATTTTACACCAATTTAGGTGTGAACACTCATTTGTGCCTGCACACACACATATAGCAGACTGACTGTCACTAACACATATTTAAACCACAGATGCTAAGTTCTCTGTGCCCAAACAAATCAATCCTTACAGAGAAATTACCACAGAAGCAGGGTTAAAAATCTAAACTCTTTTGGTAGCTTTCACTTCCACAGATTGTGGATGTGTCATTTATCATTCTATGCACACACTCACATACACTCACAGCTCCTCTGAGCATCATCAATCACCTCCTGAAGCCATCTCAGTCTCTCATCGTGGTGTCTCATTAGCAGAAGTCTCCCTGAAAAGGAGTTAATCAGAACAAACCTCTTGAACAAAGTACAGACTATTGTAGAGCATAAAGCTGTCAGATGCTCACATTAAAGCAATTTATAACTTTAATACAATCTCTCTTAGGGTCCTTGGTCCTCTTCCAACTAACGTTTCATTTATTGACATAGCAGCCTGTAAGAAATCGCAAATCCATACCTCTGAGTTTTTTTTAGTGACCCCATCATTGGCGAAACGCCAATATCTAATTTCAGAAGCAGCCAGAGGTCTGATGGAGCAGAGTGGGAAGGGGCTATGAGTAGAAAAGACTGGCCTAGTGTTTACCCATTCTTCAAACCCATGGTGCAGTAGGTCGAGATGGATGGAGGGATTGATATGACAACTTTTTGACAAGCTCTCTAGGTGGCTCAGATGGCCTCGAGGTTGGGCTGAAGAATGAGTTTTCACTGCCAGGAGCGCACTCATAAGTGTAAGTGGAGTTTGTGCAGGTGCATGCATGCCCAAGATAAATGTATCAGGTGTGAAACTGTCTCCCCACCCACCAACACCCTCAATCATTCTTGTCATCACAATAAAAACAACATTTCTGTTTTCTGAAATAAATGAATTTGCAGAGTTTGTCTTGCAGATACATTTGAGCGTCAGACTTTGGGCACATTTGTTTTGGAAGAGAAGAGTTTTTTGCCTTTACCAGTTAGGATAGCTTCAGACAGAGACATTAAGTGTAGGGACAGGGAGTGAGGTGACATGCACTAAATAATGTCAGGACCAGGAAACAAGCCTATAATCATTTTGATGAGGACAGAAGCCTCTATACATGCATGCCTGCTCAACTGATTGACCTTAAGCTGTGCTTCTTGAAGTCTTCATTTGACTCATTAAATTGTTTTGCAGAATAAATTATAACACTGTATGAAATGGAAGCTTAATGTCTCTTTATACAGTTCGCAATGATGTACATAATCTCTAGGACTTCAAAGTTACGGCTTCCAGATTTAGGCTAAGTCAGCCAAATTTCAGGGCCATGAAGACCATTTCCTCACAAGGATTTACGATCTACGGTTTATTCTGCTTACAAATTCAGCCACAGAGTGAAAAGCCTCCGAAGTGAAACTATGTTCCATGTAATATATACCATAACATAAGAATAGATACCACAGCATGAAGCCTAGTTCCTTTCCTGAGTGGTCATATAAGCTTCTTAAACGCAGACTGATCACAGGGCTCCGTTCACTAACAGCCTATTTGCAATGGCAGCACCTATTTCCTGTACAAAGCCATAAGAGTTCAGTATTTTCTGTACTTCAGAGAGCAGAAACACTGTTGATGTCAGCTGTTTTTTGACCATGCACTCATAGCACTTTTGGTTGAAAGTGTTTAAACTTTTGGAGCACTATTCACTACATGTGAATGCCAAATTTGACATCAACTTTGACAACAATAACACTTCTTTTCTTAGGGCAAAAGGCGAGGTCAAGAGCAGCTGATTTTGCTGTGGCAAGATTTCCAACAACTTTTTTCATGTTATCTTTGTAAGAATTTGCTAAATGAAAGCAGACTTGCATCAAAATGTGCATGAAGAACAAATTTAAAGAGCCCAAAATTGAGTTGGTGGGGGCTGCAAGCACAAAAAACAAACCAACAACAACAACAAAAAAAACCCACCACCAACAACATTAAACCATTGCTGGCATTGATAACCTAACTCAGATAATACTATATCTCATACCTTTTATTATTATTAAAGGAACAACAGTATGAAATTTTTTTTATTAATACAGAAATAGCAAATTTACTTTACCTTGTTGCATAAAAATTGGGTTGTAGAAATTTAACCAAAATCCAAAGCTCAAAGCACAGACACAGTAAATCTGACATATCAGACATACCCTTTCTTTCTTTTTTTAACACTGACTTAAGAACAGTTAAACATGATTATCCAAAAATTAACAAATAAAAAAGGCAACAAAATAAGCACAAAGCATTGGAAAAGTTTGATTAAGAAATACAATCAGAGCAGCAATGCTTGCAACGGTACATACATTCAACGTGCTTAAATGGGTTGCTTATTTTCGACAAATAGAGATGTTACATTATTTCTTTGACACGACATGTTTAGATATCCCCACATTTTTCCACTTGCATTTAGTGCCATCATTTGCTCTTTCCACATTATCAGTTAAAGGGTTTGGGGCCCTTAGTGACACCTTAGAATTAACCAAGCGCATGTCATTAAGCTAGTTGTTAAATGAAAAGTTAGTTAATTGAGGCACAGAAGCCCTTACCCCAAGGACACTTTGGTGATGTGGGCAGTTGACATCCTTGCCTATCACCAACAGCAAACTCAGGTCTTAAAATACGAGGCCAATGCAGAAATATTAAAAATCTCAAGTTTATGGAGCATCACTATTAGGCTGGCTGCAGGAGCACCAAAAACTGCGAACATACACCCATTCAAAAACAAATCTTTACTGAAATTAGGCTGCTTAAAAGAACTGCTTTAAGTCTGAACATCATTTCTCTATTGAAACACACTGGATGGGGGTAATTTTAATTTAAACCTCTTGTTCTCCTTGTTGTACGAGCATGGCTGACTTGAATGACAGGTGGGCGCACTATAGCTGTTACTCGAGATGCTGAAGGTCTAAACTACTGCTTTTTAATTCTAGCTAGTTCAATTGAAAGTTAAGTTGAAGCAGCATTACCAATATAGCAGCCAGCACTGCTTATTAAAACATTGCTTGATAAACAAATGGGTGAGGTCACATGGACCAAATCAATGTAATCCACAGTTCAAGTCTACATAACTTTTGAAACGCATTCAGCACGGACTCATTTTGATCAACCCCAGATAATTAAGTATTCTTGAGCAGTTGTTCAGTATTTTATCAAGCATGCATCTTGTCATATGACTTAGTACATCACCATCATCCTCACCTTCTGCATCACCACAGCTTTGGGACATGGCACACTTCACCTTCAGCCCCCTCAACGTCATCTTTCATTTAGTAGTTCTCATTACTACAGTCCTCCAACCACTGTCATCCTCAGGGTTGCCATCATTTCCACATTTTAATCCCTATCCATGCATAACTGACAGCAGTGAATAATGGATGTTGGGCTCACTAGCATTTCCTGGACTCCTGACAGTCACAGTCACCCAGTCACTGTGTGTAAGAAGTGTGTGACTGTGAGAGGAGAATGAGTGAGACACAGAGAGGAAGTGATGTTTAGAACAACCCCAGTGCTGCTGCTCGTCATATACAGCAACATTTCCCCTCACTTTATTTATGTACCGACAACATAGTTTCCCTTTTATGGCCCAGCCATAGCTGTAGCACCAGCATCCATCTTCTGACTCACTTTCCCTGTCTTCTGCTCTGTGTTCAGCGTCTCTCACTCACTCACCTTCATAGTTTGTTTTTTTTCTTCATGTGTCATTGTTTGGCAGTCTGTTTTCTCTTTTTCATATTTAACATGTCATTCTGTCTGTCACAACTTTGGTCTGAATCACATCTGGACGTGAGAACACAAACTGTACTCGTCTTACTTGTTAGCTGTGTCTGTCTGTTTTTTCTCTGCCTTCCCCTTCTGTCCTCATCCAGACTCGGAGTACAGCACACATACTCATGGGGGATCGGAGATTATGACTTGCAGGGAACACTGCCTCTGTTATTTCCCACTTGATTTGTTCAGTGCTCCTCCTCCTCCTCCTCCTCCTCCTCCTCCTCCTCCTCTCCTCCCTACTAGCCCTCCCTCTCCATCCATTTTGTTATGTTTTGAGTGTCTGTGGGTTCCCAGATGTGTCTCTGCTCCACTGCATGACTTCCCAGCTCAAACTAAAACAAGCATCCTCTTACTTACATGGAGCATCCTTCCACCCCCTGCCCTCCTTAAAACTTTCTCTACTGATCCCGAACACAAGCCCACTAAAATGATTCCCATTTAAAATGTAGATGATGGAGAAGAAAGAGGCTGAATCTTTGCATCTTTTTCTCCCCTCTTGTTTGTCTACTGTTCTCAAGATCACACTCTGGATTTCCCTGGTGGCTGTCTGTAGATTTCTTTGTCACATAGCTAAGAGCCACTTGACCTGCTGTGAGATCTAAGCATATATATGTGCTATACCCAGAGTAAACAAAGAGAAATGTGTTTCTGACTTAAGAATGCAAAAAAAGACATTGTAAATTGAATTCACTCCAGCAGTCAATCAAGCTCAAGTCAAATTAGAAATCTTACTTCTATTTCTCAAAGCTTCAGGGAACACACCGAAAATTATTAATTTAACCCCAAGTTATTTTGATGTGACTCTAGCTGGCTCTAAATCCACTTTCTCTAAAGCTAACAGTTTGACTTTCATCACTGGAAACTCCTCTCTTTCCCCCTCCCTGCAGGTCAAGAGTCTCCTTGATGGTACTCTGTCAGTCTACACTCAAACCAGTGATGCTACTTAGGCTGCATACTTGCATCTGTGCAACCCCCCCCCCCCCCCCCCCCCCCCCCCCCCCCCCCCCCCCCCCCCCCCCCCCCCCCCCAACCCCAACAGCACTGCTTTCCTAGTAGACTCACTCATTACGTCCCTCCTGTATTTTTGCAAATCCTTTCTCTCTGGTCTACCTGTCAAGTTCCTCAACAAATTTCAATGAGTACAGAATTCAATGAGTAAGTCACTCTGCCTCCTGTCTATCCTTAGCCTACCCACTCTGACTGTCATTCATCTTATCTTTTTTAAGTGAAATCTTTTAAACTTTTATATTTTTACAACTATTTTTGTATGCTGTTCTTGGGTACCTTGGAAATCCCCTTAAATTTAATATATTTTTTGTTATTATTATTATTATTATTATCATAGAGCACAGTGATTGAGAAATGTCATGCTGTATACTTTCACTGACTGCAGGCTCATTGCAAATTTGTTTATGATTTGCAGTTGCATCGCGTTAAAGTCATAGTCTGGATATGTCCCTTGCACTGGTGGCCCCCAGCCCACAGCTGGTCCCCTTTTTATTTTATCCCCCCTGTACCTCAAATAGCCTGTGTGCAACAATGCATGGCGCTAAATATGTATAGATAAATATGTATGATATGTCTCCAAGAATATTTTTGCATTAAAAGGATGGGATTTATTGCAAGTATAAAAATAAAGATAGTGGTGGTCATGTGTGCCTGTGTGTATTCCAGTGGTACATGACAGCTGCTGCTCATTTCAAGTATCCGTTTGTCATTTTCCCTGCAAGAGTCAGTAAATGTCTCTCCTTTTATCCCTCCCTGAGATGAGGAGCAGCATTTGGTGTTCCGGCGAGATAATCAAGTGACTAATTGTAGAGCGTTTGATTTCTGCCAATGGGGGCGTTTGATGGGCTTGCATGTAGAAACCCTTTTTCAATGCTTGTTTTCTTTCTTTTTATCTATGTAGGTTGAAAACAAGGTGGTTAAAGGAAAATGAATACAGTTATAGAAAATGATGGTAAGGGGACACTTTGGTGTCAGGGATTTTGTTTGTATGAGAGTCTTATTGGGAGTCAGTCAAACAAAATAAATGGAACTTTATTGACGATGGAGAAAAAGGAGTCCTCAATGCTTGAATAGCCATTAGTGATTAAAGCTTGTTTGTGCATGTATGTGTTTGTGCGTGTGTGTCACACAGTAAAACTTGTAGTTTGTGTATAACAGATATTTTCAGTGAGTTTTTTGTGTACATGCAGGAGTGTTCACCTCGAAGTGCTCAAAATCTACAGTATCTCTCTCAGGCCTCAGTGGGCTGTCATCTGGAGATTATCAGTGTTATCAGATGTTATGTGTGTGCACGTGCCATTGTGTGTGTTTGTGTGTGTCTGTCCCAGCAAGCCTCAGTGGATTGTTTTATTGTGTAGTGTTATTGATCAGGAATCATTCTGGAGCTTTGTTAGAACTGAATACATTTGGCCAGCCTTAGTGGAAAGCAGAGAATGATAGACTCCACTGACAGTATTTTGGGTGGCTGTTGGACTCCTGCCTGCGTGGAGAATGACTCCACTGCTCTGTGGAGCTCATGCAGAGGAAAGCAGCGAAACAATATGACTCTTTCATGAGGTAGAGATAAACTGGATTTGAGAAGACTGGAGTAATTTTGTCTACAGGGAATTAGAAATAACTGCTGAGTAAAGCATTGCTTTTCAGAGAGACTGCCACCACTGCTGTTTGAGCTGTTTTCTTTACTCTCACTTGACATGCCATAATGTGAGCTGACTGAAACTTAATGAAGTAAAACACATCACACTTTAAGGGAAGACATTTTTTCAAATGAAACTTGATGCTACCCCCAATGGAAATAAAAGAGTAATGAAATAACAACTCCTGAGCAGACTCAATCCTCTAGGTCACTAACAGTGCAGAGCACTGTGTATTATATGTCTTTGATCAGCATGTGTAAATGACATACAGACAGAGTTGTTTGGTTATTGTGTGTGGGCTACACACACAGACTCTCCGATGACTTACATGGTTCCAACATTTGCTTTGCCAGTATCTTAGCAGAAGGAAACTTAAGTTTATCTAAAGCATGTTCATGTTTCTTAGTTTGAACAAAAACAAAACTGTTACACTCAGAAAGAAGTACAGATAACAACTCCAAATGTTCTTGTTTATCTGAGTTTTGAGTATTCAGTGCTTCAAGGATGGGTTATTTGTTTCTCTCTTTTTTGGATTAAAAGGATTAAGAAGCAGAGGATGGTGGCAAAAGGAGGGAAATGGGTAAGAAAAAGACATGAAGAGAAGTGAGGGAAACAGGCCATAAAACAGAGAAATAGAAAAGAGCTGAGAGGTAATTAGAACAGCAAAAACAACTGAAAAAGTAGGACCCATGAGAAGTATAAAGGGGAAATGGCGAATGTTGTGTGTTCATTGTGTTCCATTTTGTTTGCTTGTATATAAATGCAACGGAAGGAAACTAGGACAAAAAAAAAAAGAATGAAAACAGGCTATTGACTGGTGTGACACATCACCTGACAGCATAGATGCCTTTGGTTGTGACGCTTGGTGAAATCTGTGTGGAGCAGAATTACAAATGGTCATTCCTCATCAAAATTCCATTGCTGTGGGTTACAGCTAATGAGGAAAGCCTGATAACTCTAATAATTAGTCACAGAGAAAGGCACCAGTCAACATATATGTCATGGTATGGCACACCCTGCCTTTACTTTTCCTTTTAACTAAGAAACCACGTTACCTGATTAGGATGCATGAGTGAGGTCATGGTGGAGTTCTCACAAACAATCACCACTTGAAGGCAGTCACACAGATTTGGACAAAATTGCTTGGGCTATTGTTTGGATTTGCCTTTTTGCTGGTCTTGCTTGTACATTGTGTGTCTGTCCCTCTCTCCCTCTATCTTGCTCTCTCTTTCTTTCTCTGTGAGTGCAGGATGGAGATGAGGATAACAGTAAGCCTGTAGCAAAGCAGGGAACCACTGCTCAAGCCAAAAAGCAATAATAAACAATAATCTCCTTAACCATCACAATCACTGCTGTCCCTCCATGTATGTAAGCAAGGCTTCAGGCTGGGTTTTAATTTCCCATGAGACATGCACATTTCCCCCAAACTCTTGTCCACTTTTATCCTCTCTATTTTGGAAAGCTAAGTTGTTGTGGGACATCAGAACACCACTAGCTATTTGTCTTTTTTTCATTTGTGGACAAGTTTGCCTCAAACCTTTTATTGTCTGCTTGTGTTTGTATATGAAGCATCAAAGTCATTTTTCCGATTTGGGGATGCTTTGCTTTATTTTTGCTGCAGTGTGAGTGTGTGTGTTTGTGTGCCCTCTGTCCTTGCTCTCTATTCCTGCCAGCCCCTCTATTGTGACAGAACAGGTGCAGATGAATATGAAACAGACCGGTGGAGCTTTTAGGGCCTGGTCCTTTGTATGCATGCTCATGTTCAAACCATCATGTAAGAGCAAACTGGCTTCCTATCTCTATCTCCTTCTTTTGAGTGCTGAGCACCAATGTCAAACCTATTTTACAGAGAGCAAACACATTAAGGTCCTGAACACAGACTGTGTGAGGTTTGAGGGTTGTTTGTTTCTTTTAAAGTCTCCTGAATAAGATGATCTGATATCCAGCGCTTGAAATAAGTCAGGCTCAAAGACTCCCATGATGAGCCTCCTGGTTGACTTTCTCTGAAATGTATTACCACAGATGAGTTCTTACACACACTGACCAATTGTACACCTTGTCCTGATCTCTCCTCACTCCAGTGTGACACATTCCTCACACTGGCCCTGAAATGGTTCTTTAGTCAGTAGTTTGAGAAATTAGATAGATAGATAGATAGATAGATAGATAGATAGATAGATAGATAGATAGATAGATAGATAGATAGATAGATAGATAGATAGATAGAAAGATAGATAGATAGATAGATAGATAGATAGTCTTGTGACTCCAGTAACACATCATTGTCCAGTGTCATGCCTCCAGCGCCCTCCTTCTACTCTCTCTCTCTCTCTCTCTCTCTCTCTCTCTCTCCCTCTCTCTCTCTCTGCCCATGACTTTCTCTCCCTCACTCTGTGATACGCACTCAACCTAGGACGAAGATGGGAAGCTGTTAAAGACCATAGGTGCAACCGTGTTTTGTCCTCCATTAAATCCCTCCTTTCGTCTCATGTCTGTCACACCGGATCGATAGTCCCATGCCAGCCGGTATCGACCCTTCGCCGGATAAAAGAACCAGCGAAGCTGCGCCCTGGTCACACAAGGAGAGGCGATAATGCGCACCTCAAGGCATAAGAAGACGTGCGTGCGCACCAATGTGTCGTTTTAAAACTTCAGCAGTTCTGACAGAACGTAAAACCATCCGGATTTCGCTCCTGTAGCTCATAATCTAACTATCTGTGTTGAGTGGCAGAACAATTTTGGATTGAACAACCTAATATTGTGGGATTGTGTCCCTTCACCCTGATGACACGGGTTTGAGCAGGTGGGGTTGAATGTGTCCGGAGACGCTGCGTTAGTATCCCACTCAGCGACTTATGATCTCTGGGCGCAATTTGGTGGCTACCGACCCGCTGCTGCTCCACAGCGCGTCCTCGGCGGGGCTGCAACGGACAGAGACGGGGACGCTGAGGAATGCGGAGACGAGTTTTTGTCATTTCCAGCTCACCTGCGGGATCATTCGCAGCGCACAACAAAGTAAGTTATTTCCTTAACTAAAACAATGCACCATTGTTTGTTAAATGTAGATGTAGTGCTTTTTTTAAAGAGTGAAACCTCAAACATCAGTTAAAGGAATGCAGTTTGGACTTCCCGTGGCTCCAGCACACTTCATCATTATCTGTTAGGACATCTTTGCGACCTGGTTGGCACACATAGTTTAGATTGTCGGTGCTACAGGATAGTTGTCATTGACCTTGTCGGACACCTGACTATGACATTTCCAATATTAAGAGCTTGATCAAAAATGTGCCATACATGGAATTATTCTGGTTCGTGGCTATCGATGCTTGATTTCAGAAATATAGCAGTCAGCTACATAACATTCCTGTATATTTTCATCCAGCAGCCGACACACGCAGCCGGTGAGCCCTCTGTGCGCCATGCTCAGGCAGATCCTCCTCAACTCCACCGACTCCCCAGACTTCGACCTGGTGCTCATGGCCCAATCCTCTACCCACGCTCCCAGTTCACTGAACGCCTCCCACGGTGGTTCGGTGAGTGTGGCCGCCCTTCTCAGACCCACCACGGGGCGGGGGGGAGGAGGACTGCGCGAAGGCGAACTCAACAAACCGGACCTTATCACCTACATAGTCATGTGCCTGTTACTCTTCCTGCTAGTGCTGCTTATTGTGTTCTTCATCAACTGCCAGCTCCGGAACTCTTTCTTCGCGTCCATGCCATATGACAGATCGCTGAGAGAGGCCCGGACCTCCTACAAATAGATCCGGACTAATATCTGAAACTTTAAGCGACTCATATGGGGATTTCAGGACAAACTGGTTCCCATGAAGTGCTGATGCTGCTGTGCGCACTGGACACGTTAAGCTGTTGCCTTTATGAGCTGTATTGGACACTTGGGAGGCCTTAACCTTGACAATTTAACAGAACCTTACATGATTGGTACGAATTCAGGGTGTCTAAAAGTACTGACCCTGCATTTTCTTTGAACGTCCGAACTACACTCCAAACAGAACTCCAGTTCATGCGTCATTGTTGGATGACATCGTTAACATCCGAAATGTGTGACTCCATAAAGCCTAGTGTTGCTCTAGCACCTATTTCATAGTTTCACAGTAAACTCCGACACTTGTACTTGCTTTGGACCGAACCTAAACGTTGCAGTTTGGGTATAAATTTTCAGTATTTAAATATAAGATAAATGTTACCTGGAAATATGGTTTGTGCCACCACAAGCCTTCAATAATTTGTATAGGTGTTTTGTATGACTGTAAATTGTAAATTCACTGTCTTGTCCTGTGTGAACAGATGCAATCTACAGACCTTCCACCCTGTCTCATTGTAAAGTGATTATTAAATGCCACACTGTAGGCCTGTGTTGTCTCATAAAGATATTCAAACGTACAGAAGTCTTTTTATCTGTCCACCTGTTTATGAATGGCCGTGGTGCAGCAACTGTAAATTAGGCTGTGACGCGCACACTTTTAATTAACCTCTCTTCCACAATTGATGGTGTTAATATCACGAAGAATGATACTCAAGTCTATGACGAGTCCAGAGTGATAAACCAAACTGTTTTCAGTTCCACTGCCACCGGTTATGTATAAATCCTCTCAAATCTTGTTGAAGGAAAACAAGTCTTACATACCGAGACAGATAGATGAGCCTATCTCTGTAATCCTGCGCCTGTGCGTGTGAGCATTTTTTGCGCGCACAGGTTTGTGCTTCTGGGAAGACAGCGAAAGAATTGCTGTGAACAGTCATTCGATGAGTCCTGAGTGCTTCACACAAGGTGTAAAATTCCACTGTAGAGATGTAAACACAGTGATTATTGCTGTCTGTGGTGCGTAATCAAAACTATTTTCAGAATCTGGGAAGCGTCACCTCTGTCTGCAAGGAGTATCGCTCTCTTTAAAGCAGACTAATGCCTGCTATTTACCTCCCACAACATCTCTGGTTTAAAACATCATTCTTTGTAAGAACCATATGAAATAGTGTAGGAGTACAGATGTGTGGGTTTTTTTATTTCCTATTTTTTGGTACTTGAAATTTTCCCCTGACGTTTAGACTCTTTAGCCAACGCTTGGTGGCGCTCTATGTATGCATAGTGTGGTTATAGAATGGCAAAGTGCCCATGCCACACATTTTTCACTACCTCAATCATCTTTGGAAAACAGAGAGATCAGAAAAGGGATGGGTTGTTGTGACCGCTGACCTATATTGTATTAATAACCACTGTAACAACGGCTCATTTAAGACCTCTAATGACAATTTTTTTATAAGAATTTTCATATGGTTTGTGAGATATGCCACAGATGAATGTACACCTACTAATGTAGCCTGTGGGTACTGAATTCAAATACAGTTCACTTACTGAAAAAGTACTTAACTGTACAAAAGTAATCATGTATTTAAGTGTTGATTAAGCCGAAGTGACATCTGGCTTTTACTTCAATATGTGATTCAGAAATAGTTGCCAGAGACACTGGTACCTTCAGCTGTTAGAGCAAGCATCTAAAAATTCATCAGCCTCACAGCAGCATTTCCTACATTATACTTCAAAGTTTCAAGAAAAGAAAGGCAATGTTTATTGAAGCTGAGTGATGGTGGTGATACTGCCCATCAAACTGTGTCTAGTTTAATCCATACAAACTGTTCAATATGTTTTCTTTTCGTTTCTTTTTTTTTTTTACACTTTTAAAAACTGATTTAATTCTCTTTGTTTTTATTTTTCTCTTACAATCTTCTCTCTCCAACCAGTTTGGAACAATATTTCAGTCTTATTGTTAGGCTATTGGTCCCCATGTTGTATGAGGTACATTGTTTAGTTCTGTGTAAGTTGTTTTGTGTTGTTTGCTAGGTTTTGTGTGTTGTTTTTTTGTTTGTGAATATTTAGTCAGGAATCAGGGTAGAGATTGTCACCACCTGCTTATAATAAAACCAACTTCTATAACACTGACGACAATAGAAAAGAAAGTGTTTCAGTTAAGTATGATAAATAGATTAAAATAGGTTCCCTCAAGGGCTGGTGGT
Organism: Thalassoma bifasciatum; assembly: GCA_008086565.1. Lineage (NCBI taxonomy): Eukaryota > Metazoa > Chordata > Actinopteri > Labriformes > Labridae > Thalassoma > Thalassoma bifasciatum. The sequence continues at coordinate 126,693 of RPOG01000107.1, read as the reverse complement.
GGTGGGGTTAAGAAAAAGTTCAAAGAAAAGAAAAAAAAAAGTGTGTATAGGCCTACGCATTATTTTAACGCTAATTGTAATATTGTGTTTATATTATCCATGCTGTTATTGTTAACTTATTTATTTATTGAAAAAAAACCTCAGTTACAGTGGAATGTGCTGCCTGCTGCTGCTCTGCCCGTTAGACTATCACCTGACCATCTCACTCTATCTTTTGTTAAACGTAGTCTGCAACACTGCATTCTTACATTGGTACAGCCCATAATACATGCCACAAAATAGTGGTATTAATGAAGCACGGGCTCAGTTTATGAAGCATGAGTAGAGGTCTAAAAGTTCTGTGTGTACTCTTTCTGAAGTGTGTCTACGGCACACAACTCTGAGCACTGACTGTCAGAGGTGTCGGGTAAATCCTCTCAGGTGTAACTACAGAGCGCGTGCAGGCTCCTCCCCAACCAGCTCTGACCGGACTGTCAGAAGAACAGGAAGAATCCTCCACCGCTAGACGTAGCTTTCCCCGCTGTCACTTAGGGGATTGAAAAGTCTGCTGAAACTTATGAGAAACATGGAAACTGATTTGGGAGATCCCGTCGAGTATAGTCATCCGTAACATTTGTACATCATCTTTGTTGTCGCTGAAATCAAGTCGTGGAAGTGGGGGAGCGGAGTTTTTCTTCTTCTCGGGACTTTACCTTCTGTAGCCAAACAACTTAGCCTAGCGTGTGCTAACGTTAGCTCTGTCAGGACCGTATACTATTAGGACCTGGCATTCACATTGTTTACGCTTAGATTCTGCAACTCGTTGGAACTGTTTGAACACAGTTACAACTTGTATTTCACCAACGCAACAGGTTGCTTTGTTACTTTTCCTACCGAGGACTCGAGGCTGTGCTTTGAATTTCCCTCCCTCATTCATAACAGACAGGCTGCTTAGCGAGGGGTTCGCACCCTTTTGGCTCCTTACCAAATCATTAGCAACTCTGTGCTAATTGTGGCTAGTTAGCCACAGTACTAGCACAGGCCCAAGGGAATTATTGATAGTTGTTTACTTTTGCAAGCTAAGACACAACGTGTGGGAAAAACTGCTCTGCAATTTTCTGTTCAAGAGCGGGGACTTTGCCGCCACACAGGTTTATTTCTATACCTGATCCAAGGAGACGGATTAGTTTATAACTATGGATCCACACACGGGAAACTCTGCTTCAGCGGCTGGTCCCAAGAAAGACAAGAAAGCAAAGAAGAACTATGAGGATGGAGATGGGAAAAAGAAATTTGTGAGTATCCCACAGGTTTGATTTATTTAACTTTAAGATCTGTTTTACTGCATGGGTTCAGACGTGTTGCACTCCACGTCCCTGTTAGTAACATTCTCTTCCTCATGTTGCAAATGGGGCCATTTATTAATATATTCTTCCTCCTGAAGCTGTGCACCAGCAGATTTTACAGCCTGACGTTTTAGTCCATAGGACACAGGATTCAGGTCAAGCTTGTGTTTATTTAAGACAGTAGCTGCAACTTTAATCATACACAGGGCAGGAGCGTAAAACCTTTAAGTTTGCAGCCTTGAGATATTTCCGCACTTTTTCAGAGGCATCTGGAAAACCACCGTGAGTATTCTGCCTTGAATTCATTTTAGATTTTCTCGTAACTCAAAGGAATGCATGCATTCTTACATATGCTGGACGCTCTTCAAAACGGGAGTACATTAATCACATGAATGAAGTAACTTTCTCTGGTAAGGCGTGGCTGTTGACACATTGATTTTTCAAGGTGACTAAAATGTGATGACATCATGCTGTGTCTACCTGGCTGTGTCAGTATGTGTCATCGAGGTGACTGAGGATGCAGAGCGGTAACAGTGACCAAGTAGTGATGCTTGCCATCAGCCCGACAAGCTGTTGCGTAATTTAACCCCTTGGCCACGTCTAGCAACAGGGGGAAAACTGATATTGTACACAAAAGACAAACAGTATCAGTAGAGAATGCACAGGAGACACACACTTACCCAATGTAAACAATTTATGCACACAAATATACATGAATGCACACAGTTTGCACAGTGCAACTAAAAGCAATAAAGTATTGTGGTGGGTAGAAAAGTTAGACTAGGTATGTACAGGTTTAGAGGAGGGCTGTAGAGAAATTGAGTCTGACACACAGCTAGAACTAGATACACCAGACCATGTTTGAGAGTAGGTTCATGTCTGTGTGTACAGTTAAACTGCCCACCTTGAACTGAGGTATGTCCTTGACTTCATTACACCAATCACCCTGAAATATGACTCCTCAGAAGTTTTCTGATAGCTCAGTTTGAGTTCAAGGGGGAGGGGGATTAAAGGAGTGTTGAAATGCGGTCTGTGTGCTTGATCGATCTATTAACATTGTCCCTCGTAGATGTCTTGGCTGTGGCATTTACTTATCACTGACTTCACTTTCCCCTTTTTCAGGCGGACCAGTAATGATAACAGGATGAGATTTGTAACACAAATGAAGTGTGAATGTGTGTTCGGCTAATGGCATTGATATTTCAACAAAATTACACCCCTGTGAAAGAGTCTGCTTTTGGGATTGAATGAATGAAGAAATTATTTTTCAATCCTTGTTGTAGCATTGATTTATACTTGAATTTCATATTTAATTTTATACTTAGACATTGTTGGGGATTGTAAGCATTCATACGAACGCTTAGGAATATATGAGATAGTGAATAGTGATAGTGACACTGTGTGGGGTAATGAAGAGTTTAAAAGTGACATGCGTTCTCTCATGCCAACTCTGCACATCTTGTTTTCGTGTGCCACGTTTGTGCGGAAAGCATAACCCAGTCTTCACAGTGGTCAGCAAGCCTTACTGCCAAAGCACTGCTGTGATTCGCACCTTGTTATAATGCTAATTTAACTGCTACAACAACCAACCAGGCACCAATGATCTCAACACAATTTACTATAGTGGCTGTGAAATAAAATACTTCCAGCGGCAGATGAGGTAATGTTAGCAGTGAGATCAAGTTTTTCCAGAAAGCATGGAAATTAAACTGCTTCCCCCAGGTAGAAAAGAAATAACAAATTGTTTACAGATCTTATAAAATACACTGTTGCTGATTTTTAAAAATATCTTTTTATGGTTTGTTCTAAAGGGAGCACTAATTTATCTGAGCGTCTGATGCCATGCATGCACAGCAGATGTTTTCTGATATTTATTTTCTGGGATTTGAAATTTTATTCTTTCAATTTGAATACAATGTCCCTTTATACAGTTGCTCTTTTGATTTTTATAATAAGCTGAACCATAACTACACAACATGTCAGAAATGTTTCTCAGGGACCCCTCGGGATACTACCTGTTAGTCCCACAAGCATATCACCATCTGCTCAGGCCATTGTTGACCCCCTCCGTAACTGTTACTACAGCTTCACCCCAATTCAAAAACTGCAGCTCCCCAAATGTGCCCTGCTGTGCAAGTCTGTAAGCTTTAGCGTGTGTTTGTGTGTGTGTGTGTGTGTTTGTCTAAGTTGACACACTTCAGATGCAACCTGTAATTAAGCTTCACAGGAATACTCAAAATTGTATTTGATGTGCTCACAGGATCCCCTGTAGAATGCATTTTTTTGTCTGGGACAGATCGTTACAGCAGCAACCCCTGAGGTGCTATCCGTCTTCTTCTGGCAACAGATACATAAAAGATCAGCATTCATGAACTCTGTTGACATAAACAAACTGGCTCGACTCAGCAGGCAGGCAGCAAGGATTATCCGAGGATCACTGCTTTGGACAGCTGTTTAGAATACAAGGTGAACTGTGGATTCCAGATTCTGTCTCTGGGACATGTTGAGTTTGGCAGGTTGCCCTCTTTGTAGGTAGAAGGTTTGCTGAATTGTCTCAGAGATGGAGCTGATGTGGATTTTTATGCCCTTATTTCAAATATTGCGGTCAGGCCTATCATCCACACAAAACTGCAGTTTTACGTCACTAAAATCAATCTTTTCTGAAAATTCCTGGCTTGTCACGCCTTTTATTGGACAGAGGAGGACAGTGGATAGAGTAGGAAACAGGGAGAGAGAGTGGGGAGTTCAAGCGGGAAAGGAAAAACAGGCCGCAGGTCGGATATGAACCCGGGCCACCGGCTCGAGGGTGAGCCTCATGGTGCGCATGGTGTGCGACCTCTAGGCCTTGCACCCTGCAGAGCATTTTTAACATTGATGCACACACTTCTTGCTTGCTTATTTTTTCAAGTGCATCTTACTTCTTACATTGAGGAGTAAATGCCTTTGTTGAACCAAACAAGATCTTGGTGCCAAATTTAAATCAGGCAGAATATACAGAAGGATGGGGACTCTGGGTACTGGTTTCTTGTCTGAAAAAACACCATGGGTCTGGCATGTTTAGAGTCACACTTTTTGACAGATTTGCGTTACATGTGGACAATTTTTATAAACCATTAGGTGTGGACAAAAGTATTTTTAAAAATGAATGAGGGGGAATATTGTTTTGGATAACACCCAGCTACGTGTAGACAAGGCCTAAGAGATTTGAAACTGTATCTCATCTGCATTTGTGACACATTGAGGACCTCAATGAGGTGACTGAGGTGCTGCATTTTCTCAGTCAGTACAGTCACATGCACACAGCAGTCCCAGTTAGGTTGTAGCTCATTGATAAAATCACAGCAGGAGATCTAGTCTTGGCTGCGTATCGTGCAGAAAAGAATATTGGACTTCTGACCAAGACCGTCTCAGTTCGCTTCAGTAGGTGGTGCTGAGTCCATTTTTGATGAGTAAACCTGCGTGTGTAGACAGAGCAACATTATAATGACGATGATTGAGATGGATGAAGATGTAGCTCTTTATGTTTCTTTCATACCATGTGTGTTAATTCAGTCATACATTTGTCATGGTGTTTGTTTGTTGTGTTGTAGCGCAGTGACCCTATTTATCAACACTTGCTGAGCGCTAAAGTGTACCAAGACCTGCCGAGTCTTGCTGAATCGAACTGCAGTCTGTCAGCAATCACATTACCCATATGCATCCGATCCAGCTATGCTCAGTCCATTCTTGGTCTGATTAAATTGTTTACATGATTTTTAATAGCCCGATCTTGCGCTGCCTAAGCTCATACTGACTGTTTTGTGAGAAGGATATCTGCATGTTTTTTGGGTGTAGATGCACAATAAATCTGTAAGTCTGTGAAATGGCAGCTCCTTACTGTTGATGCCAATCAGGGGGCACTGACACAGTAATCCATATGTACAAGAAATTATGTCTTTAATACTTTGAAAATCTGTTAACTTGTACAACATCAGCCAAGCAGTTGAATAAAAGGCGGGGTTAATAAATTAAAATAAAAAGGGATTTTTTCAGTATGTTGTCTACAGATGTATTTATTCCAGTTTCTTTGAAATAAAGGAAGAAACTTGTTTGAATAAAAGTAAGCATTTTTTTCTGTTGAAATTAGGTTGATGTGTATAATTTCAATTCTAATTATTAGCAAAGACAAGTGCACCTTCCTGTAAGCATGAAGTCTCGAGTAAGACTTGGTGCAGCAGTGCACAACTTCCTGGGGGAACCACCTCAGCAAATGCTCAACTTAAGATAACGCAATGAACTAAGCTAGTCAGACCATGACTCTTCAATTGGAGAGTGTGACTCAAGCTGTCTGAGCCAAGTACAAAAGTGAAAAATGTACTTTGCTGTACCCCCACCTCCTTTTTTTCTGCCCTTTTTTATGTATGTCTCATCTATTCCCTTTACACATGCACACACCGTGGCAACACTCACACACCGTTTCCTGTTCACTGTATCTCAGGGGAAGAGGACCATGCTGTGAGCTGAAGAATTGGATGACTGAGTGCCAGCGTGAAACTAGAGTGGTTAATGGACTGCTTGTGGCAGAGGCCTCTTGGCTCCAAGTGAACAGGAGTATTTCAGAGAGAAAGGCTGAGCAAGGGAGAGCAAGTGAGCCGTCAATGAGCAGTGACCATGGGAGGCAGAGAGGGAGAGACAAATTGAGCCGGAGAGGAGAAAGGAGTGTTTGACAGAAAGCAAAAGAAGGGGCGGGAAAGAAGCCAGAAAAGAGAAAAGAAGATAAGGAGATTAAGGAGGGCAGAAAACACACTCAAGTGGGGGTGCAGTCAGTAGTAATAAGTTACAGGTGGTGAGTCTGGATAACTTAAATGACTGATGATAACTCTGTTAAAATGGAATAGGTAGTACACCACAATGAAGAGTAAACCCCTTTGACTTTCCTCTGTGGCATGGGTCACCTGTGTTTACACTCGAAGCCAGTGATTTTAATGGCAGGAGATGTTACAGATGAACCCCCTGGTGTGATAAAACCAACAAGATGTGAATAGCAGTGTAGCACTATCGAAAACAGGGGGCTTCTCTGTCATTGAGATTAGTGTTGATTTATGATTGTGGACTTGAAAGACAGAAATAAAAATGTTCGAATTGGAACTGATGTTGAACAGTGACTTGGTATAAAGGTAGCCTCTGGCAGTAGTCTTTCACTCTCAAATTAGACCAAAATCCCATCCAGATAGAAGTAATGGGATGGAATAAGGACACTTGGAATGGTCCAGAATAATCTGTCACAGATAAGCACATAGGTTGAAATGCACGGCTCTCACTGCTTGCTCTGTCCTCACTGGTCTTTACAGTTGAAAAAAAGAACAGCTGTTGGCTCAGCTGAGGGCTGTGTTTGGTTTGCTGAAGCCTGTTCTGACTGGATGTGAGTGCCGAGTTGTGTAATAAAATTGCTGGTGACCAATTTGTTGGGGCAGGCACAAGGAGGAATGTAGACAACTCTGAAACACCATGCTGAGAATAGATTCTTACCCTCATCTGGGTGGGTATTCATTCCTGATGTACATATATATTACACACATTTCTTTATAGCTGTTTGCCATTGAGTAATATTTCAACAAGCAGTCATCAGGTTAAAGGTTGTCAGGACCTGAATTTTGGTCCTAGAACAAACAAACAAACTCCTTTGAACAAGGCACTGATTCTACAAAAACAACACCATCATGCTAAACATGGCCTGTAAGTCACAAAGCAAACATGTAAGTGATTAACATCTTGTACTCCCTTGATGGGTGTCAAATTTAAAAGTCTGTAGTTTTGATGATTAGGTCTGTTTGTTAGTACACGTGTAATTCTTACACTTAAAAAAAGATACAAGGAAGTGTACTTGCTTAGAAGAAACTGAACTGAAATTTAATTCTACCAGATTAAAAATGATCCAGATTTTGATATGCAGTCTACAGTTGGAAAAGCTGTGTAGTGAGTTTATCTGTTGTAGCCAGTTCCATTTCTGGATCAAGCACTGTCCCCAGGGCACCAGGATGACTTGAGGTGTATTAGGTCAAATCAAGCTGATAAATGTTGCTGTTGATCATGGAGAAATTCTTATTATTATATTATTATTATTACAGACAATATGAAGAAAATGTTCTTTTGAAAAAGGCTAGGGTGTAAACGCAACCTACAACGTAACCCATGGTGTAACCCACAGTGACTCATTGAAGGACTTTAAACCAGGCTTGACTCTGACAGTGGCCAGGCTGCTGTGGAAATCAGGTTGAGGCAGCTGCCTTCAACTTTTAAATGATGGAAAATCTCTGCTCAGGTCACGCTTTGTTTTTGTATGCGACTAAACACAGCACATCAGCTCCTTTCTGACACTGACAACAAAACACACTGTGTTGTGGAGTCTTTGCAGTTAATTAACTGTGACATTTTAAAGTGTGGTTATGCCAGTGTGGGTATAACACGACATGTCATGGAAGACTGGGAGATAAAAACTATCAATCTCAAAACCAGCAACCTTCCCTGAGATCACACAGGGATGCTGTCACAAACTGGAGGCTCAGTCCTAGGGAACTAGTTGCCATCACAATTAACAACAGGAGTTGTGCCAGACAAGTGAATGCAACGTGTAGCAGAGGATTGAATGTTTGGATCACAGACTTCATCTGGCCATCGATGAGTGCAGTGTTGAATGAATTAATTAAGAAAATATAGATGCCAGGCCTAATGCTTGGTAAACAGATTGTGTACCGTAAGAACCACTTACAGTAATATGCTCATTGACCACAAAATAATCTATTTGGAATGTGTTGGCTGACTAGGGGAATTTACCAGACATAAAAATGTTAAGATGTATAAATTATATCGTAATTCAGCTAAAATATAATGAGGTAGAGCTATTGAACAGTAATGTTTATCACTTATTCATATGGTAGTGTACAGGATGCATCGACCAGACATGCAGCAAAACCTCTGAGAAGAAGGTGGGATGCAGAGTTATACCATCTCTGTTATCCAGTATATCTTGCTGCTCAGGCACTTCATTTCCCATCCTGCCGCACTGAAACTGTACACAGCACAGCAGGACAGTCCATGACTACATGTGAAGTGATTCAAACAGGATTAGTTTTGCAACAGATGTTTGTGCTGTATTTCTGCTGAGCCTCAGAACACTCTGGATTGATTCTTTACATTCCAGTTTCGGATGATTCTGGTCAGTTAATTTTGTAATCTGGTTTGATGCAGAATAAACATTTCAATGGAAGGGGGAAAACATTGAATTGGTGTCAAATATTTACATTTGTAGTCTCGCACTGTTTTGAGAGAGTTGTGTTAAGAGCAGCCTCAGATTTAAGCCTGTATTGCATACACACCACATATTTCAGAGATTTTTTTTTTTTTTACTATTCATTATTGTTAAAACACAAACAAAACAGGTGTTGAGCTTCACTTTTTTATTGACCCTTTTTGCAAAGTTTTTTCCCCACAATCCTAAGTATCAGATGCAGGACTCTGTATTAGCAGACACAAAATACAAAAAAACAGATTGTAAATGAGGCAAAAATCTAGATTTAGTCTCTGGTACACTCACTAGCACAGTCTGAAGAGCAGCCATAGAGCTGGGAAAAGATGTTGCATTTCTGTCACCAGGACAACAAACAACAAAGTCACAAGAAGCAGAGTTGACATTGCTCTTTTACATGTCTGTAACACTGACACAGTCATGATTTCTTGAAGGAGAGTCACATTTTACAGCTATGACATACCCTTGTATTATTTTGATGCTGCTGTGCTGACGGTAGTGTTATGCCCTATTACCGTGACACAAGACAATGAATGATTGTTAAAGAGGAGGGTAAGAAAAAGGTCAGGATGAATTTGTGGTCAGGAGAGGAAATGTCTGTCACAGCCTCTCCTTGTCCCTGTGGCATAGAGCAGTTGATTGTTTTGTGATTTCCATTTGTGTAACAAATGTTGTTTCTGTATTTCATTCTTTGTCATCCTTCTTTTCATTTAGAATAAGAATATTTTAAACAAATTTTTGTATGTTTGTGTTGCCTAGAGCTACAGAATATCTCCCACAGTCAGTTTAACCTGCTAAGTGTTTGGCAGAAACTTAAGTGTTATTGAACAGAGAGTCCAGTTGGTTGGGTTTCACTTATTGTTCATTCTTGTTTGCTTTACCCAAAATAAAGTGTCATCTCTGTGCATTTACTTCATTGAATGCATAGAGATGTTGTAGTTTAAGAAAGTTTGCTCCGTCTTGGAACCTTATCTACTCTTGAGTGGAAAAAAATTGAGCAACTTGTAAATTTAGTGTTCAGGACTTTCAGGATGTGAACTAACTTATTCACACACTCATGTTATCAACTGAAACTTACTTCTGCTTCTTTTTAGCTGCAACCACACACACATGGAGACACAGCAGTGTTTCCAACATGTGTTTTTTATTTCTCAAATACTACCGGGTGTGTCAGGAAGTTGTGCAAAAATAGCGGACAGGATGCTTCCTTATTCATGGCCATTATATTTACTCTTATCTTCCACTTTTCTGCCTTTCCATTCATTGTGGAGAGAGATACCAGGAGGGACTAGTAAATATGTTGACATACATTCACACAGCCTGTCACAACATATGCCTGAATTTTTAAGAGGTCTCTGTAGCGCCTCTTAAGTATTTAGTTATTTAAACCAGGTGACAAGTATGAAACATTCCAGACAGGAAATTGATAACAATAACCAATCATCAGTCTGTCTGCAGTCATATTTCTCTTTAGTTTTATCATTGGAAGTCTGAAATGTAACTCTATTCCTGTATGTATTTTATGCGATGTTTTGCTACTTTTTCTGCTTGTGAAAACTAGAGGGACCACTTCAAGTATCCCACAAAAAATGAAAAAAAAGTCAAACAACTGTACTTCTCAACAACAATAATTGTGCAGTCATATTTGACTTCTCTTGCTGGAAGCCTCCTATGCTTCTTCTGAGACAGCTGTGCCACATTTCCTGTGAAGGAGGTGGCAGTTAAAACCCCCAGTATCGCTTGAAATTGGACATCACTAAATCTAAACCTAAATATTGTTGTGTTGACAGCTCTTTCTTTAGCACTGCAGCTTGTAATGTCTACTCATCCTTCTGGTACTTTGCATACTGCCCTGCAAGTTTGGTTGAATAATGCTGTTCCAGGTAATATTCCTCAAGAACAACAACTTTCTTTTTGGTTTTGAGACAGGTGAAATTTTCCTTGAACTTGAGAGAAATAATCATTTTCCCACTTCTCTTGAAGCACTCTGTGCCAGGCATCAACCCTTCTTTTGGCCTTTGAAAAAAATATCTTGCATCAGCAGTCTTTTGAAGACATTGGCAGTGTGCCTAATGTTTGTTTTTTACCCCTTTGCATTGTTTACGCTGCATTCAGGGTCATCTCAGAAATCATTTATTTCCTCCTTAGCGTGTCTGAATACCTGTCAGTTGAAATTTGTGAGTTTGAGACCCCCTGCTGTAGGATCTTATATGAATAATGATGCTGCCAATGAAGATGGTGGGAATGATAATTGTATCATCTCAAAGACAAAAATAAAAGGATTCAGTCAAAGTCATCCATGCCCTCGTCTCTCTGTAGCCATAGAGTTTGTGACAGATGGCAGACATAAATATTGACTTGTACTTTCTCTATCATCTTTCACTACAGCAGATTTTTGTAAGCAGCTTGCAGGATAGACAGGCCTGTAAGACGGATCCTCAAAGATATGAATGCTCTTGAAAGCGCATGTCACCTGTGTGTGTATGGGCATGTAAGGATTACAGTGCAAGTGCTCTGCTATGACTCTCCTCAGTCTCTCCTTGACAGATTAAAGCTAATCTCAGACTGCTACGTGTATCTCAACACCACGGCTACTGACAGCATGGGCCTGTGTGCTACTCTCACTGCTGAGTGAATGAAGAGTAGGAGTCTGTGTGTGTTGAGAGTGAGAATGAAGCAAAACGTTTAATGACTTTAGCTGCTATTCACATCTACAAGCTATTTCTTGGTGGGGAGTGTAGAAAACTTGGCTTCACCTAATATTTGTCATTGCTTTTTTGGAAAAGGAAAAAAAAATGTCAAAGGAAGGTATAGCAGAGGCTTGATCTTGTTACATTTTCCGTTGTCAACTCTCGCCACTTTCTCTCTGCTGACTTAAATGCCTCACAGGATGCTTGAGTCATCTCTGTGTAGTGTTGTGGATCGGTGACTTCCTTTTTTTCCACTTGGTATGACATAATGTGGACCATCCTCTGAAAGCCTCTGGTCTCAGTGACACTCATAAAGATTGCAACACAGATTATTATCTCCTAGCATTTAGCAGATAAGCTACATTTATTTTGCAATCTATAGGTGTAGCTTTAGCTGCAGGTTGTAAAACCTTGGTGTGTTGTGGTTAAGTTTGGTGTGTGGTATTCTTGCAGTGTTCTAATAAGGCCCCATAGAGCTTTAACTAAACATGTCCTCTATTGACTTCTTGCGTTCCAGCCCACGTCTAAACTTAAATGTGTCCACGCACGGACTTTCAATGATCCAATGGCATTATACCTCTATGTTATTTCATCTCAAACCCTCAGTTGTTTTTGTCTGGGCTGACTGAATATTAAATATCATAAAAGAAATCCCAAATGAGAGGAGTTGATGATAGACTTTGATTCCTACAGCTTTCTGTGAGTTTCTTCCTCTGTACATGTGTCAGTTATGTTGATTTTTTTATGTATACACAAATCCTAATCAAGTTTTTAAAATATGAAACCCAGTCTTTGATTTTACACTTGTGATTCTGTTTTCTATTACAGATAAGCCGCTGTGTTTACCATGTTCTCGATGTTTTTTTTGGGTTAATCTTTGGTCAGTAGTGTGTTGCTCTTTGCTTAGTCTGAAGGTCAGGGTGTGAACTATCTAGATAATCTGCTGTCTCCTCTTGTCTCTGCCCAATTTCAACATTAGCAGTGGATTTTTAGTCTAGATTTATACACTGGAATATAATGTCTACACAACACTTTACTGATAGTTTCTAAATATAAACCATACAGAGTGACAGAGCATTTCTGCTTGTGTTAACTTTATATATGGATTTAACCACCCCAATAGCCATGAAACAAAAGCTTTTTTTTCAATGACTCATGGGATATTTTTACATGTGTATAGCAAATAATACTTTCAGTTAAATGATAACCCATGTCTGTACATCCTGGTATGAGATCATACCAAGTGTGGAATGGATTTTCTCCTATAGCTGTTTTAGCCACAATGGGCATGTTTCTTTTATGTGTGTGCATCAGGGTGGAACTCTGTTGTGCACGATGCATAGAGCTCGGAGTCGTTAACGCGCAACCATTTTGAGCCAGTAACGACAGACCATAATGTGATAAAGGTAAACAACACAGATTAAGTTTCTTTAGTAAATGAACAAGGAATAAACTTGTTCCGTAGGCAAGGTAACATTAAATGACTTTTGTTTTAAAATTGAAAATAAAATTGAACAAAATTAACTTGGCCTTCAAGGGGCAGGGGTTTGCTCTTTGGGTGCTTTTACAGGAAAAAATTACAGGACACAGTATGTATCTAAAGGTTTAAGCTTCAGAAGAACACATATTCAGCAGCATGGGCATTTGAAGAGGGCATATATATATTTCTCCTTCACTCTGCTTTTATTTTTTCAATGGTTCTCATGACTTACATCTGTAGTGGGCCTACAAGCGGCCGCAGACACAATCATTGCCTCTGAGTCTGGAGTATAAGGATGCTGTCATCAGTGGGAGCAATCAGTGTTGCATGCCTATCAGTGAAGTGTTTTTTGGTGTGTGACACTTATGTTTCTAGTGTTAAAATGGAGGTCAAAGATAGAGATTGAGAGTAAACATATGAATACCATCTCTGTGTGTAACAGAGTGATGGGGCTGCACAATATAATATTCATGTATTACAATGGGAGCAATTGCCACAACTCTGTGCATTGCCAGGTAATTTCAAGAGTGTATCGGATACACTTCTGTGCATTATGATAGAGTTGAATTCAGAATTGAATTGGGCAGACTTATTCAATATCTGAATTCAAGTCAATCAAAATGCACATAAATGTACCTGAATGTGTCATTCTGTTGTATGAATGACTGCTCTGAACAGAAAATAGGATTGAATTAGAGGGTTTTAAAAAGGAAAGATGTACGCTTCTATCTTATAGTGACTAACTGATGGTGACTTTCCCTGTGGTAATTTGTGTTGGTTGGAAGACAGAAGCTGAATGTCAGGGCCTCAGGTTACCATGGTTGTTTGAATGACTGTGCAGGCCCAAGACACCCTTTTTTATCCATTTTAAAATAAGTGTCAGAAGTGAAAAAAGAAATTGTGGTCTGTGAAGAGTGCAGCAAATCTGCTTGCAGGGTGGTTTGTCTAGAGGTGTTGGAGAATTAGACTTAGTGAAAGTTTTGGCAGTGACCTTAGTGAAGAATTTCATTGGTGCAAAAGAACAAATCATGAAAATATCTGTGGAACATTGGCAGAAAATCCAGGGAAATCTTACGTAGTCCAAAATCTTGGTAACTTGGTGATTCTGCATTTTAGAGTGACTTTCTGAAGTAGTTTTTCTTTGTTTTTCCCTGCTTACATTTGTTCTGTGAGACCTTTTGATTTTGCTTCCCCAGAAATAGTCAATTTTTCTTCAAGACTTTTCTTGACCATTTCATATTTCCATTGAATTCTGATTTATTTTTTTATCTTGTGAAGTCAGTTTCTGAGAGTGCACAAAGAGGGCTGGAAAAAAAGACATGGCTGCCCACTCATGGATACTTTGTACAGTCATATGCACCTTGAGACGGTGGGTTTGTAAAGCATGTGGGAGCATTTAAAGAGTTGTAACATGTCGTGCACATGCAACCTCACATCAAAAAAGTAGAGCATTTCTATTTTGGACACTCTAACTTCTCTTGTATTAGTTCCCTTTTGCTCATGTTGATGAGATTTGATAGCACTAATGTACTTTTTTTTCCTCTATCAATGCCATCAAGGTGTTGTGAATCAATAATGTCCATCCACTATTTTTCTGGATGTTTGAGGTGTAAGGCTCCTCAGATCAGGATAAACTCAAACTTAAGCTTTAACTGTTACCCAAACAGATGTGGGCTTGAGCATAATGTCAGGGCGGTTGATCATTTCTGAACCCATAAGAAACTTGTCGTCTGTCTTTGGGTGTGCCTTTTCAAGTGCTGCCGCTTCCCCTTTCGTGAGACCATACCAAAATAAGTTGGTAGCCATGGCAACCCTGTCAGCAATCCTCAGCCTGGTTAACGAGATGACGTGCACAGCCCGGGCCCTCCTAAATACATACACAGACACACACCTCATTTTATGACTGAAAATAGCTTTTTCTTCAAGTACAGTGCACAGAGGTGTCCAATCATAGAATTTTTTTATCCATTTCTCTTTGATACTTTGATACACAGCAGGAGTAATCTGCGCCCCCCCCACACCTCTATTACCCTTCATATTCACCTTGTTTTCCCCCACTGCCTTACTCAGCATTTCCACATATCACCCTGTCGGTGAACTATAACCTTCCTACACTCTGTCTTCCAGATGTATTCCCTCTGTATCAGATGAATGCAGTAAATCCAATACCACAATGTAAATAACAACACAAACAGAAACAGGAAGGCTGTAACCCATCATCCATCTTAACAGACAGGTCATTTGTTTTCTCTGTTTTTATAAGTAACCTTATAGCCATAAGGCAAAAGTGACTTCTGTGGTAGGCTTTTATTTCTTGCTGTACCTATGACATACAAGTTACACTTTTAGTGATAGACAGCTAATTGTGTGCGTGCCTGCCAAATTGTTATTAAAATTTATCTGGCTTCTTACTAATTAATGAATCTGGGCATGCTAGAGCTTCATTAACCGAGGAACTGCATACCACATGCTGGCTGTACTAACAGTGTTATCACTGAATGAGTTATTAAAAATATATACAGTGCTTAGCAAATTTATTAGACCACCACCCAGTGTGAGATGTTTGCCACCACTGCCCTAAATAGACAGTATACTGGTAACTACAAAACACTTTGTATGTTTCTGTAACGGTTTTTCTGCCTGTATGTGCAAACTCTTTAACCAAAAGTTTATTTGAACATGTAATTATTTTAAGAATATAATTATTATGGTGCAGTTAGGTAGGTTTACAAAACGAAAGAAAATTAGAGGATTGCTATTATCATTGATATGATTATCATCGATTGACACATCACAGTTACTAATTTCCTGAACAGAAAAATGGGTTTCAGTGGTAGTTTGTTTTTTTTGATTAAGTCCAGACTTTTCAGAGAAATCCAGTGTTCTGGCTCAAATTTGAGTATAAAAAAATAAGACCTCAAAAAATCATATAGTCAAAGTTAAAGCACTTGGTGACGCTGGGCAGTCTTCTCATTTTTATGCCAGCTGGTCTAATAAAGTTCATAAGCACTGGAGATGATAGTATTTACTCATAGTAATTAGTTGGACGGGCATCACTTGAAAGACACTTGCTGTAAGAAGAGAGTTATTTTAAGGTTATGAAATATTTCATTAGTTATGTCTCCACAGAAAACATCTGAGGCTAGCCCTTTGCCACTCACATCTTTTATTTAAGGCCTGTACAGACTGATGAGCCTCAGTATCAGTTGGAGTGCAAATCCAGATCAGTCTTGGCTTTGTTTACAAAGCAGTTAATGGTAAAGTGGTGTGCACAAACAGCTACATTGCGGCTTTTGTTTTCCCGAAAACATAAAGGCCCCCCACTGTTTGCCTTTGTCTTTGAAGAAAAGGAGAAGGCTTTTCCTGTCTATTCCAACCAAAAGATCACTTAAGAGCATCTTCCCATGGCTCAATAAATCAACAAACTGAAAAGTAGAGGAAAATGATAAGTGGTTTATTGGAATTTCCAGCATTTATGTTCTTGACAGAGCTGCTGGGTGGGCTTGTCCTCTGACACTGTCCTCACAGGACAGCAGATTGATGTCAGAGATGCAACTGTTGTCAGTTTATACCATCATAGCTCAAAGAGAAATCAAACATGTATCAAATTCATATCATATTTGCTTTGTTTGTCAGACGCTGTGCATTAATCTTAAATAATTATCTGAAAGGTGTGTGGGTGCCTCACTCATTTATTCACCTGTCTTTCAGAAACTTTGTCTTTTGCCAGTTTGCATTTACTAAGCTCCTCAATTTTGCTCCAGTTGGCATAATCTTTCTCTCGCACTGCAGACCTGATCCTCACATATGCACAGCAGGTACAGTGCACACACACACACACACACACACACACACACACACACACACACACACACACACACACACAGAAAATTAGAGACAGCTTGTGACTGGCTCATTAAATCACTGTCACAAGCCAAATCAAAACTTGCTGACTTTGCACTCCTTTCAGTTGACTGCTGTTAGAGACAGGAATCCTTTTCCGCTCCTACTCATGTTTGTCACTCACTCTTCAATGCTGTGAAGGTTTTTTTTTCTTTGGTTGAGTTTCCCATGTATTCCTACGCATTCGGCTACTTGATTGATTTTGATGAACTGGATTACCAGTTTAAAAGCCTAACTATGTATTCGTTGGATAGTCAAGGGATGAAAGTTGAAATCTCTTGTATCAAATTCCTACAGAGAACCCCTGACTTGCGAGAAACCCCTTAATATCAAAGTACGTTGTCTGTCTGTCTTGATATACAGAACTTCTTAAATATTAATAGATACCTAAAACTAGTGTTGGGTAATATTTGGGAATTCTGTAAAGTTGTTGATCAGAGTGGTAATGGTTTGATTTTTATAACAACCGTAATATATGTATTTAGAGCTTTTTGTACAAGAGGCTGTTGTTTAATGCTAGAAATGTTCCTTTCATGTTTACAAAGACAAAAAATGGTTTAAATGCCAATCATAAGAGAGCCTCAGGCTGTGCTATATTTACTTATGTCATACTTGACTGACTTGTTTTCTCTTCTTATCATTCATCCTCCACACAGACTGTTCTGTTCTGTGTCTTTTTGATGATTTCAGTTAAGGTCAGTGGGGCTTACACACGACTATGCAGATTTTATGTTACATGTTCATTGGTAGTGCAATAAGCAACTAGTAGTTGTTGAGAAATAGAAATCAAAAATGATCCTTCATAAAACCATTTTACAAAATATAATTTCTGTGATCAAATTTTGATTGTGTTTGAAAATGTAAAACTCAACAACACCAACCTGCCGGTAAAGACAGAGATATCCTGCAAGGCATATGAAACGAAGGGTATGGCAATGTGGATCCATGAATCAAAGCAACTGAAAGCTCTACTTCAGCTGCTACTGACAACATTTTACACAACTGCTGTTCAGGAAACAGGTTGTTGTAAAATTGCCAACATGAAGCTAATGAGAGCTTTATAGCCCAACACAGTTAACTGCAGCTAATGGGAACTTCATCATGTGACACTATTCAGTTGATTTAAAAAAAGTGAATAAAAAATCTAACCTCAGAGACTCTTGGTAGATTAGCACTGCCTTACATATGTGTACTCAATTCTATACTTTAGCTACAGCTAAATCAACCAATCAGCTGAGTCTAGATGAGCCCAGATCTAGGCTAAAAAAGTCCTAAGGCCACTCAAGCCTTTGCATAACTTTATACCTTCTGAAGATGTTCTGAAGTGTTTAATTGTAGCTATTATGGTTCCTCTCAGACAGAAAGTCAGAACTTATGGACTTTTTTGACTCCCTCAAAGACAGTCCTGGCACACACGCTCTGCACCTTACTTTGGCTGTTGATGCTTCCTGTATTAGTGGGATCTAAAGCAGAACTTCAGTTATTGTTTGTAAATTCAGAGTGGTTTTGGTCTCTTCCTCCGCAGCGTCTATCTGCAACAGCTTCTTCCTGACACACTTGTTTTCAATTTCCCCTGCTATTACCCAGAATCCACTGTGTTCACTGTCAGCTCTGTATTTCCGTTCTGTGAGCAGGATAACACCCACAACATTTATGTCTGTTTCTGCTCATGTGTGTCTGTGAATACTCGAGTAGGAGTTAAAGGTCTTTGCTAATGGCAGCTGTGTAAGCGAACACATCCTCCTCTGGAGTGCTCTCCTCAGGGCTCCTCAGAGAGCTCTTATTTAGTTTTTGTTTGAACCTGCACTCAATTACTCTTCCTCACTGACGTAGGTAACATTCTAGCTGAACGGCCTAAGTGAAACTGAATCTGAATTGTGTGAACTGAAATTTAATTTTGTGTTCTTCAATTTGAGAAATATGATGTTGGATTTTCGAGAAAGTTAAAGGCAGGGTTTGCAGAATTTTTCTAATAATCACTATAACTGTATGTCAGTGTCTGTTTGCCTCACCCCCTTGTAGACCCCCTCCCTCGCCTGTTGTGTTAGTTTTTGTTTTTTTATTACTTCTGCGCGGAGAACAGGAATTGTTATGAGTGATGACCAGCCTATCATAATGCGCCCAGTGCGCAAGTGACTTTGTGTGTTGATGATAGCGAGGTGGGAGAAGCTATCCCAAGTGGCTACGATAGTGGCCGTAACACAAAGAAAGAATGATATTTTATTTGCAGCGTACCTCATTTACCTGCAGGAGGTCAGGTGTACAGCTCATAAGTTTTTCTCACGCGATGCCGCAGGTGCTAGCAGGGCTGTTTTTTACAGTCTATGGTGTGTTCATGAAGCTATCTCTGTTAGCCATGCTATTAGCTACAGTTGGAGGCAGTGAACATGCGCAGCAGCTAACGCTGAGCCACGGAGGAGGGGCACAGTTTGGGAGTGTGTGAGAACAAATAAACGAAACCTTTGGAAAAGTCCTGCCTTTAATTACAGGGTTTTTTTAGCATATACATTCATTTTCAAAACATTCAATGAAATATGTAGTGGCACAAATCTCAGCCAATCTCTACAAATAGTCATTTTTCTTTGAGTGTGTGTGTCTGAGGGATGTGTACAAAACAAAGTGGCTGACTGTAGAGCACCATCAGAGCTCTGTTCATGATGAAGCTGACTTTTCCATGATTTCTTTTTTTTGAATCAGTATTTTAAGGGGAAAACATTATAAATGAGTTCACTACTTGAAGAGTTATTTTTGCATTGTTGCATCAACTCAGTTATTTTTGTGTTTTTTCTGTTCCCCAAATAACAACTGTTGGCTGAACTAAGTTTTTTAACATAGGATGATTATCTGCCTAATGCTCTTGGTGACTGTTTTCCCTCAACGAGAAGATTCAAACACTTTTCACCCTGTCTCTTAAATTCAGATGGGGGAGGGGGACTGTCGTTCTATCCTGACTTATCCCTCTCATGTCTTGCAGATTGATGACATACTTGCACTGCACAGAGGTGCACTGTGACTGTCTAAACACTCTGTATAGAAGGAAAGCAATAACCCTTTAAATAACACTTAGAGGCAAATTAATCACAAAAATCTGGTTAAAACCATCTCAGTGTAACTTTGAAAAGATTTCTTAAAGAGTGTTTTGACTTTGATTACCCACTCCTCTGTTGTACAGTAACCTACAGTTCTGTTTATTGCTGTTTGTGCCCTCCAAAGACAATTTGTTCTGTTGGAAGGGGTACGGGTGTCAACAGGTTTCATGTTTATTATTTGGCATGTCCTGACACCTAGTGGTCAGGACATGCAAGTGCCCTTCACATATATTGCTCTGTTTCCCCTCCCAAATAACTGCATTGATGCTGCTGTTCCTTTGATTGTTCTAGTGTTGATTATTAATTAATTTTCTCGATAACTTCAAGAAAGTGTTTGTGTTAGTTCACTCAAGCACGATGCAATAGTTTATTCAGAATAATGATTAAATTGTAGTTTTGCCTTTGTCCTGCTTTAATCAATCATGAACTCTGTAGACAGTTTTCATGATCATTCTATCTGAAGTGATTTATGTTTAATTAATTCTTTTCCCCTCTCTCCCTCCATCTTCCTCCCCTCTTATCACCACCTTCTTTTTCATCTGGTCATTTTTCATACCCCCGCATCAATTATCCCCCTTTCATCCGTTCATCATTTACAGAAACTCAAACGGCTGATTCCTGACGAGGTAGGTTTATCGTTGCTTGCCACATCACCCGTTTGCTTGGCTTGTTGATCCGTCGTTTGGTGTTTGACAAACAAACTCACCATTATCCATGTAAGGCCATGTCAGTGTGTTCAAACAACCTTATCTGTCTTAACATAAATGTTACAAGCTCTGTGTTTTATGTGCTGATGTTCTTATGTTTGATGAGCATGCTTTGATGAAACACTCTCACTGGATTCAATGCTTTGCACATTGTGATGCCTGCGTATGCCTGAAAATGGACAATGCCAAAATCATTCATATTGACAGATTATTTATGTCAATATGTGCTGGTGTGGCATTTAACAAAAGTTTTTCTGTTTTCATCAGGCTATGAATAAAAAACTGTGAAAGATTTGGCAAGTAATAACACGGATTCATTAAAACAGGGGAGAGGGGAGAAAATCTCCCACTGTTTGCAAAATTGAGTTTTGTGCTCTGCGCCTGCTAGTGTGAGCTGCATGTTGACTTTATGTGGCAATGTTTACAAGCCAAACATCCCAATCCTTTTTCATTGTCTCACATTATTAAAGGTGTCTAATTATGTGTAATATGCACTATCCCCAAACTGAGAGAGGAAAAGCCTGTGGGCATGAATACTTTTGGGATTTCAAAAAAGACAAGAAACTATCTTGACTTAGCATTTCTGCCTTTTGTTTCACCTTTACATTATTTTTTTAAAAAGCTATCTCACAGGACATCTTTTCTATGACCTGTGTCTTGCTTGCTAATACAGTTGGAGCGATTCACCAGCATGAGGATGAAAAAGGACAAGGAGAAGCCCGGTCACATGCAAGGTCAGCGCCACTCCTCTGCTGCCAGCTATGAAATCAGTGCTCAGAGTGCGATGCTGCACGATCACACAGATGAATATGTCCTGGATCTCTTCGAACAGATGTTGGTAAGAAAGAGTAAAAAGCCACGTGTGAAATTTTGTAGAGAATCACATTTCATTAAAAGCCTGAAAAACTGTGCCTAAACTAAAAGCGCAACTATAATCCCCAAGGTTTACCATTTGTATGTACTCATGTATTTGACAGTATAAGGCAATATCTTAATTACTAAGTCATACTTCTTTTGGAAGTCTTCTCATATCACAGTCTAAATTATACCACCAGAAAGGGAAAGATCTAGAGCAGAGCAGGGAATCCCACATTTAACTGCTTCCCTATCTGTGACATGGAATGAAAGAAGCATAGGGGCGGTCACCCCTCTCCAGCCCCTTTAAATAAAGCTGCAAAGACAGTTGCCACTGCTACCATTGAACAACAGAAAATAGATTGAATGATATTGCAGGGGTGATATAGATGAATGTCTTCTTTTGTAAAGCTTGTAGGGCTAGCTGGCTAACGACAGCGTTGTTAACATAAGGAAACAGGTGAGAAAGTATGCAACTTTTAGTTTTATTTAATCTGATATCCTTCTCTCCCTCTCCCCAGGTGGACATGAACCTAAACGAGGAGAAGCAGCAGCCTCTGAGGGAGAAGGACATCATGATCAAACGAGAAATGGTCTCCCAGTACCTCCACACGTCAAAAGCTGTTAGTACCAAAATCTCACACAGTGTGCTCGAACAAAATAAGTACTTTTTGAGGCTACTGTCTGAACTAACCAGAACTTCAGTCACTGTACCTTCACTGTCTTTGCTCATAGGAATTTATTTGCAGAGTTCTTAAATTTTTGTCAAGTCTGTGTTATTTATCACCTATTATTTGTGAGTTACATGATTTCTATGAGTGGTAGAGTCATGTGTTTCCCAGCTGAAAAATGTGTTTCCTTCAGCAAGACACTTAACTCCAACACTGACACTGATGTTTTGGCATGTGAATAAGATTATTCAAAACTGAATGAGATAGCAGCTTCTGGGATTTTTGTGTGAGTATTGTGTGAATCTGGCGTGTAATATTAAAAGGGTGGTCAGAAGAGTAGAAAAAGCATTATGTCTACATGGTTCATTTTACCAGTTACTGATGAAATCCTGACTCAACAAGTTGCAATTTGAAATAATGATTTGTGGGACCATTGCCTCTTCTTGTAGCCGTTTAAATAATGGTTCAAAGCAGCAGGTGTAATATAATGAAATGCTGTGAAAGGGACTGCCTCAGAGGACCTACATAACTAAGCACAGATGGTTGCTAGCACAGCTCATTTAACTGTGAAATAAGCCTATTAAGAGAAAATTCCTCTCACAGTTCCCCTAAATTCTGTACATCAAAATATCAAATGAGGCTTGACTGTAGCGCCTCAAGCCCTGCTACTGTGAGGTCATGTGGAAATGATATGATTTATAAGCTGTAAGAAGACAGAACACAGGGTGAATTTGTGTTTTTTTTTTCCTTTTTTGAATAGGGCCAAAACCAGAAGGAGAGCTCCAAGTCAGCCATGATGTACATCCAGGAGCTGAAATTAGACCACAGAGACATTCAACTGCTCAACTGTCTAGAATCTCTGCGAGTCTCTCTCAACAACAACCCTGTCAGGTGATACAGTACACATTGCATTCATAGTTACACCTTATGTACAAAACAAAAAAAAATATTTTTACAAAGATGATAGAGATATTTTCAATAAATGCCATTCTTGTGTATTCAATCACAAAAGGAAACTCTATTGTGTATACGTATTATGTATTTATACAAGTACCATACTTCAATCAAAGACATTGGGACAGGGCCTTTTTGGTTTGATAAACACTTTTGCAGTGCCTTCAAAAAAGATGATGACCTTCAATTTTCCAATTTCAGTTTACCAATAAAATTTAAAGTGTCAAAAGCACCTTGTATATCCCATGTGGTTTTGTCATTTCCAGTTGGGTGCAGAACTTTGGAGATGAGGGACTTGCTCTTCTGCTTAATCTACTTCGAAGATTACAGGAAGACAAGGACGAGTACCAGTAAGACACTTCAACTCAAGGAAACTGCACTTTCAAGCACTCCATTTCTAATGATTTTCTCCTCTCTCATTCATTAACTAGAACAATGGGAGTGAAATGTCAACACGAGATCATTCGCTGTCTGAAAGCCTTCATGAACAACAAAGTGAGATGGATTTACTGTTTCTTTACTCTCATCAAAGTAACAAATCCTGCAAACAGCTGGAAGATAACCAATGACTGAAGTATCCATGCAGTTTTCTGACCTAGTTGTAATGTAGCAATGCTTCCAGTAGAGGGTGTACTGGTGTCCGGGTGACAAACTGCAAATCAATTTCAACAAAATAATCAACCAATATAGTTGCATTTAGATAACTGTGTTCATCATCACATTTAGAAATTTCTTTGAGCATCAGTATCTAAGCAAAGAGAGTATAATATACGAAGAAAATTTGAAATGATGTTTTTTACAAATATTAACTAAATAAATATATTTCACTTAGTCAAATTAATAGTTTTGGTAGAAGTAAAGCTTATATGCAGTAATTCAAAAAGTTGATGAAAGGTCTTAAGCATGCCACTGTCTGATACATCTTTCAAGCAATTCGATACAAATACCCGAAATATTTGCAAAAGTTGCCTTTGTCTTTTTTTCTGGTCAAGAACAGACTTATTCTTGTGGTTTCACCACCAAACCCAGTCTTCTTACTCACCTCGTATTCTCTCTCCTCTTCAAGTATGGTCTGAAATCCATGCTAGAGTCTGAGGAGGGGATTCCTCTGCTGGTCAGAGCCATTAACCCTCGAGTGCCCCACATGATGGTGGATGCTGTCAAACTGCTTTCTGCCATCTCAATTCTGGAACATCCTGAAAATCTGTAAGCATCATTAAAATGTTAAAAATATTTCACAGTTATAGAAGTCAAATAAATAGTGACGTTTGAATGTGAAGTTACAATTTTTAACAATTGTATAAGTAATGAACAGTAATTTAGCACGAGTAGATGAACTATTTTCTCGTGCTTATGTCAGGTTTCAGTGGCAGTGGTTAAATACAGAAAGAGATTGTTGACACCTTGACATCTTTTACTGATTTATATATTGTTTGATTGAATAATTTAATTTTTCTACAGGCATGAGCGTGTACTGGAGGCCATTACAGAAGAGGCAGAGAAAAGAGACATTGAGAGGTTTCAGCCTCTCCTAAATGGCATGAACAATCACAACATTGCTCTCAAGGTACACTCACACATGGACCTACTTCAACGTAGTTTAGACGATAGTGTGTTTATGAAATAAGAAATCCTTCTGTGTGTATTTCTTCACCAAATGAAACTAGCCTCTTAACACTGTAAGCTAATTTTTGCAAACTACACTAGAATATATTGCTGAAGAACGCCTTTTTTTTTTTCTTTAAGATGCAAAGCATCTATTGGATCCTTTTTTGACTTATATTTTGCAGGGAGGCTGCATGCAACTGATCAATGCCTTGATCAGCCGTGGGGAAGAGTTGGATTTCAGGATCCATATTCGCTCTGAACTCCTCAGATTGGGTCTCAGGGAACAGCTGAAGGTACAGAACACTTTGTCTGCTGAAATTCTCTTGAAAGTGATACTTCAACAGCACACATTTGCACAAACTCACCCTTCATGTTTCCTTCACTGTTGATGCATCTTTCTTGCTGACACATGATCATATGCTGTAGAAACATTCTATCAAAACCAATGTTTGTTGCTCCCTCCCCCCCTGCCTTTTCTTCATTTCTCTGCCTGCATCCCATCACTCTCCCTGCAGGAGGTGCGGGAGATAGAAAACGAAGAGCTGAGGGTGCAACTCACAGTGTTTGATGAGCAGGCTGAAGATGACTCCGAGGACCTCAAAGCGCGTCTTGAAGACATCCGAATTGAGATGGAATATCCTTCCACCAGGGGAAATTGCCCCTCTGTTGTACAGCAAGGGTCTTTCTTCTGACCTTGAAAAACTACATATGTCCTAGTTACAATACAACTTTGTATGGTTGGTGTGTCAGGCACATCTTACTTTGCTAGATAGATAAGTAAGAGAAATATTACATAGAGTTATAATATAATGTAATCATTTTATAAGATGAATGAGTCTGCTGTCTCCACAAAACATGACTCTGCTTTTCTTGACTAATGATTTTTTTCTTATCTAAAAATGATGCACAATAGGAGGGGTGCAGTTTTATGGTATTGGAAACCAATGCATCTTTGACTTGTTGAGAAAATGAAGTTGGACAATTTTTTTCTATGAAAAATAAATAAATTAAAAAAACATCTTTTTTTAAGAACACTTTTAAAAAGCCATCGATAAACTGCCATGATCATCCTACATCCTTTAACATGCAGTTACAATATTTCAACACCAGGTGTCTCCCAGAAGTAACCAGCCGTCTGCTTTAATTTGCCCTTTCTGTCTTTGATACCAGTACATTTTAAACAGAGGGTCATAAAATTTGTTTTCAAAACTTTAAGATACAAAGCTTGATAAAACTGTTTTTTTTTGATTAATTAAACATGCTGAGATTCCATCAAACTGCCTGTAGAGGACAGGGTTTATCTGACAGATAACATGTTAAAGCTGTTCCCAACTTGTGTTTCACTCCCTGTTGCACAGTTAAGAGTGTTAAGCCCTGAAACTTAAAGCCTTCAGACTGTTTAGTTTTTGCTATGTGCAACTGATAAATTAAGGAGTTACATCTGCAGTGTTTAGTATGTGTTTAATTGCTCTATTTGTTTTTTGTTCAGCCTTAACTGCTTTTGTTTCACTGATGTGAGGGAAGTATTTGAGATCCTTGTCAACACCGTGAAGGACTCACGAGCTGAAAGCTACTTTCTGTCCCTGATGCAGCACCTGCTACTGATCCGTAACGATTATGTGGCCAGGTAATATGAACAAGTACACTCTCCTCAATGTCCCTACATGCCACGCTTTCCTCTCATTATACACTTACATATGGAAAAGGGTCATATTGTGCTGTGTCTGTGGTTAACTTTGTACTTCTGGTCCATTATTGAGGTACACAGATGGTCATTTGTAGGTTACAACATAATTTGATGCGAGCTGTTCACGCAAAGTAATTCATCCATCCACAGCAGCATATTAAAGTAATTGAAAAATGTTGTCTAGATTTTTTTGTTAATCTGATTTGATTTTTCAGTTTCATCAGAAAATTCTTATTAATTTAAATTAACCTTCCTCCTTTGTCCCTCCCCCTACATGCTTTCCTCTATTTGCCATTTGTTTTTTAGAGTAGCATCAGAAGGCAAAGAAATTAATAGATGCAAGGAAATCCAATTCCATTTTAATAGAAATGAATGCCATCACTTCTTATCACTACAAATATGCAAATGTTTTCACTGTTTTCCAAAAGCCCTTTGGGGTTTTAGCTAGAAAAACACAGGGGAAAGAGGACTGACTGATTGAATGACAAGACGAGGCAAGAATAATGTTAAGGGCCAGTCAACTGGTAGGGCGTATTGTGTGCACACCCACACATTCTTTTAAAAGTTCACTCTGCGACAAGAAAGAGAAAAATACAATAAACAAGGAAAAAAGCAAAGTTCTGAAAACATCCTGAGGTTTTCTCACAAGAGTTGAGGTAGTTGTTTGGTCAGGGTATATTGATAGAACCAGACTGGCAGGATATTAGGACTTATTATTAACACTATTTGGGAGATATACACTATTTTGGGAGGTATATCTAATGGTAGTGGAGGAGACATGAAGGACACAAATAGTGACAGCCTTAGAAAAAAAAGCTGTACAGAAGCACAGATACAAAGGAAAGGGTAGTAGGTTATGAGATAGTTGTGTAGAAGCACCTTTCCATTTATAGTCAATTGTTAGGTGAATTTTAAGGGAAAGGAAGGTTCATATGCGGGAAAACGGGAGTACAAGATCACATTTTTGGGAATGAACTAAACCACACCTTTACCTGGCATATACAAACTTTGGAGACGGAGACACAAATCCCCTAATATTATTGATAATGTTGTGCGGGGACCTAAAATGGCTGATGTGCTGCAGTTTATCTTTGTTAAAGTATTCTGGATTTCTCATAGCTTACATACAGGTTTGTGGGAAGAAATGTTGCTGGTTGGCAAAGATAAAAGGTATTGCAACTCATCAGAATGGCCAAATTGAAGTAGATGCTTTCTAAAAGGACACTAGATGTCTCTCTTGCTCCACGGATAAATTTAAGCTTTAGAAAAAAAGAAAAAAAAACCTTGAAGTATAGTGAAGGAGTGGAATAAGTGTTAGACAAAAGCAGAGTGACTGAGAGAGACAGGGGGAGGAGGAGACAGAATAAATAAAGTATTGAGTTTGTGACTCTGGCAGCATCTAATGGGGTCAGGGAATAAGACACCTACAAAATTGAGTGTCTGTGTAAAGCTGGCTTGATCAGACACGGGGCACTGGACATGCACCAACACACTTTCACTCTTCACAGTTGCACACAATCAATCTTAGTGACAAGAAACTCAAACTGTCATGCTCACATAGAGGGCCAATCTCAGCTGCAGACAAAGTGACAAAGCGTGTATGCTCACACATTTGTCTGAACAAATGAACCCACTGGCTTGGTGTCAGTCCCATTCTATGTTCACATCAGATCTCTCCTAAAGGCACAATACACTGGTACTGGAAAGGAATATATCTGGTAAAATTGTTGACATTTGACACAACATGCGACGTGTTTTGGACAATAAAATGAATACCTTTTACCAACACCCCTGCAAAAAAACTTACTTTCTCCATTTCTACCCTTCTTTTTTGTCTGTCCTGCCTCTGTCTTTCTCCATTTCTTTTTGTCTCCTAATCCATCTCTTCCTGTAAATCTCTCTCTCTCTCCTTCCCTGCAGGCCTCAGTACTACAAGTTGATAGATGAGTGTATTGCTCAGATCGTGCTTCACAGGAATGGAGCAGACCCTGACTTCAAGTGCCGTAACCTCAGTCTTAACATTGAAGGCTTGATAGGTGAGTTGTTAGACCAGGACACACATAAACACAGAATCAAATCTCTAGCTGCTGATAACCTTTGGTGCCATCCTGCGCATTATATCACTTGAGAGTATCATCAAGTGTACCCTGTTTCTCATGTATTGTGCACCTAATTCATGCACTTCCTCAGACAATTAGTGGATTTCACAGCAGGACTGAAAGTAGCTGTGATGATTCAAACATTCAACCATGTCTTACTGAAGGCATTATCTCATGGTGTGTTGCTGTCAATAACAAAACACATATTAAAAATCAATTTTGTTCTTTTACTGTTCATATTCTGTGCTCTTTGTTGAAAAAGGTGCGGTGGCAGAGAAATACCACAGGATGGAGCCAGAGAGGGGATGTGTATCACTAGGTTGAACACAGCTACAGGTTCTAGAGACACATACAGTAGACTTTATCTTCAGACTGAAAGCTTCATAACAACAAGCAGAATTGCAGAAAAACGATGCACATTTATTACACAATATACCTCTACCCTATTGTTGACATACTACATGAGACTTGTCGGATGTTAGTTTTTTATGTAAATCAGTAATGCCAGGCTAAAGCCTGCTTGACATTAAAAGAATAAGTTCTAAAATTATAAGCTTAACATGTGATGGGCGTACAAACAGTATTTGACAAAATTGAAAAATTGGTGATTCACAGCTAAAGTGATGCTTCATCAATATATGTAAACAAACTCCTTTTACTGTGAGTTCGTGTGAAAGTAAGAAATAGGGGCAATATCAACTGTTCAGTGTCCTTATGAAGGCCTGACTGTTGTTTTAAGCTAGAATTTAGATAGAATTTGAGCATACACATACCTATAAAGAGAGCACAGGTAATCAGATAAAAGGGCAAAATATATTTCATTTGGAGAGTGAAGTTTGATTTCCACTGATCAATGTCATTTTGTGTTATTAGGATGAATTTCTGGCTCAAAATGACATATGTGTGTGTAGCATTGAGAACTTGAATGACAGCTCTAAATGTTGACTAGGAAACACCTACTGAGTATAGTGAAATAAACCAGAGCAGAACGGAGGTGCAGGCCATGTCTCAAGAGTTCAATATTCCTTTATGGCAGGTCTCCCTTGCTCACCGCAGGAGGCTCTAATTGCACTGCTTCTAAATGCGTCCTGACACACACGCACACACAGGCTGGCTGGCCTCCTTTAAGGCTGCCAGAGTTATTATCGGTGGAAAGCAGCCCAATTCTGCCCTGCATGCATTATTTAGTGTTTTTCTTTGAACTCTGAAATTCAGCACAGTTTCCCCCCCATATTCTGGCTCCCTTAGTGCTTTCTATTCAAAGTTTGTCCCATTTAGCTTAGCTACCATGACAGAAGTAACCCCCTCCCTTCCATTACACATCCAATAACCATGTGAACCTGTACACAAATGCACACACTGAAATTCTATGTGTTGGCATATTATAGTGAGGCTTTCTTCTGGCAAAACCTTTTTTGCACAAAACAGTTTTCTCAGTTTTCCCTGCCTCACTAACTAGCCTCAACACCCAGTAAATGAGGGGTGTCACATAATTTCAACAGTCTTCATTTTCAAATGCAACTAGAGACTCAAACTTTCACTCCAGAATCTGTCTAAATCACTCTCTGTAAGTTTATGTAATTTCTTCACTTTCTAATTTAGCTTTTCACAGCGCCTCCATCTCTGCAATCTATCTGTTTGATCCCTCTCCTGGGCATCATGATTAGCTGTCTTTGATCCAGTGACTTTTTGGCATTCATCTTCATGTTAATTAGCTCTTTTATTGCACATGCTCTGAGAGCCCTTGGGCACTGAACCACCTGTAGACCTCGCAATTATTCTGTGAAAGTACCCTGTTGGTCAGCCTGTGTCCTTTCCACCCTCTTCTCTGCCGAGCGGAACGTCGGATAATGGATAACTCCCCGGCTGTAATATAGTCTTCTTTTATCTTTTCAGTCTGTTAGAAATAAAGAGGAACGTGAAATTTGGGGGTAGAAACCTGATGTGCGATGTTTTTCACAGTGAGAGAAATTAATGTGCTCCCATCCCTCTCACACTCTCACAGCCAGGCGAAGATGTGTCTAAAGAAGGCTTACATTTGAAGCAACAGATAGTGTTCCATTACAATGAGATATCTCCACATTCGTATCACAAGTCCTGACTTAGGTCAGTGTGATAAGGGGAGAATAGTGAGACGCAGAGGACACTTCCTCTTGAATTAGGCGTCTGCTCGTGAATGCTCACAGCATGTGCCAGAATAAAGTGTGTAATGTCTTCACGGTCGGGTGTGTGCAGGTGCTTGTCTGAAATCCCTCATATTATCCACTATCTTTCTTTTCTCTTTCTCTTCCTTCCTTCCTTCCTTCCCCCTGTCTTGTTTTTCAACAGACAACATGGTGGACCAGGTCAAGGTGGAAACAAGTGAGGCAAAGGCAAATGAGTTGGAGAAAAAGGTAAATGTTAAAATTCAATGCCTTAGATGCATACACATTCACACCTGCAGCAACAGCGTGACACAGACACAGGCACATTTTCCCATCAAGAAACACAGAACCACTACATTCATGAAGACATGAAAGAAAATTGTGCATAGTACAAGGCGACATCACCACCAGAGCCACATTAGTATCATCGATGAATTCTCTGTCTATTTTCTGGCTGACATGACATGGAGAATGAGAGGAAGCAAGAAACAGAGGATGACTCTGAATGAGCAGACATGTCTGATAGCAACCCTGCAGACAAATACTTTCAAAAGGATGTAAAATACATGCAACACAGTTGCATACATAAATTCGCACAAGGGGATAAATGCCTTGATTGCAGTGTGCTGCTACCCTGACGTTTCAGTCTCAGTGACAGGATAATTGCAAAGAGGGAGCTGAAAGTAGCCTTCATTCAGACACACACTCTCACACTGGATCACATTCCCTGAATGCACACACACCCACACAAGCAGACATTACATGAACACACTTGGATTAATTCATGTTGACCACACACTCCTGCCATAGTGGCGGTTGTGTATGATGTGGTAATTGCAGACAGTCTCTTTGGCAGGAATTAGGGATGAGGCTGTCAGGGTGCTGACAGCGAGAGTAATGGATCTGCTGTTGGCAAATTAAACAGCCATGTGTGTCAGTGTATTCATGGATTCGTCGGTTTAAATACACTCATCCTGTTTGTCAAATGTCCTAGAAGAGAAATCCTTTAGATTTTGTGTAAGTGGGACAATTAAAAAGAGCTAAAAAATGTTTCTCTTTTGTCTTTTTTAATGGACGTCAAGGCTTTAAAATAGAAGTGAGCTCATACAAGTGCACTGAAGCATTCTATTTCATAATTGACACTAATTTGCAGTGTAAATTATACAATGAAACTGAAAGCACTAGACAGCAGAAAATGGCTTTTGCAGGTCTTACAGAGACGATTACTGTCACAGCATCTAGAGGGAGTCTCAAAAGCTTGTTCATGCAGACACACTTTGCTCCCATATTTCATAAGACAACTAAGGTGTTTGTCAACTTGACGTTTAAGTGATGGATTTAAAAGTCTTTTCCTGCCTTATATTTATATTTTCATTTTACTTTTAAAAGTGATTAAAGATTCCTTGATCAACATTGATTCTCTGATGGAGAAAGAAAACCTGATTTGGCCTGTTGTGTTATTGTTACTAAACACTAAAGGTGTGACAGATGTTCCTCCTATCAAAGGGAAGAGAATTATTCATAAGTGGATGAGACCATAATGGGTGTTAAGCAGAAATAAAAGCTGTCAAAAACTGGCGGAATATCTCTGCACTAAAATAAAGAAGGATAATTTTGCAATACCACCCAAGTGTTAGTCTATACAAAAAAATCTGCATTTTTCTCATAAGACAATTCCCCTTGAAAATGATCTTGTAGGTCACCGTGAAATCTACCAAGAACTTTCATTTTTCTGTATTCTGTACTTGTACTGTTTTATATTCTGATTCTCCTCTTCTCTATGACCCCTGAAATGTGTTTAGCTGGATGCAGAGTTGACAGCACGCCATGAGCTGCAGGTGGAGCTGAAGAAACTGGAGGGTGACTATGAGAATAAGCTGCAGGACTTGAGCCAAGAGAAGGAACAGCTGGCAACTTCTAAGCTGGAACGAGAGAAGGAGAACCATGGACTTCAACAACAGATAACCACACTGCAACAGCAGGTACACATACAGCCATGCACTAAAGCACACACACCTGTCTTTGTGGGGCTGGAGTTTTTTAAGACATACCTTAAATCAAGATTGAGGTAGGACTTACTTTTACCGAGTTCTCTTTGCAGGTCAGTTGAGTATTGAGCCAATGAGACAAATGTCAAAGTTCTCTCAGTCTATCTCTGGTATTCTTAATGTTTCATGGCTTAACTCCCTGAACTAAGTTAAACTTTGAAAGACACTTACAGCAATGTCTTTGGCAAGATGACCAGTTCAAACTTTACAAATAATATCTATCACTTCAGCGTACAGCTGTGAATTTATTGAAGAGGTGCAATATCTCTGTCAAAAAAGTCAAAACTTCTACTGCTTTTGCTGTGTGAAGGTCATCCTCCTCGGTTGAAAGCCACCATGGTACCTCACACAAATTTTGTGCAAGTCCCAAAATCACTGGAAGTAATCCAATGTTCACACATCTGTGTTAAAACTGTCAAGATAGAGCCCCAGATTACCTAACTGAGGTGACCTAGGGTTACTTTAGGATATATTCAGGTTCAAGTTGAAAAATGTCATTGATGAAGGTGAAGATAATGAGAAAATACCATGGTGTTTTCAAGCGTTACATTTAAAAAAGAAAAATCTTGAATTGTTTATAGTGAACTATACCTGAAATATCATCCAAACTACTGGTGTCAAGATCTTTAAAGCAAATATTAGAATTACAATAACGAAGCAAGCATATTTCTCCAACCCCATGTTGATTATAGAATTAAAGCTTGAGAAATATCCCTTATGGGCTTTTTTAGAAGAGATGAACAAGTTGCAAATTATTTGTGATCCATCTTGAGTTAACTAAGTACAACTGTAGAATTTTAGTGATACAGGGAATTATTTGTTTGTCAGTCCTGAAAGAAGTACAACATTTGGAAAGAGTCTATAAGGATGCTGTCAGATAGTTGGATAAGTATTGTACACTTACCAAGAAACCCACTAAAACAGAACTGAAACTTCTGCTAAAACTATAAAAACTAAAAAATTTCAGGGCTTAGAGGAATGCAATATTGAAAGCTTAAAAGTTTTCAACATCTCTGCACACCCACACAAACACTGAAGCCCCCTGGCCTAAATGATTTGGCCAACTTTTAGCATGGCATGAAAAGAGGAGACAAACTGAAAGGATACTGTGAGATGGAGCCAAATCCTTCAGAGATTAAGAAACTCACTAACATCAGAGGAAATGGGGAAACAGGAGTATAAAGAATGACAAATGGGAGAAGAAAGAAAGGGAACTGATGGGAGATGGGACAAATAGAAACTTTACAGCCAAGATACACATGAAGGCTGTTGTGTGTTTGCTCGTGTGTGTTCACTCATACATTAGAGAGGCAAAGATGAGGATTGTTTAGCTGTCAGTGTCCTGCTGCCACACCAGCTGGACTCTGCCTTGCTGTGACACCCCGACTCACAAACCCACCAAGTGACCCAGAACAGTCTGCCTCTGTGCATGTGCGCTCATAAATAACCACAAGAAGACGTTCCTGTGTTTGTGTGTGCTTGTGTATGCTTGTGTTTGTGTGCGTACGTGTGTACTACTGTCAGTAAAAAGAACACAGCCTCCAAAATCAGCCTCATCCAAAGTGGCTGATGCCAGCAGAGTCATCTTCTCACCAAGCAAGAGCCAAAACACACAAACACGCATATGCGCACACAGTTGTTAGGCGCATCAACAGCATTACCAGCCGGGCTTCTGACAAGCTTCTCATACTAAGATGGCTCACTTCCTCTGTGTTTGAGGCACTGCCCATCGAAGATTTCTTCACATGTAGAGATCTCTCACTGTCCCTCTGTGTGATGAAGTGCCCAACTCTTCATCTGCTGCTGGGCTAAGAAAGCTTGCCTCAGAGGCCTTTTATTTCTGTTACTTTTTTCATAGTTAGTAGATTCAACAAAAACAAATTTGCCAGCATGCACACTTGTCCACACGTATACATGCACTCTATTTAGATCCAAGGACACATATGGTTAATGAACTCTTTGTGCTATAACCTCTTTCAGTATCTCTACATTTACACGCTGTAATCAAACATAATAAATTACCATACGAGTCAAAGTCTACATTCATATGCCACTGTTCTTTGAGCTACTTGAATTAGTCTGACAATTGAATGAATTGGCCAGTTTTATCAAGATGCCTAACTTGTGTAAATACTGACGCGAGTATTTCAGTGCTGGAATGAAATATTGATTTCACCACCACTGCTAATTAAGAAGTTTGTCCTCCTCTTCTAAAACTTTTTCTTTTGAATTGGGCTTAAATCCCCCCCGCTATGTTTTTGTCTCTGCTCCTCGTACTGCATTCTTTCCTCATCTCCCTTAAAACTCAATCCTGCCTGGGCTTTAATCCCAGTCTGTGTCACTCTCTTCCCCTCTTTTGTTCTGCCTTTCTTTGCTCTCAAATCTAATCACTCTATTGGCACTGCTTTCTATTTGAAAGGGTGGGGATGGATAATCCAAACAAAATCAAAGTCAGTTCAAATAAAAAAACATTTATGGACACTGAAGATGTTCTTTTTTTGAACTGATGCACTTTGTACTGTGTATTGCTTAACCCTGTATAGCCTGACTAACCAAAAAGTAGACAGAAAATTCTAAGTTTGTGAAACTGAGTTTTTTATTAATGCCTTTAACAAATCCACAAAAATATAATGCTGTGCCATTTTGTTCATGATATGATTTTGTATAATTTTGAAAAATTAGGTGGTTTTGGCAACTGCTTTAAAATGGTTTTGTAAATCTGCATTCTTTCGATAGAGAAAACATTTATTTAAAAAAAAGAGTAACAATTGAGATATTACTTCTAGAACTTCTTGAAAATTAGAAATGATTTCCCTGAAAAAAGAATGTGGATGATTTCATGAGAGCATCCACTTTGTAAAGAGCCAAAGTACAACTTCAGCTGCCTGGAGTGGTATGATAATCCTTAAGGGGGGTTGAATACACTTTTATCAACAGGATTTAAAGAAAAATGTGCTGATCCCATGTATCTCATGTTGATGAGGTAATGGTCTTTGAAAGTAATTTGTTGAATATGATGCATTCAGCTTCATAGGATTAAAAATGTTAAATATATTTGGTAATAGATTAATTGGTGTTTATTCTCATGTTCTGCAGATTGAAAAAATTTCCAAGGACCTGGAAGAGGCCAAGACTAAAGTTGTAACAGTTACTGTTCCGGTGCCAACACCTTGTGGTCTCCCTCCACCTTCTGCCCCCCCACCTCCTGGCCAGAGTGCAGGTATGCCTGCTCCACCTCCCCCTCCACCACCTCCTCCCCTACCGGGCCAAACTGGATTTCCTGCCCCCCCACCTCCTCCTCCCTTACCAGGTATGCCAGGACCCCCACCTGCCCCTCCTCTCCCTGGCATGCCAGGACCTCCACCTCCTCCACCTTTACCTGGCATGCCAGGACCTCCACCTCCTCCACCTTTACCTGGCATGCCAGGACCTCCACCTCCTCCACCTTTACCTGGGATGATACCTCCACCACCACCGCCACCACCTGGGGCTCCTGGTATTCCTCCTCCACCACCAGGACCAGGCATGCCTCCACCTCCACCATTTGGCATGGGGGGGTGGGGTGCCCCGGCCCCACCTCAGTTGCCTTTTGGTCTCCAAGCTAAGAAGGAGTACAAGCCTGAGGTCCAGCTGAAAAGAGCTAACTGGAGAAAGGTCAGTCCCTATACCCTATGACACATCTTAAGGTCAGAGTTGAGGTGATTGATGATACACGATGACTCCCAGTCTTTGACCATGGAGCCCTCTACCATCTAACCTTCCTGCCATGTTGGCACCTAACTGTTTTCTCTTTTCAAACTTTTTTTCTGTAAATCTAAACCCAGCTTTGGGCTTATGTTTTGTTTATGTGTTAGCACTGTCACGAACACTAGAATGGTGTCACAGTTTGTAATCAGTTTGAAAATCCTGGTACAGCTCAGTGTTAGCATTTTCATTTTCTGCTTAAAAGTGGTTCAGTTTAGTTTCAGTATTCTGAACTAGAGTACTTAAATAGGGAATGGAGCTACATTACTTTTGCAAGCCAGCATTTTCATAATCCTCCTCTGCCTTCATCACGTTCTTTCATTTTATGATGTCTATGTCTATTATTTCAAGTATCATACCATTATAAACGAGAACGAGATATTTTGGCGGCAACACAGAAAACTCAAAAAACTTGTCTAAAACCACTTTTCAATTAATATGCATTTGAAGAAAAAGAAGGAAAATGTTTTAGAAGCCGAATAACTCCTTTTTCTACAAACAAGTTTGAGTGAATTTGATTTTTCAACTATTTTAGTTTGAAAAGCTTTAAGTGTGAGTTTTTCTGTACAACAGAAGTGTGCAAAAGAAGTGTGAGATAAGGCTTAAATATGAATTCCTGACCTGCACTGACTCCCATGCATGTGTGGATCCCATGACTATGTGCTTCATGTTCTTCTCCTCCCTCTCATCTGTGATGGTTAAAACATCAAAACGGCCCCCTGTCTTTATTTGGCCTAAAGCTACTGTTTAATGGCTTCAGCAGACTTCATCAGCATTTAACTTCTCTCTTTCTCTCTCTCTTTCTCTCTCTCTCTCTCTCTCTCTCTCTCTCTCTCTCTCTGCCTCGCTTCCCCTCTCGCTCTCTTTCTCTTCCTTCCCAACTCCCTCTCTTCCTCTGTCTCCCTCTCTCTCTCTCTCACTCTGGTGAGGATGTTTGACGAGGATGTCACAGAAATTGCTTTTTAATAAGCCTTCTTCTTTTAACTGCGCCACTGAAAGATAATTAAATTGCTGCTAGAAAGGACAGTATTCTTTTGTAATTTAAATTAACTTTTTTTTCTAACTTGGTCTCATCCTCCTCTTTGCGTGCTCTCTTGCTTTCTTCCGTGCTCCTTCAGCTCATCCCCATATCACATTTCCCTTCCCCTTTCTCTGTCTTTTCCGTCCTACATCCCCATCCCTGAGGCTTTGTCCATAATGAAAGGCCTGATATCTGTGAATTTACTACCACGGCTTTCTCACTCGCTTTCTGTGTTTCACTTTCTCTCTGTTTCTCTCCCTTTGATGAGAGCACTCAGAAAGTGAGCAAAAAATGTACAAAGAGAATTGTGACTTGTGACCAGAATAGAGAGGAGACTGAGAGCGAAACACCAAAACAAAAAAAATGGGGGTACAAAACAATAGAGATCTCCTGAAAAGCTTGAGGGAAGAAAGAATTGGGGAGCAAAAGAAAGTGGGACCCTTTGTATGTCTTTGCTTTTCTGTTTGTGAAGTATAAGACCCTTTGTGGTTGAGATAGTGTTTGAGGACTGCAAAAAAAAAAAAAAAAAAAAAAAGACTACTTCTTTTCCCTTCTCCCTCTCCTTTATGACGTGTTTCTTTTCAGTTCCTCACCCTACTCCACAGAAAAGAAAAAAAAACATTTTTCTTTGGATATTTCATGATAAAAGTTCTGTAATGATGATAATTTGGTGATGAAACGGGTATGATTCAACAGATATACATGCCATCTCTAAATTCTATTTGGTCATCCTGCTTCTGCTTCTCTTCAAAAAGATGTCATTTCTTTCTTTTAGATTGGACCTGAGGACCTCTCTGAGAACAGTTTCTGGGTCAAAGCAAAAGAAGAGAAATTTGAAAACAACGAGCTCTTTGCCAAACTCACGCTGGCCTTCTCCTCACAGACAAAGAGTGAGTTTCATTTGCACGTTCTACTTATTCTGCCCTCATGTTTAGTTTCATAGTAACGAGCAATGTCTCTCAATTTTCCTCATATCCCTCCATCTTTCATCCCAACTCCATGTCTTTTCAACTTTCCTGTTGTCCTTTCACCAGCCTCTAAAGGTAAGAATATCACCCACACACTTCCATTTAGCGTTTTCACACACATTTTCCAGCCTTTCTCCCTCTTCACTTCACTGCTAGGAGGACACCCTGCACATTTACATTATTCAGTAACTCTGTGTCAAAACAGCATCTCTCACTAGTTCATGAATAAACCACCCACACCTGTTTTTGCGTGTGTGTTTATCTTCTCACTTTGCCCATGACTTGTTGTGCAGAGACAGCACGCTTGCATCTGGGGGTGAGATGAATGGGGGCTTGGGGACAGAGAGAGAAAGGGAGGGATGGACAAAGAGAGGAGGGTAAAGGGAGACAAAAGGAGAAGGTCACTGATGTCCTTTGACTAGCCACCTGCTGTCCTGGCACAAAGCGCTGACACACAGGCCTACGCTCACACACGCACCTGTCCATTCCTGTCACCTTGTCCCAGTGTCACTGAGCCTTCTGCTCTAACTCCTCCATATTCATTTCATAACCAGGACACCAGGAAATCACAGACGGACAGTGTGTGTGTGGGTGTGTGTATAATTCCATCTGACCTTCAGATTCAAGCCCAGTGCACATACACACCCAAAGTCTTGCTCATGTCATACACATAAACAGAAGCGAGCATGCACACATGGCTGACATTTAACTGACATCAACAGCTAGCATCAGTGTTTGCAGCTGTCCCATCTGCATTCACCTGTATGGCAGGTCTTAATGTCCGCCTGTCACTCCTTGATGTGACCCCTCCTCCATCCCTTGGCCCAGCACCCACGCCTCAACTTTTTATTGGCTGAGACAGCCGCCAGTTCCAGTTGATGTCTAATAACCTTTTCTGAGAGCTGACTATGAAGACGGTCTGGCCTTTCAACAGCCATATACTTGTCTGTTTGTCTGTATTAGCCTGGGTGTGTATGTGAGAGAGAGAGAGTGAGACAGCAAGGTAGAGGCAGGAGAGAAGAGACAAGGCCTGTTCTTTGAAGCAACTTTCACACACCCAAATTATTTGGCTCTAGATTGAGGAAGATGTCCTACATGGTCACATGATGGTGGTTATCGCTGAAAAGTCGGCCTGATCTTTCCAAAAAGGCACTCAGATAAAGAGGACATTGTTCATAGTATGTGATTGATCCTAATCAGGAAATGTCTACTGGCAGCAGAGCAGCATGTCCAGTCACCCTTAATTAAGTTTAAGTGTAGACAAAAATGAAGTCAACACATAATAAACTTAACTTGTAGAACATTATTGATGTGCAAGTTATAGTTAATGATATCATTGATCCATCATTGTGACAACATTGATTTGACAATTTGTACTTTTACGCATCTTATCAAATTCTGCTCACGTGGCTCAGGAATCTCAGGATCAAAGAACTTGATTGGTAGGCAGAGTTTGTGCGTGTTGATCCCTTATCTTGAACATAATCTTCTCCAGAGCTTGTTGGCTGTGAAGCAATTAAAAAACATGATGATGAAATTAGAGGTACCCTCAATGAAATACTGAAGAGTTGACCCTAAATTTACTCCTCAGTTTGCAAATCCTGCTTTACAGTCCAGTCTATCCTCAAATCCTTTTTCATGTTTGATTGTGTTGTCAGGATTAACAAGACGATGGTCTCATAGCAGTGTCTTGTTTAGCAGTTTGCAGGCGTCTTGTGTTTTTGTGACGGTGTGTGTGTTTGGTTTATGACTGGTAATGAAAACCTACTCTTCACCTTGTGTCCTCTCTCTTTCTAAACATACTGCTCAAGGCCATACACAGCCTCCTCCTGACCTTTCTCTCTTCCTCCTTATCTCTCACCTCTGGGAGCATCACTCTTCCTCCTGTTACTTTTCCTCTTTGCGCCTTCCTTTCCTCGTTACCAAGCAAAAGCAGACCAGCACCACACCGAGCCACAGCTGACCCTTCTTGACCCCTCTCCCTCCTCTCCATCAGCTGCCCAGCAGCACAACTGTGTTGGCACACACACACACACACACACACACACACACACACACACACACACACACACACACACACACACACACACCCACACAGAAAACAGACGTGCAGGGTGGTAATATGCTCAGGGCAGGGTCAGGGGTGACCTCTGAGCCTCGGTGGAAGTGCAGAGAGCTGATGGTGGGAGACACGCCCTCTGGCTGTACATGGCTGTATCCTTTGCTCTTTTTCTATGTAGTTATTTCTATTTGCAGCATGAATATCTCTAGCTATGTATTCATCTGATTCTGTATCCCTTCACCCTTGAAAACAGGACTGGATTTTCAGTTAAGGTCAAGCCAGTTATCCTTCATGCTGCAGTATGTTATTTTTACAGATGCTTAACATGTCAGAGTTAAACCAAACAAATTGCTTAAAAATCCTCAGCCAGCTTCTTTGATAGTTAGCTATTGGTATGGGAGTTTTATTCCTCTTCTTAGATCTTCTTGACCTTTAAAAGAGTAGATTTTGTGGAATCAGCCATTA
Organism: Thalassoma bifasciatum; assembly: GCA_008086565.1. Taxonomy (NCBI): domain Eukaryota; kingdom Metazoa; phylum Chordata; class Actinopteri; order Labriformes; family Labridae; genus Thalassoma; species Thalassoma bifasciatum. Next base: position 85,888 of record RPOG01000107.1, on the reverse strand, counting down.
AAAGACATGGAGTTGCTTTCGTAGTATTTATTTCAAATCTATCTATGAGGCTGTTCATTTGATTTCATTTAACTTGTAGGAAACAATCACTCATTGGGCCCAACGAAATCAGTTTTATTTTTTTTCCAAATTCTGTTTTTTCCGTTTTAATTTTTTTAGAAGTTTTTTTTTTTTTTTTTTTTTTTTTTTTTTTTTTTTTTTTTTTTTTTTTTTTTTTTTTTTTTTTTTTTTTTTTTTTTTTTTTTTTTTTTTTTTTTTTTTTTTTACCTTTTACACCTATTCTATCACCATAGCCTGTGCTTTTGGTTTATTTACTTTACTTTATTGATCTAATACATCATTGCACAGCATTTCAAGTCAAATTTCTCCTTTCCTATCAGCTCTAGTTTGGTGCTAGTGCGAGTGCTTAGTTGGTTCTAATCCCATTCTCCCCAAGAACTTGTTTGGTTTCCCACCAGCAAGTGGCGAGTTGGGGCCATGTCATTGTGTTATCGTAAAATGTCAGTACGTCACAGGTTTCAGCCTTTGGTGTGCTGTGAATGTGGAAGTAAAACTGATAACAGTGTTGGTATCTTCATACAGATGGTGCTGGCAGTGCTTAAAAAAGCAGGGATTTATTTCTGTGGTCCTTTTGGTGGTTTTTAGCTTGTTCAATGAAAGAACATGATATTGACCTGATCTATCGTCGGTTTGTGCCGGCATACATTTAAGTGTTTCCCTCTGTTTACAGCCTTCAGGCAGTGATTTATTTTTGCATGGTCAAAATATGTCAAGTTCCTTGATATCCCTTGTTTAACAGTAGAGTCTGTTTTTGTTGGCCAATCCCGCGATTCTGTCTGTGATTCCGTTAACACGGACATATAGGGCCCTACACTCATAATCCTTCCTTTTGCTGGATAAAATGGTTGAACGTGTTTATTATTTGTTCCGAGGTGAGGCTAGAATACCTTCAGATGAAAGTTCAGTCTGACTTAATTTATCCAATCTGGCCTTCTTTACCTTGCAACTTTAGGCCTTTCTCCCTGTAAGCTACTTAACTTGCCTTTCCATCGCAGTCAAGGTTGCTTTCTGTAGTGCTGAGGTGCTGAACTTGTTCATAAAGATAGACACACTTGAAAGATTAAGGCATCTACATGATATACTCGATCAATAATGCCGGCAAGGTTTCGCTTATTGAGGATGCAAGATCTCAAGGTTCCCACTCGGTAACACACCTCTGGGAGCTGTTGTGATGTGTTCTTCCAGACTTGCTTGTAGGCTCCTGCTGGCTGTCTCTCTATGGTCAATTGAATCCATCTGTATGATGTCGATGAACCATGTTAAGCATTGCACATTTTTAAGTGGTCACTTTGTTTCATCCTAGCACCACTTTTTGAAAGAATAAAACCTTGTGATATGTTCCCAATAAGACTACCTGCTGCTCTTTGTAATTTTTCTGAGGTTTTGATTTGGTTGAACTGATGCCCAGTCTGAGAGTAAAGCAGGCTGTAATGCAGTACATCTGTACAGTTTGATGGGTGATAAAACTCCTTACTCCATCTAGAGTATTTTCAATGATGTATTAGCCGCTAACCACCAGATTTAACTGCAGCATTTATGGTGCATACATCATGCTGTTATGCTGCCATCTTCTTCCCTATTAGACATTTTAAAAAGACAATAAATTTCCCCTCAGTGGGGCTTAGCATATAAGAAGAGGAAATCTGAGAATTTGCAGTCATAAACACCCCACTTGTTTAGATAAAAAGAAATGTGTAACAATGAAGTGGTTGGTATCATGCATTAGGTTTCTGACAGTGATTTTATCCCTTCACTCACCTCTAATCCTCAATTCAAATCCCCCCTTTAAAGGTTTTGTGTCTGTTTGTACTTTCAGTATTTGCTCCCCTGTATCTTTCCTCTCATAATAAGATAACAATAGATATAAAACAGGTGAATGGAGTCTGAAGGGGGTTCTTTTTGTTAGGGGTTACAAACTTTTTTTAAAGGGCAGGGGCAAGGAAAATGGCAAAAACTCTTATTCTACTCATTTAAAGTGGGAATATGTATCTTGAACAGTTCTTTCTCTCTCTTTCAGCAGTGTTTGATAGCAGGTGCCTTTTGAAGTTGGTACCTCAGATAGCCCAATTAACACAAAAATGAGAGAGCAAGAAATGGAGTGAGGAGGAGGAGGTAGGAAAAAAGGAAAGTGAGCAGAGGGAGAGGCTGGGCTTCGGGGAGCGGTGGTGATTAATTTGATTCGGGAAAGAAAGGAGAGAAAAAGGCCAGGAGCATATATGATTATTAATCCTCATAATGCGGGGATCATTTTATATCCCAATTCTCCAGCCTCACACTCTTCCCTCCTCTGTGTCTCAGTCTCTGTTGCTGTGTCTCTGTGATCTGTTGTTGTAAGACGACCCAATTTCTCTTTTCATAGGAGATTCCCAACAATCCCACGAAGTCACTTTTTGATGCCACTGTATAAAGCTACACACCTACACATGCAAAGGCACATTCCTGTATCACATAACTGTCTGTAGAATAGAGACAGTATCATTGCAGATGAGTTGCATGTTTGCCAGTGTGAGGGTGCCTGTGTGCTGGTGTATGTGCTTGAGAGTGGGTGGTTGAGCTCAGCCACATTTACAAACCAATTATAATAAGCCTTTTGATCTCCTTGTGTTCTGAGGAAATCAATTTCCCTCTCTGTAGGTATGTGTGTCTATGTGTGTTGAGTTTCCTCGTATGTCTGCTTCATTCACTTTCCCTTTAATGAGACACCAATCAGCAAGAAAGAGTTTGAATGTGTGCGTGCCTCTCTTGGTTTGGAGGCCAATCAGTCAAAAAGATGAGATGTGCAGTATATCAGCAACGACAGACTGAGGGGCAGGGACAATTATTATGTAGTGCTGTTGACTATGTCAGGTCAAATTCTGCAAAACAAACTTCACAATGTTACAAAAGGTGGGTGATTTTTCACGTTCAGAAAAATAAATCCTAACTAACTGATACAACTTTGGTAAAGTCAGTCTTTGGGTGCTGTTTTTTCTCTGTTTTGTCCATCCAGTAGCAAGATTGCAGAACTGCTCCCATAAAATAACATCAGTGTGATTATATGATGTTTTGACACTGGATATTTACCCCAAGGCCAGTCATGAGGCACTGTTCACAAACAATACATCATGTGAGAAAGTCATTCAGTTTAGTGTCTCTTCTGATTTTGGTGCTGCTCCAGATTCGACAGCTCTTATAAATTACTCGAAGTTATTGTTGAAAATGACCACAGGTGAGAAAGGAAAGGACCCAGTTTCCCCTCAGGAGTTGGATGCTTTATTTCTGACATCAGTCTACCACCTCCTTCTCATCTCCCCAGTTTCAAACTCCCCCCTCATCCCTTCCCTCCCCTATAAGCGGCTTCCAGAAGTTGTTTGTTTATCGCTGTTGGATCCCTCTAGGTCACAGCCAACAAACATTCATGAGTGGTGTGTGCATGTTTGTGCCTACTTTTGTGTGTGTGTGGTTGTGTATAATTAGAGAGCATTTTAGATAACAGTTTATGGCATGTGCAGACTCGGAGCTGCAGTCTCTTGAGACTCTTTAAAAAATCTTCTAATAAAGCACTTAGATGACTAAATGAAGAATAGGCACACAGTATTTAAACATAGGAGTGTTTGTGTGCTTCTGCGATTGTACTTAATTGGTATTGGCTTTGACACATTTGTATTTAATGTGTTTTAACTTTGCTTTGAGTTTGTGAATCTCCTTGTGTGTATGTTTGCACTTGTGTTGCCCACTGTATCAGGCCTTGTTAATAAACCATGCAGTGCTCAGAGTGGGGATGCAGAAAAGAAGCAGGTTAATGCCAGGGTCGCTAATGCTGCAGAACAAGCCAAGAAAAATATTATGGCATTCATGTTTTCTCTTCTCGTTCCATTTCTGCATGCAGCCATTCTTCTACTTATATCTGTAATCCACTTTTCCTCACTTCACCTATTTACTCACAATAAATGACCCAGGAATTGTAAAGCCACGGTCTGTGGGAAGTGGCGTCTGAAATGCACATGTAGTCTATATATAGATTGCTTTTCAATGTAAAGGTATAACCTTTACACGGGAGATTTGGTGTTTATAGGTTGTGTGTTGGTTTGTTTATGTGCTGCGGTGCTTAAGTTTAAAACCAAACTATACCTCCTAAGCCCTGAACAGTAGCAGTGCATTAGGTTGGCTTTGCTTCCCATCTAAGCCTTGGTGTGTATTCTCAGTTCAGCAATAGCAAGCGTTCCCTCATTCACCATCTCTTTATGGCTGAGGAACAGCCGCTCATTCATCAGGCCTTATCAGGTTCAAACACATCTGTGTGTGCTCACATTAGGTCTCTCTGCCAACTGCAATAGCTCACTCACATGCACAAACAGAGGTATACACTTATACATACACATGTAAACAGGCGAACACACAGACACACGCTCACACGCTTTTGTCCCACTCATTCTCTTCATCCCATTCCTCCATCCATGCCTCCCTCTTTATATCTCTCTCCGCTGTTTTACATGCAAATGAGCTAAGTGTACTCATGCCGGAGCATTACCGCTGTGTGTGCCTAATCTCCTTGCTGCCTTTTCTCTTTCCTGGAGATTATCCTGTTTTTAAACGAGATAGGCCTTCTTTGCCTCACTCGGCTCCTCTCCCAAACAGTCCGCCAGCTGATCAGCCAACCAACCAGCTAGCAAGCGTTCCTCTTTTCTCATTTCAACACCATTACCATTTAAATATTCCCAGTTATGACAGCTGAGCAGGGACCTAGACTTCCACTGTTTGTGTATGTGCCTGTATATGTTTGTTATCTTCATGAGTGTGTCTGTGTGTTTAATTGAGGGATTGTATGATAAGCTCAAAAGCTTGTTATAGACGCTAAGTGTCCCCAGTGTTCGTGATCCTGACTGGGGAAAAACATGAAAAGTGAAGGAAAGCAGTGGGAATGAAGGGATATATGTATGCACACCTACACTCCTTCCACCCACTCTTCTTTTCTGTTTTGCTCCTCTTGGTCACAGCAGCATACTTTTTCCTCCCCCTCTCTTCCTCTTGGTTTTTTCCGTGTGTGCATACTAAAATGTGTCTTAAAGGTGTCAGTGTTAATGAAGGTCGGGGAAGTGCCTTCGCAGAAAAAAGATGAAGAAGAAAGGAAGCCATACTGACTTTGTGACTTTGATTAGAAAGCATGGTAATCAGGAAAATGTGGAAGATAAGAGAAGAAGAAAGAGTCAAAGTGCACTTCACATTGACTCTCACTGGCAGTTCTACAGCCTGGCAGCAACCTCCTCTCTGTTTATTTTTTGCAATATTAGCTACCTATCCCTGAGGGCACAACACATACTCACACTCACAGACACAGACATACACACACACACACACACACACACACACACACACAAACACACACACACGAGAGACTTAGCCCACTTTGATGTCACTGATAGCATACATAAAAGATGGAGCGGTAAAGAGCAACAACTTCAAAGATGGAGTTGACAAGATAGGAGCATTAACCCTCATCTCCCTTCCCTCTTTTCCTCTTCCTCTCCTCTCCTCTGTTTTTCTTGCCTCTCTTCTCTTATCTCCATGCGATAAAGAGATTCTTATAAAAAGAGACAATGAACGAGGGATGGAATCAGGAAGATGACGGAAGACTGGTGGGGGGGTTGAAGATAAAGCAAGCTGTAAAATGAGAAAAGGCAAGATTGATGGCAGCAACAGAGGCATTTCAAAGTGTCCTTTAAAGTCTTAAGCCTCCTATCTCTGAGGAATTGTTTAACTGTTGCCTTGAGCTGCTTCTGATGCGGTGTTAGCTAGCTAGTGAGTTATTAGGGTGCTATTAGACTATCTCCCCCATTATGCTGATGGTGCAGTCCATGTCTTCAGGGTTCTCACATAGTCACACATATTAAAACGATCAATTTCACCCAAACTTTATTAACTTTTACCAACTTTCTCAAGGTGCAGGCTATCTTGTTGACTTCAATATATGTTTGCATGCACAGACTTTGTTCTTGGCCAGTGTGTATCTAAACTCCTTTTTTGTGTCTGTGTGTTGTCACTTGTTCAGCTTTTATGGCTGCGGGTGCAACACACCTCTGGTCTCTAGCTGTGGAGGTTGTGTTTAATGAGGGTAACCCAGTGGCATTTACACCAGGAAGCGATGATATTTACAGGGCTTTGTGGACCAGGCCATGCTCCACTTCCTGACCTTAATCTGCGACCAGTAACTGTGGAAGGTTGTGTCAGTGTTTGTGTGTATGTGAACTCAAATTCACATTTTTATGTGTCAAAGATGTGAAGGCGCAAGCGCTTAGATGTGCATCGTTTATGAGAGCATAATAAATCTGTGCATAAAAAAATGCTCCCAGTTCATTCACAGTTGGTGTATTTCTGTGTTTGTGCTTGTAGCTGCCTGTTAGTGTGTGTGTGTGTATTTGCAAGGAGCCCCTGCTCCATTACTCAGTATCTGCATATGTCGTGTTCTGCGAGACGTGGGTTCTGCTTCGCCCTGCAGGCACCTTAATTTTTCACCATGCTGTGTGCTACACTACACTGCAAGCATGAAAGTGTACGTCTACACCACCTCCTTCCCTCTCCCCCGTCCTCCTTCCCTCTCTATTCATCTACCTCCCCCAACCTCATACTCACCCACTACAACCACCACCCACCCCTTGCCACACACACACACACACACACACACACACACACACACACAGACACTCTCGCGCCTAATCAAAGCAAGGAGCTCTGTAGATTAGCACTTGAGAAAACTCCCCAAAGACATTCCTTCATTTTGACCATTTCAGGTACTCTCTCTTTCCTCCCCCTCATCTCCTCCCTCCTAGCTTTGAATTTTTAACCTCCCCACTGAATAAGAGATGTGGCTGTCCTCGTGGGGAAAAGAGAGTTGGAGGGAGGGCAAGTAATGAAGGGAGGGAGAAGGCGGTGGAGGCAGAAGGGAAAAGGTTGTCCCTAAACATGCTTTCACATTTATCCCCTAAAAACTCCACTCTGTATGCTCAATAATGCATGGCCAGCTCTCTCTCCCTATCCCCTTCCCCCTCCCCTCATTCCCCTCTTCCTCCATCTCCTTCATCTTCCCCCTGTCGGTTCCCAAAGCGCTCATCACTCCACCCAGCAGATTAACTGCAGGGTGAAACTGAGACTGGCAAAGCAGGGTGAGGGAAGCAGGGCATCAGGGGCTAACAGTAAAAGAAAGTAGAAGAGAGAAGCAGATGAGTAATTTGTCATTGTGTGAATGGAGTTACTACTTCAAGTATTGATTGCAAGGAGCAGGCTTTACAATTTTACCATTTCAGAGAGGCTGTAGAGCTTGAAGGGGCCTGAAAACTGTAGCTGGATTCCACCCAAAGCCACAAAATTCTATTTTAGCTTGACCAGAGCTTTCTGAGTAACTAAACCCGACTGAAATCTTAATCATCTCCCTGCTTGTTTGGTCCATCCCACCCAGGCCTCAAACGTGCCTCTTCCTTTTGAGACTGTTTGAATAAAGACATTGTTTGACTGCTAGATATGTGGGCATTAAGTAATCTTGCAGTGTCAAGTTCACTAAATTTGAATAACAACATCCATCCTGTAACAGTATATAAGACACATTTGGTAGCTATAAGTAATTTGAGTCACATGTTGCACATGAACTCTGTCTCCTATTTAGTGTGTCTTGTCTTTTAAAGTTCTTTGTCTGCTGTAACTGTTACACTTCAGATGTGCAGCAGACAGAGCAAACCTTTCAGGACTTGTTCTGCATTCACATGGCATCAGCTGCCACTCCGTTCTGTTTTTGTGGATGAAGTGGTGCACCAGAGACTTTGAAAGATTTCTAAGAATATTGTTTTAAGTCTCTTCTGGAAAAAAGTTTTGAAGAACCCGGAGAGTTCTCTGCTTTCCAAGAGTCGTGTTGATTTTAGCTCAGAAGGTTTTTTTCTTTTCTCACTTGTTTCCTCGTTTCTATCCCTGAGGAAAAAGTAGTTCAATACTGCAGGAGCAACAGAGAAAAATAGCATTACAAATTATATGATAAAAAAGATGAAGATAAAAAAAAGGAATGGGGAATCTAGGATAAAAACCTGGGTCTTAAGGTTTAGATAAGTTAACTGTAGGTGAGTTTGGAGGGTTTTATAAAGTAAACATAAAAATGTTACTCTACTTTTTTTCTAGATTCTAAAAAAAGTTGTGAGGAACACTTCCTTCAGGTTTCAGCCCTTGGGAAAACTGTACCAAAAATATAGTTGGTTGTTGGCTCTCGAGGTAGTGGGCCAACCCCAAAGAGATAAAAGCTAACCACCTTCAAAGGGTAGTGAGAATTTTTGGGAGGTGGATTTGTGATAACAAGAATGCAGCTTGATTGAACAGAGTTGAAGGAAATAAACATTAGGGCTTCTACAATTTTTGCCAAAAAATAAACAGGGGCAACATGTTTAAACTTAGATTCTATAAGTTGAACTGCTTGTAAAACCTGAGAGGCCAAGATTTGTGAAAAGTAAGGTTCAGCAAAAAAAACCTAAAAAAACAAAAAACATGAATTGTGTTTTAGATTTTATATGTTCATGGTAGCATGAATGTGACTTCCAAAGCTGCAGGTATATCTAAAAAGTGGAAATTTTTGTCAAAGATAAAGATGGAAGGAGCCTAATCTTGGTTCAGTAGAAAAGAAGACTGATGACATTATTGAGGGTAGAATGAAGGAGAGAGGCTCAAAACGAATGAGGCCCTGAGAAGGACGAATGGAGGTAAGAGTGATCAGTATACTATTGAAGAGCGCTCCAAGGGAGAGAAAAAAGGAATGACAAATGATCAAAAGGTGAAGAGACATGGAGTGACAAGGGTGATTGAGGAGACGGAGATTGAGGTGAGTTAAAATAGGGAAACTTTAAGTTAGCTGTGAGAACATGTGAGTGAGAGAAGGTGAAGTGAGAGGGTCAAGGTTGGACAGATTGGCCAAAGTGACGAACTGTTGACAGCTGCATGGGCATAAGGTGGGTTGATAAACGTGTGTGTCCAGAGTGTTTATTCCCATGTAGTATACAGTACATGACAGAATGAGCAGGACTTGACAGAGACATTTCTCTGCCTTTATATCTTTCTCTTCTCTCTGCTGTTCTTTCTTTTTGCACTGAGGGTTACAACACACTGCAGTAAGCATTTTAATGCCTCACTCCTCTGACAATGGTTGGCTTTCCACTGAAGCTCTGTGCTTCTCTTTTCCTTTGAATGGGTTTCTCAGGGCTTGGTACATAACTCTGCACAGTTAGCGGTCAGTCAACACACACACACACACACACACACACACACACACACACACACCGCACACGCACACACACACACACACACACACACACACACTGCACTATACCACTGGGTCTCCTTAGAGATTGTCTGCTTAATACTGCATAGCACTTAGAGGCATCAACAAGCCTCGCGGTGCTCTGTTGAGGTGTAGAAGGCATAAAAGCATGCTAATTCCCCTCTAACTCACTCCCTGTATCCCTTTGTGACCCCCCACCTATCCATCCATCAAACTGCCTTCCTTTTCTGCTCCCTCTGAGTCTCTTCTGCAGTTTGCATGGTTTAATAAGCACAAAGAAAACACTCTACAATGCTTAACATATTATTAATTTAGACAGTCATAATAATTTCAAGCTGAAAACATTTTGTAGTCCCTCTTGGTTGTTGTGTTTTTCTGCTGCAGAAGATGCTTAAATTTAGGTTTTAATCTGTGAGAAAAATTATGGTTATAAAACTGATTCTTTCTTACAAACTTTCAGCACAGCTTAATGAATGCACCAGTTAACGGCTATCAGACTAGCGATTAGCAGTAACACTTCAGAACATGTTAGGTTTTTTTTTTTCACCATAAAGTTAGGAGTTTTAGTTATTTGTTGGTGTTTATTTTAACATCAGTTTTGCGCCAGTTTTATGTTAATGGGTTATTAATGACATTATGGTGCAAAAAAGTTTTTTTCTTGCTGGACTAAAGCTGTCATTTCTCTCTCTTTCTTTCCTGATTAAAAAGTGGATTAAAGAGATGTGTAAATCATTTCTCTATTAAAACACTCTTCAGCTCATCCCTGGAAGCACAATAGAGTATAAAATACATCCAGCACCATTTGTGTGTGTTCAACCCTTTGGTTATATTCCAGATTATACAGAAAACATCACAGAAGACAGTGTGTGTGACAGCTTTCAAACCAGGACAAGTGTGTGTGTCAGGGGATGTGTGTCTGTTATGTGAGTAAAGACAGATGCCCCATGAGTCCTCACTTAAAATGTGTAAAGTAATGCCGAGACCCAGCACAATTATTTATAAGTGTTTTAAGATCTCTGGTCGAGGGACTTCTTGAGCGTTTGTGTTTTTGTGTATAAAAGTCAGTGATTGTGTGCGTGAGAATATAAGTGACTGTGTTGGTGTGTGTTTCGTTTTCATCGGGGACCACAGACACTGTTAGCTTCATTTCCCAACATCATGTAACTGAGGACAGGCCGGCCTTATGAGACCTCAAGCTGAAAAACAGTAAAGTGACACACATGGGCACACACACACTCAAAACACGCACACATCCACACACAGTCATCAGGGCAGAGGGTAAAATCCCAGCCTTGTCATGCTCTGCGCTATAATCCAGTTTAGAGGGATTAATTAGGAATTAAGGAGTGTAATGTTATCGGACTGTGATCCGTTCACATGCTTGCATACACACATCCTGCTCTTTGAGTGTGTGTATATAGGGCAAGGATTATTCTGGGCTAAGAAAGAAAAGTGAAGTAAAGTAATTTTTTATAATTTTCCAGACTTTATTACTTTTTCATTCAGTTTCCCTCTCTTTTTACTCTCCACCCTCCCTCTCTAACTATCTTATTTATTTCTCTACTCGTTGCTTATTACAGTCTCCAACTCTGCATCCGTCCTCACCCGCCAGAGCATCCATAAAATTACTTTTTTAGTCTCCTCCTCACCCTTGTTTTCTGCTACTCTTTTCTACTCTAAGTGCCACCATTATGCTGTCTTCTGAGGTTCTGTGTAGGCTTTCATTCATTGCTTTCATCCTTCCAGCCCGGCTTTGTCAAAGAGAGAGAGTGTGGGAGAGGTTTCTATAGCTTTCCTACCCTTTCAAGAAGGCTGCGGCATTCAGGTGTGTCTCTCAGGGTGTCCATTTTGTGTCTCGCTCTCCATTTTTCATAGTTTTTCTTTATATCTGTGCTGAATAGTATAACTAGGGAGCTGCATGGGTTACAATTGCGTGGCTCAAGTCTGAGCCCCTTTGCTGTATGAAACAGCTCTGCTCTCAGACAAGAGTTGAGTGGTTTACCTTTGTCCTTGAGACAATGCTTTCAGTCTTTCTGCCTTTTCTTTCCCACTCTTCTACCCATCTAGCGGCACATCTGCGGATGTGTTTGTGCTTGTTTGGCCACAGTCAGTTGCGCTCTATTTTGGCGGAATGGTGGTAAAAGTAGACTGGTGGTTAAAGGCAATAAAAAAAGAAAAGTGATGAACGGGAGGGGTATAGATAAGTGATGAGGATGTATGTCTACATTTGGTGTTTTCTTGACTATAGTTTTATGTGTGCGTGTCCGCCTGTCTAATTCAATGAGGTGTGTGTTGATTTTTCCTCGGGCAGGCAGTAATGATATTGTTTTTATTAATGCCTGATTAAATTTTTAGCATGTGGCTGCTAAAGGCTCTTAGTGCTTTCCTAACACCGCCTAAGCTGTCAGCCTGTTAACACACAAACACACAAATACAAAATGCTGCCTCTCCAACTTTCATCATGTCAGTTTTTCTCGTAATGAGCAACAAGCTCCTGGATCAAAACAACATCTCATCCTCTGGCTCCGACCACTGTTCACTATTATTTATCCATCTCTCTTTTCATGCCCCTAGTCTTTGCTTTCTTTCCGTGGCACCTTTCTTCAGCTGTCTTTGGCTCTCCCTTTCTCTCACACACAGTTTTCTTTCTCATTGTCTGCCTCCCCTCTCTCTTGTTCCCTCTGGCACTATTGGCAGCACTCTGTCTCTGTCAGGTGTGTGCGAGATAGCCTTCACGCCACTGACTTGGAGGAGATAGGCTTTTGGATGCTTCGACTTGTTTCTTAACTATTTCCTCCCTGACCAACAAGAAGGTAGTCATTTGTTCTGGTCACTCTCTGGAGATTTGTAGGTCACAGAACATGTCATCGTGTGAATTGAATTTCATGCAGTGTTGTGATCCAACTTCCATTTTTGTACTATAAGAAGAATTTGGGTTTAAAGCTGTTGGTTGCACATAAAGAAGTGAAACGTTGGAGACAAACAAAAGATTGAAACAATGTCGTCAAGTTAAACAAAAATCATGAAAAATTTATGGTTTTTGCCTTGTCAAAGTTTCAGTGATACCAGCTTGGACAGATAAAACCCTCACGAGACTTGCTTAATAGACTATATCCCTCCTTAAACTCATGGAACCAAGTTTTAATTTCATTTCACCAGCCATGCATTTGCCATTTGAGATTCTGTTCAAAATGTTCTACCCCTTTGTGCCTATGACCACTGACTTCAAAAACAAAAAGATGCTTTATCTTGGCCTGCCAGATGATTTCAGTTTTGTTTTTGTTTTTTACACCAACATTTTGTACCATCTAGAATAGAATGATTTGCTTAATCCAAGTCTGTAGCCAAAGAGCTTGCATACTGAAACTCAGAGTTTTCAGAAAACAACAAAGTTTGGACAATAATCACAGAAAATCGATGAATGTAAAAGACAATGTGCCTCAATGTGTCCCTGCTTTAGGATTGCTCTTGATGACACAGATAACATTATTATTGCTCTATAGGTTTCAGAGTTAGTTTTTCTCCTGTTAATCTAAAACGCAAATATTTATTACTTAAAGGAACTGTGAAGTAAAGGAACTTTCTTAAATAGATCTTAAAGAAGTCTCACCTTTATATACATGCCTGAATTTGATCCACAACTTAAAATAAGATTATCAGCGCCGAAGGAGGTTTTTTCCTAAAGGTTATTTTTTAGCTTCTGTGCAAAATTTCTCATGACAACATCCATGCTGGCAGACAAAGTTCAGCAGAGAGAAGAGAGATCTGGGTTTTCTCTGCTGAAAATGATTTATTGCATTATTTTTTTTATAATGGTGGACACTGTAGCTGAACTGTCAAAAGAGAAGGACAGAAAAGCAGAGAAATAGTTAAACAAGAGAGTGGTAGAGCATGGGCTAAGTTATTCGTGCGCATTACACTGACATGCAGCAGTTATACTGGGGTGGTCTGTCCAAATGTGAGAGTCTATCAATTAAACAAAGAACCAGGTTAGTTTAGCTCTGCTCGGTAGATGAAAAATGGTTGGACATATTGAGGATTTGCTAACATTACAAGTTACAAGTTACGGACACACCTTATGGCACTGAGCTGTAAGTAGCACTAAATATAGCTGGCTACTAAACTGTGCTGCAAACTGAGTTTTACTTGTTGTCACGTTTCAAACCAATAGGGCTACATAAGGTTCATTAAATGCATTACCTTTTCTTTGAATCAATCAGCTTAGATTTAAAAAGGCTGCAGTCAGTAGTGGTGCGAATATCAGGGGGCAGTTTGTTCCACAGTCTGGGAGCAGCAACAGCAAAAGATCAATCACCCCACTGTTTATTTCTTGCCCTGGGGACTTCTAACAGAAGCTGACCCGAAGAACGCAGGGCCCTGCCATTATCACGGATAGTTAAAATCTCAAATAAGTAGGAGGGTGCTAGGCCCTTGATAACATTAAAAACAAACAGAAGTTTATAATCAATTCTAAAACAAACTGGAAGCTAGTGAAGAGACGACAGCACGGAGGTGATGTGTTCATGTTAAATCCAGTTAAGAGTTGTTTTGAACAAAGAGAATTACTATGAAAAAGAAGATCTGCTCTCCATCCATTTGCTTCAAAACAAACACGTACCTTACGGACCTTGGTCCCCATAACAGCAGGGAGCAAGTGCACTTGGGAAGCAAGGTCTTTATGGCCAGCGCCAACGATAGCTTTTCCAGAAAGTCCTCAGCTCCTTTAATTGTCTTGTATTTCAGTAGTTATTGTTGTGTTGTGACATTATTGTCATTATAAACCATGTGTGGGATATGAAATCATATCCTTAATTTCCCTGCAGTATCCACGCTTAGACACAACAGTGAGTTTAAAACTGTCCACGGTTTCCAAATTTGTTTATTTTGTCTGTCAGATGGATCAGCAAATCCCATGACATACATAACAGGGATCATTGTAGTGATATTGCTTTTGAAAATGCACTGCTTGAGCTTAAACATGCACACTCATATATGTTTGCCGTTAGGTTTTGGTACAGTTTATGTCTTCTATATGAGCCAGAGAATTTTTAGTGTTCTGCTGTTATGAATAATCAACTCTGTCATCCAGATCTGAGCTTCAGAACACTTGGCTTCTTACATTGGTTGTATTTGTTGGTTTGAATTTGATGTTGTGTGTCTGTTTTGAGAGAGAAAGAGAGAGTAACAAGGCCAGTTCTGCCTCCAGGCTGTTTGGCCCCAAACCCTCATCAGCCTGCTGGTGCTGAAACAGAGAACCTTCTGCCCCTTGCCACTGTACAAACACACATACACAGACTCACACTCACTCACACCAAAGAGCGCTCATAAGGGAACTCTCATGCATTCATAACCCGCACAATCAAAGTTTGTCACTAAATCATGTTTCCGCACTCCCCGTCATCCTCACTTGTTCTATCAGTGCATCCCATCTTCTTTTATCCACCTCCCTAATCTGTCTGCGCTTGTATCAGACACTTTCTATTCCCATATCTTTCCTTTGAGACAAACTCTTTTCTTGCTCCTCCACTCCCTTCTTCCTTATCGTGTTTCCTCGCAACCCCATATATCCAAGAGTCTTACACTACTTTCAAATGTTTCTTGTTCCCTCTCTCCTCTTTTCCATCTCCCCCTCCCTGTGTCTCCATTCCTTTCTACTCCCTCCGTCTTTTTCCTCTTCTTCCCATGTCTCTTCTCAGCGGTGGTTTTAATGCATTATGAAAATGGACTGGGGCTATGAAAGCGAAACAGGACAAGTTTGGCTGTTTAATGTGACTCCTTTCACTCCTCATCTCCCTCATTGGCAGTTGGCATTTGTGTGCTTGTCTGTGTGTGTTTTTGTTCATGCTGATGTGTGGAGTTGTGCTTTTTGTTAGCAGTTTAGTGTGTGTATGTGTGGGCATGAACACTTGCACAATCTTTTTTCTTCTCCTTTTCTGTGACCACTGAAAAGCTCACTCTGACCAACGGATCATCTGGTCCTCAGACATGTAGGGACATGGTTCTGCTCTTTAACATGGACTTCCAGCTCTCTTAATGCACACATGCATGCTCACACTTGGAGTACGCATTAGACTGTATGAATAATAGAATAGACTAGGCAGACAGCGTGGAACACATGTTTCCCCGAGACGTGTGTTAATGGAAAAGAGTGTTAAGGCATGCATAGAGGCATGGAGGAAGCTGGGAATGGGTGTTTATGAGACAGAGGATAAGTTCCACCCTACAGGGAGGTGTGACCTGGATGTAATTCTCCCTATTCCCATCTCTCTCACTTTCACATTTACTCGCATTTAAACCAACCTCTCCTTCACTCCCTCTTCAACTCCTGCTTTGCTAATTTGTGTGAGGTTTAAGCTCTTCATCTCTTGAGAGAGAGGGAGATCATCCTGTGAAGAGATGGAGGCAGATGAGCTGATTAGATGGATAGAGATGAAGAGTAGGAGGAATACAAGTGATAAAAGAGAAAGGGGGGGAAATTAATATGATAGAGTTTTGAAACTGAAGCCAACTGGTGAGAACACAGCAAGCTGTGAGGTCGCTGCTGTGTACTGTTTGACTTTTAGATGAAGGTGAAGAAGTGTGTAGGTGTGACGAGGTCGTTGAGCCCCTTCATACCTTAATGTCAACTTAGTGAATTCCAATAAATTTGATGAAACGGCTTTTGATTTGGCCAGAAGTTTAATGAACTTTTACCGTGCTACTTGGGAGAACAGTAGCATCGATTTAAAATAGCCTCAGTCTTTTCTTGTCATTTTTCCCTCATCCCAGACTCCCCTTCTCTACCTCTCTTCCACCTCCTTTCTTGCTTGCTCTTTTTCTCTGATGTTGCAGAGAGACCGTGTAGATCTGTGTGTGCTTGTGTGTGGGGCTGGCGTTGGATATTCTGAGCGCGGGCGGTGTATGTGTGTGCATCAGGGTTTAATTGCGGTGTGCATAGAAACGAGTGTAATTAGCCAGCACTCGCTTCCCTGCCGCCCGGCTAACAACCAGCATCCCCTCTGTGCTTGCTCTTTCTCCCTCTGCCTTTCTTCTTTGTCTCCCTCCCTCTCTCTCTTGTCTCATGCCTGTTGCCACAACGACAAGCCCCACTCCGCCATTGTTCCATGCTGTTTTCCAAGAACAAAGGAGGAGGCTATTAGCTCCCTGCAAGAGGAGTGGTGGAAATGGAGGAGAGGGATAGAGAAGGAGAGAAAGGATGGCTCCAAGGATGGATGATGAGATGAGAGCGTGAGAGAGAACAAGTGAGGGAACGAGAGAGACAGTATGGAGGAAGTGAACGCAGAGACAAAGAGATGGAGTAATAGAGCAAGAGTTTAGGAGATTTACAGCACGGGGGGGTGGGGGCGGGGGGCTTGAGAAAAGAACTGGGGAACAAGACTTAGAGAGAATTAGAGGAGGAGAGAGGCTTGTGGGGCAGCAGAAAAAGCTCTTTTCTTTCTTCTTTCGGAGTGAAAAGTGAGATTAAACAAGTTATTTAATTTGATTCAAAGAAACCTACTTAGCCTTTCTGCACAGAGTCCCATCCCATCTACCTTTTCTCTCCATAATATCTTTCTCATTCCAGACTCTTTCCACTTTTTGCCTTTCATAAGTCCATTACAACCAGAATATGAGTCATTGTGTGCCAGAGTGCACATGTGAAAGTGTTCACGTATACACTTTGTACTTTTGATACACTTATAGCTTGTGTGTCCTTGCTCCCCTTGTTTGCAGGTGTGTGTATGTGTGCACTCTGTGTGAGGGTCATTAGCGGCTAGTGTAGGCGGGTAATGCGCTGTCTGCAATGCCGGCCATCTGAATGTTAACAGATTGTAACACAGGACAGAAAGTGAATTTGGTTTCCCAAGGAAAATGGAGCAAATTACACTTTTATAGCTCTCTGCCACTATTCTTTGCTCCTGCCATTACTCACTGGGTGTAGCTGGAGAGAGGGATGAAGGGAGGGAGAAAATGGAGAGCAGGTGATTGGGAAGATGTCCTTTCTGAGGAGGACGGTTTAGGTGGAATGGCAGAACAGTGGTTTATGGGAAAAGCAGGGACAGTTTTAAGGACTTGATATTTCCTCTATTTCTTTTTGACCTTCGTAGCTCATATGTAGGGATCAATCCACGCTATTATCCCAGGGGAAGTTTAGATAATTGTTGAGATTGCCAACCCAAGCTGAAATGCCCAACTGCATTTTCATGTAATACTAAAAGTATAGTCTAAATGTGAGCATACACTAAGCAGACACCATGTGCGGATTATAACAAAGCTGTAACTTATATTCACTGTCCCTGATTTTAAAAGTTGGTTTATCATAAGTCAGTCCAGTCACAAGGTAAAGGTTGAGGGAATCTGGATAGTGTCACCTGCAGGTGTACAAATGTATTTCATGAACTGCATTTGTGTATATTGATAAGACAGATTTACTGCACAATAAAGCCTTATATTTGAAAATTTTCAAACAGCGAGATGCAACTTCTTACATTTGTATTTGATGAATTACATTTGTGACCTTCAAATGTTATCTTGAAAACTAAGCTGTTTTTGATTTACAATTATCTCTGTCAGGTTGTTTTTGTTCCTCCCAATGTGTGAAATTCTCTTGAATTACAGTTTTTTAAATGTTTGGTTTTATGTTCTTTTGGCCAGCTGGAAATGACTGTAATGAAACAACACTTTGAGAGAAAAGCTGTGCAAATTAAACAATTTACCATATGCTTGCAAAACTGATGAGAATCACTTTTAACCACAAACGGCAAATGAAAATTGCGCTGGCTTTTATTTTGGGATAAATCAGACACTCCTGAGGCTTTTAGTTTGAGCTCTATTATGTAAAACCATAAAGTGTTGTCAAAAAGAGTAAAAAGAGTAACAATGAAGAAAAGAATAATAAAAAATAAAATATTACTAAGCTCTGATGGAACCTTTTTATTAGGAATTGATGGTCAATCAAGTCCTGGTAAAATGGTGTGGACCAAACCCAGTTTCCAAGTTTTTTTTTTTTTTTACAACATAAATAAATAAGAAGAAACAAAATACCAAATAATGATAATAATAGTAATAATGATAAAAACAACAACAATAATAAAAATAATATTAAACATTCAAACAGAAGGACAAGGTAGTTCACAGCTTTGCTGAACAAGTAAACCGTGAAAGTCTTATCCGTCTTCATTATCTGTCATCTCTTGGCTTGACCACTACAAAAATAGCTTCTATTAACCTTTCAAAAAAAAAAAAAGGGCAAAATCACCAAAACAGTCTTAGTGCTGTTAATAAAGCCTCTCTGCTGGTCTTCCTGAACACAACAACTTCACCGTCAGCGAGGCTTCATTCACGGACTGTCTTATTTGAAGGGTACAAACATCTACTTCCAAAGAACTCATTATCTGAGCTGGGTTTTGAGTGTTTATGAACTTGAACAAGTCATTGTCGATACTTTTTGTAGCAAAGCCAGCAACAACTGGTTTAAAACAGGAGTTTGAGAACAAACACAAAACAAAAGTTAAATGATGCCAACACATAACAGAAGATAACTGTTTATTGTAACAGTAGAACTAATGTCACCTTGGGTAATAACTTCCCTCTTTTGTGGTTTTTGGGAGTCGACAAAGAGACAGCTAAACTAAAACTTGTCATGCAGAACTGTAATGAAATCTTTGAGTTTAACTTTTCTGTAACCCTTGATCTCCCTTAATGACCTAAGGTTAACTTAAATGAACTGTTTTACTTATAAAAGTTTGATTTCTTTTTAAGATTCATATTGGTCATGTTCACCTTCACACCATGCATAGATTATCTAATTCACCGCTGACTTTGCCTGGCTTTTTGACACTTTTGAATTTTAAATTTTAAAGCCGGTGGCCAAAGTTCATTCGCTTTAATCGCACTGTAATAGATTTGTGGCTTTGAAACAGATATATCGTTCTTAACTCTTTTCTAGTCTTGGCATAAAGTGTCATTTTCAACTTTTTAAAGTCATCCTACCTTTTTCATTGTGGCCATTGTTGAACCTTTTGCAATAGCTCTTGTTTGAACAGTCAGATAAAAGAAGCTTTCTAATGATCTCTTTATCGATTTGTTTGAGCTGTTTTAAAGATCATCAAACTCTGTGCAATGAAAAGGGAAACTTAGAGAGGAAAGCAACAGGAGCATTGCTATAGACAGCGTTGATCCTGCTGCACTGACAAGACATGGTGAAGCAACATGGAAGGGAGAAGGAGATGGCTTTTTGATTTGGGAATTAAAGCAAAGCTTAGCGAGAGTGAAACACCAGTCAAGGTTGGCTCAAGGGCAACATCTCCCAGCCAGGCAATGAATTTGTTAGTGTACTAACGCACACATTTCTGCACACACGTATACACCATCATTTGAGGATTCACCCGCCTGACCTGGAGGCTCCGTTTCCCTCCAGTGGGAGATGGGGAATATATTTCCGGACAATGTGTTGCTTCTAAGCATCAGAAAGATTGTATTCTTTCCTGGTGGAGGGAGCAGTGTCTCCATCAATCCAGCCCCACCTGTCTCCTCCTGATTGTTTATTTCTTTCTTCTTCTTTTCCTTTTCCTCCCCTCCCTCTTTAGTCCTTCCTGTCTCTCTCTGTCTTGCCCTGTCTCTCTTCCTCGCTCACTCTCTCTCTCTCTCCCTCCATCTGCTACCCTCCCTGAGCTGACATTTGCTGTCAGGCAGCCTTATTATTTTGTTCTTCAGATTTCTGATTAGGATTCTGTTGTCCCTCCTCTTCCTCACTGTCTTTGTCCTTCTTTCCCTCCTTGTGCCTTGCTCGTCCTCCTCTTGCCCTCCCTTGCAAACATCTCTGTCCGATTTTGTTTCCCTTTCCTCTCTTTCTCTTACATTTTTTTCTTTTTGCTGCATTCAATTCAGCATAATATTATTCAGTCCATCTCCCAGTATCCTATCTCCTGTTTCACCTCTCTCATCTCTTGCTCCTTCTCTGTCTTACTTTGTATTTTTAAAGGTCAGTTTTCCTATTTGTTCAGTTTCTCCCTCCCCTATTTTTTTTCTCTCCCCATAAAGTTCTTGGTGCAGTTTGTCCCAAGGACTTTGTGCCTCTGGCTTTTAATCATACTCTGTGGGCCCTCTACCTTGTCCCTGTAGAGACAAGCTCACATGCTGATTGGAGCACCCACCCACCCACCCACATGCGCAGTCAAAGAGCAGAGTGGGGCAAAATAAACAAAGTTAGCTCACGCACAATGTGTTCATCTGTTAATCTACAGAGGTTGAATATTTTGTCATCTTTTCAAGTGTTGGTACCTATTACGGATCATTTTTACACCACAGATAAATAATCAGGCTGTGATGGTTGTTTTTTTTTCTGTCCTTGCTGTGGTCCAGTAAAGTAGTAGGAGTTCATGCGACTGGACAGAAGAGGAGACAGGAGAGGGTTGTCATGGTGATAAAAACCCCTTGAGGGAATATTTTTTCTCATTCTCACCACAAGTCTGCACCCTGTCCACTTGCTCTGTTTTGTTTTTCTCTTCCATTGCATCTCTTGGTCTTTGTCTTCTCGTCCCTCGTCTCCCTCTGTCTGCCACACTCAGCTCTCTGTTTGTTTCTTTGTCCACTCTTCTCTCCTCTAGCTCCCTCTCTCTCCCGACTTTCCTCTTTCTCGTAATGTCTTCTTTTGTTCCCATCTTCCTCATTTTTTCTCTCTCTCCTTTCTTCCCTCCCTGTGGTCCTCACCTCTTGTCCAGCCGTCGAGGGAGGGAGAAGCAGAGGAGGGAGAGGAATGCTAATTTCGCAACGCCGTGCAGAAAGAGAGTTAGAGAGAGGGAGAAGACAGAAATGTCACTCGTCTGAGGAAATGAGATGGTCATTGCGCTATGAGAGTTTGTGTGTGTGTGTGTGTGTGTGTGTCTGCATGCATCTTAACAGAAAAGATCAGGATGACAGTCTTAGTGACATTTCACATATTCTTTCCAACTCTCCCTTGCTCCCCTGCTCAGTTATAGATATATACTGTATGAAGGTGTTCGTTTTCTTGGGTAGGGGGCAAACACTAATGTGTGTGTGCCTCCACAGCCTTTTTTTTCTCTCAAGTTTGTTTTTTACCATCATGTGCAAGAGAAGATTTCTCCTCTTCTTTGTTTTTGGAGTCAATCATCCTCCTCTCTCACTTATCCTTTCGTTCCTTTGCTAGCTCTCTTCACCCTTCACTCGTGTCGGAAATGTAATCACGTTCAGGGGCTGCAGGGAGGGAAAGGGGGGGATCATGGTGGGAGGAAAAGAAGGAAGAAAAAACAGAAAGACTTTAAAGAGAACGTGGGGAAGAGGAAGAAAAAGGCATTTGTATGTGTACCCAATTACCACTTCAGCCTGCCCAAAGTCACCTTCGAAGAGAACGGACGCACACACTCTCAAAATAGCTACTTCCATCCCGCCTCCTCTTCAGTGTATGTGTGTTGGTTGCAGTGGTGATGAGATAGACTGAATAATGTAATGGCCTTCCTCTCGTCCATCAGCTCAGGGCTTATTACTCGTGTGTCGTCTTTGTATGTAATCGTAGCTGTGTGAATAAATGTGGGAGAAAGTGTGTGTGTGTGTCCTACGTCTGATTGCACTAGCTGATTGAGTCCTGGCCCTGCAGATTTCAACCCAGGTCCTCAGCCTCTGATTAGGTGTTGTGATGTGTGAAAGAGGAGGAAAATCAAGTTTGTGTGTGTGCGTCTGTGTGTGTGTGCGAACGGTAAAAAGTAAGTCTCTAGCAGTTTCTGCTACTCTGTGTCATCACGAGTGCTTGTTTATGCAGGGCAGGATTCTGCTTAAGACCCAACAAGGAAAGACAGTGTTACAAGTGAGGACATCTTATTCATGGTTGTGGTCTGAATCAGGTCTTCATCAGTGTGGGCTCAGGTTTTCATGTGGTTTAACACTGGAGCCTGTAGATAGTGTAGGTCCTTACCGCTTAAGTCATGCAAACGACTATGTGTGAGTGTCCTTGTTAACTGTGGCCTTGTTCTGCTTTGGCTCTTAATTAAGAGACCATGGGCCTCCCAGCTCTGCCTGCTATCCCACACTCCACTGAGGCAGAGAAGAACAGAAACAAAAAGAGAGAAAGATACAGAGGAAACAGAAAAAAATGAAAAACCCATGCATCAAATTACTGGGCAGAGAAGATTGATAGATTTAGAGGGAAAGAAGAATTGCTTATGAATGGGTGAGAATCCGGATGTGATGATGGAGAAGGTAATAGAAAGCATAGAACTATGGATTTAGATAGAGGGTTAGTGTAGACTGATAGCATGTAAGGCCCGTAGATATTCTCCATTTCCCCTGCTGAATTGATGCCACTCTTTTCCACGTCCATGCATCAGATGTGTGTGTACGTGTGTGGTTTTGAAGCAGTAATCTGTTCCATCTTATTCTTTACTTTCCATCTGTATAGGATCTTTCGCTCCGTCGCTCCCCATCTCTCGCTATCACATCTAACTCTCTCCTTGGGAATGTGTGTGTGTGAGTCTGAGGTTTTGTATGTGTGTGCGTATCCATGGTTAGATACATGCCTGTACATCTTTGCACGCCTGCACGACTATCTCTGCCATTCTCCCTCCATCTCTTGTCAGTGTGTGGAGAGTGGTGAGATAGTGGGTTAAATTTTAATGGTGCTGCCATCTCTCAGTAGCTCCTGAAAGAGGGCCAATGCAGACTGACACACTCACTGAGCCGTGAGAAGAGACAAGCCAGGGAGAGGAGCAATATCTTGCCAGACATACACACACATGCTAGGTCACTGGTGCACAGTACAAACAACAGGTAGAATGAAGAAAATACTACACAGTCTTCTGTTACAGTATTTTAAGATGGCATTTTTTTTTAGCATTGTCCTAGTTTAGGGCTATCATTCAAATACAACAGGGGATTTATTTAGAGTACGCACATACTGTTGTTTTTTGAGATTAGGTCAATTCTGTACCCTGTAAAAATTTGCAAATGACAAACTATTGACAACAGTACAATCCTACCAACAAGTGTGCCAGACATTTATAAACTGACATTTTATGTACAAAACCAAGGTCATCCATAAAAAGTGTATTTGAATATATCTGTATATATTTATATATATTATTTTTTATACTGAGATGAAACTTCAGAATAGAGAAACGCAACTGACTTCAAATTTCACTGAGTAATGATGTTTGTTTCAACATAGGAAGTGCTGCAAATACCCATGGTATGGTATGGTACCCATACCTTGTCTATAGAGATATTTTGCTTTCTGAGACACATTGAATGTATGAAGTGTTAGTTTAGTTCCCCAGATTTTGATATGCAAAGAGAATGATCAATTTATCTTGTGTGGTGTGAAATCAACCACCAAAATGAATGCTAACGCATCACTGAGCTCTATAGGGTGAAATATCAAAACAACCAGTTCTGCCTGCAAATTGAATGTGCAGGGCACAAGATTGTCCCTGTATTACACTCATTCTGATGACCATTTGGTCCAGCGCTATGATTACAGCATGGGAAGGCCACAACTTAAAGTACTCCTGACCTCCATCAAACAACCACACAAAAATATTGAAAACAAACTAAAACACAGAGCAATGCTCTCTCTACACGTAGTGGAAAAGATAGAACCATGATCAACAAAGTGAGTTACTTTGCTGTAATAGTTAACTATGTGTTGGATTGGGAAATGAAGAGCAGAGCACTCTGCTTTGTCTGCTGTATAAACAACATACAAGCACTGACAAATGAGGTGAATATGTGGAAGTTATGGAAGTCAAACAACCCTAAGAATGGGATAATGGGAGACAACCAAAAGAAAAAAAAAACATACTACACAGTGAGATAACAGTATTGTTGCCTCTCTTGTCAGCAGTGAATCCCAAAACCTTAACTCCTTTCATGAACATGCCACGTTATATCAATCATTTCTAGTAACAGAACACACAAAATAAAGTCTTCCGCACACACACACACACACACACACACACACACACACACACACACACACACACACACACAATCCCCCAGGAATTCAAAGGGTAGCACAGAGACTGATCTTTGGTTGGCATTATGTGTTCATGAATCTGTGAGCACTCTCACACAACAACACAACAGCACAAATCCACATACACACACACACATACACACACACACACACACACACACACACACACACACACATAAAACACGTGGCGGTCTCTTTGCCACATTGTGTGTCGTTCCTTGATTGTTTTCATTTGCCCAGCCGCACATAGCCGTCTGATTGGCAACACGTCCCCTGATGGCTCACTAAGCGCATGGTGGGATTAGCTGTGTATTTTTGTGCTTGTGTTTTGGTGTTTTGTTTGTGTCTTTGTGTGCATGCATGTGTGTCCTTTTGTCTATCCCCAACTACAGCCAATTCCCCACAGAGGCCAGCAGACAGATGTTCCAGAGCAGGATTTGCACGTCTGTCTCCCTGTTTAAATATCTATTCCTCTTGTTTGGTTTATTTGAGGGAATTTGTGAGGTTTTACTTTTGGAGGGGAGGGGGTAAAACTGATTTCACAAACTAGAAACCCTCCAGCACTCCAATGGATCTTTGATGAGAGAGACTTTTCCCCAGGTTCCCACGCAAAGGTGGAGGTTGCCAGATCATGGTTGTCATCTCCCTCCAGCTACTTAGTTTGACTATGATCCTGTGTTATTGATGTATTTCAAACACCTGCAGTAGTTTTCCCAAAGCATTTGCAACAAAGACAGCTCCACATACACACATTTAAAAAAAGTGTTCACTGGGTTCTTAGCAGTATGGATTGCAAGATGAATGAACTTGCTCATCTTCCAGTGATTCAAATACAATAAATTCTTTGTGTTGATGTAACTATGGAGATGAGTATGTGTCTCTTGAGTCTCTTAATTGTCATGATCATCATGATTAAGAAAATTATTGGGAAATTGGGCTCTCATCCCTTTCTTCTTATTCTGTTGTCCGTATCATATTGTCTTCTCATCCTTATCTCTCTTCTTTTTTGCTCCACTGTCTCTTACCCACAATGCTGCCTCCCATTGCACATGCTCCTCTCTGTTACTCACCCCCTTTATCTCTCATCCAGCACTACACTCCATGTCTCCCTTTCCCTTTTTTTCTTCCTTTTCACTCTGGTTTCCTTAGCTTGGTCATATTAACATGTTGGCTGGGAAAAACTGTGACAAGCATTGGATTTTTCACTTTTTTCTTTCTTTTGCCTTTGGTCAGACAGCCTTACTCAAGTGTCTGTGCATGTGTGAGTATATCTATGTGTGTGCATTTGTGTCCTGCAAGCAATGGCTGACATTAAAAAAAGGCAACTCCCCCCCCCCTCTCCAGCCTGCTCACTGGCTCTTGGCTGTGCCCAAGGGGTAATTAGACCCAGCAAAATTGGCCCTAGTCATCCTCTTTGCCACATATTCTCTGTGTGTATGTGTACATATGTGTATGCACATGCTCCTGTGTGTGTTTGTGTATGTGTGCCAATCTTTCCACCATGCGGTCAAGTCACAATTGCTAATCAGGCCTGCAAGTCTTGCCTAAAGAGACCAAGAAGGAAAGGAGAGGGAAGAGAACTAGGGAGGGAGGGGAAAATGAGTGAGTGCTTTCCTTTGTCCTCATCACTGAAGCAGAGATAAAGACAAGTGAAGGGATGGATGCTCGGAGACGAGGGGACAGAGACTGGGGGATTAACAGCGGATGAGCGTGTGCTCCATCCCTGCGATGAGCTTTTAACTGTCCTCCATGGCATGACACCGTGTAGACCTTCACTTTTCGCTGTTCTCCTTTCATCTATTTTGCTTTGCATAAGTCAGAACTGCTCAAATTCATAAAGTGCCTCTCATGCTCTTTCTTTGCACTCCCCCTTTTTCTTGCTCCTTCTTGCTCCCACTTGCTCCTGCTATCTTTCCATAAGGTAATAATGAATGTTTGAGGGCTGACAGGAGCGAAGTACCTAATCCTTTTTGCCCAGAGCAAAGTGGGCCTCATGGGGTCCATGCGTTTCACTCCGTCCAACTTTTTAATTGAGATGGAAACCCAATTTATAAGTTTCATTTCTACTTCTGTGCTAATGTAAATGAGACTTTCTGCATGATTGTGAAGGTGTCACAGACGCGTTAAGAGTGGACAGTACGCCTAACAGGCAGGGAAATTTCATTACATTCAGCAGACAGTACATCTTGAGAGTACTTGTAATGGTAAGTGGACTGTATTTATATTGCACTCTCTACTTTTTAACTGTTCAGAGGTCTTTTTACATTACAGTTCACATTCACTCATTCGCACTCACCACATTCAAACACAATAGTATTCCCTTTCACACACTGCTGCTTTAACCACTGAGGGCA
The DNA here is from genome assembly GCA_008086565.1 of Thalassoma bifasciatum. Lineage (NCBI taxonomy): Eukaryota > Metazoa > Chordata > Actinopteri > Labriformes > Labridae > Thalassoma > Thalassoma bifasciatum. The sequence goes on along the minus strand of RPOG01000107.1, from coordinate 59,223 downwards.
GTTTTGGGGTTATGTATCTTGCCCTATAAGAGGGTGGGGAATGCGAGCCTGAATAAAGATGAATAAAGATTATCCTATCTTATAACTTTGAAAAGAGGTGGGATATCCCATAGTTAAATTATTAACAGCAAAGAATATGACGTGCTTTGCTATGAGCCCTCTGACTAAGATCAGATCAGGTATCACATGCAGTTGAGGTTAATCCAAATAAATCCTGTACCTAGAAGTCTCAGTTTGTTCAGTAACATCTCTGAACAAACAGAACCATGAACACTGAGAAACTTATAATTTGAAACAGAGCTAAAACTTGGTACAAGTACAGAGGAAGGTGGGGTTATAGCAAGAAATACTCGGAGGTTTTAATTCCTGGCACAGGCACCGTTAAATCAATCAAGAATAAATTAAAAGAATATGGCACTAATGTGACTCAAGCAAAGAGAGCTGCACAACTAAGCTGAGGACAAGGCAGAGACAGCTTTAAAGATCCTCTGCTCAGGTGTGACCATCTGTCTGTAGGACATTTATTAGTTGTGCACTCCACAAATCTGGCTTTTATGGAACAGTGGCTAGCAGAGAGTGATTGATCAAATAAAGCGGTGAAGAGACATCTTTTTTTTTTGAGTTTGCTACAAACCATATGGGAGAAACAGCAAACACTGGGAAGGTGCTCAGGTCTGATGAGATCTAACTTATACGTTTTGCTCCATCGCTAAATCACTGTGTAGCACTCGCTGTGGCAGCATCATGCTGTGGGGATGCTTTTCATCAGCCGGTAATGAAAAACTTGTCTGGATTTAGGCTGGTGGAGAAAAATATTGGAGAACTCTTAAAATCCTTTCCAGTCTGGAGGAGAGAGAAGTAACGGTTCGAGTGAAGGTACTCCTCCCTGCAGGACAGCAAGATAGAGCTTTACTGACACAGCTTAAAGCAGAAAATGTTTATGTCTTGAAGCGCAGACCTCAATCCTTCTCAGATGGTGGGACTCAAGAATTGCTGTTCACAGACAGTGTTGATCCTGTCTGACTGAGTTTAAGCTGTTTAGGAAAAAAGGATGATCAATAAAGCATACTGTGGAAGTGCAGAGACCTTGGAAGACTAAGTAGTGGTATTGACTTGAGAAGGAGTTTGGGGTGCCACATTCAAATTACTTTGCCCTTTCAAAGCTTTTGTACCAGTCAAATTGTTAAAAAAAATCAACTTAAATTCCTGCTTGCATCACCACAAAAGTGGAGTGTAGGTTAATTCCAGGCATTGTAATTCTCTCTCCTCCCCATAGAGGGAGCACTTTGTTGTGAGGCCAGTGTAGCATCAAGGACACTCACACTGTGAATAACAAACACAAAAGCACCACCAGACTACCAGAGTACCACAGAAAAAAACTACTTACACACTCAGTGACTCACTCAGTTGGTGGGTCAGACACACACACGCACACACATAGTTAAAAACACACACAAACATTCAAAGACACAGCTGGCTTGTGTGAGTTCAAACACTGAACCTTGCTGTTTTTCTGTTGTCTCCATGTACCCCATTAAAGGCTCAGGTGTTGTGGCTGGCTCAAGGTCACTACTGCACTGTCTTTGTCCTTTAAACAAACTTCTCTCTATCTCTCCCCCCTTTTTATTTGCTTATCGTCTCAGTTTTCACACCTTTATTTGCTCTCTCCTCTTTTGATTTGATTTCCTTTTCCCCTTTTACACTCTGTAGCTCTCTCTCACTCCTGCTATCTCTCCTTCTTGTAATTAGCCAGTGTAATTGCTGTAGTAAATCTTTTCTGCTGTCCCAAGGAGACTGGCTGATATAGGACTGATTTAATAAGCACACCATAGCAGCTCACCTCTCCTTGAGTGTGTGTACACATTAGTGTGTGTGTGTGTGTGTGTGTGTGTGTGTGTGTGTGCAGTAGTGGGGTGTCTGTTGGTGTCCTCTGTTATTTGCTGTGGGGATTTATGAGCTGTTTGTGTGGTTTCAGCAAGTGTGAATTCAAGTTCAAGGCAATGCTGTGTCGGTGTGTCGACTGTAGTGCACCTTATCAGGGATGCAGGCAGCATACTCTGTGTGTGTGTGTGTGTGTGTGTGTGTGCGTATTTCTATGAGTATGTGTCTGTGTGTCTGTATGTGTGTGTCTGTATGTGTGTGTGTCTCATCAGTAATGCCGTTACATGCCTGGTGTGCGTCATCACTGAAGACCTTCATGGCCAGAAGAGCAGGGAGGGGTCAGAATGGCCCTGAGAGAACAACACAAGTACACACACACACTCTCCTCTCACATATGCACAAATACAGACCCACTATTTTTAACACACACACTTCCACACACTCTTCCACCTTCACCCCCCCCCACCGCCGCTGCCCCTTTTCACTGTGACATACACACAATAAATCAATCCTTCTTTCCTTTTTTGTTCCCCTATCTCTATCTGTCATACAATTAACACTGACGAAAAAGACTGTGAAGGTGATAAACTCTCTATCCAGGTGTTAGGGTCCTCCTGCCTTGTGCAATGTATCTGCAATATTCCAAAATCACCAATGGAGGGCACTGTGACTCCATGGATAAAAGTTACCTCAGGGTGGAGGGATTCACACTTTGTGCCTCCTGTGTTCAAAACTTTTAGTGAGAATAAAAACAGGAAACTTTTTTATGAGCAAAATATTTGTATGGAAGTTGATATAATTCATATTTGTTTAATGTTTATTTCAGTTTGAGGCAAAAATAAAGTAGAATGGAGGGTTAGCATTCATTGATAGTGAGTGGTCCTTCATAAATCTTCCAGTTAAAATAATCTGTCATTCTAATTTAAAGATGAGGTAAACATTAAAATATAAAACTTCTGTTTGCAACCTGTTTTCACCTCAAACTCATACTAATGAGTTGATTAAACACATCTTTACAGTGACTTTCGAGCTCAAGCTGAAATCCCCAAATATTACTTTAATGTATTTGATTTATTCTGCTTGAAAGTTGCTAATTGGAATCCTCAAATAGGAATTGCAGGTGTTATTTTTAAGCTTTACGGCATTTAGTTTTATATTATTAAAACTAGAAATGAGCTGTTAAATATATCATTCTACACTTCCTGTGAGGACTTTATACAAGATAACTTCGCTGTAGTCTCAGAGCTATGTTTTCCTTTCACTGAAGATGTGGAAAAATACTTTTTAAAAACTATCATTGAAAAAAAGAAAAAAAAACTTCCAAAAATTAAGTCAGTTTCAGTTTTCAGAGGTTTAAAAATCAATACCAGCACTTTAGGTTTCACGGTTATATAATAGATATTACTTGTCTTGATTCTCTGGATATTAAAATCCATTATTAAGTATTTTATCCGTGTTTCTTGACCAATTCTAGGGGGGATTTGTAAAGTTTAACTCAGAACAGAAAATATTAGCTGCAGATACACTGTTCATGCACCAGGGGAGCGCAAGGGAGCACAGCCCAAGCCCCTCCCTCAGGCCCTCCCCCAGTTCCCAAGTCCTCCCACATCCTGCCCCTGTCCCCCTCCTCCCTGCCCCACCCTGCCATCTGGTCCTTTTCACACAATCACAGACACACAGACACACACACACACACACACACACACACACATTAATGCATGCACACTGAGTCAGAGTTTTTTTCTCCCTATTTCCTTTCACAGTGGAAAAACAGGATGAAGGGGCTCTTTCAGACTCAAGGTTACCGTGGAAACCCCCTTATTCTTTTTCTGTCAAACTTGCTTACATTGTGACACACACACGCATACGCTCAGGCACGGACACACACACACTTATAAAGAAAGTGACAGAGTGTTGGACATTTAAAGTTTAAAGGGACCAGGACTACAGCTGTCCTTCGACTGCTGTTGTTTGCCTCCTGTTTGCTTCAGACAAAGAACTTCATGCACCCCCCTTCTTCTCTTTTCCTTTTCTCCTATTTCCTCCCGTAAAACTTCAGCACTCATGAAGAGAACTTTTCTTTAGTCGTAGCATAACATGTCCGCAGTGAGTTTTCATGAAAAGTTTTAAGTCTTTGTTGATGTAAAACTTGGCAGATGATTTATTTGTGTCTCTTTGTGGTTCTTTCTGAGCAACCCACAGCACTTTTTCCTAAGAACAACTCAGCCCAAAGATATTGATGTTGAAACTAAAACCCTCTCCTCTGTTCCAGTTTAAGACTGTCTCTAGCCCTGGAACGCTGAATGGAAAAAACTTAGTTTGAAGTTATATAAAGTTAATGTTGTGCTTTTCTCCTATCTTGCCACCAGAGGGCCAAAGAAAAACACTCAGGGGGCTACACATATACAAAGGAGCACATCATCTGAAAGCTTTTAGTGGGTTAAAAATAAACTTCAGGCTGCACAAACAGGGAGTGGTGAAGAGTGGGTGAATGGACTACATGAAAGACATATGATGAGTTGGAAAAGAAAGAGACTTTGCTTCTGGGAGAGACCTTGAACTTTTCTTTGAGTTGAAGCTGCAGTTCAGAGGGTTATGGGATAAAGTTTGCCACACTTTCCCCTCTAAATGTTTGTCTGACTCTCTTTGTGTGAACTTTCTTTCTCTTCTTCCTTCCATCAGTCTTTTTCCAATTATTTTCCTTCTCCAAGCTTGGCTACCCATCACCTTCTCCACCACACATTTTCTCCTTTTAAGGAGAGAGAACAGGAGAAAGAGGGAATAGGAAGGGAGGGGGGGGTACTCTCAGGTCTGCTGACTGATAAACAGACTCTTCTTTGTGCGGTTAGAGACAGACAGACACGCACACATGAGCACACTTAGTTACATATTGACAGGGACCTCGGCATGACTTGGCTCCTCATGATTCTGTGCCCCCTTTTTGGCCCCCCTCTCCCCCTCCATCTCTTTTTTTTTCCTTCCACTTAATAAAAACCAGAAGTCAGAAATGAACAGAATTAGTTTTTCTTTCATGGCACACACATAAACATATCAGTGTGCACACGTACACACAAACATGGACAAACCCGCCCCCCCTCTTTTCCCCCATTTTTTCATCATCGCTCAGTGCCAGGCAGCTGTTGGGGAGATGAGGGGGAGGTGTTCCAGTAAAAGGGACATGTTTTCATGTGTGTGTGTGTGTGTGTGTGTGTGTGCATAGTGGTGGTAGGGGTGGTAGTGATTTGTTTCCACAAAGAAACTGTCTTTGTGTGCAGGCATAACAAAACAGCAGCTGGGATGATAAAACATGTGGACGTCAGCTCTCCACAAGTGTGTTCATATGTGCATTGTTGAGTTTGTGTTTGTGTATGTGTGTGTGTGTGTGTGTGTCCAGTCACACATATGTTCTGCCTCAGTCACATCCTCTCCTCCCCCACAATGACTAAGTGTTACAGGGTGCAGTACCACATAGCCACCACCAGAGGTGCCATCAGCCCATAAATGAATCGGGCTCTGCATGTGGAAACCACGGAGCAGCCATTTTACAATCTCCACACCAGACCCCATTTTATGAATCAGCCATGATGTCAGCATAGCTGAGTCTGATTCTATTGGCTGGAGCGCAGTTGGCACAGTGGCTGTAATGTAGCGGATGCACGCACACACACGCACACACCCTTAGTGACTTTCCATCTCTCTGAGATGTGTACACGCTGACCCAGTGACATGATGCCCTAACTAGGTTTGTCACCTCAGACTAACAGGATTGTTGTCACTTGAGATTATTTGCTGTCCACTTCAGATGTTTATCTGTATTACATACATTCTGTAAATGCTTATCAGCCTTTGTAAAGTGTGAATATGCATCAGTTATATATGTGAGCACAGTATGACATATTACAGCTTTCCCTCTTTGGTGCAATAACTTGTAGATTTCTGTATTCCTCTCTATAATATTGTGAAATGTTCTTGAATATGTGAACCATTTGGATCAGATCTCTGGGTTTTTGCCTGTTACTTGAGATGTTTATTTGTAGATTTTTGTCACTTCCTTGTCTTTCAGCTGTGTTTGTGTGTTTGAGTGAAGATATTTATGTAGTTTCCTGTCAGATGTCCTGATGGATTTTCCTACCCTGTGTGTGGGTGATGGTTGTCTTCCTGCTGTGGTTTCCTGCTCAGCAGGGCCTATGACTGGTGTGTTGGACACACAATGATGTTGTTGATTCATGGTGGTGATTCACACAGCTGATTACACTATCTAACACAAGTTATGCTCATGAGGGGGAAGTACAGAGTTAAAACAGATCAGATTGGCCTAAAGCTTGAGTCTGGCTGAGGACACTAAAGATGTTATAGTTTCACTGAGCAGAATGTCACACTGAGTGAAACAATGGGACTTATTGAGGCTACAGTCTAATGACTGACTGGCTCTTTGTGTGTATGTGTATGTTCTAAATGAATGAGATGAGGAGCTCATTAAGAGGCCGGGGCTTGTTAACAGACTGTTCCACTGATGGCCTCTCGCAAAGAAACAAAGTGCTATGTGACTGCACATATGGAGGGATGGAGAGACGGATGAGTGAGTTGTTTTGCTAAAGTGACTGTCTCTGTAGAGAACAGTGTGCACACAGTGAATGCACTTGAATGTGGACTGTATGTGTAGCTAATGCTGAGGAAGTAAAACAATATAAGGACAACAGCAGAGTGAGGGCCAAAGGTTTAGAAACTCTTGATATGAAATCTGAAATCTTTATATAAATATAAAGCTGTGTTTAAAAATCATTGTAAAAATGTTGTTAATTTAATCGATGTAGAACTTGTGATTTGTATTTCCACAAGGCTGCAAATATGAAATATTGTCTTTTGTATTGAAATACTTAATTTTAACTCAGTAATGACAGGAAATGCTTAAAGGGCATTTTTATGTTCTATAACAATCTGGCTCTGATACAAACAATAGTCCAAGAATGAAGGCCATTCTGGAGAGTTTACCAAAGTTTACAAAATGCTTTATGTTAAAGCCTTTTTTTTCCCGATTTAATGAGGAGTTGTTGTGGTCTGGGCACTTGAATTCCTAGACTCCATTATTGAAACTGGTTGTAATTACTGTTACATTGTTATTTCCAGTAAGACTGAGGTACCCACTTGTTATCGTTTTGCTGTGAATCTGATATTTCTTTTTACATAAAAGAAATTTTCTTTTTGTCCATGTGGATGATTTATTACTCATACAAAGTCTATGGATATTCTCTTAATCATAGTCCTGAAATAAAAACTGATAGAGATTAATCTATAGAATTGTGTGGTAATAAAAGAAAACCCCTTTAATTCAGAGCTGCAAATTTGGAAGTGACTGGTGCATGAAAATTACACTCCTCCCAGTTTTGCTTAAGATTTAAGCCCATTTTTTATCCTATCATTTTTGGATGCATTTTGAATATGAGTAGTTGTACATGCAAAGTGGAAACAAATGAGTAACACTGACATCCAGTTCTCTGCTGAATTGAGTTCTAGCTTGTGTCCATGTAGACCAGGCTGGGCTGTTGAGAGGTCAGCCCCACGTGCTTGTTCGTCTTTCACTCTTAATTCTCATCCTGTGCACATTCACCCCCACACACTGGCATATCCTTACAGTCACATCCTGACCCTGTCAGAAAAAGTTTATATAAAGTGTTTCCATACACTGTGTGTATTTGTGTGTGCGTATGATACAATCCTAATGTATGTGTGTGAGCGAGCTTATTGCAAACTTTGAACGCCTTGCAGCTAACAAATGTCCAACCATATTTACCAAGCCCACGCACGCACACAAGGGTCATATTCACACAGTGTTACATTTAATAGCAATTCATCTTACCTGAGGCCATTGAGACAATAATTTCCAACACCTCCGTGGCACCACACAATTGGAAGAGAGTGACAAGGAGAAGGCTGAGCCAAGTCAGTCAACTGTCAGCCATCACATAAGACATCTGTCTTTCTCTTTTCCCCTCTCTGTCAATTATAGATCATACAATAACATGAGACTGAGCCATTCCAATTTTCAGTGTTATTTCTATTTTCAACTTTATTAAGAAAAAAATTATTTCTGATCAAGTGCCTGTCTTCTGTCTTTCCTGAATGCTACTGCATTTATTTAATGTATCTTTTGTTCTCAGCCAAGAAGGACCAGGATGGTGGAGACGAAAAGAAACAAATGCAGAAGAAGAAGGTGAAGGAGCTTAAGGTCCTTGATGGCAAAGTTTCACAGAACCTCTGTAAGTTTTAATGTGCCTTATTACCCAACACCATTACTCTGTAAACGTATTTAGTGAGCATCTTCAATAAATTAGATTTCCTAAAATAATTTTTCCTTAGTTACATTTTGATGTGTTTACACATACAGCCATTTTCCTGGGATCATTTCGTCTTCCATATGAAGAGATCAAGAATGCCATCCTGGAGGTCAATGAGAAGATCCTCACAGAGTCCATGGTTCAGGTACAGAGCTCAGATCTGCTCCATGTGGAGAAAAGTCTCTTTTCTTGAGTGTGTCTGACGACTAGGATACCACAAAAATTTTGATATCCTCAAAATATTCTTAAATGCACTTTGAATTGTCATATTTTTAATCAGCAATAGGCTGCACAAATATCTTGTGTCTTCAAACTCTGGTAGTCATGTTCATTTTCCTCTTACTGCCATGAAGAACCTTGTCAAGCAGCTGCCGACGGATGAGCAGATGGGTCAACTGGGAGAGCTGAGGGATGAATATGATGATTTGGCTGAGTCTGAACAATTTGGAGTTGTGGTAAGTGATCATATGGACACAAGCAGATAAATGATTCAGGGTCAAAAGAGACTTTTTATGTTTTTGTGACTGTAGAGAAATGACCTACCACTGATTAAGTGAGGAAATAAGTATGATGTCTGTTGAGTCAGAGAAAATGTGCATTTATTGAGACACAGCCAGACCCAGTGGTGAATATTTTAGATAGAAAATCATCAGACAGTTGAACAATAGCTGCTTTGTTTAGAAGTGGAAGATATGAGTAATAGATGTAATCCCCTTAATTCACTCACAAGTTCACACACTAATAATCACTGTGGCAGCAAACAGACACAATGGGTTTCTAGTCCCCTCACCATCATTTTTTTCCTTCCAGATGTCCAGTGTAAAGAAGCTGATGCCAAGGCTTAAAGCCATCCTGTTCAAGCTGCAGTTTGAAGAGCAGCTGAACAACATTAAGCCAGATGTGGTGTCTGTGACAGCAGCATGCGAAGAGCTTAGGAAGAGTGAGACCTTCTCCAAGCTGCTAGAGATCATCCTCCTTGTTGGGAACTATATGAATTCTGGCTCCCGTAATGGAAAAGCATTTGGCTTTTCTATGTCATACCTGTGCAAGGTAAAATCAGACTTTGAATAGGTATAATCGATAAAGGAATGGAGGGATAGAAAGCACAACCCTTTTTCAATTAGTCCACTTTTTGTTAACTTCATTGGATTTCTACCACATCCAATCAACTTCTCAGAGTCATCAAAGATGAGCAGCCACATTTTTTACTTTCACTGTTGATTAATGCGAGGGACATTACTTAGGTTGATGTGTAAATTTACAAAAACATGAGGTGCCGAAATGTGTGAATCACTGACCACACATGCAGCTATTGAATCACTGTAAATTGATTTCCTATTCAGTGTGCTCTTTTTAATCAATTCCTTTTCCAATCAGCTGCGTGACACCAAGTCAGCTGATCTGAAGCAGACCCTGCTCCATTTCCTTGCTGATGTGTGCCAGGAGCAGTATCCTGATGTCATGGGCTTCGCCGACGAGCTTATTCACGTGGAAAAAGCCAGCAGAGGTACACAGTAAATCTCAGTCATATAATCAAGCGTATCCCTCCAAAAGATCACCTGTTCAGATCTTTGCGTGCACCATGAATTAATGCTGGTAACAAACAGTGAGGTCTTATTTATGCAGTGAATATGGGTGGTATATATAATTTATGTGTCCTTTGTGTCCTCTGTAGTTTCTGCTGAGACAATCCAGAAGAACCTGGAGCTGATGGGTCGACAGATCAAAGACCTTGAAAAATCTGTGGAAACTTTCCCCCCTGCACAAAATGACAAGGACCAATTTGTGGAGAAGATGTCCATATCCATTTTATACACCTTTTCAGCAATGTCCTAACACAGTCAATAATTTCATCATCCCGAATAAGCATTTTGTGTTTTCACAATACAACTATGATTCTTCTTTGTTCCTTAACATCATGTCTCCACAGTTTTGTGGGCACCGCCCATGAACAGTATGACAAGCTAGAACTTTTGCACAAGAATATGGAGAAGCAATTTAATGACCTGGGAGAGTACTTTGTCTTTGACACGAAAAAGATTTCTGTGGAGGAGTTCTTTGGCGACCTCAACACCTTTAAAAACATGTTTCAGGTTAGTTTGTGTGTATGGGAATGAGCTGACTTATGCTTTTAGAAAGGGCACAGGTGTGGTTTTAAGTCCTAACTGACCACATGAAGCAGATAATGATGAAAAGATGAAAGACAAACATCAAACCAGGATGCTGCACACCTGCTTGTATTGACATAACAGTGAAAGAAAGGGACTTCATTTTTATGTCAGTTTATGCATCAACTTTGATCGTGCCTCTGGGAGGGTCTCCCAGAATGTAACTTGTTTTACCAGTTACTGTGGATAACTGCCATCTGCAGGTTTTGAAGTTTGTTGGATGTGTGTGTGTTTACATGCATTACATCCATCTGATCTAAAATACATCTGTCTCATCAAACTTGCAATTTTTAATCTCACCAGGATATCCCAACCATTGACCTATTTGTTGGATTTATTTTGTATTCATGAACTTTCTGTTTATTCTTTCCACTATTCTCTTCTTTACTCACCAGCAAGCAGTCAAGGAGAATCAGAAGAGGAAGGAAGCTGAAGAGAAGATCAAGAAGGCAAAACTAGCCAGAGAAAAGGCCGAGAAGGAGAAGGAGGAGAAACTCAAGAGGAGCCAGCTCCTTGACATCAACGCAGGTAACTATTGCTGGATCACATCCGTTTACCGTTGTGTGACTGAAAGAGAGAAAAACACTCATGACTGTCAGATAGTATTTCCCTATGACTCCAGTTGGGGGCAGTCAGAGTCCACACTATTGTGGCATTGTTAGTGTGTGTGTGTGTGTGTGTGTGTGTGTGTGTGTGTATGTGTGTGTGTGTGTGTGTGTGCTTGTGGGTCTGAGAGAACCAATAAGAATTTATAGACCAGAGTTAATCTAATGGTGATGACCCGTGTTTGGTAATAAGTTAGTGACGATAAGCTCCACAGAGAGTTGAGGACAAGGAGCCTCTGGACTTCTCTCCACTCTTCCAAGGGGATGAGGGATTTGCTTCCATAAAAGCAAAGTGAAAAAGGTTCTAAATCTCTTTATCACCAAAAACACATTTTTGCTCTTATATGAGATGCTGTTATAAATTTCCAGCAGCACATTGTGCTGTGTAATACATACACACACTGTCTCACTCTCATCCTCACAGACACACATAGAGCACTCAAATCCTGCCTTGCAGAAAAACATTTATGCAGAGGCACTTTTTCCCTCTCCTCTCAGACTGTGACCTAGTTTCAGTGCATTCCTCCTCTCTCTGGCTCTAGTTGAGTTCTCCTGGGACTCCACAGTTCCACTGTCAAAAATGCTCTACAGCCTCAGCTTATTCTGCCTGTTTGTGTGTGAGTGAGCTAAAAAGTTACTTTGTCTTATTCCTGCTTTGCTTTGCTTTGCTTGTGTTTTGGAAAACCCTTTCTGTGGCCAAAGTTTTTCTTCACTGTGTGTTTGTGTGTGTGTGTGCGTGTGTGCGTGTGTGTGTGTGTGTATGTGTGTGTGATAGAGAGAGGGAGAGAGAGAGATGTGAACTAGACTGTTTTGTAACTCTTTACAAAAAGTTTTTTCTGTCCTTTCCTCTACTGCTCCATGTTCCAGCTGGCTTCCTCTTCTCTTTTTCTTGCTTTTGTTTCTTCAATCCATCTTCTCTCTCTCTCTCGCCCTCCCCCTCTCTCTGCCTTTAATTTAAAGGAACACTTAGAGAAACAGGGCACCTAGGCTCTAGTAGAATATTTTGTCTCTGTTAAAAGTATAGAGCAGAGGTTTTGTGGTGAAAGCACAGTAGTCAAATTTCATGTTCAGCCTCTGGAGGCATGTAGGACTGGGACGTAATAGAGCCTGAAAGATGAATGTGTGTGTGTGTCTGTGTGTGTCTCTGTGTGTATGTGCATTGAGGGGCTGGAGATCATTTACATACAGGTGGCATATTTGACTGCCCTTGTTGCTGAGGTCATTCAACACCCCATATTTAAATTCATGTCTGGCGTACATACACCTGTTCTTTGTTCATTATTTGTTTTTAACGCTCACTCTGAAAGGCAGTTAGAGGTTGTTTTTTATAAGCCCATCATTCTTCTCCTCCTTGTTCCTGTTTTTATGTCAGATCCCCCCATCCATACTCTCAAATACCCTCACTATCTCATGAATTCTCTGAATGTTCCTCTTTCTCACTCTTTGTCTCTCCCTAACCATAATACCCCAGTTGTTGGTTTAACCAGCGAAGGTCAGAGTATGTTTGCAGTTTGCAGCCTTGTCATTCCTTTGAGAGTCAGACAGACAGACACCCCCTCGGTGGAGCCTTGCATGTGCCTCACATGATGTTTGTGAATCCCAGATTCTTTCAGGATTTTTTATTGCATTATTATTTTTATTATTTTCTGACTATCATATCATAAAGCATTTTATTTGCTTTATTTGGCTCTATGGGAGTTCAAGATAAAGAGCACATGACTGAAAAAGCACTTTGGTGCCGCTCCCTGCTATCCACCTACTTTTCTGACTCTAAATCTAAATTTAAAACTTGCTCAAGAAGTTTTGATGCATTTTCGCAAAAATCAATCTCTTGTGTTATACACTTATATTTGGATAAATGCCACCATGGAACCTGCCTTTCCTTACTTCTGCAGCTAGGTGTCAGTGCTGCCTGTAAAGATTATTGGAGGCCGTGTGTTCTTGCATTCAGTAAAAGGGTGTGTGTATGTGTGGTTTATAAGCCCACACAGATTCTGGCATGGGAACCGCCACTAGAAGTGCTCGTGCTCCATACAGAAAGCAACAACAGAGAGGAGTGAGGGGGAGGGGAGAGAGGAAGAAGGAGAGAAGAACAGCAGATGCTCTCTTGGGGATTAGACTGTTGTTGTCTCTTTGAAAACAGGGTTAGAAGAAGGGAAGAGGAGAGGAGGAAAGCACAGGGGGTTAGAGGGGGGAGTTGACAAACTTAGAAAAAATAATGTGTCACGGAGGCCGCTGCTGAAAAGGAGCATGATCATCACACATACAAGAGAACAGAAATTGTGTTATCAACAAATATGTCATTTCCCATATTTTCCCTAATCTCTGTTTTTCTGTTAGTGGGTGCTGTTATCTCCTTTTCATTCATACCTTCATCTGTAATTGTGTGAACATCCTTTAGGAGTGCTCTTGCTCCACTGAAAACACTGCCCTGCTTTTAGGTTTGTGTGTCAGCATATGTGTGTCAGTGTGTGTGCATTCTCAGGGGCGTCTTTAAATCTAATACTATTACACTAATTGATCTCTCTAATGTTCTTACTTGCTTCAGACCTTACCGTGCTGTCTGTGAAAGCTTATTTGTTTATGTTTTTGTATGTTTGTGTGCAGAGCACGTGGACAAGCTGCAGCTGCCCCAACCCATGACAATGTTGTGTGGATGTTTTGTTTGATTTTGCCATCACAGGTTTCGAGGCCATTTTTTTATTGGGTGTCATAATAGCACCATGAACTAGACATCTGTTCCTTTAAAAATCATGTGCCTGAACAAGAGCACATGACAAACACCAAGTGACTGAATCCAGCTACTGTTTTTACACCTCATTAAGCGCAGTATTTAATCATTAACAAACCAAACACTGTTATGTTTCTCTGTGATAAACAAGATTCAGAAGTGGCTTCATGGTTATCATAGCTTTGAGCTGCACTCACACAAATGCACTTTGTAGCTATATTTATATTCTTTTCAGTGCTCTGATCCAAGGATGTTCCAGTTTTAATTTGAGTTCACTCGGTCAACAAAACCCTGTCATACTCATAACTAGGTTGTTATTTTGCTCCCTTGTTGCCTCGAGTACATTTTCACAAATAGGTTTGTGTGTCTCTCCTTCTACTGGGGGTTTAACTCAACCATGTGATTAGTGTGAATGGAAATGTGCCAGATGTGTTTACCCGGAAGGAGAAAAACATGGCCTACATCATCCTGATACATCCGTGCAGTTCCTGGACTTGGACATTGAGGGGTGTATGTGAGCTGTGAAAAGGTTGTGGTGTGTGTCATAGACTTTCTCTGACATGACAGGCGAGACCACTGGCCATCTGCTTCATGGCTTACTGCAAGATTAGATAGTGTGCATGTAGTGTGTGCATGTGTAGGAGAACTTTGTGTGTGTTTGTGTTGAGGGGTGGGGGAGGTGAAAACATAAACCTTTAACCCACAACCTCACTGCCCCTTTTTTAGACCCCTGTGTCTCTATCCAGCTTCAAAGAAAATAATTAAAACCATCTGCCTCAGTGCTGAGCTATACTACTGCCCACTGAACAATCATGACAACACACACACACACACACACACACACACACACACACACACAGGTCTCCCTCACACTTTGTCTGCCCCCCTCTGAGCCATAAGCCCACCACACACTAAGTTGGTACAGTCTATGTTGACGTAAACAACAACCATAGTCATGTGAACATAAAACTTATACCAGGGTCCTTCTCAGTCAGCACCCTTTTAATTATAAGCCACAATTACTTGTTCCTTAGTGCTTTAATGTTTATGAGGTCTCACTTTTGGTCTCGGTGGGTGTCTCATTCCATTTAGGCTGTGTTTTCAGATATACAGAGGTTATGTTACCCTAAACATGCTTGGTATAGCCCCTGGCAGTGACTACAGAACCAGGTCACTTACTATCTGGGTTAATGTAGCTAATTTGCTCACGTGGCTGGTAAATAACCCCCTTGCCAGCATGCGTGTTGGCGTGTCTGAGTCAGAGGTTGATCGAGGGTTTAGAAAAACCTCCAGTCACCCTCATGTTGTCAGGGAAAGAAAAAGAGTGCATATCTCAGTCATATTTTTACAAGATAACATTACTGTGCCGACAGATTTGAGTGTGTGTGAAAACATAAAAAAAAGTCAAAATGTAAGGTTAAAAATGTATACCTGCTATTGTAGATGCATCTCTTAATTAATGTTGTGTTGCTGTGTTCACAGAGGGTGATGAAACTGGTATCATGGATGGCCTGTTGGAGGCACTGCAATCTGGAGCTGCATTCAGGAGAAAGAGAGGACCCCGGCAAGCAGGTACCCTTACTCAGTATAAGCAGTACATCCTCACAAAATGCACAGATGTTTCAAAGTGTCATGTCGTACTTGATTTACAGGTTTCTGTAGTCTTTCTCACACATTTTTGGTTTACATACTACTCTAAAACATATGTGGCACATGGGCCTCATTTGCTCCCTCTTCCTCCCCGTCTCCATGTTTCTGTCAACAAAAAACAACAGATTTGTTTGTGTTCCCCAGTTTCTCTCCCATCTGTTGCTCAGATACCATGGGTCTTGTTGGTGTTCTCTGGCCCTCAGTTACAGGGGGGCAAAGCCAACTCAGGCTGGCATGACTGCAAATGAAGAGGGAGGGTGTGGGCAGCTGGGTTCTTGAGAGACGAACAACTGGTGAGGGTGTGGTTGTGGAAAGAAAAAACATTGGAGGAATATGAATGTAGCACTGAAGAGGAAAAACCAGAGTGTGGGTAGAAAGTTCAAGGAAGTGGGATCACTGAGTTGGCAAAAGGAAAAATATTTTACAACAACTGACTAAAGCCTGAGGAAAATACGAGCCATTAAAGTCTCCCTCCGCTGGAAACGGGTGTTTCTTCATAGTGCTTAACTTTGAGGTTTGATCTTTACAGCACAGAGTGATGTAACTGCACAGTGAAATGTGTGGACATCATAATACAACTATTAAAGAAGTCAACCCAGATCAAGCTTATGCAAGTATGACCTAAACCACATCCAAGCACTTAGTCATCAAGAATGGAAAGTAACTGTTCCTTTTTGGGCACATTGGTTTTGAAAGTCCAGCCTTCTTTAAATGTGTACTCAAATATATTCCACGATCAAACTTGAAAAAAGGAAAGTTTTCAATTCTTTCTTGAAAAAAAAAGCAAAGTTAACTTTTTTTCAACACCTTGCTATGATCTGCACACGAGTACAACTCTTATTTACATCGATCCCCATTGAGGCTGTTGTTTACACTGCAGATAATCTTGCACTTGCCAAGATTTAAAATCTTACTTTAAGATATACTTGATAAAATATCTTGTTTTAATTTTTTTTACTTATTTTTAGCATTTAAAATTATGTTAGATCTCAAAAAAAGCACGAACGTTTCAATGTTGTCTTAATTAGTCTGAGAATCCTAAAATGAGTGGATTACTGTTAAAACAAGTTACTTTGGTTATCTCATGTGTAATTTCATAACATTAAAACTTGTTTCAAGATTTTGCTCTACCTCAAGTTGGTTGATTTACGAATAACACAAAAAAAATCATCATTTTAAGACAGTTTATTTAGCAAACAGCTAAGAATTTACAAACCCATGCTCAAAAATCACTAATTATTTTAATCATGCTTCTCTAAGTAGTTTTGACTTTAAAAAAGTGATATTTTTCATTCCATTTGCTAAAATTAAGAATATAAGAAGCATGAATTTAGATTCTATTGTTCATATTCAGTATATTTCCTTAAAATTCTTCTTCAGGAAGTTTGTTTTCAAGCATTTTAATCTAAAAATGAGCATTTTCTTCTTGTTAAGATCTGAGAATACTTATCAAGGCCATCTTGTTTTAAGATGTATCAGTCTTATTTCAAGATTTCTAGTCAAGTGAAATTATCTTGCTGCATGGACAGATAATTTCAATAGTTTTAAGATGTTTTTCCATCAAATTTAGTATTTTTATCTTATATTCAAACTCCCTTTTTTGCAGTGTAGTCTTTGAGCTAACAGAGACGGCGTGTAATCAGATAAGCTTTTTACAAACCTCCACCACCTTCTTTGTCTCTTGTATGTTCTCCCTCTTTTCTAATTCTTATTTTGTATGCTGAGCACACTAAGAAGAGTAAGGAGTGATGTGTGCATGTAAGCGAAAATGAAGCAATCCGAGTTGTTAGTATTGAAACTTTGTAACTTGATATCAAGTGTTGGGAAACTAGTGTGTAACTATGTGAGCGGGAAAGTGTCCAGTGCCCATTAAACAGGGTAGAGAGTGAGAAAGAGAGATAGACCATGTGTGTGTATTTGTTCTCAAGCACTCGTGTGTGGGTTAAGTATTCACACATAAAGGAGGCCCGGAAAGAGTGTGTGCAACCTAATACCTCTCTCAATAGAAGCCAGATGTGAAGCGGCGCTCCAGAGTCAAATAGTTTAGAGCCAGAGGGGAGGCTGCACTCTTTCCCGCTCCCTCTCTTATGCTGCCGTTCTTTTTTCTTTTAGTTTCTTCTGTTTACTAATGCATTTTATATCCTCATAAAGCTAATTTGCATTGCAGAATAGCAGGGTTGAAACAAGCGGTTCTTTGTGCGATCAAACCTCTTTGGGATACAGTCTTAAATCAAACAGCTTAGGCTCATCACCTACAAGTGGACTGAGACAACAGCGAGAGGAGGAATTGGAGAAAGAGGCAAAAGCAGGAAAGAGAGTTACGTGAAGTGAAGAGCTGGGGCCCACTTGGGGGCTTAGTCAGTCACCCATAGTACTGTTTGGCCACCTCACACTCCTAGCAGGAAATACCTTAACATGTCTGTGTTCATGAGAGAGAAAAAGGGAGAGAATGCCTTTTTACTTACGCACACTTGTCTGTGGTGGGAAGGA
The DNA here is from genome assembly GCA_008086565.1 of Thalassoma bifasciatum. NCBI lineage: Eukaryota > Metazoa > Chordata > Actinopteri > Labriformes > Labridae > Thalassoma > Thalassoma bifasciatum. The sequence goes on along the minus strand of RPOG01000107.1, from coordinate 41,363 downwards.
GGAGTTTAATTTGTGGCTGTATGTCTCAGCGCCTCCTCCTTGTCTGCTCTCTCATCCCGTCTCATCGTTTTTGTTTTCTTTTACCAAAGTTAAAAGTTCACATTCTTCATGGTTGACGTGGGAGGTTGTGATTATTAAGGTAATTAGCCAATCTTACTTTTCTTAAGATTTCTGCTGCCCTCACATATATTCAAATTAGCAGTCACTCACTTTGTGTGACTGCTGGTGCACTAAGTTCACCATTAACACAACAGCAGTGTGTTTTCATGTGAGTGTGCATTGGATGAGTCAAAGGTCTTAATTTAGTGGAGGAGGCACATCCTGACTCTGGCTCGACTAATGTGTATCTGGTACTGCTGGGGCCGGAGGCTGTATCATGAGAATAAAAACACTCCTTGACCCACTTTATGTGTGCAAGCAGAGCCTTAATTTTATAAGAAACTTAACAAAGTTATAGTTTTCTACATCGAGGGTAGAAAGTGGATGAGGAGACTGATAAGGTTCAGTATGTTTTGTTGCCTTTTGAACAAAATTCATGAATAGGGGACAGAGAAAAGGTTGGTGGGCAGGTGTCCAGCAAACAGTTAAAGGTAAACATCCGCACACTATCCAACTTGCAAAAAACGTGTATTTATTTGCAATGTATCGGTGCAGTACCGAAGCACTGCAATTAAGAAGGGTGTTTACCTTTGACCTGTTTAATAAATGAAAGACAGGAAATGAAGAAAAATAATTCTTGTCTTATTTGATTGCATTTCAAGGAAGTTGAAAGTATCATCATTTTAAAGTATTGGTTAAAACTTGTATGCCTAGTGCAGAGAGACTATCGTGCCCAAAGTGGTCTGCTGGGCTCAGTTCCAGCTTGTGGTCATTTGACCCATGCCATTCACCTCTCCCTTTTTTCTATCCTTGTTGAATAACAACATAAAAGCCCAACAAATAAACTCTAAAAAGGGATGAAACTTTGTAACTGAAAAATCCAATGCACAATTTTGAAATATACTTACTGGTACAGTGCAGTGTAGCATAAACTGGGACTGGAATCCAATTGAAAATCTTAAAATGGTCTTTACATAGCTTCAATTCTTAGTAAAACTCTGGTTACTTCTATGTTCATTTTTCCTCGATGTTAACTGTCCTGTTCGGTACAAATTTTTATTTCAGTCTTAATTAAGAAGTAAGCTCTGTTGAAAAACATGTGGCAACTTCATGGTCACAACCAGACAAGTAGAAGTTTATGCTGCTGTTCAAAATGCCCGCTTTACCTCTTTTTGCTTTGTTCATAGGTGGTCATTTCTATTTAAAAGTTAGATTTTGACATGAAACATGAATTTATATCAAAAAGTTACATTTCATATAAAAACATCATGTGAAAGAAAGTCTATACTCTGACAGTTCATGGTACACTCCAGCTGTTGCCTATGGATCAAATTACACCAAATACAATGTAAGATAGGATCACATTAATGTTCTGTTGAAGCAATGCTGCAGACATACTGTCACCACACTGACAGTTTGACCTCCTCCTGTCGCAAATATAAATTAAATTCATCATAAAGGGGATTTAACCTTTGAATATCTGAACAGGAAGATTATTCAATTTACTCACTTGACCTGGTGTGGAACCATTAGCAGTAAAATATTTTTCTCAAATGAAACATTTTCAGTTTTCTTTCTTACTTCAAGGTATGCAAAATTACTTAAAAGGTGACACTTGTATTGATTTTCTGATGTAAATTAGATGTGTTTTATGGTTTTGATAGGTGTTACTCTTATATTATAGCCAACAGTTATAAAATGAGCTCCATGTCAAGCAGTGCTCAAGCAACTTTTTTCTGAGCTTGTGATCTCTCATGCATTAAAGGGTCTGATTACATGAAGTGTGTCCCCCCACTCTCCGTCCTCCCCTCACATCTGTGATCATTGCAGACGTCACCAACAAGTTGTCGACGGAGCACTGAGGGTCCATTGAAAGCGGTGTCATGCTCATTTTGTGGCAGCAGTGTGACTCAATAGAAAGCCACAAGGCTGCAGAGGCTGCATGCCCCCTGACCTTTGACCTGAGCCTCAGCTCACTGTGCGTGTGTGTGTCTGTGTGTGTGTGTGTGTGTGTGTCTGTGCTGGTTGTGAAGAGTGAGCAGACGGCATGGGGTGTCCTCAGCTGCCTGCCCCCTGTCTGTTCACACCCCTCCTTCAAACACAGACAAAGGACACCCACCAGATGCCTGCATGCCAATACAAAGACACACTGATGTTTGCATACCAATACATACACCAAAACAAACACAACATGATACAGCGGATAGACAACATTGCATGCAATATCAAAGAGTTTAAAGCTATCAGTTCAAAGTTTGGATCCTTATCTATGTAAGACAGATTGGGCAGCACTGCTACATTGAGCTAATTTGTGTGTGTATGTGTTTATAGGGCACTCGTGTGTAGAGGAATGACGTGCCTAAACACTCTCTATAGACCCATCTGCTGGGTCATGACCCTTTTTCCTGAGCAACCAATCACAGTAGCAACTAGTTACAAAGGGCCAATCACAACAGAGACAATGAGATAAAGGGGTAGCAACAATTGAGGCACACGCTAGCTCTGCAGACAGTCTGCCACTACAAAAGAAGCAAACAGACCCCTACAAAGATTTGTGCTCTCACAGATGTTCACACACATTCACAGGAGAGAAAATTTGGACCAATAGGAGAGCAATCATCAATCAAGTCAATACTACAGCAGTAGTGATGTCACATGTATACATAATGCACCCTGAGGCAACACACACCAGCAACCTACACTCACACACCAGTTGAGCCCATTGGTGAACATTAAGGGCATGCAAATCAATACTATCAGACAGAAGCTGTGTTGGTGCTAGATGACGTCACTCTTTCCCACAGTCCTCCAGTGCTGAGCAGCAGTGTGATATGCAGGGCGGCCTGAGGAGGGCGGTGTAAGTCCCTGCTAAATGGAGACGTTGATGTGGGCTCAGTTAACAGCAGCAATTTTACCATCATGCTAGTTGTGGCAAAGTTATCATGCTGTTATGTGACAGTGGCTGTAATACAGCTCCTGTATTTTCGGTGAACTAAGAGCACAAAGATGGATGCTGCCATGTGGACTTCATACAACACAGCATACATGTTGCCATGTTGCACTCAATAAAATGTAACGGGGGCATAAGCTGGGACCGGAAAGAGGAGCCACTAAGTTAGTTCATGCTACCCTCTGGTCTGAAACTGCACCAAAAGTCCACAAACTATCTTGGCGCTGTTGTCCTTTCTGTAGTTGACTGAAAAACAGTGAGTTTTTCCTTCATCAGTCATTCATTATTGGGTCTCCAGCAGTGTAATGTGTTACAGATGATCTTTTTACTTCACTCTTTGTTCCTCCAATCACCCCTGACTGTGCAAACATGCTCATTCAGTCTCACTCCCACCAGTAAACAAACCTGAAAACAGCCTTTGTTGTGCACCGATGTCTCGTTTCCTACTGTTGCACACGCCAGGCTTCATGCCAAGTGCTCAGATCATTTGGATAAATTCTCAGCTAATTTCATGAAATAACACACATGCTTAAAGTTTCTAAAGTTCATACTGCCACGTCTCAAAGGACTGTTCCAGAGTTTTTTTCTCCTAAAGTCCCAAAAAGTTGGAGGGTTTGTAAAAGTAGAGACAAAGAATCAAAAAGCAGTCACTGTTATAGTGGTAGAGGTTGCAGATATTTCTTCCTCAGAGTATCCAGTCCGTGGTGTATGAACTACACTGATAGATCACAAAATGTCTGTAAAATCCACCAAAGTTGCCATGTTTTCATTTTTTTTTCCTTAGCCGTATTTATTTACAACATAAACTCAGGGACTGACATTTAGGTCTGTGGCACCTGAGGCTAGCCTGATACAGACATGCACTTTGCATAGTTGCATTTTGATTTCATTCTAGAAAGGAAATCGCAGAAGCAGTAATTTCTTTAATTTGCAGGTTTATGTCTTAACTCATCATTTTCCCATGCTGCCTCCAAAGCAACATCCCTCTGATCCTGACTCCCACCCCACTTGCTCTTCCTCCTCCCTCTAGTTTTCTCCCTAGAGGGAGAGGAGGAAGAAGAGGAGTAGAAGACGAGAGGAGCCGAGTTGACAGCTTTTGAAGAGCTTTTCACTGCGGGTTGGGCTTTTTAGGACACAGCACACATACACACAGGGTAATACCCACACTGAAACACACTATTTCTCTGTGTTTCGGGGTTATTTGCATAATACCTAATTAGTAAGCTTGTGAGTAAGAGATGGTTTGGAAAAGGACTAAAATAGACATGAAGTCCTAAAGTGAGAGACGCCTGCTAAAGGGAGACAGTGTTCCTTTGGTTTGGTGCTTATGAGTGATGAAGAGCCATGTTTTTCCTTCTTTAAGAAAGCAAAGTGATCATTTGACACCTCAGCTGTCTGTGCTTCTTAAAGCAGCTGAGGTTCACATTTGAAGATAATTCAACTGTGAACCTGACTCTAAACCTTCAAATCTCTTCTTTCTCCGCAGACTCAATTGTGTCTTTGTCACAGCTAGTTCTGGAGACCTGTTTGGTAACTTGTGTTCTGTGTATTTTTTGTGCTGCATTAGAACCATGTGTCGAGTCTTGATTTGCTTTGTTGCCATGGTTCAGTTGCATGTTTGTGACTGTGTTTGCATCATAATGATATTTTTCCCTCATCATAAGCACAGGGACACATTACATGAATGTTTGTGGTAACAATGTGTCCTGTAATGGTGTTAACATTTTAATCATAGCCTGATATTGCATGATGGATAAAGAGTTATGAACATACACCAAGCATATAATAACAGCAAACACACAAACACAATCTCCCACTGACCTATATAATTCAAAATGGCTGCTGCTGCTGCACAGCTGTCCTCCCACACAAGAGAGTGAAGAGTGGTAAAGGATGAGGGGAGGGGATGAGCGAAAAAGCCAAGGCTGCTGGTGTGTGTAGGAGGAGAGGAAAAAACACTTTCAGCAGGTAGAAGAATGAAAAGGACAGCATCCTCAGGGCACAATCTGTCACACTCGCTCTGTTCCTCTCTTCCTTCATTTGCATTTCTTATCTTCTGCTCACTGCATCTGCTCTTTTTCCCTCTGATCCATTTTACTGCCTGCACCCATCATTCCATAAATTCCTTATCTCTCTTGCTTAGTGTCTTATTTTCACTCATTACTGCTTCTTTAAGCTTTCTCCATGAATCATCCTGCTCTATGGACCTACTTTGTCCTTCCCCTGCTTGCTTTTCCTCCCTCTTTCCCCTCTTCATCTTTCTGCTTCTTCCTCCTCTTGGAAGTTTCTCCTGCATTCCTGTTCCTCTTTTTTTTTTCCATTCTCGTCCAGAGTCTAATCTGACATTAGCCTCGAGTTGCTCTAGATATGACACTAATCTACACACTCATACTCAGCCACATTATAAAGCCATTTGTGTGTCTGTGTGTCATGGTAATGCATGGTTGTGTACGTTGAAAAGAACGAGGGCATCAGTTTTGTGTTTTTATTTAGAAGCACGAGAAGATGATGTCCTTGGAGTCAAACACTGACAGTGTGTTCATCTCAGGCTTCAGTGTGTTAACTAACAGTTGATATTCATTCCCAGTGGGCGTACATGGCTGCTGATGTGGTGTTGTTCAGCAAACTGACAAACACTAATTCTAGTCCTGATCTTGCGTCAGATGTGTCGCTTCATGGCATGTGCTGACACACCTGTTTGGATTTTTTTTTATAACAGAAAGAAATTTGATGTGTACTCTATTAGTCTACCTTCATTTCTTTCTGATACTTACTCAATGTCCTTTTCTCTCTCAGCCAACCACCGACGAGCTGGTCATGCAGTGACCAACATCCTGGCCAAAGAGCTGATGCAGGAAGACAAGCCCCCGTCTAGCAAATCACCAGCCAAGAAAACGAAGATAGAGGAGAAGGAAGAGCCGAAACAGGAAGCAGCAGAGTCATTAGAGGAGCTACTTGAGGCTGCTCCCACTCGCTCTAATTAAGCACCCAATCACAAAAAAAATGTATATATTTTTAATACAAACTCAGTCCTATCAAAATCTTGATTTAATGTAGCCATTCCACTGGCCAATATCAATCTGAGATCATGTTACTGCAAATTGGCCCAAGTTTCTTTGGCTCTTATCTTAACAGGACCAGCTTGTGAGCAAAAAATGACAAGATGACAGGAAGAGACTGGGGTGAGGGCAGGGCTCTTACGTTAACCTTTACCTCTTACTGGCCCTTCACCAATGTTTAGATCTTTGCCAACTTCTCAAAGATTTAATTTCTATCTTCACTTTGTGCACATATCCATTCCTCTATCATCTGTGTCTTTGTGTCTGCACATCATGTGTTTCTCCGGTCAGTTATAAAGGGCATCTCTAGTCATTCCAAAGACTTACTCAGGAGGGATCCACACTTGTTTGCGGTTATTTCCCACATGTAGTGTCCTATATTTGGCACATCCTGCAGGTGCTGCAGACTTTTCTCTTGATGTTATAGCCAAGACTGCTTCACACTTAATTTTTTTAATTTATGTAACATTTTGCTTTTTAATTTTCTGATATGAGTCTGTTTGTAAATGTCAATATTTGTTCTGTGTTATTGAAAAGTGCCAACTTTTAGAATCCCAGTCTTGTCATTTCACGTAAAGCTTTGTCCGGTCAGAGTTTGCACTGGGTGTTGTGTGGACCAGTTTAACCACAGTTATCACCTTGATGGTGTTTTCTTTTTTATTATTTCTTTTGTTTTTTTTCCTGATAAAGGATGGTCATCACTGGTGTGCATGCAGATAATAGATAAGGAAAATGGGGATCTTTTACTTAAACTTGTCTAAGCTATGTTACCACATGTGCCCACAGCAATTATATGAAGAAAACGTGCTTCACATTCCCATAAACTCCAGAGTAAGTAGAAACTAGGAGGAGGAGGGAGGGAGGAAGTTCTGACGCAGTTGAACATGTCAATATATAAGATTAAGAAAAAAACTTTCAAAGGGTGTTTCCACACAAAATGTATCCTAAGCAGTTTACATGCCTGTGTTTATGTGCATGAGAATATCGGAGTTTTAAGTAAGCTGCCTATATTTACTTTTATGTGCTCGCTCCACTCCCTGCATGTGTGTGTGTGTGCTTGTGCACGTCGGTCTGAGTGCATGTGTGCGTTTCCATCTGTAATTACTGTACGGTACCGACCATGTTGTCATAAATGCTAGGTTTCAGAAACAGCTCTGTGGTCTTTTCTGCTGAGGATAAGGCACACTGGAAAAATGCCCGAAAACTGCTGAGACAGGTCTGTGTGTGTTCAGTTATCTGTGTTTGTGTGTTTTTGTGTGGTTCGCCCACCTTCTCTCCCACTGAACTGCACCAGTCGCTGAATGTCTGGCCTTGCTTTTCCAATAGCCATCAGTAGGCATGTTGCCATGATGGTGTGGTGTAATGTCTGACAGGAATCCGGCGAGATGATGTCAGCTGCTCCATGCAATATTTATTCCTATGCAAACACAATACTGTTGCCAGGCTCAGGATGTAAAAATGTAAACCTCAGTGATGTTTATCAACCCACTTATTGAGAGGAGTGGCATTAGAGGCAAATATGCACCTAAGATTTCTACATTTTAGGAATCGCCTACTTTTCTGACCGACACAGGCACATGTAATATGAGTGTCAAAAGTCATGGAGCTACTGGCACTGAAACAACATAAAGAAGAAAAGTGCTGCAGGCATTGAAGATTTGTTGTGATGAAGTGTTAGAGCTTCATGAATCCAGTTAAACTACGCGGAGACTTTCCTGCTGTTGCACCTGTTTCACTCTTCAGGTGGATGGTGTCAGGTGATTGTATGCATCAGAGACTAAAACATGGCTCTTTTCATATACAAAGGGGAATTGTTCAAAAACGAAACAGAAATCAGAATGTCACTGGAATATTTGTCTTTTCTAATTTGAGTCATTCATTTTTTTTTCATTATTTTTTAAGAGATTGTTTTCTATTTGAATTTTTACAGTTGATTATTTTAATGTATTTGAATGGAGACGAGACTTGTCACGTCTCTTTTTCTGTTTTTTTTTTTCTTTTTTTCCCAGATTGCTCTATAAAACATATAATGCACATAGTTGTTCTGTTTGCTACACAGAAACATTAAAATTGTCTTAAGATGTCTGCCTCATTCTTCGTCATCTTCTATGTTATGCAAGATACTGAAAGCGTGCGTGTCATCTGTTAATGTGTAAATGTGAAGAAATGTCAGAGAGTGTGATTCAAGCTCAGTTGTGTTCCTGTATCCTTGCCAGAGTGAATTCCTGGTGGAGCACATTTCTCCATACCCCCCCTTCTGTCTCCCTCATATGTAAACACACTGCACACTCTGCAGTAAAATACCAGATACGTTCTGCACTCTGAGAAACTATAATTTTATAGCCAAAAGACAGCAGAGGAATGAATAAACAGTGGAGTTAGTTGTTTTTGCAGATAGATTCCTGGATTTTCCATGACTCTGGGGTTTCTAGAGATATTTCCAGCATACAGCATGATTCCATGTGTTAAAAACAGTGTCTGTGTATGTGTTAAGAAAGGGAAAACATGATAACTTGTTTAACTTTTATATATATATATATATATATATATATATATATATATATATATATATATATAAACTGTCTTAAAAACTTATCTCTGAACCCTTTTCTCCACAAACAATGCAGCTAAACTAAAAACAGGTCTTTGTTTACCTTTATGTTGGGTTCTAATATTGTTTCACAAATTTAACTTTAGTCTACCTTGTGATAAACTTCATAATTGAGACCAGAGTATTTCTTGTACATTTAGTTCAGTCAGCTGGCACATCTGTCTTCTGTCTGGCAGTCACTAAAGTCATCAGCTTTTATAAAATCTCTTCTGTTACCTGCATGTTTCCTCACTAAAACTATGAGTAAAAAGCTCTTCTCACCTCCATGGATCTAGCCAGTCTATTCTGCCTTTATTCCTCTTACACAAAGTTTTCCAGCCGCCAGCTTCGTTTTGTAAAAAAACAGAAAGTTGAATCCATCCACATCTCCTTAATCTGTCACATTTATTGTGCAGATGGTCTTTCAGGCTGCATTTCATTCAGACAGAACTCTATGCATCTGTTTTGGATTTAAAAAGGAAGGAGAAAAGCATCAATCATGCCCTTTAATCTGTAGAGGCACCGTTAAGTCAAGTCCATCTGAAAAGTGAACTTGTTTAATTCTCTGTAGGGGTCAGTCAGTGGAAATCATAAATGTCACCCATTGAGTCAAGAAACCTTTTAATTGGACAATAAGACTCTCCAGGGATTCTAAAAGTACCCAGTGAGTGAATGAATCACAGTTCAACAAAACTGAATGTGAAATTTCATATCAGGGTCAGTGTGCAATAATTTGCACCCAATTTGGCTCCTCCTCATTTTAAATGGAGCATGTACACGTGTTATCTCATCCTTGACGTCACAGGAAGCCTGGGAAATAATGAGTTCTGTTTTTGGAAGTCATTTCATCTCTGGAGAATAAGGAATCCATTTCCCAGTAGCTCTCCTGTGCGCTGTGAGCAAACAGCTCAGCTCTTGAACCTGAGCTGCTGCTGCTGCCTTCCTTTTCTCCTCATTAACTGCCCTGTTCATTTTAACAAAAAGGCCTGACTTCCTTTCATCATTTACGAGCTTTGTTGGAGCACACACTCATGTGTGTCACAGAGAAATAATGACTTTGGCTCAACACTAAAAGAGCTGCTGAATCAAAAAGTCTCCAGAAGATATATTTGTGTTTGTGTGTCACTGTCACATTTCTTGCTCTTTGAAGTCAGAAATAAACATCCATCCTCCAGCATCTGATCCTTATCAGAGGATAGCAACAATGGGGCAAGCAGCTCTTTCTGTTTCACTGGTGTTATCCACATGTTTTCGGGGATCACCACAGTAACATTATGGAGTGGAGAATTTTAGAGTTTCACTTAAAAAAATACTGTGAATAAGGTAATGTGGATCTTTTTAACAACATTATTGGTTAAGCAGTTAATTTTTTTAAAGTTCTTTTTTTAGATAAACCACCATCCAGTTACATGTACTTGTAACACAACAGAAAGGAAGGAACCATCACAACATCTTACTGCCTTATCCTGTCAGGACACAAAGCCAAACCTCAGTTTAGTCGACTTTGGGTTACTTTGATTCCAAATAAAAATATTTCCACATGAATGAAATAAATATCTGTATGTGATAGCAAGGACCAGGTTAAGGCTTTGAAGACCAACAGAAATGAAAAGCTTTCATGGAAAGAGTGTTTTTAAGAGGTCTGCTTAGCTTTGAAGAGGAAAACTTGAGTGATTGAAAATAAAAAAAGTATTTTTGAAAAGCAAGGGTTGAGTCCCCTTGTTTCTGAAGGTATGGGGTGTGCATGTGTGCGTGTGTATCTCTGAATGCATCGTCTGTGTTGGATTTGTTTGGCCTATTTGCATGCCTGAGTAAATGTAACCTTCAGTTGTGTTAATCTGTGGATGTGCTTCTTATCTGTTACACACGTGTGAGAGTATTTACACACTACACACACGACTGTGTAAACATGTTAGTACATCCTGGTCATGTAAGCTACAGGGGCTGTGGAGTAACCGAAAACAAACCTAAATACTTGTTTTGAAGTTTCATTTCTCAGTGTTTAAATCAAACCTAAAAACAATAGGGTCTTAGTGGTCATTTTGATTTCTTAGGTATCAGTTTATTATTAAAAAAATCATTCTATTCTCACCGATATGCCGTCTCAGAAATACCTGAAGGTATTTTCTCTAAATTTGAAGTTGCAAATAAGCAAAAAAATTAATGAAACACTTAAGCTGAGAGTTGAACTGAATAGAAATTAATGATCTAAAATCATTATTAGGATCTCATCCAAAATGAATGCACAGGAATAACCTCAGAATTCTTACAGTAAAAATGACACAGTTCAGTTCATAGGACTTTAATAATTGAGGAAAATTCATTTAACGGTGTACCCCGCCTTCTTGCACATTCTAAGCATCTAGGGTACAAAGACAAATAAGAACTATATTCACATGTCAGTGCCAACAGATCAGCAGGATCAGCAGTAAATAAATGACATACAATGAATACAATGTCAAAGATACTTCAAGAAGTAAAGACTCTGAATAAGTCACAAACCAGTTTTAGTTAACCTCTGAGCATTTAGCATCCTGATAGCTGAGGAGAGAAATGAGTTTGAGTGTGTTTTTTTCCCTCAGGCGTGCATGATAGTGCCGCCCAGGAGGCATAAGAGACAAGTCAGAGAAAAACAAACACTGATAAATGATGGCTTACCTGACTAAAAGGTCAAGGGTCAACTTGACTGAGACATGACGACCTGCAGATTACAATTCCTTCAGTCAGACATCATAATGTCTGCCTTTGTTACAGTTGTCTCTGTTGTGAAATGTTAACCATGTGGTGTGTTGTCATATTTCATTTTATCCACTGCAGAGAGGAGGTCAATCAGGATCTAAAGATTGTCTAGCTCCCTGAGCTCTTCAATTACTTGTTCATCCTGCTGGTGTGTGAGGGGACTAATAACAATCAGCTGCTATGCATGGGATCAGAGAGAAAGTAAGTCTGGATGCATCTCTCCACTTTAGCGTTTGTTGTATATCTTTTCCGGACCAATATCATAACGTTTAGGTGTTTAAACAGATGTATGTAGTAAACCTGACAACCCCTGAATGTTGCAGTGGCAAATAAAGTGGTACAGAAATTAACCAGACAACTAGTAAAGAAAATGTTTAAGATTAAAATCTGGTTAAAGAGGAAAAAATCAATATTAAGTATTTGTTTGAGCCTTGGTAGAGTTTATTTGGAGTTATACAGGTGATTTATGGTAGAAGTTGTGTGGAGGATAGTAGGATGATTGTGGCTATAATATAATGACGTCTCATTACTATGAGATTCAGGTCCTTCTGATTCCCAGACTCCCTCAGTCTCCTGTTGTGACATTCTGGGGAGTCAGGAGGAGGTTGTGTGTATGTGTGTATGCTTGTGTGTGTGTATGCGTGTGTGTGTGCCCTTAGACTCTTGAAGGGGGTCTACTGCAGAAAAGGAGTGTGAACAAAGAAAGGGGGCAGTATAATTGGCTTCAGTACTGCCAGACGACACAATGACACAGCCATTGATAGTGGAATGAGTTCTTGGGAGCAGTGGACCAATGGCAGATCAGGAGCCTGTTTTTCACAGACTCTGATTGGCTGGCTGAGGGAGGCTGTCGGTCTCCAGGTAGCAATGTGAACCTCGGAGCATTTCTGCCTCCCCTCAGTCTCCTGGAGGAGGGAGGGAAGGAGGGAGTGAGTGTGAGGAGAAGAGCTGTGACCTCATCTGTGTAGAGAAGACAACAATAGATTTACATGCACACCTTGTTTTATCCCATCCGTGTTTCTTTTCCCTTTTTGATTCCTCATCATTTCTTTAAAACTCTATCTGCCCTTTGTGATGACGTACAAGTTTGTCAGTGTGTGAGTGTGTTTGTGTGATCACATTTCTTTGGCTGCCATTAGCATCCACATTGCCAGGGCCCTGAAATAAATGTGTTTCATTTGTCTTTAACTTGGCTGTACCCTCCACTGCTTCTCTCTCCCTCTCTTTTGCTCACACACTGTTTCTGAGAACGGTGGATTAAAGCCCGGCTTCTTTTGTTTAGATTGGCCATTTCTCAACTTTCCTGCTGTTTCAGGACAGAAATACACACTCCTGTGGCATTTAAACTCCAGAGAAACAGCATTTGACTGACTTTTAGAGGAGACAGAAAAAAAGGGCTTTTACTGATGCAGGATTGTGGTGCGTTGAATGTGGGCTAATTGTGTATCTGCATATTTGTATGTTTATTTACATAGCCCTGAATTTGTCTGCATGAATTCATGCACCTCTTTCTTAGTGTGTACACATGACTCTGCCTGTTTCACTCCTGCATGGGTCATCATATCTTGATATTATCCCCTTGATCGAATTTCTCGGCTGCTTGTAAGACACTCTCCATGTGACACACAATTAGCAGGAAATTAACATGGGCCATCGAGTGTCAACCAATTGGTCGTGCCATCACAACGCTGAGTGACATCTCCATCATCACAGCGCTGCCTGGATCGCCCTGAAACACCAGGGTGCAGAGATTAAGACACTGTCTGCTGTCTGCCTGTCTCGTGCAGATCTATGTCAGTCTGTCTCTTCGATTCTCTGCATCCATCTTAGCCCTGTATTTAATTCAAGAAACAATCCTCTTTCCTTTTACCTCCATGCCTGCGCACTAACTTTTCTTCCTACCTCTTTTTTTCCTCTTCTCTCCGCTACATCTTTCCCTACTGGCTCCATTCATCCCTTTGTTCCTGATATTTGTGCCTCTATTCACATCTCCTTTGTGTGTTTATTCAAATGGCAAAAAAGCCTGTCTGCACAAAAAAACATGTCGTGTCTGCTAAGAAACCAGTCAGCATATCCTGCACATCAAAGTGAACTTATGTGACTGCCATCATTCTGTAACACTCCTTGTGTGTGCTGGGGATGTCCAGCATCAAGAGACATCTTAAGAATTAAATCCTATTAAAGAACAGATGGTGCTTTAGCAAAGGCAACTTCACATTATTTGAATCTGGTGCCTGATAATGTGGCCCTTGAAGTAAATAGTGAAAACTTTGGCGCCTGTTAAAGTATTAACAGGAGGAGCCGAAAAATTGAGACTTGCTTTCATTCTATGGATTCACCCCCTTGTCCTTCTGTTACTTTTTTTCTTCTTTTTTTTCACAAAAAAGCAGCCAAGAAATAATTAATCCTGCCAGGGCCAACTTATGAGCACAGCTGTATGTGTGTTTTGATTTTGGTTTTTTCCCCCCTTTTTTTTCCTGATGGACACAAACTCTTCAGAGTCTTCTTTCTTCTGTGTGTTGTTTCTTGGCCTCGTGATGTTTTGAATTCTGAGGGTGCGAAGGGTGGAGTCTTACAGTGCAATCAGTGATGAGTGATGTGATGGGGGTAAAGTGATGTTGGAGCCACGTGGGACCCTTGGGGGCTGTTGTGTCTGTCTTGACAAGTCAGGCTTAAATCACACGGCTCTGAACCCCTGAGCCGATTTGATAATCGTACTGTTTGTTTACCGTTGCTTGTTTTATGTGTATGCATGTACAGCCACGAACACACACATACACACTAAAACACACCAGTTTGTTGCCACTGGTTAAATTTCACACCCTATAGATGACAGCTTATTTCTGATATGAGTGTTTTCAGTGTGTGTATGTCTGTCTGTGTGTCTGTCCTTGCATACTGATGGAGGTTGAGCCATCATCAGTCACTTGACCTACATCAGTGGAGCCCAGGGCAGACTGATTTCCTCAGGGTGCAGTAGATTCCTGGGTGTGGTCCTCTATGTGTGTGTGTGTGTGTATATATGTAAGCGCATGTATATGTCTATGAAGCTGGGCATGCATGTTTTTGTTTCCCATGCATGTGTGTACATGTGCTTGATATGAAATATTACCCCTCACATATTGATCATGAGTTGAAGATGAGTCTGTGTGCATGGTCATGAAAACATAAAGAGGTCAAACAGATGAGCTTTTAACCCAGCCAGGCATTGAAATCTCACAAAATGTTGATTGTTAGATGAAATTAACTCCATAAATTGTGCAGATATCTTCCAATTTCTTTTATATTGGCTTTTTTGAATTACATTTGAAGCAAAGTGTATACTCTTCCTGCTCTTTTACCATTTTAAGCTCTAATATTTATGATCCCACAGAAAAAGATTTGCAGCAGAAAAAAAGATGAATGATTTAATACCTCCATTTGAAAGATGTTCAACAATTTTGGTTGCCAGTTCTCAATATCACAACGCTGACAATGACAACCTTTGATATCACCTATAACTAAGTGTCAAATTAAACAAGCTACGTAAAGATAACACTGCTTGTTACTAAAGTTTCATACAATATTTTTGTGTTGATAATAACCTATTAGGACCCCAGAAAAAAAGAGCTTTTTCTACCCCGTCTATTTTTCATATGAGCCAAAAAAAACCCCAACAACTTTAAGCTGCTTTGAATTAGTGACATATGAAAATTTGAGTCTTAAGTTGAATTTAAATGACTGAAATGTTTAAAGAATATATTTTTATCGTCTGTTGAATAAACTTAATAAAAATAAATTGAGGTAATCACATCCCCCAATGGTTAGCAGGAAACAGCTGAGAATGAAGGATTTACTCATTCTGTGCAACCCCCTGAATTATCCCCACAATGCTCACACCGATTAGAAGCTATGACATCATTCTTTTTGCCTGGTAACCATGGTTACACTTACCTCCTGCTGGCAAAAATCAGCATCCATACCCAACTTGTTCCCTTGTTTCATTTTTTTCCTCTTTCTGTCTCGCCTACATCCCTTCTCTCTCTCTCTTTGCACACTCCTCCTTTATCACCTCCTCTCCTCATTTCTCCTTTTTTAAACTAACCCCCCAGTGTTCCCTGCTGCATATACTTTTTTATAGCATCATGAGTGTTTCTCCTTTAAAGATTTGTCTTTCCCAGTTTTCCATTTATTGAGGCTGAAGCAGCCTCATGCATGGAAAGAATGTCACAAAACAAAAACAAAAGCAGAGAAGGAGATGACCTACATAGACAATGAAAGCACTGAAGTGAACATGCTCTGCTGCTGCAACTCTGACTGTGGATGTTACTCAGTAAGGCTACAGCAGAGGTGTTGAGAAGCAAACATTAGGCCTGTAAATAGTGACTCAAGTGAGACTGACAGACAGGTACTGCTAGACTGTGAGTCACTGATCTATACTGACAACATGAAGGACACACGGGTCAAGAGCAGCATTAAAACCCACTCAGAGAAAAGGAGAGCTAAAGAGCTGCAGCTCATCGTTCAGAAAAGCTGCATCCCAGAAGCCCCCCCACTGCAGATGGGAGGTAGTGGGCTGCTTTACCATCCATTCTGCAGACCAGCAGGGTGGTTGGGGTGGGGGGTGGGGGGTAAAAGAGGAGTATTAGGAGCCATTGTGGAGCTGTATTATAGTAAGCAGCTTACAGTCACTGTGCCAGGCTGAGAGGACAAAGAGGCGACACCGACGAGGAGAGCTGACAGAGAGGGCAGGAGGACAAGGACTTGACTCTCTGTCTGTCTTCTTTAGAGATACTTTTTGTCCTTCTCTCACTGGAAATATCTTGATTTTTCTTTCACTCTGCTTTACCCAGCTCCTTTCTAATCAGCATGAATTATTTGTAGCTTTCTCCTTCTCCCTCCCCTCCACACTTCAATCTCCCACCTCCTGGTGATCTACTTACTCCCTGTGATGCTGGCATGTCCCCCCTTTTGCTACATGTTGCCACCATCCCTCTCTACCACCAAACTGAGTCACAGTTAGGAGGGGAAGGGAGGGGAGGGAGGTGGAGGTTGCCTTGGAAACTAGGAGTCTGTTGCCAGCCGACATCATCTGCTGTTGCACGGTGCGGAGCAGGCGAATGAATATTTGAGCTTTATGGACAGGGACAGACGAATGACACAAACTGCTCTCTGGACCTTCTCTGCTGCCTCAGATGGAAAACAGAGAGGTCACTGAAGGGGGAGTGAAGGGTAGCAATGGAGGGATGGAGAGGAGAGGCGGGGTCACAAAGGGAGGCTGACAGACCTCAATGTTATGTAGGGCACAGATAGTCTGGTTATGTAGGTTAACAGAGGAGAGATGAGGAAAAGGATGTAGGGACAGTATAAGATTTTAACCTCTTAAATGAGTTTTATTTGCAGACAGACGAGCAGTGCAGATGATGGGAGTGGGAGAACAAAGAGATGGAGGGAGGGAGGGAAGGAGGGAGGGAGGGTGACGTGCAATGAGAGCAGCAAATTGGGGCACTGGAGCTTGTTTTTCCTCTCTCTTTCTACCTCCTTTCCGCTCCTCCTCATTTCTCAGATGGCCCTGCAGTATTTTCTAATTAATCCTCTCAGAGGGTTGTTTCCACTGCCGGCTGTTGGCAGATACATACAGACACATACAGACACACACTCATGCAAACAAGCCAGTCATGATTCATGCAGATTTCCAAATGAGACTGTGATTAGACTTGGGAAGTGTAATCATGCACAGTGTGACTGCACTGCGTCAAAAAGCTCAGAAACTAGAACAAATATGGGTCATGTTGTTTCATATGTTGCACTGACAGTTCAGTGTTGTGAGGCTTCACATGGAAACCTGAAAACACAGTTTTTACTTTGCAGACTGCAGCAGGCACTTGTGCATTGGACATGTTTATATCTTTCCTTCGACCTCCCCATTTCTTAAAGTGGTCAGTTCAAACCTTGGTACTTTTTGTGTGAGAGTGTTTTCCTGTGCTTATGAGTTTAAAATGTATCCACAGTACCTGGTATGGTCTCTCTCTCTTTCCTCTCTCTTTCCATCACCAACAACTTGTCCCATCAAAGTCTCCAGCCATAGATCTCACTGGGAGTCCTTGAGCTGTCTCGTTTTGTAGGTTCCTCTGCTTTGTTGGATGACGCTTTACTGGACTCCAGCAGCTACAGTATTACCCTCACATCATCATCCTTACTGCAACAACATCAGCCCAACTTAAACTGCTTGAGCCTTACATCAAAGTTCCTGCAAACAGTTCACATCCTTCAAAGTTCATTGTCTGTATTCATGTAACTGTTTCTATCTCTGTCCATATTTTTCTCTTTCTTCATGTCATTTTCCTATGTATGGAAACATATGAACCACTCTGTTTAGCTCTGGCAACAAAGTCAAGATCTTTCTTCACAAAACAATAAGTGCAGCTTTAAACTGTGAACACAAAATCAAGTTTACATTGGGTGAAAAAGTATTCACATCTGAATGGTCTGTCTTCTATTCCTTGCACACTTTTCCCACAATATTAAACACTGTTTGAGGAAAATCTTCAGTATATTGATCTTTTGCATTCCAGTCTCTAAAATTGGAGAGTAGTTTGTTGGTTCAGGAAACACAGAGCAGGAGTTCAGGGAGCAGAGAGAGAGGAGCTTGATATTGCACGCTTATTAGCCTGAAATATCCGTGCAGCAGCTGCACCATTTCCGAGGCAACACCTGTCGCCATGGCGCTGAGTTGTCGACATGCTTGTGTGTCAGAGTCTGCATGTCTGAGGCGCCGCACATTCAGAGTGAGTCCCATCTCTGGGAACAAACACACACTCACACACATAGAGAACACACTCACTGCTGCAGCTAATGCTCAGGCATGTTCCAAATCTGACACAGGTTGCACAGCACTCTGCATGCAAAGGTGCTAATATGTTGCACGCTCACATGCACACGCACACGCACACACATTCACACCAGTACAGAGGCTGTGCTGAGGAAGCAGACCATAAGACATTTGAAGCTTGTGTGTTTCTTTGTTGCATATTTAACTCTCTTCTCCCTTTTCCCTTCCCTCCCCTTGTCCTCATCACTCAGATGGGGAATTTTGCGTTTCCATAACAACCACAGTGGTAGAGGAAAAGGATTAGACTATACTGTCTGTGCTGGGGGTGTGGTAGCTGCATGTCAGTGATGCTGCTGTATGCTGCTGTACTGGGGAGGTTAGGGGCTTATGGGGTGTACAGCATGTGTGTGTGTGTGTGTGTGTGTGTGTGTGTGTGTGTGTGTGTGTGTGTGTTTGTGTGTATGTGTGTTGCAGACAGGGTGGGGGCAGGAGATGCCCTCAAACCACATTGCACCAGATGGAAGCCTTTGATCCCCTCAAAACACACACACACACACATACACACTCACTAACTCATGTGCATGCATTGTTCCGGCTTTTTAAACTATATTTGAAGGTTTTGTTTCACACCTTCTCTTCTGTCACTTGACTTTCCTGGTTTCTTTTTCATATTAGACCCTTTACTTGTACAAGAGTCTCCCTGATGAGACATGCAGCATGAAATGACTCTTCTCCTCTTCTCTTCCTACATCCTCACTTCAGCAGGGCCAAAACAAAGAAATTAACCCCGCTTCTTTACCCGCTAATCTAACTCTCACTACCCCTCTCTCTCTCTGTCTTTTCCCCCTCATTCTTGCCTCCCTCAGTCTCCCCTCTGTCTGATTTCCATCCTCCCAGCTGAGAAAACAGGCGCGAGAGCTCTTGGCAGAGGAGATGAGGCGAAAGGAAGAGAAAGAGTGAAGAGAGGGGCCTTTTCAGATGAAGAGAAAAAGGGGTGGCTGCTTTGAAAGGGAGCATTGTGTTCTTCTTCCACGTTGCTACAGCTCCATCTCTGTGATTTAGTCGAGCCAGCAGCCAGCACATTACTGTGTCTCTTTAAATCAGGCTACTGTTAGCCTTAGCAACGCTCAGGCTACAGTGCCTCTGCTCAATGGCTGCCTCCTTTTCTTTCAACCAAAGACCTCCAAGCTCCCTGTTAACTCTGCAGGATAGGCACATTCCTCTGAGCTGTCATAAGATAAGAAATATGTTTGTTAAGCAGAGAAAACGAGGAGGATATCTAGTTATCTACTTCTTCTTCTTTACATGATCTGATATAACTGGATATTTGTTGTTGTGCAGGATATCAGGGTTTATTTCTGGAGCTGACTGAGTGAGTGAACATACACACAGTCACTAAAAAGATCCCATTCCTTTCTCCTCCCTTAATTTTTTATTAGGAACATCTTTTCAAAGAGGCAGCAGAGTCTTATTCACTGCAGTCTGCTTCTGGGACTCTGAAACTTTCATGTCCTATCCTCACTAAGTGTGTCAGTGGGATTTAGGCTCCTACTTAACTTCACTGAAAATATATACATTTCATCCTCGACTTATTCTCGAGTAAAGTCCACACTAAGCTGCTCTTTATCTCCTCTGCGTCCATGCCCACAGAGCAGAGCTCTGTCCTCCAACATGTGGTGACCCTGCACAGAGCACAGACAGCTGCAGCATGGGAGGAGGGGGGTGAAGGGAAGGAAGAACAGAGGGAGTCAGAGGAAGGGGGGATCAGGGTTAAGGTTCCTTCCTTTTGCAGGAAAACTCTGGAGAGAAAAAAAAAGGAGTAGAAGAGGCGCGGGAACTTGCTTCCTGTCCCGCCACAAGCAGCTGTGACATCACTTCCTGTTCTGACCTCACAAATGCAGCCCCCTGGCCTGAAATGAGATCCCCCTTTTCCTCCCTCGGTGAGGACAGAGTTGCTCTGTTTTGTTTAGAGCTGAGCCTTTCTGGTTAGAAGTTTGACACGTGCTTGACTCCAAGTTTACATTGGCACTTCTCTACTTTTGCACTTTGAATGTGTTTGATTGACACATTATTTTCGGCTCCTTTGCTACTTTTAATCTATATTTCGGTGACAACTTGAAAACTTTCTCTCTTAATTTATTTCTTTTGACCAGTCTGTCACTTTCGTACGCCATTACTCAGCTCTCAGCCAAGCCAGTTGAATGACAAGGCCATGATGAATGCATGTTGAGTCACTGTAACGATAAACTGCTCTTTGTGTCAATCAAACACTTATTTGACCGACTGCACTGTACATGAAAATAGATTGATTGTATTGAGTTTCACTGTGAGTCTTTTGGCCTTTCTCTGACATGTTCATGTGTCACACTCAGGATGTGGTGATTCCTTTGAGTCTTGAGTCCTCACGGTCTGACTAATGATATTACAGTCACAGGCAGTCCATTGTCAAATCCCAATCTGACTTTACTTCCCCTCTTTGGACAACACTGCTATACATCAGCGGTTTGAAGTGTTTGGCCTGTGACTGTGTGTGTGTGTCACTCTTTTGTGTACATCTGTGTGTGTCTATAATAAGTAGGAATGTGCTCAATTAAGCGGGATTGGGTGGGGGGCCTAAAGAGGGCAATAAAAGAACAATCTCTCCATTCTGCTGTGTCTCCCCTCGGGGAAATGGGTGACAGCATGAGGACAGAGAGGACAGCAGGAGTTTCTGAGTCACAGGATGATAAACATAGCTGACAAAGTAACTCTGAGGCTACTTTACTGCTAAACTCTTATTATATCCATGTGAATAATACCTGAATTTCCTTTGATTGTACAGAGTCAGAAAAGCTCTCATGTGGGGGCTCATCCCACTGTTTTACACTGAATCAAACAGAGACAACCCCACAGTGTGTGATTACCTCTGACTCTCGTGTGTGTGTGTGTGTGTGTGTGTGTGTGTGTGTGTGTGTGTGTGTGCGTGTGTGTGTGTGATCCCTGCTCTCGTTTCCTTTCTGTGTCTCTCTCAGAGTTGCCTGGTCTAATTATGTTTGTCTTCCTGTAGGTCATTCGGCTCAGTCAGGCTTCATTCAGAGACAATAATGGTTCCTACTCAGATATGTGATGAAGATGTGGAGACTGAGGGAGGGGAAGACATCCAGAGCTGGGACTGACAGTTGCTGTAGCAACTGCATGAAACATTGAGGGAAGCATGAGTGGAGTCAGCCATTTTGGTTATGAATCTGTAGTTTTGTGTTGGGGGATGCAGCTGTTTGAACAATCAGCTTGCCTCATTTAGAATTTTCATCATAACTTTATTGAAACTGATTTGTGAATGAAATTTTTTCAGAAAAAACAAGTTGATGAAAATGTGTACATGCATTATAAGCAAGGCTCTTTGTAAAAAAGGACTTTCCAGTATTTTGTGGCTTTGTCTCATTTTCAGCCAGACCAGATAATGGCTGTCATGCCTGATCCATGAACAACACGCTCATCTTCTCCTATCTTCTTCCAGCCCGTCTCTCCCACTCTCCCTCTCTCTCCATCCCCCAACATCTGCAGCAGAAAACCAGAGCCTGCTCCTTTTGTTTTGCTATGTGACGTCCCATGGGCTATTTATAGGGACGTATGTTATTGTGTAAGAGCTTGTGAAAGGCACAAAGACTCTGAGCAGGCTGCCATGTTCCCTGCAATGGCCCCAGGATCTTTGAGCGAAAAGCTTCAAAACATGAAGCTCTACTGTGATGGGCTGGACAAAAAGGAGCAAAAGAAAGATTAAATGTTTCTCTTTTTCTTTATACATTTGTCCATTTACCGTTTTGAACCATCATGTGATGTGTGCATTGTTTTAATCATCATCGTCAACATATTGTTACCTGTCATCTTTTGAGTCTGTATGTGCTTTTCTTGATTTTCATTGGCAGAATGACATTTTTATTCATGGGCATGAGAGGAAGTGCCCCATTTCATTTTTCAGCAAATCAAAGTCAGAGCTAGTAAAGGACCTGAATGTCTTTTATAATTGCTTAAATATTTATGATTTTAGCCATGAACTGTCCAAGGCTGAAGACATCTTAATAAAGTGCCGCTATACGTATTGATAGTGATTTGTTTCTTGAACTATTTAAAGAGGTGAAAGAGAGGAAAAGTCCTGGGCCCAGATAATATCAATAGTGGCCTTTTAAAAAATTGCACCAACTCACTTTTTGATATATTTTCCCTTTATGTTATGAATCCCTTCAGTTTTGTAGAGTACTAAGCATCTGGAAGAACTCTGTCATCATGCCAACCCCCACAACCACATCCCCAAAGTCTCTCGATGACTTTTGGCCTGTCGCTCTAACTTCACTTGTAATGCAGACATTTGAAAAAAATGTCAAGGCTGAACTTTTGGTGGAGACTCAGGGACTCTTGGACCCTTTCCAGTTTGCATGCCTGAGAGAGGTGTTGAGGATGCTGTGGCCACTCTTCTTCACCCCGTCCACAGCAACTTTAATGGTATCAAGAACTTTGCATAGTTGCTTTTTATTGACTTCTCCTCAGCTTTAAACTGTATTCAACCCCATATCTTAGCTGAACACTGCTTCCTGAACATCAGTGGCACAAAAAAAAGGTTATTAATTTCAGAATGATACCTTCCCCTGTCCCCCTTCTTTTATTAACAATCAATTAATAATATCTGGGGACAGTTGCTGATAATGCCCTGACTGCCAACACCGACATGATATGCTCAAATGCGTTTTCATATGCACATTTATCAGAAACTGATGAGTTTAATGTTGACAGTTTTTTATGAGTTTTACTCTTGTGTTATCAAGTCTGTTTTGACATTGTTTTTTTTTTATCTGTTGGTTTAAGTCTCTTTCTCTTCTCCTAAAAATAAGAAAAGGTCGGAGAACATTGTGCGAGTGTGCAGAAAAATTGCTGGCACCCGTTTTAATGACCTTTCATTTTTGCACAGAGCCAGAGCCAGAGCCACTGGGAGGGCACAGGCTTTCTTAGCTGATTGCAAACATCCTCTCTTTGCTGCATAGAAGCAGTTGCAAACTGGGTGCAGGTATGCTCTGCAAGGGTCTATACTTCATGTGTGTATATTGTTAAAATTCAGTCTTTAAAATTCATGTGTCCCTGCCACCTTCAAACTCCTTAACAGTATCAGGGAGTATGTTTGTACTTGTGATAACTGAGTGACTTTGTTCTGCTTTGTCTTGTCTTTGTTCCTGCTGGCTGCAAGATAAATTGCTCCATGGGGATAATTAATTTTATCTAACCTTTTGCCTTTACCTTGAAATTAAAAAAAACTAAAAGATATAAAACATAACAGTATAAAAAAAGGATTATGAGTTTCTCGGGTAATCAGTGATGTCTGTTGTTTGGGAGTGAATATATATCTGCCTACGGAAGTTATTTTCCTATCAGAAAGACTCAGACAGGTTTTACATTTCATGGTTGTGGTCAGATGGTCACCTCCAGAGAGACTCAGACTTACTCAATCAGTCCCTTGTTTCATTTCACCACTGAAGACCTTTTTTTTTTTTTTTTTACAGAAAAGCTTTTAAACTGTGATGCTATCTTTACTTAATCGTTATTTTTTAATATATACCTGAGGATTTATTTCACTGTTTGGCTGCTTCTTTTGACTGGTTTTATAGCTTGCTGTTCATTTCACCTGATTTTTTGATTGCTTATTGTGAATAACTTTGTTACTTGTTTTAAAAAATGCCATATAAATAAAAACATTTTTATCATTATTAGTATCATGGCCATGATTAACGTTAACAGAGCAATTATATATAACAAATATTCATATATTTATTTGAAAGCCTGACTTCTCATTCACGATATTTAAAAGAACAGAATAAAAGGGAAAGGCTGTAAAAAAAATTCGGGATAATAATGTGACACCAAGTTCAGTTTGCTGTTTTACTCCCACACAGGCAGGAAAAAACACCTGAATTGGACCAGCATGCAACAAAGCTTCCTGGGAAACTTTCTGAAAGCTGCAGTCCTGCTGAATGTAGGTCACACAAAAAAGCCTCAAGAAAGTTTGTAGCTGATGCTTTCACTGGATACTCTCATGAATTAACAGAGCGTATGACGCACTGAGTTAACTCATTGCAGCCTCTATTAAAAAAGTCTCAGCGTAGAAGAAAACACACTAACACAAGTTTTTTTAAATGATTTCAGAATCTTTTATTTGAAATGTCAGTGTTCAAGAGAAAATAAAACAGCAATATAAATATTAGCATAAAAATAAGAGAGTAACACAGGGGTAAAGCGTGGGGGCTAAGCATTTGATAAGAAAGATAATACAGCAGAATAGAGTAGTATTAATTCAGCAGCGGACGGACTTACACATATATATTTATAATCATTTGTTCATATGGACAGAAAGAGAATGAGAGGCATTCTTTCACAAATGCACAAGATAAAATCACCGCAAAAGAACATTAGGAGGTTACAGAGGGATAGAAACATTTCCATATTTTTTTTTCTTTTCTTTCTTTAGAGGGTGATAAAAGATAGTAGAGAGAAAATGAACACAAAAATATGCGCAACACATATCACAAGTTAACTAGTCTACGTGTGTCACTTTGTTTACTTATCTAAAGTCATCTTTAATTTCTTTATTTACACATTGAAGAGTTAGTTGGCTTCCATGGTGCTTAGTTACTACATTGCAACACAAACTGTTGAAGAACATCTCAGGTTTTATTCAGTATTGATTTTTTTTCAACTGTGGTTTTCTTCATTTTCTTGAAAAACAAAATGCAACACATTCCAGTAGTAGGCTGTGCCTTGTGGAGAGGGACTCTTATTTTGAAAACGTTGGATATGGTCCCTACTGTACAAACTGGCTCATACCATCAACAGGACCTGTGTTTATTTACAGTGGGGGAGAGCCTCACAGGAGCAGGGGTGAGGAGGGAGGTGAGTGGCAGACAGGCTGAGGTTTCCCCTTGGTTTACATGAGGAGGGCTGTTTCAGAGGGCTCTCGAGTGGTTTGTCCACACCAGCAGGGACAGCTGTGTCGCTCTCCACCTGGGTCAGTGCATTAGAGAAAGGTGAAGGGACAGTGGTTCCTCTGTACATTCAGTGGGTAGAGCCAGGGTTGTTTCCCACCCTTTAGTGGATGTAACCTCAGTCTGTTTACCCCTTACCACACTCCTTCCAGCCCACTGACCCAGCCTGCAAGCTGCCTTTTCTCATGCAGTTGTTTCTGGCCAAAGGCCTGATGGACAGATGGACGGCAAAGTAAAGACTTCATATTTTAAACAAACAACTCCTCTATGCTATCAATGCTTTATCTCCAAAGAAACAAAAAACAAAACATGTTACTGTGTCACATCAAGGAGTTTCTTTAGCACTTCAGGACGGTGACAGGAAATACTCTGGTGTCTAGACTTTCCTCAACACTTAAGTTCAGCACATCTAAGACCCAAGTGATCACTACCCCTACTACCTAACCCTCAGAAGACGGACAGTGCATTTCTTTGTTTGGCTCTCATTTGGGTGGTGAGTGAAGGAGGACACAAGCTTGGTGAGAGGAGGGGAGAGTGGAGGGTGCAGGGCAGCAGGACATGTTTGCGCCCATCTGGAGGTTGTTTTACAAAAAGCTGGCCCCTGCTGCTTTCCCACCTGCATGAACAGCACGGCTCGGGACTCCTTGACAACATGCCATGACACCCCACCCTCTTCTAATCCCCCCCTCCGGGTGCATGCTCAGGTCATGAAATTTTCAGGAGAGTCAACTTTTTAAAACTATGATTACAAAAGTAAATTTCATTTTGCGTCAAATAAATGCTACATGTGCATTTTTTTTGACCTGCGATTGAAGGGAGGATAATAGATTCAGGATGTCCTCCTCTTTGCTTTTGCAATGCATAGTTTGCAACTCTAAACTAGTATAAGTGTTTTGAACCTTAAAGAGCATGCAGAACAGCTGTTATACCTGTTTACCAGCCGCCTTATATCCACAGGGCTTATGCTCTAAGACCCTGCAAGGCTGACCCTATATAAGAATCTAATGAATGGCGACGAGCATACTTTACAATAGCAGTCTTTCCTTCTAAGGGAAAGAGCACAATAAAATCCAACATGAAAGACATTAACATTTCATCTCTGAATACATGACTGCGTACAGCCTTGGCATCCCAGCAAGGTTCCTTAAACTTAATCTCTGAGCCCAAGTTCATTTGCTTTTTCCCCAAAACAAACAAAAAATAATAATTGAAACCCCCCATACCCTGCCAAAACTATCTACAAAGATTACGTGAGCAACACACGACCTTTAGCACAGCACAGGTCTCAACACCAGTAACAGCCTTCAGCACATTCAGATTCTTCAAGATACTCTTACAAACACCAATCAACATCGTCCATGTCATCAAAGTGGTTTTCTGTCATAATTTAGACCGTGGCTAGCATGAGTAACAGCAGAGCAGAGAGATACCTAATGGAGGGGTATGGGGGGGTTAAATTTCTCATCAGGTCAGGCCGGGTTTGTCATTCCTCCACCTCCTTCTGTCCAGCTTTACTTCTTCTCCTTCTTGGTGGACTTCTTCTTGGAGGCGGGGGTCTGGGCGGCCTTTGGGGGCTCGGGTTGGGCTGAGATCTGGGGAGGGGGTAGCGCCTGTTGGGTGGCCTGCTGGGCTGTGGCCTGCTGCTGCTGGGGGTTGGAGGTGAGGGTGGCTGTGCTTCCAGGGATGTAGACGTTCTGACGGTAGTCAGGCACGTGCTGCAGGGTGAACTGGGGGCTGTAGCGGGTGCTCAAGCCCATAGTGCCGGGCCCCAGGGTGCCTGTAGCCTCACTCACTTCTAGGGGGAAGAGAGACAGAGTGGGGGGATAAGGGGTGAGGAGGGAGAGGAGAGAAGGGTGAAACTTGTTAGACACCAGGAAACTGAAAGTTTTAGTGAGACAGTGTTATACTGCAGTGGTGAAATGGAAAGAGGTCAAAAAAGAGAGCAAGGCAATTAAATTTCTACACTTCCTACGGGAAGAGAAGTTTGACTGGAAGAAGACTTAATTTACATGGAAAAAAGAAAGAGTGTAATGAGTTACACTAAATCATGATGAATACATAAACATTTTTTTCTTGGATGTGTTTCTGGTTCTCTATCCCTCAGCCCTGACTGTGCATGCGCATGACATAGCTGCTCCTCTCATAATTCTCTCACAGCCCCTGCATTGCAGGGCCAGAGTCACAAATGCCCCCTCCCCCATCCCGTAGCTCTTCTCAGCCTATATAAACACACATACGCAGGCAGAACTGTCGGGCTAACTGCACTGGTTTCCAAAGAGCCAAAGCACCATCTCCAAACATCATTTTTCCATCTTCTGTCTGCTCTCACACTGTGCTCTATTCATTAGTTTGCTCTTCTGTTGTGATTGGAGAAAACACATTGCTTATGGAAGAGAGACAGTGCTTTGTGTTGCTACATGCTTGGTTTGTTCCGTCTTTCCTGATGGCACCAAATGTTCATTCAGTTTAACTCAGTGCTGACATGCAGGTCACCGCTGCACACAGTACAGAGCCTCTCCTCTCTTAGACTCTTGATTCACTCCAATGGAAAATTATCACACCATGTCCTGTGCAGCATCCAAGATGGGGGAGGGTTTGTGTGTGTGTGTGTAGAGGGAGGGCGATGTAATGTGTCAGTTGTTTCGAAAACAGTGGAAACAATGATCAGGGTCTATTTGGCTATACGTCTTGATCAGATTGACCCCTCATGTGTTTTTGTGTCAGTACATAGAGTCACTTTGCTCTGCACTCAACATAAAATTCAGGGCTGTTTTTCCACAAAATGACTAAAGCTTCCACTGCAGCACCCTGAGGATGAATCACTGTGTGAATGCAGGAAACAGATAAAGGAGGGTAGTCCTGTTGTGAAACATGGGAAGCAGATGCATGAACCTGCAGGTTAGGTGTTATTATATAACTGTTCTTTTATGCGTAGAGGTCTTTGCTTATGCTAAAACACTCTGCATGTCATCAGTGTGTACAGTGGAAACATGCTTCTGTCATGTCATTGAACTCGACACATAAATCAGGCTGTTTACGAGTAAAGTTGCAGATAATATCATCCACTGTCCTCAGCTTCCTCTGGATATTCATCAGCACTGCATGGAAACATCAATGTGGGCTCAGAGAACTATATCAATGAGTGGGTCTGGCTTGCTGCCCTCCAACCAAATGAGAACCTGAATAAACTGTGCCTACCCACGCACACTTGATAAGTGTGTGAAGAGATAGTAACTGGTCGGAAAAAATGAAGATGTACTGACAGACAAATGGAGGGAGATGAGGAGGTACAGGACTCACCGTTAGCTGCTGCCATCAGGGCCTGGAGCTGCTCAGCCTCAGTTGGGGGTTGGGGCCAGGGGCCGGTTCCCATAGCTACCTCAGGTCCTCCAGCAGCCCTGTAGCAAAACGAGGGAAGAGCAAGAGTAAATACGAGGCATCATCTTCTGCAGCGTGTGTGTGTATGTGTGTATGTGTGTTTGTGTGTGTTTGTGTGTTTAGCTGACTGGTTTGACAGTTGGTGGTTTATGGTGTAAAGGCAAAGCAGCTGACGGTGAGGTACACAGCCTGTAGGCAGTGAGGATAACAAGGAGGATGTATAGTTTACAAAACAGGGTGTGTCTCAAACAAACACACACCTCTCAACACACTCTTTTTTAAGGCACGTACAAATGTGCCTGCACACAGTAGCAAGCGTGTTCAGCATTCACACACAGTAAACAATGTAGGACACTCACTCTCTGTGGTATGGCCATGAGCACGTCTACAAAATATATCTAAATAGTTAATGAATCCCCATTAAAGGAAATAGCTGTCTGTATAGTCACACACACACAGCGCTCGCTGAGCTCTGAACATTTCCATCTGGGCAAACTTCACCTTCAAAGCCATGTTTATTTAAAGTTTGCAATTTGCATGCAGGAGAGCAGAGGAGAAAGCAAACCTGGGATCTATTACGCTCTCCTGCTTATTTCCATTCCCACACCTGTGACAAAGCAACAAAAGCTCTACAACTGAAAACTAGATCACCATGCTTTAGTCCTCATTCTTTTTCTGATCACAAAGTTTAAATAAACCTCAACTTCTGGGTGTAAGACAGCAGTTTTAACACGTAATGAAACTACATCAAGATATTGTCATCATTTGACTGTTAACAATTTCACTTCACTGCACAGAGAGACCTGCAATGGTTACAAGACAACCTTTAAAATTGTTATTGATACTGCGCTGAAATTTCTTCAGAGCAATAATGGTAGACAGTGTTCTCTTCTAACTAAATCACCTGACTTATGTGTGTGTGCACTACACTGCTCATTTGACTGTTTTGGGCAATAACAAACCACCTGAGGCATGTGATGGAGGGACATAAGTCTACAGGGACACTGGAAAAACATTGTTCAGGAGTGTTTTGCTCTAAAGGCGACAGCGAAAAACTCATCAGGGATTTAGGGGACACAGAGGTATCGAGTGCTCTCTTTGAGATCATAGTGATGAACTCACTGTTAATGGAGTGAGTTGGATGTATGTGATGTGCAAAGAAATAAACTCTTTTCTACTTTTAAAGAACAAAAAGTGGTCAGAAATGAAGGAGGACCCGAGGGGGAGAAAGGAACTTTGACAAAAAGCCTTTTTTTTAAAAAAGCAAGTTGCCAAATCTCTCTGCCAGATCTCTAAATTGGTTCTTCGTTCAGTGCCAGAAAAACACTGACAGAGAGAAACATGTACTGTCTGAGCGGGGCGGTCGACGAGAAACAGATGTCCTGAGAGCAGGGACAGAAAAGGCTGGGTAGCCATTTTGTGCCCCATCTCACTGCTTAAGATAAAAGGGAATGCTTCATTTGTGCTAAATTAGCATGTCTCTGTACTTATCACATCCTGTGGTTGTGTTAAGCCCTTCCTGTGGTCAGGATTATCACTTCCTGCGGGTAAGATTGTGAACTGTGGTCCAGAGAGATGTGTTTGGTTGGCTAGACAGATTTTCCTCTGCAACCTTACGTGACATGTTTTATCTTCATGATAGCTCTCTTTGTCACATTGCTGAGGGTCTCCGGAATGTAAACTCTGAGCTTCAAACTCTGCACATGCTAACATTAGTCTCATGTAGATGTTGACATCAAGAATGACCTACAGGAGCTGTTTCTGTCATGAAAGAACTTTATAAGCTTTCACGGGTATTTTGAAGAACAGTCAAGACTCAACTGCCTGCATTGTTCCTTTTTTGTAGTCACTGAGTGAATAAATCACATGAAAAAGCCACATGTGGTGATGTTGAGCTACAACCATCACAGACAAACATCAAAGGCAGCAGTTTATGGTAAGGCAGTCTTGTAGAAAGAGAGAAAGCAAGATCTCTCGGACTAGAATGACTTTATGTAGAGCAGTAGCACACATACAAGGCAGAACAAATCTACAAAAACACTGCACGCAAAATCAAAAGTGTAACAATCCTTTCTACGCCACAGCAAGCATTGTGGCCTATGCACATCGATCAACAAACCCCATCAAACTTTTAGGGAGACTAACAGAAGCTATGGGTTAGGTACATCTACACAGCACAGCACTCAACTGCAGTGCACTACCTAAAAGAGGAATCACAGCACTCTCTGCTCTCACCAGCTGATCCATGATCAGATTAGTTTTTTAAAGGCAAGAGGACAAAACTGAGCACAGATCAGCTGCTACGAACAGAGAGTGATAAAACAGCATCTAAGTCTAAGTCTGTACCTTGTCCCATTCTTCGGCGTCCATCGTATGTGTGTACCGTACGGCATGTGGGGACTAAAAGCACAACAAGTTATACAGACTGAACAGAGTTGATGTGTTTCTAACTGAAATGCTGAGACTTTGTGCTAAATCTCAGCTAAAATATGTGTTTTTTTTTCCTGCTCCACTAACATGAACTAATGCATCAATGATCTAAGTATCCTTTTTCAGTAGTGTAGTGTGTGTTTTTGTTGTATTTTTCTGACATTTTCCTCTCTGCCCTGGCTGGTATGTTTCAGGGAGAAGCTTTGACTCTGAGGTGTTGAGCAATCAATGTTGTGAAAACCCTTACTGCACGCACTCCATTTGATACCACACAATGTGAGCAGAGCAAACATAAACCATCAACACAAACGGTTTCTAACACACACAGCTAAAATAAGAACACCGTTCATCTATTGTGTTTTAATAAGCCAGTCACTAGTGTAAAAAAACAACAACAAAGATTAAAATAACCAGCGTATACAATCTCCCTATGGCAAGATGTGAAGGAGTGAGAAGGATAAAAACAGTGTCCCATCCCCCCACTAGCTGTGGTCCCCTTCCCTCATCAGTAGTACTGAATGATGGTGCACAGGCTGAGAGAGCGCAGAGAGGAGGGGAGCAGAGGGGGAGGGGGAGTGGAGGCTGCGGCAGCCATTTTACAAAGCAGCCTGCAACCAGGCAGAGATGCTTTTTCAGGAGTGTAAAGCAAGGCTCTGACTTCAATGAGATATGTCATGGAGCAACATGCAACCTGAAATAAAATCTTGACTACAATGAAGCTTATGGACAAGCTCAGATTATGGCATTGCGTCTTTGATGTTATGTGTAATTTGTATTCAGCTTCTTGCAGGCAATGTGTCCTACATCACCCCCTCCTCCTCCTCCTCCTCCTCTTCCTCATCCTTCATCATGGCCTCTGTGTTTCCATCAGCTTGGCTTTGGGCAGAACATAAGTGGGAGTTTTAACACTTTGTGTGTGTGTGATGCTCATGTTACTCACCCACTAGGTCCAGGTCTCTGTCCCTGTGTGAAGCGCCAGTCATTGTTTGGGGGCTTTTGCTGTGAAGAGAAAAAGAAAATTGCAACGTGAATTTTCTGTTCCAGTGAAACAACAGCTGGGAGTGTCTCAGGTGTCCAAAGGCTGTTGGTTTGTTGCTAACATGTGCTTGTGTGCTATGATGTATGTAGGAACCTGTTGTGAACAAAAATCACTGCTGGCAACAGATATCTGTGTGCTCAGGCACCCATGTTGTTCCAAAGCAGTGGAGCATGAATGCTGCAGAGGAGGAGCAAACACATGCACACACGAAAACAACTGGGGCTCTGCTCATTAAATAGAAAACAAGCATGGATTATGAAATCAGGAAATAAATGATGAAATAACTGCTGTAGCTTCACAAAATTAGTGTCAGAAGCTTTCAGAATGAACCAATTCAGAATTATTAATAACTTATTACCCACATTAGATAAAAGAACACAACACTTAATGTACTTATTGACACATATTTTTCAAATTAATCTTTTCATAAATGCAAAGGACAGGTATCCTTGAAAGACATTCAATGTACTTTTGATAAAGCTTCCAGAAGTAAAAACTACCAGTGACTCCACAGTGATAAAAGCCTACCTCCTCTTTCTACATGTCTGTGCTTCTCTGTATTAATGTCCTCTAGCCTATTACATTTTTGTCCATCTCTACCTCACTGCCCATGCCACCATGCCTTTTCCATCTCTCTGGCTCTTTCCCTCCCTCTCAGCCTCTCTTGTTGTGCAGTGATGCGGTGAATAGACCCCTGGCTTGGCTCCAGATTCTACCGCCTAATCGACACAAGAGCTCCCCGGAGAGAGAGGCTAGAAGGACGATGTGCTGCATTATTAAAAGAGCTGTTCGACCCAAGGGAAAGATGGAATGAAGGGAGAGAGTAGCAGAGACAACCAAAAGAGAAAATTTCTATAAACAAAAAACTAAACAAAGAGAACAGGATTGTTGGTGACCATCACTGGTGGGGCATCTACAGAAAAATAAGTAACACAAGGTGACCTTTAAAAAAAAAAAAGTTTGTTCAAACAAAATACAGTGAAATCAAAGAGACTCAAAGGAGGAGTGATGACACAAACTGTGGTATTTCAACACAATTATAAGACACTGATACAGCTGATGAAGCGTTGAGGTAAAAAGCTACCGGTGGATTAATTTCAGAATCATTCACACAGAAAGGTCTGGTGGTTATTTAACACCATCAATCCAGTCTTCAACACTTCAAGAGACAGAAAAAGATAAAGATGACAAGTCTACTCAGTAATATCCACATCCTGAGCAATGCCAGAACTCACAAGTTCATCATTACTACATTATTAAACTGCTATGGAAGACATGAAGCAGACATATTTGAACTTTTATCAGAACACAGCGTGGTTGATTTTTAACTAAAAATGGACTCAGAGAAGTGTACATGAGCGTGGGCAAGCCCGTCTGTCTGAGCTTCAGTGGGGAGCCAAAAAGATCAGCACTGAGTGCAGGCAAACATCCACAGAGAGGCCCAGCATTCCAGCTGTGTGACTCGCTCTTACCACACTGACACTCACAGACACACGCTAGTCATTTCCAAGGTCAGCTCCCACTCTGCACCCCGCATGTGGAGCGAAAGGAACCTGACTCTGAGCTGCACTGTGATTCTGTATGGCTTGTCTGTATAAACTCATTCACAGGTGTGGACATTTATCAGGAAATATTGAAAAACTATAGGTGGGTAAAACCACATTCAAGAATAAAACTCTGATGAAGCTTCAGCCTCTTTTTTAAGTCTCTAAAACAAGTTCATCCCTAAGAGAAAGATTTTCTAAAAATGCATGACCTTTTTTTATGGTGCAAGTTCTTATAAAGGTAAGGACAGAGAAAGTGAGGTCAAACAGAGAACAGGTGAAGACTAGGCCAGTGGATGAAGGCATTACAGCTCTGTGGGTTTAAAACTTGTGCAATGGACTTTTTTTCCACCCTGTAAGCTTTAAACACCATCAGTCTGCCTTTATCATCTGCACAGTGAACCATCAAGTTTTGAGACTTGTCAGGTGAGCTTAACCAAACTGAGTACACAACACATTTGATGAGAATGAAGAGATTAATATTTATGATACACGCACTGCATCTACCTTTCATTTAAACTGGACTGATGTGAGCACAAGAGAACTTCTCATTTAAATGATGAATGCATCTCTTGTTCTCTTATTAATATACCTAAAGAACATGCAAACACATCTCCTGCACACACAAAGGTCCATCTGGTGCTCTGTGAGGAAGATTCAGTTTCCTGACATGCACACGCACACAAATTATATTGGTGTAAGAGATCTGTGGCTGGACTGCACCTGGTGCTGTCTGAAAGAAAGGAAGTGGTGTCTGTTCTGTTGCTCTGATAACTATCAGTGTACACATGTACACAAACCTCAACATATAAACACACTTTAAAGCAAAGCAAGCAACTCTAAAAGAAGAGAGACAAAGAGAGAAATGCAATGTGAAATCAATAGAATGATCCATTCCTAGAATGATAAAATCATAATAAAGGAAAAGCTGACCCTAGGATACAGCTCAATGTGTGGTGCGTGATTTAACAAACATCATGACTCAGCGGACTATAAACTTAAAGCCAGCTTTTACTGAACCACATGGACTATTTTTAAGCATGTGCACTTTTATCATCCATAACAAGTACATCAACAAACTGCTCAGCAGAACATAGTGCACGTGCTAGTTCTTATAACTTGTCACTGACTCAGACTGAAAGACAAACACGCGAGGATGGAATTATTCATATCCTGCTGCAATATCACTGCTCGCTCATTAGAACAAATATATATAAAGGTGACGACAGGCAATTTGGCTAATGTGTCAAACTTATGACAACATGACATGTTTGTCCACTGAGCCAGAAAAAGACCAAAAATAGAATGCCATATAATTACAACTTATCTGATCCCCAGAGTAACACGCCCCAGAAAAATTCTACTCTATCTTGACATTTAAGGGGAAAAAAGATTTTTTTTTTTCTGTTCTAAGCAGTCTGATAGAGTGTGCCAGGATGGCAAACTGCAAATGAATGGAGGATACAAAGAAAGTCAGTGGGAAGTGACTGATAAACTGGGCTATGGCCCCTAGGGTCCTGCTAAAATTACACCACTGGAGATTTCCTTGTGCCCGATGTTTTGTAGACACAATCTCACACTCAGCACATAAACACCCAGAGAGACGACTGCCGCTCTAAAGCCTTTATAGCCTTTGCCGTCTGTCGCTGTGGCACACGTGCGTAAAGCCGTCCT
Source organism: Thalassoma bifasciatum (assembly GCA_008086565.1). Classification (NCBI taxonomy): domain Eukaryota; kingdom Metazoa; phylum Chordata; class Actinopteri; order Labriformes; family Labridae; genus Thalassoma; species Thalassoma bifasciatum. The sequence continues at coordinate 6,046 of RPOG01000107.1, read as the reverse complement.
TCCTGTCTCGGTATCCATCACTTGCTTTCTATTCCTCTGTTGTCCTCGTTGCACACGTGTCACTAGAGCAGAGAGACAGATGGTACCCTGCTGACCTCAGGGACAACCTAATCCAGAACACAGAAAGAGTTTCTATGCTGCACAGCGGCATGAGGGATCTTTTTTATACTCGACAGACACGAGGATAAGCAATTGTAGTGTAGTGGAAATTTTTCACTGATAACTTTCAATAATTAATACCATAGTTAATACGAGTCAACTGATGTCAGAAGAAGTCTAAAGATGGACAAATAAAGTAAACAGAATGACACACTTTCTCTTTCATCCAGTCTTTTTTGGTTTCTCAACATGTTTATGTCTTATCACAACACAGAATAGCTTGTAAGTGTCTCATACAATCTAAAGGTGAAAATTTAAAATATATGTTCTGAGTGGAGAAGCACAGCTTAGTCTCACTCATGTGATGTCCTGAATTCTCTAACCAATCACCAAAGGTTCAGAGGACAACAGGAAGTCAGGGGTCAGGCTGCTGACCCTATGAATTCCTGTTTTTCAGCTACTGCTTTATTCCTGACCCCTTCCCTCCACCTAGTTTCCTCAGCCCATCTCCTCTCCTTCACCCACATCTCTCCCTCTTTCTCTCTGTCACCCCATGCTCCTCTCTCTCCGAGCCATTTCCCTTAGCCAACACTGCAGGACAAATTTTCATCTGTTTGTCTCCTCCCCTCCATCTGTTAGAACCTTTTCTGTTGTCCCATTTCTCCTTACTAAGCCAAGCATTTAGAAATTTCCAGCACCCTTCTTGCTGCATGACTATATTAATCTGTATCTATTTAAGTTTTTTTTCAGCCTCTTTGGTTTCTGGAAGCTAGAGATAGTAACCACATTTCCTAGCCTCAGGTCAGATTAAATATTAAGCCATTCTTTAAAGTGGGACAACAAAGCTGTGAGAGTTTTCTCACCACACAGAGAGGAAACATCCTGCAAAAACAACATAGCTCCTAGATAAGAAGCTGAGAGTAAATGAGGGCATCTTTTGACTTATTCTTGTGACCTGGACTAAAAGCACAAAACTTAAAAAAAAAATATATATATTATTTCCAAAACGTGGCTATTGAAACACTTGTATTGGGTTAATCCTGCCATGGCATATCCCACCATGCCATGCTTGCTTTCTCTCTTATTCTCTCACCTCACTGGCTGAGTTCATAAGGTGCTTCCTGCTGAGTGTCATGTTGAGTGTGTTGTTGTGACTCAGCATGGGTGTCTTCATAAATACAAAGTCACTGCGGCTGGATAGGGTGGAGTAGCAGGGCCTGTAGGTGCGTGTGTGGGGCTCCTGGGGGCCTCCCACGACCTCCATGTAACGAATTGGTCCATCAGTATTAAGCTGCAGGTGCAGATCTTTGCTGGGTCTCTGATGATAGCGGCTGGACCGGGGGTGTCCATAGCAGCAGCAGCAGTCAGAGTCTCCCAGCCCTGGGCCACGGTGCCTGAGGCAGCGTACCATGAGAACAACAAAGGTGATGAAGGAAACTGCTGATACACAAGCTAAAGAGATGATGAGGTACAGGGTAATTTCCGACATCCCCGTGCGGTGGTGGAAGGTTGTGTGGCGAGGGCTATCAGGAGCTTCATTGGCTGAACCCTTCTCATCCACTGTTATGGTAATGTTCACAGTTGTGGACTTAGGTGGGTCACCATTGTCCTGAATAATAATCATGATGTCATATGTTGAGCCCACATCCTCTTCAGCCCACTTGCGTGCTGTACGGAGCTCACCACTATGAGCTCCAATACGGAATATACCAGCATTTGGTCCAGGGGCAATGGAGTAAAACAGCCATGCATTGTGCCCACTGTCTGCATCAACCCCAACAAGTTTGTTTATGAGGTACCCTGGAACAACAGATCGGGGCACCGTGAGCTCCAATCTTTTGTCTTTTGGGAACGAGGGGTGAACAATCACTGGTACATTGTCATTTACATCCACAACAAACACATGTACAGTGACGTTTGCTGTCCGAGGGGGTACCCCAGCATCCCGGGCCTGCACCTCGATACGGAAAGCTTTAAGCTGTTCATGATCCAGAGAGCGCATGCTGTAGATTTGGCCGCTCTCTGGGTTTATGTAGACGTAGGATGAGATGGGAGAGCCCTGCACCATGCTGGGGAGGATGGAGTAGGAGATGCGAGCATTGTCACCCAGGTCTGGATCAGTTGCTGACACAACAGCGATGGGGGAGCTGGGAGCATTGTTTTCTGGGACGTCCACAGAGTATGAAGACTGTGAGAAAATGGGAGCATTGTCATTTACATCAGAGAGCTTCACTACAAAAGTAGTTTGTGATGAGAGGGGAGGGGATCCACCATCAGTGGCCTTGATGACCACTGTGTACTCAGGGACAGTCTCACGGTCCAGGTTCCCAGCAGTGGTGAGGCTGTAATGCATGTCAGAAGCTGAGTTTAATTTAAATGGCAAACCTGGTTGGACTGAAAGTTTAACCTCTCCATTCACACCAGAGTCTAGGTCCCGGGCGCTGATGAGGGCTATTACAGTCTGTGGTGCTGAGTCCTCTCTGATGGGACTTGTCAGTGACGTCAGTGTTACCTCAGGAACATTGTCATTTACATCAATGATGTCCACAATGACGTTACAGGAGCCCTCCATGGCAGGAGAGCCTCCATCTCTGGCCTGCACTGTGATGTGATAACTTGAGGCCTTCTCATAATCCACATCCCCCTTCACAAGAATTTCCCCGCTTTTAGAATCCACACTGAAGAGGTTGAGGACGCGTTCCGGTGTATACTTACTAAACAGGAAAGATATTTCTCCATTTTTACCCGCGTCCGTGTCAGACGCGTTTAATTTCGTCACTAAAGTGCCTCGTGCAACATTTTCTAAAAGCCGTACTTTGTTCACCGGCTCATCAAAGACTGGCGCATTGTCATTCACATCCAGAATTTTAATGAGCAAAAGTGTTGAGCCTGATTTCTCCGGCTGACCCCCATCGACAGCTGTGAGCAACAGGCGAAACGAGGCCTGCGTCTCCCTGTCCAAAGATTTATCCACCACCAGCTCTGGAAACTTGCTGCCATCACTTTTAGTTTCTACATTCAAAGTAAAAAAGTCATTTGCTGCGAGGTGGTAAGTGCGTAACGAGTTAGTTCCAACATCTGGGTCGTGTGCGCTCTCCAGACGGAACCGTGTGCCCGGCGCGGCCGCTTCTGATATCTCCAATGAAATGTTGCTTGTAGAAAACTGCGGTGCGTTATCATTAACATCCAGGATTTCCACCACAATACGTTGACTGTCCAAAGGATTTTCCAGAACTATCTGAAGTTGTAGTGAACAAGCTGAGTTCAATTCGCACAGTTGTTCCCTGTCAATTTTTTCTTTAATAACTAACTCGCCGGTTGCTTGTTTTACCTCAAAATACTGCGTTGTGGGTTCCGTGACCACCCGCAACCTTCTCTGAACCATGAGCTGAGCAGTCAGACCCAAATCTTTAGCGATATTCCCAACGACAGAGCCCGGGCCCAGTTCTTCCGATACAGAGTATCTTAGCTGAGCAGACGCTGAGGAGAGGAAAGCCAGATAGAAGCAGAGCGTCCACAGCCTCCCTCCTCCGGGGCGCTTCCTCTGTCTCGAGTCCATTGTGCTGCTCTCCGAGGATCGGAGAATGGAAAAGTTTTCAGCTCCTTCTTTCACCGTAACGTATCCATGGTAAAGTTAGAACGAGGCTTCCAGGCTCGATTGAAAACATTTACGTTTCAAAAATAGAGCGATAGGAAGTTTTGATGTGATCATGGCTGCGTTTTTTACGAGAAAACGAGAGGAAAATCAAAGTATTTTCTACCTCCTGTGAAACTCCGAGCTCTGTGTCCTCCGCCTCACTCTCCCCGTGGGCGGGGAAGTACCACAGAGGCCTCCCCTCTCATTGGAAGACGGGGCTGGATCAGCTCTCACACACAGCTCACTCCCACACACACACAGACACACTCACACATTGAAAACTTTCCAGTGACTCCCCTTCCACTGACAAGCAAGTATGACCTCCACTCTCAGAACAAAACTTTGAGGGGACAGAGAAACAATAATGACGAAGGAGAGTTTTGTCACAGCAGGAAAAATTATTTTAACATTCTCCCGGACACAAGCTATCAATTCATCAAGACTCTAAAATACGCTTTCATTGAAAAACTTGTCATACCAAAATTAGCCAAGAATGAAAATGGTTATCTATGGCAGTACTATTTGTATCCGCAGGGGGGCGAGATTTCCAAAGTAGTTTAACACTACACAAACTGTTCCAAAACAAGAGGAGATGGACCTGCCTGGCAGTTGAAAACTTGGAAACAGATAATGGTGAAGTAAATATGACCCCATCCAGCCATTGAATATTCAAACGCAGGATAAAATTTGAATCAACAAAAGAAAATCAAAAAGTATGGCTTAAGTTTTGTCTCGAGGCACCATGCCAAACTGATTTTTTTGAAGCATAGAAGAATGTTTTTGCATGCCAGGTAGCACCTACACAATTGCATTTTATTTCCTTTTAATGTAAATAAAATGTGATGTTGCAGATAGCTTGCTAAGAGTTATAGAAGACAAGGGAATTTCTTTAAGAACCCTAAGGCCCTAATATTGTTGTCTTTGACTATCTTTTCGTTATACTATGACGTTGTATTGTCTTTTTGAAACTCCCTCCTTTATAGGGGACCAGCCGTCTGTGTTTTGTGAAGTGGGAAATTAAAAGTGGGGTCCTTTTCTCTATGTTACGTTTATAGTAACAAAAAAAATACAACCACCTCACGATAAATCTGAAACCACATGATCTAATATACATATATATAGTTGTACCCAACCTCTAACCATAGGTAACAGAAAGGTTTTTGTGTTACCTTTCATATTTTCTGAGGAAAGGCCAAAACATCAGGAAATTCCGACGGAGGATGTGTAAACTTTAAGGCACAACGCTCTCTAGAGTGTGTGTATATATATATATATATATATATATATATGCTCGACCAAACCACTGAAGAAACACATCAGATATCCTTCACTCACTGCGTTTTTTGCTGTGAAAACGACATACCAATGAGGTATTTTGAACTAGCCAGCAAAAAACAATCACATGGACTATTATTTTTCAGCTCACCTGCTGGGAGAGTTTCCAGGTCCACGACAGTCCATTTCTGCGTAGGTCCTGTGACTACTGGAGGAATTTCAGTCACCACGACGACCCAAACTAGTCTCACTTCAGTGACATGAGACTGTACCCTCTGTATGTCCTGGACTTCCTGACTGAGACTCTGTTGTACAGAGGAGGGTCCTGGAGGTGCATGAAATACGGTCCATCAGTGTTGAGCTGGATCTGCAGGTTTCTGTTGGGGTTCTTGTAATCGTCACAGTCACTGCGCCTCGTGCAGCAACTGGCGCTGCTTCTGCTGTTCCTGATGCATTTCACCGCTAAGATGAGAAAAGTCACCACAGACAGCACNCTCTCAAAGGTCCAGGTGCTGTCAGGTAAAGACGCATCCAGGACACTGATGACCTCCTTAAAGTCAGTGGTGCTGCTGGGTTTGATCAGAGTGAAGTCACTGTACTCTGACATGGGAGACATACAGGACCTGAAGGACTGACTCTGAGACAACATGTCTCCTCCCAGGACCTCCACGTACTTTATGGGTCCATCAGTGTTGAGCTGGATCTGCAGGTTTCTGTTGGGGTTCTTGTAATCGTCACAGTCACTGCGCCTCGTGCAGCAACTGGCGCTGCTTCTGCTGTTCCTGATACATTTCACCGCTAAGATGAGAAAAGTCACCACAGACAGCACAGACACCGAGGCCAGAGAGAGGATCAGATAAAGGGTGATTCTGCCATTTTTCTTGCTGGGCTCGGCTGCTTTTTGTCGCAGGTCTAAGATGGGCTCGTGCAGACCGTCCTCCAGCAGGATGGACACCGTGACCGTGGCGGACTGGACCGGTTCCCCGTCGTCCTTGATCTCTATGAGCAGCCTCTGAGAGGAGTCGTCCTGCTCGG